>JAPDEI010000004.1:0-600000 GCA_027569055.1 Aspergillus baeticus
AGTGGTAGTTAGTAGTGGCGACTTGCATTAGTTGCTATAGTAATCTCCTAGTATTGGAATGTTTTAATACATCGCCCGGTGCCAAGAATTACTAGCGCGGCCAACACTTTTGGTGCACTTCTCCGTACTGAATGCGGGGAACACTAGGCCCGACTCAGTGGCCAGTTACGTCGGCAGGGCCATCAGCTGACCCTGTCACCCCGCGTGGTTGAGCCAAATTTTCCTGCTTCAACACCAAGCGCCAACCCAAAGCAGAAGAGCTGTAGAAGCGCTTCGAAGTCGAAATTAAAGTGCGCCGGTTCTATTAATATACGACTGGCGTAAAATTACTCCGCGCAAATTACGTCGCCGTTGTGACTGATTTGATTCGGAGATCATTTCTCTCATTACTCGGCCCTAGAAAACCAGCCCCCATCCGCTTTCGACTTCCTTCCCCTTCGTCGCCATCTCCCTATCGTGCTCCTCGTTCACGTTCCGTTCGGATCTACGGCCGCCGGCTTTTTTTTGACGGCGACTATTGTTACTCGGTCGGCCATTTTTACTCAGTTATTGGCCCCAGGGCTCTTCAGACTTCAGTGCCACTACTTGGGGTTGACCCGAGCGGGCTTGTCCCCGATCTCTCCCGCACGGTTTCGCAAGTATGGCTCTGCCTTCGTTAAATCTCGTTTTAACGTTGGAATAAGTCATCTAATCCAGATGCAGCTTCTTCAATCAGACTCCATACTTGTTCGATGGTTCTCTCAGATTTTCCGCAACCGACCGATAGGTCAGGGCCCGATGGCAGTCAATCCGAGTTACACGGACCTAGCGGAACAACGGCCTCGAGCGACAATGAAAATCACCCAATGACCCCTGTGAGCCCAGGCCGAGGAAGCTTTGATTCCGCGCGTTTGTCCATCGGGCGCACCTCGACGGATTTGATCCACGATGCGACGTATAAAGAGCACCATTCTTCCTCCCATCCTCTTCCCTCGCTGCAGATAAGGACCGATTTTCCCAACCCTCGTCAATTGAGCCCCCATCGAGAAGCGGAGACCATTGTGCACCATAGTATCTCCTCAAACAGTCTTCCGCACCGCACTCCGAGTTTGCGGGCATTGATGGCAGGGCCAAGTCATAGTGGGGGCTCCCTATCCCCAGCTTCTATTTTGTCGTCTCCACAACTAATGGCAATGGGAGATATCACACCTCTACCATCGCCCATCGGCGGAGCATCGCCTTGGAGACTTACTACACGCCGCGATTCGCAGTCATTGTCCCGGACCTCTTCGGTCGTGTCAAGGACTGGCTCGAGCCTCAGTCTACGGCCTAGCGATCCCTCGCAGTTATCCGGAGTTTCAGAACCCCGTTCGCGCCCTAAAACGCCTGCGATTACAGACAAAACAAACGGCGATAAACATCTAGACACACCCACTGCTCCGAAACATACGCGCAATCGTAGCTTAAGCGAATATGTGCCTCAAGGTCGGGGAGTTCCTATCAAACCTCGTCCTGTTGCTGTCTCCGGAACTGGCGCGCCTCAAGGGATAACGTCTTCGTCGAGCACAGACTCCAAGTCCAATAATTTACACCGCGAGCAGTACCTCGCGGTTCACCGAGGGATCGCATTGCCTGCGGTCCGCCCCCCCTCTCCTCCGCGAAGCAGTGGGTATGGTGCCAGCGACAATGATTCGGTTATAATTCATCCGTCTGATGCGCAGGGTGTGGATGAACTTTACTCGGTGCGCTCTATTCGGACCCAACAACCACGACTGTACCGCAAGCTTCGACAACTAGGGCATGGGACATTTAGCCAGGTTTCTTTGGCTGTTCGCGTGGAGCCTGAGGAGAGTGGTGAAGCCGGGAACGGTTCCCAAGATACAGTGCCGACAGCTCAGAAACTAGTTGCAATCAAGGTCATTGACCACGGACCAGCAGGGGGAGCCGATGAAGAGCGACTGGAAGTCTCTCTCAAACGAGAAGTCGAGATTCTCAAATCGCTCAATCATCCTTCCCTGGTACAACTCAAAGCGTTTGGAAGTGATGAGAAGCGTGCTCTCCTCGTTCTGGACTATTGTCCGGGCGGTGATCTCTTCGAAGTCGTTTCGCACAACACTCGACCTATGGGTCCTGGGCTCATTCGCCGTATATTTGCCGAGTTGGCTGCAGCTGTGTGCTACTTGCATGAGCATTATGTGGTTCATCGGGATATTAAGCTTGAAAGTAAGTTACGCCCTTTCCGCTCTGGCCAATTTAGTGCTGACTCGTTGACTCCGCACAGACGTTCTTGTCAACATCCCGTCGGACTCCCTGCAAAAGAACATCGACTGGCGCACGTATGACTGTGCGGTGGTTACCCTAAGTGATCTGGGTCTGTCAAGAAGAATCCCCGAGCCTCCGGAGAGCCCTCTCCTACAGACTCGTTGCGGTAGTGAAGACTATGCAGCGCCGGAGATTCTCATGGGGCAGCAATATGATGGGCGATCCACCGATGGTTGGGCGCTTGGTGTACTGCTCTACGCTATGATGGAGAGCAGGCTTCCTTTCGATGCTATACCTGGGACTCGAGGCGATCCTACGAAACTTCGAGCACGAACTCCACACCGCATCGCGCGGTGTGAGTGGTCATGGTACCGGTATGCTGACAGCGATGGTGAATGGGACCCGGAGAAAGGTAGAGACCTTGAAGGAGCCAGAGAGTGCGTGGAGTCGCTGTTGAAGCGAAATACAAAGCGAAAAGGTCTGGCTGAAATTGCATCCCTACAATGGGTGAAGGATGCAATTGATGTGCCCTGTGGGTTGAAGCGGGGCGATAAGGAAGTTCCGTAGAGCTGGTCTCTCCTGTCTTCTTTACTGTAATCTTTCTGTACTCTGTCTCTTTTACTTTGCGTCTTGCTTTATGCTATGATACATGATTACTAGGTCAGCTTAGCGCCGAACGGTTGATGAGTCTTTGGTTAGCTAGGACCAGCTACATACTCCGCTAGAGTGATCGCTCACTCGATAGCTGCAACCCTAAATATGGATGATTATCCTGTATTTTATGTTAAGATACTATCACTCGCGGGCTAGTATCTACATCGCCTTTGCGATGTTGTATAGAACTCCAGAAAAACAAGCAATTGTTAGGCGGATTAGTAGAGTCTCTTACTAAGCCCGACAGGTGATTGGCGCGCGGGGAGGTCGAGTCGACTCCGGGCCCCGACTTCGCTGTGGAGAACTTCCCACCAGCTCGGGTCTTCGTCACTTTTCGCTTCAGAAAGTCGACCTCGCTCAAAACACCGACCTTTTTCCTATTCATTAACCCTTACTTAAACCTCCGGGTATAGCGCGGTGTCTTCATCCCCCCAAGTAGACGACCGTGCGGGATCTAAATAAACGACAATGCTTTTCTCACAAACCCGGGGCCGCCTGCCCTCTGCTCTTCGGAGCTTGGCCAACCAGCCCTCCATGTATTTCAACCTCAATTGAACAGCGTTACAACGGAAATCTCGTTCAATTACATAGTCACTAACTTTCACCCTCTCTAGTCGTCCGATCTCAACCACTCTTCCCAGGCAAAAAGCCTCTCCTACCGATGAACCCGCCCTTAACAAGGTCTCCCGCCATATCACACAGCCCAAGTCCCAGGGTGCCTCCCAGGCAATGTTGTACGCTACTGGACTGTCAGAGGCAGACATGAACAAGGCCCAAGTTGGTATCTCGTCTGTCTGGTACAATGGCAACCCCTGCAACATGCACCTTTTAGATCTGAACAACCGTGTCCGCGAGGGAGTGCAGAAGGCTGGATTGATTGGTTTCCAGTTCAACACCATTGGTGTCAGTGATGGTATTAGTATGGGAACCAGTGGCATGCGTTACTCGCTGCAAAGCCGTGATCTTATTGCCGACTCCATCGAGACTGTCATGGGTGGTCAGTGGTATGACGCCAACATCAGCATTCCCGGTTGCGACAAGAACATGCCCGGTGTCTTGATGGCCATGGGTCGAGTGAACCGCCCCAGTTTGATGGTATATGGAGGTACAATCAAGCCCGGCTGTGCGTCTATGCAGGGGAACGCAGACATCGACATTGTCTCTGCCTTCCAGGCCTATGGCCAGTACATCACCGGCCAGATTAACGAACCCGAGCGTTTCGATATCATCCGTCACGCCTGCCCCGGAGGCGGTGCTTGCGGTGGTATGTACACAGCAAACACTATGGCCACGGCCATCGAAGTAATGGGAATGACCCTCACTGGTTCCTCGTCCAACCCTGCCGAGTCTCAGGCTAAGTACGATGAATGTCTGCGCGCCGGAGAGGCCATCAAGAAGCTGCTTGTTGAGGACATCCGCCCCTCCGACATCCTGACCCGCCAGGCCTTTGAAAATGCCATGATCGTCGTCAACATCACTGGTGGCTCCACCAACGCCGTCCTCCACCTCATTGCCATTGCCGACTCTGTTGGTATCAAGCTTACCATCGATGACTTCCAAGCCGTTTCGGATCGCACTCCCTTCCTTGCAGACCTCAAGCCCTCTGGAAAGTATGTCATGGCCGATCTCCACAACATTGGTGGTACCCCTGCCCTTCTCAAATTCCTCCTCAAGGAGGGTGTCATCGATGGCTCCGGTATGACCGTCACTGGTCAAACCCTCGCCAAGAACCTCGAGAACGTCCCCGACTTCCCTGAAGACCAGAAGATCATTCGCCCTCTCTCAGATCCCATCAAGAAGACCGGTCACATCCAGATCCTCCGTGGCTCGCTCGCACCGGGCGGCTGTGTTGGCAAGATTACTGGTAAGGAGGGCACAGTCTTCTCGGGTAAGGCCCGTGTCTTTGACCATGAGGACGACTTCATCGCTGCTCTCGAGCGCAATGAAATCACCAAGGATGAGAAAACTGTCGTTGTCATCCGCTACACCGGCCCCAAAGGTGGTCCCGGTATGCCTGGTATGTTTTCCTTTCTCCGTCTTGTCTCTTTCGTCCTCCATTGATCACCACTAACCGAATCGCTCTTCAAACAGAAATGCTCAAGCCCTCCTCCGCCCTCATGGGCGCTGGCCTCGGTAACACCTGCGCCCTCATCACAGACGGCCGTTTCTCCGGCGGTTCTCACGGCTTCCTGATCGGCCACATTGTCCCCGAAGCCGCTGTCGGCGGTCCTATCGGCCTCGTCCATGACGGCGACGAGATCACCATTGATGCTGAGAACCGCGTGCTGGACCTGCACGTCAAGGAGACGGAACTTGCCTCGCGTCGCAAGCAGTGGGAGGCCGATAATGCTGCCGGCAAGCTGCCTCAGACCGGTCTGAGCCTGCGCGGGACGCTGGGCAAGTATGCTCGCAACGTCAAGGATGCGAGCTCGGGGTGTATCACGGATGCGTTGGAATAGATGTTTGTCTGAGGAGTGTGGTGGATTGTATACGGATACCTATTTAAATGTGTTGTTTTTGTCATAGCTTGCTGGCTTTGGTTTGATACGATTTAGAGATCGAAAAGCGTTTCGTTTCTTCCTTACCTCTAGTCTTCTCTGTAAACTCTCAACATTTGCTTGCCATTTTTTTGTATAATTGCTGGACGAAAGCACAGAAAAGTTCTGGCGAGGAAATGAATGGAGCTGATCCATGTATTACCGTCTATAAACTACCTGAGGTACCATCAACCAGTGCCATTCCAATCTGACCCGAAACTCCACCTATCATTACCACACGCGCTCCGTTCTCCTCCACGTTCGCACAAACTCCTGCTTCTCTTGAACCCCCAATCCCACCCTCTTCACGCGCCCCAACCTCGCAAGCGAATCGCCAACGGAGTCCAAGATGGCCTTCTCAGCCGGGTTAAGTTCAACTTCTACCTTCTCCGACGAGGACGCCGACCCTCCCTTGGACGCACTCACCTCTTCCAAAATATCAAAGTAATTTGTATCATACGTCGAGGCCGTTACACGCGCACTAACGCCCCGCCCCGAAGGCCCTGCCACGACTACCTCGGCGATGCGTACTCGGATGTAATGTGTTGGTCTGCTAAGGAGCGCCCAGAGGAAGCTTAAATACGAGCCCGGCAGCGGAGTGACGACGTCCTCGGGAGAATAGCGCAAGGAGACAGGGAAGATCTTGCCGTTTGGCGCTACGCTTGTTAGCGACGGGGAGAGGGGGAGGATGCCGCGGCCGTTTGTGGTTGTGCATTCGGCAAAGGTGACGATGGGGCGGTTGGGATATTTGCGAGACAGAGAGGCTAGAGTTGTTGTTCGTGTACCGCGGGGAGGGACGAGTCTGGGGGAGGAGAAGGCACGGAGAATTGCGGTGAGGAGCGAGATGTGTTCTACTTCTGCGGTATTGGGGTAGGACGCTGCGAAGATCGGGTCGAAGATCGCCGCGAGGTAGAGGGCGTCGATTGGAGAGGTAAAGGAGGCTGCGATTACGGAGCCGGGGCCGGGGAGACGGTATTGCTGTTTGGAGAGGGAGCTAGGACCTTGTTAGCATAACACCTTCTTTTTGTACTATATTAGCGAGAGGATCTGGAGGTACTCACCCCTTTCGCACACCATCGACTTGAAGATCAACCCACCAAATACTCGGTATCCCAAGGATACACCACAGCGCCGCCTTCTTACCCAGGGATCCAATGGGGAGCCATTGCAGCACCAGGAAATAGCTCACGCACGTGAAAATGAGGAATGGGAGTCGGAAAAAGAATAAAGATAGTCGGACTGGTAGTGGAAAGCAACCGGAAACAGGTTGTGGTGGAAGAGGAAGAAAAGGAGCGATGCCGGAGCCTACAGTCCAGCTGTTAGTAAGAGAAGGGTATACAGGGCCCAATGGATAGGCATGCCTCGATCGCGGAACTGGGAGAACTTCTCCATAACGAGCGAAGGGTGATTAAATAGATATATAAGGTGATAGTGGGGGCTAAACTTTTGAGAGACTCTTGCTATGTGGCCATCGCAAGAGGAAGAATGGATATAAGTAGTTTCGCAAAATCAGCTCTAAAGGAAAGCACAGTAGAAATAGTTTCCAAGCCTTTTCGGAAATTTGAATACTGTAGAATATCCAGAGTTCGGGAAGTTGCGATGGTGGAAGTGTGCGAAGTGGACAGCTCTCGTCGTTACGTATCTCGCGGAGCACGGAGCTGAACCTGACATGTGAGCGGCTGCCTGAAGGCCTGAGGCTCTAGACAAGTTCACCACTTTCATAGTAGTTTCTCGCTTTTAAAGGACGCGTTCAAGAGTTACAAAACCAAAAATGAGCTCTATATAATCTATATACCATATCCCCGCAGTAATCCGTCTATATGTACATGCTTTGTATATATACATATATATATATATACAAACACCACGCATGCTCAATCGCCGTGGTCTTCAGGCTTATCCACTATAAGGGGTAGCTTGAACGCCCATATAGCTATCCCAACACAACAAAATGCAGTGGATGTCATCATCCACGCAAGACCAACCCAGGGGCCTCCAAGTCCAAGGCCTATTTGAAAGACGGTCGTGATGGACAAGCTGGCAATGACGTTGCCAATGGCCTGTAAGACCTCAATCACAGTAAACAACCGCGCGGTTTCATCGCGCTTCACCAGCGTTGTGATTAATGACCGTGTTAGGTAAACGAATCCTGAGCCACATGTCTGGATGATCAGACTAGGGATAAGCATCCCGATGCTAGGCGACAATCCAATGCCTAGTGTGCCTACCACGAGGAAGATGAGGCTCACTCGAGCCAGCTGAAGATCCTTCTCGTTTGACTTCATGCGTGGCATCATACGCTTTGAAATGAGTGGAATGATGACAAGAAAAAGAGGTATGGTAAGCGCCGGCTTGAAGGACATGAGGAGGTTCGCTTGGGCTATGGTCCAGTTGTATCGCGCAGAAATGTACTGGACTAGAAACCAGGAAGAGCCGCGACTGAGACGGTAGACCAAAAATGCGGTGAGAAGGAGCAGGACCTCTCTAGAACGGAAAATGAAGGCATATGGGGTGAGATTAGACCGTAATGCCACGCCAAATGAAGCGAGAGATGATCTCTTCCTCGTTATGGGGAACGCCGCACCCTCCTGTAGATCGTCTTCGGGGTGATTCGAGGAGTCTGTGTTGAGTTTTTCGGAGGAATTCCTGGGCTCACCGTTTGCGAACGATAACCTGTCAAGTTCCATCTCCGACGGTTTCTGGTATGAATCTTGTAAGACAGCATGTTTGGTCTCGGGCAGAAGCAAGGCCAAAAATACACCCACAATAACCACGCCCCATCCAATCAACATGGGGATCCAAGGGTTCAGAACCATGAGGTAGGAACTCGCTGCACTAGAAATGAAGTCGGCGCCCATGCTGGCGACGCCGAACCGGAAGAACATCAAGGCTCTAGACATTTGGTCAGCGATGCGTATGCGTAATGAGAAAGACCACCTACCTCTCTTCTTCTGTTGTCACGTCCGCCATCATGGTGTAAATGATGGCGATAGTTACAACGGGACCCCCACCAAAAATAAAAGTCAAGCAAGATGCCCAGACGGTCCGGAGAGGGATGGTTTCAGAGAACCACATCACAACAAACATGATTAGGCAATTGAGGACAAACCCGGGTATGCCAAAGCAGAGCGCCTTCTTCCGACCAAGTCGATCAGCCAACAGACCATACGGAGCAGCCAACAGAACACCTGCGCAGGATTGTCAGCTCAACCCAATGATCTAGTACCACGTAGGACGAGATCCGGAGATTACACACTTAGAACTCCCTCGAAAAATTCCATATACCCCTTGACAGCCGCAACCTCGCTTTGTACCTCCTTTCCCTTGCACAACTCTTCGGCGACCTGCCCATCGGACCCGATTTTCGTCGGGTCAAACTGCGTATAGTGTTCGCGACAAGCAATCGACTCGTAAATCCTTGTCATCGGCCCCCCTGCCATAACGAATCCAACTTCGACAGCCAGAACCATCGTGAAAAGCGTTATCATCAGTCGAGAGCGGATAGCGCCATCAATTACCACGCGATCTGTTTCCCCTCGCCTGTCGAGCGATGGACGTCCGCCGTCAGATTGCAATAGGAACGGGGCATCCTCGCTGTCGCGATGATCCTGGTAATGGAATTCAGGGGCCATGGTGCTGTTTCCATTTATCGACATAAAATGGAAATCAGTTTTAATACATATATATATATATATATATATATAGACGGATTCACCCCTCCTCTGTGATGAGGATAGGAGCAGTAGGCAAACACTTTCCGTGAGGAAGTGGAAGGTGGGAGAGTAAGATCTGGGGGGCTGAGATTCTGGCTGAGTTGTCAATCGAAATCTCAAGTGGTAAGCCTAAGTTTCAGCTTCCCACATGCTGCTCTGGAGGCTCCAGAACGCCCAGTCAAAGTTGAACAGAGTAAAGACAATTCAGACATGTTTATAGCAATCTTGTCTTCGAAATTGAGTTCGACGTTGCTTTGCCTTGTCTTTAACATACAAGCTCTGCGCTGTCGACTCAGTATACAAAGGATGTACTAGTCTGAAACGGGTATAGCATGAGCATAGCCTTTTGGCTGAGTAATCATTAATATGCTATTTATTCCAAGTCTCAAGCAACCACGTGATACTGCCAGCCGGGCCGATGTGGGGAGCTTCCCGTTTGGAGCTCTGGTGGATTCGGGCTGGACCGGACTGTGGCTTCAACGCTGGGGACTCAACTTTCAAGAGTCTCCGAAGTGACCAAACATGATGTGATGAATGCATGGCTTTTAAGCTAGCGATTTACGACGCCAAAATCACCTGAATCGATGGACTGAGTTGTCATATCTACCCCATTCGGGACGGATATCACACTGATCTTAGCCTGAATCCCCCTCGCAGAAGTCAACAATAATCGCTTCGGCTTATCTGCTTGCTTTCTCTTGGAGCTCTCTTCACCGCATCTCTTCGTGCATCCCGACGACAGGAAACCAACGCCCGCTCGACGCCGAAATCGTTTGCCGCCAAATTTCTCCAAACTGACTTTCTCTGACAACACAGAGTTGGCCTTGCTGACACCTCAGATGTTCGTCCACTGAGCAAAAGTTCGCCTTTCGAGGCTTGACGGCTCTAATGCAGGTCCGGAAGATAGAAGGATTTAGTAAGGTTACTGACTCGCTCAATACCCCTGATTAAAAACAGGTTCGAACTTGGCGGAGTTTCCTGTCCAGTGAAAGCAAAATTTGTTATTGAAGGGAGAGCCTCCAATCAACATTGTTCTCCTTGTCTGGAGCCAAATCACCAAGCTGAGCAAGCCATCAATGAGACGTGTCGATTGCAGCAGCTGACGACACAGCGGGCTTCAACTACTGGTGGCTACCACTGGCTAGTGATGCTAGTGTGATCGCGGTGGGCGACGATCGTTGGTCATTGCCGTAAGCCAAGATCAGGTCCGCCTTGTGGTCAAGTGCAGGGACCAGCCGGCCCGCCAATATTGAATTGCGATTTTCTCTGAATTGACACGCTTCACGCGAATAAACCTGATTTCTCCAACTCTGTGATGTCTGGAAGGTTCCTGGACTCCCACCTTGTCAAGGATCAGCTTCCATTCAAGTCGCGGGCACGCGGATTCACCAGGTGCGTATGAGGTAGCATCAACTCCTTTGTTTGTCCTGAGGACAGCAAAGACATGGTTCTGGACAAGGTCTCCAAAGGTTCCAACGCATCGGGCCAATGTCGCATTTGGTCCTTTTGATTGGGTATCACCATGGACGCAGGAAGGCCCATCCTCCACGCGTATGCATTGTGGGCTCTCGGTGTGATTGATACTTGCGCTTGACCTGGGTACCAAACTCTAGTCCAATCATCATCCCCTCTGGTGGACAGTGTACGACACTGGTCAACCTGGTTTTAATTTTCTCAGTTCGCGTGTTTTTGCTTTTTCCTTCGACAAGCCCACCGAGTGGATAAGCCCGCGTCTTCCATGCGTGAGTCTATTTCCCATTCTCTTCGCCTGGGGCCAGACGGTGAGCTCTGCCCGAGGCTCCCTCCTTGGTTCCAGCAATTCAAATTTTGGCAGCTTTTACCTCCGAGCAGTCTGTCAAATATGTACTTAGTGCATGCCAAATCTCACTCCTTGTTCTCTTCCAATTCTCTCACGTTTCTCTTCTGTCATTGCTCCATGTGCATTGCTACCTACATGGTGTGTACTACACTGTGGGTATCCTTTTAAACACTTGACACGCCACGTTTTTGCATGCTGTTGCGCACACCCAAAGCATCATTGATTAGTTGTCTTGTCTTTCTGGTTACTTTCTATGTCTGCTCGTGGAATTATGTGAATTAGGTATCCAAGAAGGAGCTTGTCGCAGAATTCAAGGCTAGGACCTGTATCCTCGCATCAGTCGTCCTACAGCTAGCTGTTACTACCTCACGATCTCTTAAGATGAGGGTACATTTTCTTCTGGTGCTGGTCGCCTGTTTCTCACCTCTGCTGCTTGCGCTTGTTGTTCGGGTCCCTCATATTGAGCGTCCTGGATATGGCGCCCTCCTTGTGAGGCAAACAGAATCAAATACGACAGAGGCCACCGAAGGCTCTCATGATGATGCGACACCTACCAATGCGACCAGCACTGCGACTTCAGGGAATTCGACTTCGGCGTCCGCATCGCCTACTACTGTACCGCTATTGAATACCTCAACGGAAGATGACGGCAAGTAGCTCTGGACACTGCTTTCATACTAATCTGCCCCTAGCTAACAACCCACTTAGAAGAAAGTAGACAAAACGCGACTTCGCCGGGGACGTTGCCGCTGCAACCGAAAGTGACGCCTGCCCTCGGCGTAGGCGGCTTCATCCTGCTCGTAACCGGTGCGGTTCTAGCACTGATAGGAGTCCGGAATCTATGGTAAACAATCTCTTTTTTGCGACCCTTCTTACTCTACAAAGCTCACCAAACATCCAGGATTCAAGTTTTCTTGTCCTCTGCGTTCCTGACCAGTTTAGGAGTAACGGTAAGTATCTGAGCGAGTAGAATTTGGATAGAGCTAACTGCCTAGGTCCTTATTGTCTATGTCATGAGTCCTCCCGTTCGGGCCGCCATACAAGGAGCGTATCTCGTGGCAATCTTCTTTACCGGAATCACATTCGGTGCTCTCGCAATCGTGTTCAAGGAATTGTCCGAAGGTCTTGGATGCCTCCTCGGAGGCTTTTGTACTAGTATGTGGCTACTATCCACAAAATCGGGCGGCCTCCTTACAGCAACGGATGCCAAAACTGGCTTTATTGGGGCCATCTCCGTGGGGTTTTACGCAATTTCGTTCAGCCACCACACCCGCCCCTACGGCTTGATCATCTCAACATCAATAGCTGGAGGTACAGCTGTCTCTCTGGGGATCGACTGCTATAGTAAAGCAGGTTTGAAGGAGTTTTGGCTCTACCTTTGGTGTAAGCATATGTACATGACTGTTGATTGAGTCAGCTAACAGAGGTCAGCTTTGAACGATGACATCTTTCCCCTTGGAACCGATACGTATCCAGTGACTCGTTACATCAAGGTTGAGCTCGCGGCTACAGTAATAGTAGCCATCATGGGCGTGATATCTCAAATGCGCCTCTGGAAGGTTGTCCGGGATAGAAGAGCGAAAGACGAAGAAAAACGCCAAGAGGAACAGCGACAAAAAGACGAGACTGAGGCTGAAGTAGTGAGGCGGTTGGAAAAGAACAATATGAAAGAACGAAAGGAATGGGAGGCCAAGTATGGCGATCAAGGAACCGATTCAAGCTCCCAAGACATCCCTGAGCTGGCGGCCGGCTGGCATGTATACCCTTCGGACGAAAGTGAAGCTCCGAAGAAAGACGAAGCTGCTGAGAAGCAAAGCATTTCCGACTCGGTAGTATCTTACCGTTGCTCCGACTGCAGGGCACGAGGTGACGATGGCGATTCAGATGTCAGCAAAAACACAAATCACAACGAGACTGAAGAGCAGAACGACAAGGACGAATCCGATCGGACTACATGTGCTCATGGAGCCACCGAAACTGACGGCTTTGGTCCGAAGGCCCTACACAACGCAGGAACAGCGGACGATAAGAGCTCCGCTATGACAGCAGTCGTTGGTTCCGAAACGATGTCAATCTACTCAAAACGGCTTTCGATGGCTCTTTCACGCAAGGCATCCGTAAAAAGTGCAGCGAGACCTGTTTCAGAATCCCAGGAAGCTTTGATAGCCCGCAACGCCTATGCCGCCTCGACGCAAAGTATTTTGGACGACGTCAGGGATATTGACTCGGATTGTCACACTATCGCCGCTGAAAGCCATTATCAAGCAATGTTGGATGAGGAACAAGAACCTTTGGAAGCCGAGGAAACCAGAAGGACTGAGCAACCAACGAGGACGGAAGACACTACCAATGTTGAGGAAGCAACGAAAGTGGGGAAACTCGCAAAGACCGAGGATAAAGCCGCGCAAAGCGATACACCACAACCGAACACAGACGTTGCAAAACAACAAGAACAACCAGTCGAGAACCAGCCTACGACAATAAAAATAGAAGGGCCTCTACCTAAGGATAGCAAAACCGCTTCGGTACCGGCTAGTGATGGAAATCCCGCTGACGCAATTCCGCTGAATAAAGGTGCATGCGATGAAAAAACGGCCCAAACAGTGGTAGATTCTCGATGTGATGGTGTTGAGGAGGATACCTCACATCAGAACAAACGCGGCCATTCGGATGCCCCTGTGGAGTGCCCCGCAGAACTCGCTGGGGAACTGTCTTTTAGGGGGCTTGTACAGGCGCCGATAAGCATAAACAGCGTCACAAAAACCGCGAAACCAGAAGAGCCAGGAATGATCGCTCACGAAACATCCCCCCCTGCTAACGGCCCTCACAATCGTGATTTGATTGATCAAGCGACGACGGAGTCGGCAGAGGGGAGCAGCCCTAGGGAGTCTGGGGGGGAGGAGAAGGACAAGTCCTCGTGCTCAGAACAAGATTCTTCAGAGAAGCGCTCTGCGATAAGATCTCCGCCAGATGCAAGGTCTCCCGAAACAGCAGATGTTCCATTGGTGTTTTCCCCAGGCACTGAGGGAAAGCAAGCCATACCTTTGGCTCGGCTTGCGCCTGAACCAAAGAAACCAGAACCCAAACGACTGAATGCGGAGACGGTGGAACAGATTCCGAAGCATACGTCAAGAGTTGTTCAAACCTACCGCATGAATGAGTGGGCTAAGCATCTGGTGGCCGCGGATATACCTGAAATGGAGCCCATCCAGCCGTTTGAGGATGTGCCACAGGAGCTCGCTGTTGACAAAGAAGAAACCTCCGCGCCAGTCAAGGTAGCGGAGCTCATGCAAACGCCCTTAAATGCGCAACCACCTCCAGCTGTAGAGTCCCGAGGGTACGGAAAAGATGCCAACGAGATTCTTCCGCTTGAGTCTCGAACGGGTTCGCAGAAAAAGAGGCGATCCAAGTCACCCAAGCGGCTCTCTGGGCTGTCGGTTGGTTCAGCGCATAATCTCACTCATTATTCTCCTCCTGCAGTGCAACCACAAGCAGGCAACCTTGCCACTGCTTCCTCCATCACGCTACTCACAAACATTACCTCGGCCGAACCGCAACAAGAGGAAAGTGAGAAGCTGAAATCGAAATGGAAAGGACCTCCTCCACTAATCGCTGTGCGCGAGGACATGATGCGAAGTCGATTATCATCCCTGTCCCTTCCAACCGATCCGTACTTACGACATAGCGTTGGTCATTCGCCCACCGATTTATCGCCCCGATACTCGTCGACATTTCCAATCGTCGAGGATGATGACGATATTCCTCTGTCTCAACGCCGTACAATGCTCCACCAACAAGCTCCTTCAAACGCACTCCCAGTGCTCCCGCCCCCGGCCGTAGCCGCGAGGTGGAACAACAGTGGCGTGCCATCAAAAGCCAATTCCCCAGCGGTCCTGGCGGCCTGGCGAGAGTCAGTCCGAGAAGACCTCAAGGAGCGGAGCGACCCACTGAAATTAGCTCAGCCTCCAGTTGCCGCTACTAGACCTAGTGATCGCAGCTTGTCGCCGTTAGGGCAGCGCAATGCTTCATCAACCAGCATCGGAGACAAGATCGCTGAAGGAATGCAGCGTGGCGATATGAGCGAGCTGCACCGAGAGGCCATGCGACGGATGCAAGCGAAAGCCAATAAAAGTGTCAACCGGCTGGTATGACAGATCATTGGCCACGACCTTTTTTTCCCTTCGGTTCTGTTTTGTTTTGTATGATGTTAGCGATGAGATATGGATTTGGCCTCCCCCTATTACTTAATGTTTGCTTTGTATAGTCTCTAGTAGAAGAGAAAAAAGCCGGGAATGATGTAATATCTATAGTGAATGAGATGAAGCATGATGAAGGAATCTGAAGTTCTGGCCGCTCGTAATTTCGTGCGTGTTTTCGGGCAGCTGGGATCTGCATCCCTTTATTGCCCGTGGAGGAGGAGTGAAGTCATCAATTCTGTGATCATTCGATGTAGGCAGGAGTCCAGGACTCTGGAGCGCTAACTTAGTTTCTCACTTTTCAGGCCCAGTCTGGTAAAGTTGGATCCTTACTTGGGGCTATTATTACTATTTATTGCTGGTGAGGCGAGTCCGGTGCTGCCCGGAAGGCTGGAACTGGGGATTGTTTCTGATTTAAGAGCTTTAAAGCTTTCTACTC
Source organism: Aspergillus baeticus (assembly GCA_027569055.1). Classification (NCBI taxonomy): domain Eukaryota; kingdom Fungi; phylum Ascomycota; class Eurotiomycetes; order Eurotiales; family Aspergillaceae; genus Aspergillus; species Aspergillus baeticus. The sequence goes on from JAPDEI010000004.1 coordinate 15,600, forward strand.
ATCAAGTCTGTTATTCTGTTGTTGTTGTTCTGCAAGATCCTCTCTTTTGCTTACCTCCGTTCTTTTACTTCTCCCATAGCTGTGTGTACTCGCATACCCAAACTGATGCATCCAATCGACCCCTTCTATTGAACCCCCCTCCCCCAGTTTCCTGTCATTCCCTTTCGAAAAAGTCCCTATTCTCTTTCTAGACACTCATTTCACGACCTATCTGCACAAAAACGCTCTATTTGCTGTGGATGTCGAGCTCAGATCATTTCTTGATCTTTGCAGCCAGTGCGCCCCTTTTCGATCCCTTCCGGCCAATCACAGCCGCCCCTGACCCTCATTGCGTCCTCCTCATTTTCTCTCTCATCTACCTCTGCAAAGTCTCTCCTTCACCACGGCTTCCCCTCCTTCCTCCTCGTTCCTCCCCTCCTTTGCCGTTAGGTCTCGGTCTCCGCCGAAGACGGCGCACTCGACTGCATCCCACGACCTCTCTTTCATATCATCGCCCACGATTGAAGAGCCTGCTCCATCGCATCCGCCCCCGCGCGTCACTTTTGACTCCCCTCAATCAACAACGCTCCGCCCATTCGAACGGCTGGAGATTGAAACACCTCCTTCTTCCCGAGCGCGATCCTCGCGTGTACGAAGACCTTCGTGGGCTACCCCGAAGATTTTGCGACCCCCCGCCGTCAGGCTCGCAAATCCCGTCAACTACGTTCCACGCATCACACCGGTAACGGTGCCGCACCACCCGTCCCAGATTTCTGACGAGAATCTCCCGCTTGAAGCGCACCGCGACGCGTATCCGCTCTTGTCAATTCCAGAGCGGCGTCGCAGCCGGTTAACACCGTCCCCGAACAGCCTTGCGGTAGAGCGGAGCCAGCAGGAGTCGGAGAGTGGCCGCTCCAGCATTGCGGTGCCTCGAGGGCAGAGGCAAAGCGGTGCATTTGAGGACGTACCTTTAGATATGGAGACCATAGCAGGCCCCGGCGCGGACCGCCCGCGCCATGTGCCGTCGCAACATTCTCTACGATCACAGTTGCAAATAGCGTCAATTCCTTCGAATCCCGGTGGCCCGAACGGCGAGCCTGAAATATCCGAGGAGCTAGCATGGGGCCCTGCGCATCCCTGCTTTCCACATATCAACCCACATGTCCCGCTCGGATCAGGCGAGTATCTGACAACGCGTGTCATTCGAATTCGACGAGATTGGATGGACAAGGGAGACCTTGCGCCGACATTTTCCAACCTCTATCCGGAGATCCTTGACCCATTACTACCGGAACAAGAGTTCCGGAGAGTCATTGCGACGGTGAACGAAGAACTCATCAGCGCTTTCAACCCGTACAGTTTTCGCAACTGGCTAGACGGCGCGCTCGGTTTGCTCACCGGTTGGGTCTGGGAGGATCTGGGTGCGCCAGCAGTCAAGGGCCACCTGAAGCGGGTTGAGGACTGGCTGGAAAAGTGGAACCGGGAGGTCGGGGCAAAAGACGGGGTGCGTATCTGGAGTCTCCGACGAACAGCATATATGTCGTTGGACATTCAAATCCCCGATCCAAAGGTCGGTATCGTACCTAGCGAGGGTAATCATTCGCGCCCAGGCACTCGACCGGACAGTGGCCCATAAGTTCCAGATATACGTTTTTCCTTTTTCTCTTTATACCCCTACATTAATTCTCCGACCCTGTGCATTAGCGACTCTCGGATTCGTCTTTTGTTTACCTCTTGATTCTCGGCTTATGAGATGATGTCTTGTATCATTGATACCTCACTTCCACGACTCTGCGTCGGGTCTGGTTGGTTATTTCGTGTATATTTGGAGCCTAGGAGTGGCAGTCAAATGCACAAAGCTATAAAATACATATATTTACTATCAATAGTCAATACTCTTGAAAATTCTGAACAATGCCCATACTTATATAGTAAACTATGGAAGTATATGAAGATCAGGGTGGTTCTCGTGGAGCTCCGCCGATCGCGGAAACTTCTCCTGATGCAACTTTCTTTCCCCATAGCTTCCAACCCACACCTATCCCCTCCTCAACCATACTTCACACTCACCACACCTCGCGATGCTCTCTGGGATCCTAGTCTTCAACCAAAAGGGCGAGAACCTTATCTTCCGTGCCTTCCGCAATGACTGCCGGCCCCGACTCGCAGACATCTTCCGCATCCAGGTCATCTCCAACCCGCAAGTCCGCTCCCCGATCCTAACCCTGGGCTCAACAACGTTCAGCCATGTCAAGCACGAGAATATCTACCTCGTCGCCGTAACAAAGAGCAATGCGAATGCAGCGCTAGTATTTGAGTTTCTGTACCGTCTTGTGCTGCTGGGGAAGAGCTATTTTGGCAAGTTCGATGAGGAAGCTGTGAAGAATAATTTCGTGCTTATTTATGAGCTTTTGGACGGTATTCACGGCCCCTTTAGAGACCCGGCATTGTGCCTATACTAAATTATTTCTTTTTTTACAGAGATTCTCGACTTTGGGTACCCGCAAAACACCGAGACAGACACATTGAAGATGTACATTACCACAGAGGGCGTCAAGTCCGCAATCGCAAACAACCCCACAGACTCGAGTCGGATAACGCAGCAGGCAACAGGGGCGCTCTCATGGCGCCGAGCAGACGTGAAATACCGCAAGAACGAGGCGTTCGTCGATGTAATTGAGGATGTGAACCTTCTCATGTCCGCAACGGGTACCGTCCTCCGTGCAGATGTAAATGGGCAAATCGTCATGCGAGCCTATCTGTCCGGTACTCCAGAGTGCAAATTCGGGCTCAACGACCGACTCCTTCTCGATAATGATTCTGCGGGTCCGGGGTCCGGTTCCATATCTGGTTCTCTAGGAAACAACGGGAACAAGATGGGCCTGGGGAGCTCCAAGACCCGCGCCGCAGCAGGTTCTGTGACACTCGAAGATTGCCAGTTCCACCAGTGCGTAAAACTCGGCCGCTTCGATGCGGACCGCATCATTTCTTTCGTCCCACCAGACGGCGAGTTCGAACTGATGCGCTACCGCGCCACGGAGAACGTCAACCTTCCTTTCAAAGTGCACCCGATAGTGCGCGAGATTGGTACCACAAAGGTCGAATACAGCGTCGCTATCAAGGCAAACTACTCCTCGAAGCTCTTCGCCACAAACGTTATCATACGCATCCCGACCCCGCTCAACACCGCAAAGACAACGGAACGCACCTCGCAGGGCCGCGCAAAGTACGAGCCTGAACATAACAATATCGTTTGGAAGATCGCGCGCTTCTCTGGTGGCAGCGAGTACGTTCTCACCGCGGAAGCAACACTGACGAGCATGACGAATCAAAAGGCCTGGAGTCGGCCACCGCTAAGTCTGAATTTCAGTCTCCTCATGTTTACCAGTTCAGGGTTGCTGGTGCGGTACCTTAAGGTCTTTGAGAAGAGCAATTACAGCAGTGTCAAGTGGGTGCGGTATATGACTCGCGCGGGCAGTTATGAAATTCGGTATGCCGTCTGCTATCTCTACCTTTTTCTCTCTTCCCTAGCTTCTACCTACCTCTATTTGGATAATAACTAACTTGGAGGGGCACAGATTCTAATCATTGCATACTCACTTTTGTGATCACCAACCTTTATCTGATAAGGTCATTTTAGCATCGATTCCATTGTGCACCTGATATTGACATTGTTCATCATAATTTCTTACCTAGAGTTAGGTGAGATTACGTGCTTACCGGTTGAGCTTGGTGTTCGGCGTTTGATATAGGTAGTCCCCGTACATACATCCATATACATTATATTGCATTGCATTACAACACGCCACTGGCAGTGGTTTTTGTTTTACACCCTTTGGCAATCATGGAGAACATATATTTACCGTACCTGCCACCCAAAACGATACCACAAACCACGTAGCATTAGCAGTTCGGCAACGCCGCAAACTGTCGCCCACTTCCCGGATATATATATATGTGTGTGTCAAATTACTAAAATAAGTTTAACAGCAAATCACGATTATAATGGACGCATGTTTAGTAGAATGGTTTGGACAAACCCACAAGGACAGAGCATAGCCGAGGATTAGATGTTAGTGATACTGTGCACCGCCGAATGGAGAGGATAGAATGTAGAAAATATAGGTGGAGATGTAGATGGATATAGATAGATGACATAGCATTGTACAAACCAGGTCAAGCACGGTTAGATTAGAAAGGTAAAGTAGCCTTAGACGATAGATAGTAAGGTAGAGTAAGACAACAGACAGAAGAAAAGTAGAGTGGTAGTGATACAGTCATCAAAAAATGTGCAGCGAACCCGAACCCCGGTATAGTATGTAAATACAACAGATGGATATATAGCAGGAAAAAAACCAGAGATAGGTATCAGCCGCCCGAAACTCCGATATCAATATACATAAGACAGAAGGATGTGTAAGCAGCGAGATCACATCCAATCTTTATGGATGCGACTGCGGACCATACGTTTGCCTCGTCGTAGGCCTATGTTGCCTTCTCCAACGAGAGCCTGCCATCGCTGGCCGACGCTCGCGTGGTCTTTCCCCATGCGCCGCGCGCACTCGTCCCAATCGCGCTTGGAGAGTTGGAACTTCTCGAGAACCATTTCTACAAGACGCTGGTCGTCGTCCGCCGACCAGGACATGTCATCTGTGGGTGCGGCTGGCCCAGTTGACTCCTCGATTGAGGGGAGGGCGATGTCTGGGTTTAAGAGTGGTAGATTGGAGGATTCTTCGTGTCGACGACGTTTTTCGGGCGAGGGAGGTGATTGTGTGACGGGTGGTGAGTGCAGGGAGTAGAAGTCTGTCCGAGAGAGGCCTAGAGGGAGATCGTAGGGAAGATGGCGACGGCGTTTCGGGGTGGAGGGGTTGGAGTGGGGTTCCGCATCGTATGGTGTAGGAGTTGTATCAAGATCCATATCCACGTCTTCTTCGTACGTATTGCGCCCTCGCTTATTGGGACCGCGCGATGGTCGAGGCGACAAAGGTTTTGAGACAAGCTTGGAGGAGGCTCTGGTTTTGCGCGACGAGGTGGCGGGTGAAGCGGGTGTGGGACGAATATTCAGTGGGCTTTGGAGACGAGCTGGTTTCGCTCGTCGCGGGGATGGCGCTGGCGAGCCGAGAAGTGACTGGAGTGCGCGACAGGTCCCCAGGAGGCCGTTGCCCGGGAGGCCGCTGTCGTCGTCTGACGGAGGTGGCGTTGAGAACAAGCGCATGGGAGTGAAGCGCGACGGCCGGCGCAGGTCGCAGGAGAGCGCGGATGGGAGCAACATGTTGTGAGTTTATGATTATGGTTGGGTAAGAAGTGGTTGTGGAAGTTGAGAATGAGCAACGCGATAGGAGGGGTGTTTGTGCGATGCGCAGACGGGGCGCTCGTTTGCGCCGGAAGGCCTCTTGACGAGCAGTGAGCGAGTGACAGATGTAAAAATACGTTTGGGCGATATCTCGAGGCTGGCGCTTTAAAACAAGCGAGTTCCGGGCGATGCGACGGACGGTTGGGTCTGGTGGTGGATGAAAAAGATATGAAACTCGAGGTGTGTTGTGAGGGAAACGAGCGAGGGTGCTTGTGAAGCGGGAGCGATAAGTTAATGTGAAAAGGAGCAACGAAAGGTGGAGCCGCCACTGACGGTTGCGGATGACCCACGACCAGACTAGCTCAAAAAGAAACAATGAATGACTGCATCAGATGAGTAAGGATAGATTAACTGTAGATACAACACTTCAATGAATGACTGGGAGAAGAGACTGGAATAGACCGGGCACTGCCTTCATTCTCTCTCCTGCGCCCTGGTTTCTTTATCCTCTACGCCTCTGCAACAGGGGCATGGGCTGGTTTTGAAGCCAACGAGAGAACCTGGCGGGCCTATACTCCTGTTCATGATCTCAGACTTGGCCCCTCGTGCAATGAGACAAGGAGAAAAGGAGCCTTCGAGGGATGCATGACGCAAGGCTGATAAATCTCCTTGAAAGGCCATCCGAGAAGACTACAACGCAACATGATCATCTCTACTGACGACACTGCTCAGTCAACAGTCTTTTTGAGGCCCGTGCCGCTGTGGGACGGAGGATCATTGTGCAGTCTGCAATGCACGTTAATTCTTGCCTGCAGGTCTACAATTCTGTACTCGAGCCCACAACTATGATTCAAAACCCATAAAGCCACCCTACCACCGTTTCAATCAATTCTCTTGTTCATTATTGATGAAAAAGAAAAAGAAAAAGCGAAGACAAAGAGTCTATTAAGGGCCGACTACTAACTAGTGCAAATGGCCCTTAGTCAGGTGGTTGGGTCTCTCCTCTCCTTCAACCTGGATACTCCGTACATCCCAGCTCACCCTCCCCTATTCTTTTCTAGCACCATCAACTCCCTCAATTGAGCAGTATTAAAGTCATCAAATCCGTTCAAATTGTATGGCTCCTCCCCAACCTGACAACATCCATTATTCTTTCCTTCACGGTCATACTCCATAAATCGCTCTCTCCAAAAGAGGTAATATTGACCCGACGCGTTCGCGTCGCGTCTCAACGCGTCTCAACGCGTCTCAACGCGAGTCACATCGAGTGCGTGTTAGCCAATCACCAACAGCAGCATGACCTGGTGCCTGAATCTTGACAATCCTTCAAGTCACAGTGATATGGAACAGTGCGGCATTCTTTGTCTTCTGATTTTTAGTCCAATTGACCCCTGCAACTCTGCTTAGTTTATTCGAACGCTGTTGATCTGGCCCTTCCGGCCATTATCGCCTGCAGTATCTTATCGATACCTCCGCGCGCACGCACGCCAGCCCCTCCTTGCTTTGTCCCTCAAGGGGTTGAAGGCCCACATTCTTTCCTGGGGCAAGGTCACGACGATAGACGCAAGATGCTTGGTCTCGCGGAAGATTCAGGTGGTTGAGCATCGAACTGCCCTTGTGTGTCTCAGACTATACTCTGCATTTTACTGTGTGACCGGCTATCGTCCACCTGATTGACACGCAAAAGTTACCCACGGCCAAGGACAGAGGGTGTGTTACTACACAGGTCCTCCTGCAACCGCCACGGTCTCCTTGCTGATCTGCGATGTGCCGTGGCCCACAGACTTTCGGCGAATTTGGGCTCGCGGTGCTTGCGTTATCTTGCATTGAGGCAGAAATCTGCCGATATACTCCGTTGTGGTCATTCTCAACTGTTTCTTTAGCGTCGAGCATCAATTGTTACCATTCATGATGCAGCTAGACTTATTGGCAACCCGCATTCTGCTGCAGCATGCGACGGCCTACAAAGATCCTGCCCCCTGTCCCTACGTCAGGGTACGAGAGGGTGAACCATCAGACCTGAGTACAACAGGGCAACGGTGAACTCTCTAAGGGATTGAGAAAGGATCGAACCTCCCGGTTCCCTTTTTCGTCCCTTGTTGAATAAGGCTTCTATGATCTCGATTGGTCTTCTTCGCCTTCCCTCCCCTCCGCCACCCACAAGCAAGGGATACCCTAAGCCACCGATTCCAAATCCTCCGAACAACTCATGCAGCCTAACCATAAGACGTGCATTGACGGCCGCACGCAGGGTGCCCACTACTTACCATCGGGTTTCCCCTTGCCGGCCCCCCGAAGCCTAGTGGCGATCTTATACTTCCCAGGGTTCATATCAAGGTATCGAGAAGTGGCTGGTGAGCTCACACTACCATCCCCTCGTGTCTACGCCGCTCCAATCCTTGTATCTTTTCCTAGCCTACTGCGAGTGTTGCGTTCGGACTCAAAGGTCTGAGTTGGTGACACTTTTCAGACAATCTCACAACTAAAATAGAAGAGGAAAGAGCGGCCGATGCGCTTATACGAAGGGCAGGTCGGTCGTACCTTCCCTTCATAATATGTCAAGGCACGGGGAAGGTGTGATCAAGAAGCGCACTTCCTCAGTATGAAATAGGAAGACACAGCCGGCTGTTAGTGGTTGTTCGCTCCTTCCTCGTTTGAACTTGACGGGAACAGGCAAGGAAAGAGCAACCCACGAGCTACTAGGGTTTCCGCCGTTTTACTCCTCCGGTGCACGGGTGCCCGGACACCAATTCTTGGGTCGCGTAGTTTGTCGCTTGAGCTTGCATTCGAGAGTGTCCTTGGTCTGGGCGAGGGCGATTGGCTTGAAGGATTAGGGGAACCAAAGCAGCTGAATATTTTGCGCTTATCAACCTAGCAATCCTACCCCATAGTAGGGGATTTACCTGAACGTAGAGTAAAATACCTGTATAGAAACAAATTATTGATTACCTACTAGAATTACTCTCACAGTTCGTTTATTCGACCACAGCTTGAACACTAATAACGATATCACGCAGCACGAGCGCTGTAAATCACCTGTTGTTTCTTTCCTGTCACAGGATTGCAGACCTCTTCGTACACCTCGCCGTCTACCTCGTCTTCCTCTTCATCTCTAAAACGATCGATGCTCGGCGGCGTTGTGACGGCGTGCCAGCTGGAGATCTCCTCTTGAGGCTTGTACTCGGTATTGGGAGGTGAGGAGCCGTTCTTGATGGTACCATGCGTTGGGAGAATGGGATCGGAGAGTGTTTGTGAGGCGGGTCGGAAGAAGCTACTGTGCCCGTCATCTGCGTCATGGTCTGGTAATGGAAGTAGCTCCAGTGATTCCTGCAAGGCCTCCTCGGCGTTGACGAAAGGATCCACACTCTCGCCCGACCCTTCCGGGTTGCTACCGTAGGGACCGTGATAGAGCTCGAGGGGCACAATTCGCGGCGATTTGGCTGTTCGGGGAGTCCAATCGCGGGTCGACCGTTTGTACAGGGCTTCAAAATCGTCTTTGTGAGACGAATTTGTAAACCAGGGATGTTCCAGTGCTTCTTTGACATCCATGCGTTTCGCAGCAATGTGTTCCAGAAGCCGCAGAACAAAGTCTTGTGCCCTCTCTCCCACTTTGTTTCGCTGTAGCCTCGCTTTTAGGTTCATTAAACCAGTCACTTTTTCGTCACTTGTGATGCAACCCCAGCGCATATCTTCAAACGGAGGCTCCCCTGTCAGCAGTACCGCAGTCAGAGCGCCCAGGGACCATAGGTCAGCAGCTTTTGTATAGCCGCCTTCATGTCCCACTCCCACTTTAGCTACCTCACTAGGTTTTGGTGAGCTGTTAGATTTGGGTAGTGTAAAAGGGAATGATGCGCATTGTGAAACAATAAGTGGAAGAAGAATCAAGCAAATTCACAATCAAGGGGGACAGGTTTCTCGAGGAAGTAGAAAAGAAAATAAGAATACAAACTTAAGGGCTTGTGCTCCGTGGTGTTGTGCACTGCCAACAGGTATAAGATATCGTATTGGGTCTTCTTTGGGGTCTAGGAGATGAGGTAGGTAACTCACGGGGCGCAGAATTCAATGGTCCCAACCATAGATGACATTCTTGTCGAATCAGTATCAATCAAGGTGGCGCACCCGAAATCAGTAAGAACAACCCGGCAACCGTCTGCCCGAGAAGTCATGAGAATGTTATCAGGCTTGAGATCTCTGTGCGCAATATTCTGATCATGCAGGAATTCCAGGGCAACGACGACCTGGCGGACGATGACAGCGGCTTCGATGTCAGGCAGCTTTCCTCCTTTGAACTGGATATACGAGAACAAGTCTCCGGCCGTGACGAGGTCCTGAAACATGTATCTGCAAAAATGGACATTATTATCTGGCATCTGACCAGATAATTTGCGGACGTAAGACTCACATCGTACTATCGCTCCTTATCACTCTTTCTAGGCCGATGATGTTTGGCTGTAAGGGTTAGCTTGTTCTAGGTGCGCTCAGATCTGAAGCAGAAGGCTCACATGTTGCAATTTCTGGAGGATAGTTGCTTCGCGAAGATATAGCTCAACCTTCTCACTAAATACCTGTTCAACAGGCCGACCTAGTACTTTCATATCCTTTGCCCGGGCTAACTTCCGCCTAACGGCTAGGAGGTCAACGATCTTGCAGGCGAATTGTTGCCCACTGCTCCTCCTGTACGCCATGTAAACTTGCCCATAGGCGCCGGAACCCAGTTTTTGCCTCGTGACAATGTAGTCATTTGCGAACGTCTGCCACAGATATAGTCAATGAGTATCCAGCTAGTAAGGGAAAGAAGGTATCCACCACTCACTCTCATCTCGAGCGCCTGTCTAGCAGTGAAGCATTTCGCCCGTGAATAGTCTTCGGAGTTGTATTTCAGGTAGACGGAATCCGAAAGCCGAAGTATATCGCCGTCACTGAGCAGGAAGCTGCTTCTTCCATTGCCCATCCGGTATCCGTTCCACAGTGTGCCGTTCATGGAGATATCCTGGGCGTAAACCAACGGCGCGACCTCGCCCGGATTATCTTGGTCAAAGATGACGGTGTATATCCAGAGGTGCTTGTTCGAAACGAAGCGATCATCGACAGCATACTGACTTTTGAGCTATTAGAGACTTGCTTCATGACGCTTCGAATGAGGCTGTTAATGAGGGGAAGCGCACCATCGCCGCGGATCTCGACCGATGTATATCTCTCTGCGGCTGTATATTTCCATCGACTGAGAGGTTTTACCGGTTCTCGGGTCCCATCTACATATTGTGCCAACAAGAATGCCAAACTCGGCAGTTATTGATTGTGAACAGAGCAACATTTGGACGGAGAAGCGAGCGTCAAGGGGAACACAGTGAGGATAGAGGGAGAAAGAGGGTTGAAAAGATATGGCAACTAAAGACACGCAAATGGACTAGATAAATGAATGTTGGCGTGATGGATCTAATGATGTGTTAGTGTTGGAAACTGAAGGTCTGAGGCAAGCTCATGGCTGGGAGGGCTGCTCAGTTGTTACCTCAATCAGAAAGACTAGCATGACCATGGGTGATGACAAACTTAGACAGCATAGAGACTAGCTAAACAGATATCAAATTATAGCCGCAAGTGTTTAGTAGTAGTGTCTCTCATACCACTAGCTAACCATTCTAACTATTCAAGCAACAACCTTAACAGTCAATCCAACAAGTTTTCAAGCGTTGTTTTATGTAGTCGTCTCAACAGTCACGGCAGACTCATTAAAGGGACTTCACGCTTTCCTTCAGCACAATAGTCCATATGGGCTCTGATAAACACTAACAGAGGCGAGGAAGAGACGGGGAAAAAAGAGATGGCTGGCCGTACAGTAATGTTGCCATTGATGGGGGACAGCGCTGCCATGGTTTATAAAGGTGGTTGGAGCTCTAGAACAGAAACAAAATGACAGAAGGGCCCAGGAGCAAATTCAAAATCTGGCAGACCACCCATAGACATGACTTCGTAAATTCTACCTGGAGGATCTTGAGCCTAATCTATATTCTAAGTACAGGCCCACTATCGATTCTCTTGCATCCGCCGAATCCGCTCCTCAGCTGCTCTCGCACGGCGCTCTCTTTCCAATCGCATCCTCATCTCTGGCGTCATCCCTCTCATTTCTTCTTCCCTCTTTTCTTGCGCGGTCTTCTCTACGCCTCCCAGAACACGGCCTCCCCTCTTCGACGCTTGCAGCGCAGCCTGTGCAGCCTCCTCTTTCCGCAGCCGCTCCAATTCGGCCTTGCGCCGTGCGGACTCTTCTTCCTCAGCGGTTTGCCGTTCTCGATGTGACCGGCTGTCGACTTCGGCTTTGGATAGAGCTGAAGGGATTTTGGCGGTTTCCCAGTCCCATTTCGTTTCCCCGAGATCGTGGCGCGCTACGCGGAAAGCATCACGGGTTGCGCGATCTCCTGAGAGCTCAAATGGCATTCTTCCCTCTCCGTTGGCTAATGTAGGGTCGGCATGGGCTTTCGTGAGCAGAGCTGAGACGATAGCGGGGGAGTTAAGGTTAGCAGCGAGGTGGAGAGGTGTAGGACATCGGAAGTTCTGTTGGACGTCGGAGGGCTGGAATGTGAAGGTTGAGGGTATCGAGTTTTTGGTTAGATAGGACATCAGGGCGGGAACCTTGGAGCGGCGAATGAGGGCTTGTATCTGCGTTGTGTGCATTATCCTAGCCTCCTCCTCTTTTGATAGCTTCGGCTTTTGCTGCGGCCGTGGAGTCGACGGCTTCGACGGCACTTCCTGCGGTTTCGCTTCCGCAGCAGCAAGTGCTGCTTCATCAATCTGGCTAACCTTGACACGGGTGAGTTCCTTGAAACACCTCATGAGCTCGCTCTGTGTAGCCCGACGAGTACTGAAAGGGAACCCTCTCAATCGCGGATCATTCTGCTTCAGTACTTGACCATCATGTTGACCAAACAGAATCCGGCGGTTCGTGGTACCTGCAGCGCGGACGAAGAGAAGTTGTGCCTCGTCGATCATTTGCCTCCAGTCCTGCAATAGTTCCCTAATCTCCTTCTCCAACGCGGCTTCGTTATATCGTCGTAGACTCGAACCCGCTGAATGCGCCGCTCCCTTCGACGCATCGTTGGCGGATTGTGAGCCACCTTGCTTTCGTCTCGTCGTATAGCGGTGGAAAGTCTTGTGTGCGATCACACGAGCCTGTCTCTCTTCAATGCCACCCTGCCTCCGGTGGATCTCGGGCGCAAGCGACACAAGCATTGCCGCAAAATGCCCACCACCAATCATGCACATAAAGATATGTGGACTTGCGGAAGGGTTATTCCCTGTCTCTTTCTTCTGTGGATTAACCGGAGCAAGCTGCTTCTTCCTCAGAGAGCCTGCAAGGTACCGCGCCTCCTCCTGCTCGGCATGCGTAAACAGCGCCCTATAAACACCCAGCGACGTATTCGAAGGGAGACCTGGGTTCGAAAACCAAAGCAGCGGAAGTTTCCCAGTACTCCTTGGCGTTGAATCCCCCGCCTCTCCCGCAACCTGCGAGATCTTTGCCTGCCTCTTCAGCAGAGCAGTGAGCTGATCTCCTCCTTCCTCATCCTCCTCCGTATCCGAAGATTCCGATCCAGAAATCGATTCATCCAGTTCCCCAATAGCCTTTGTAAACTGTGCCTCATCCAAAACTGAGTTTCCTCGAAGTTGGGCCCTCATGTTGTACTTGTGGTGGTCGCCCCGCACATGCTCGCGCTGCTCCTGGACGTTCGCGAAGCTTACCCCGCAAAGGGCGCAGCTAGTAGATGTTGCGATCGCATACTCTTGCGCTTCGTCGGGGGATTTGGAAGTTGTCGGCGTGAATTCTGTGTTGTCTTTTACGGCGATGAGCTGGTCTTCGCCGCGGAGGGCGAGCGACGTGAGGAGTTCCTGCGGAAGATCGTACACTTGGGTTGCGGGTTAGCGAACGTTACAAAAAACACTACTGGAGGATGGCGCATGGGCAAAGATGTAGACTTACCATAAAGCGGCCTTTTCAGAAGCTCTTCCACACGATTTTCAGGAGCCATCGCGTCGCTCGGAGGGTTGGGTATGAAACGGAAAAGCAGCGTTGGAACGATGACGGAATGGAAGAATGCCCCTCCAAACACTGTATTGTAAAAGTCACCGCCTGGGCCTCGAGTGGGGTCAACTTGTCGCAGACTACTTTCTTTCTTCTCAAATTTTTCGAGGTATGGCTTGCGCGGGGTTGACTTTATTCTAAGGAGATTTGAGGACGTGGCTTCGCAGATGGGCGGTGCTTCTTGACTCAATGTCTCATTCTGACTCATGGCGAGTCTTAGGGGACAAGGCTGTGCCTGTCGACCAGACTCGGAGCAATTATCCGGAACGCGTCTGGACCTGAGCGATACAATGATCTATACTTAAGTTACCATTCGCTCTAGAGATTTCCAAATGGCGTGTAACCGTCGCCTGATACCAGCTCAATTGCTTATCATTTTGTGTATCCACAATCTGTATCGCTCTAATGGTCCCTCTCCAACGCATACAGCCCTAGCTCGAAGTCCGATGATGGTACTTCAATGACCCAGGCTTTGTAGCAGCCTCGATACATGCCCGCACCTATCGCCCTATCGGAATCTTCCGAATCCACCTAGAGACTTCATTGCTACGGTCCGCGAATCTCGAGATCCGCTCAAATAATCGGCAAATGGTTGTTGGACATCACACTGGGAAAGGAACATACCGAAACCTCAGTGGTAGGGCGATATCCCTTACGTTGGGCCCTAGTCTTTGGAAGAAGTGACCCTAGAAAGAAGCAGCTCTTAGGCTCGATCGCAAGTGTCGGGTCTCTTTGCGAGCAGATGCATGTAAGCAAACAGTCGAAGCATGACAGTCCAACATACCATTTCAAAGGCCTGTGGGATAGATATTCCAGGTTTGTAAGCTGCAGACTTCCAGCCGAGAGGTTTAATAAGACTACTCTGAATGGTCCGAACAGCCTTCATTCCCTAGTCTCGTAAAGCATCATCAGGAAGAGGCAGCCCTGGGTTTGTAGCTCTGTGCTCCAATACGCCTGAATGAGTCATGCCTTCAGCGTGCCTGGACCTTAGGGTGCGGTGACCGCTGTTTTGAGTCGTTCAATATAGAGTTCAACGCAACGGGCGAAAATATGAGGACGACAAATTATGCTTTCTGGACTTCAAGCCCTCTCCCATTTAGTCTCAAGATCTATTGCCGGAAGAACCTTGATTATAAGTGGAAACTCACGCTCGGGGTCAGCTCTTCAGCAGTAATTCCCTTCAAGGAACTGATTTTGTCGCTCAACCCGCATGGAAATCTCAACTGTCCGCATGACGATTGGTGTAAAACTTGACCCTATCGAAGCACTGCCTGGGCTCAAACCGTCAAGTATCACTAGAATTCTTCATGTTTGTAGTACGAGCTTCGATTGGTCGAGGCCACTATTATGTTGCTGATGCGTTCAATGTACATTATCGAGTACCATCAGGGTGGAATGGGTCAACTCCTTGATACTTTCTTCGAGGCTCCGATAAACAGCTTTGACAGCAAACCAGTATGCTCTTCAGATATGTTCGAGCCCCGCGCCACAGATGTACCATTCGGAGGACGTCGGATTTCGGTCTATGCAAGTAATCGAAGGGCTGCTGCAGGGTTTTATCACACCTGTGGGGTCGTTGTATATAACTGGTCCAGTTCTTCCTCCAATGGAATTTGAAAATGTCTGAGCCCGTGGTGGTACGAGACATTAATTTAGGTTTCTCCGTGATACGATTCACTTGAGGGGAGACTAGCATTTCAACTTAGCAATCTACCTCCATACAAACTGATACCCCCAGTCGATCTTGGCTCGTTGAGCGGGCGAACGCACGGAGCAACTGGTGGTTACATCATCGTTCGGTCAACAACGATACTTTCTGCAACCGTTGGCTCTGCACCGCAGCAGAGCTTGGGAGACTTGTCAGTTGGGAACTAAACGTGGGCCAGATTCAATAGCAGAAGCTCATATACCTCGCCTCACAAGGATTGGACGTTGTTATCGTTAAGGTCGACGCCAAGAATATTGCAGGATTCATCTGCTACACTGACTCCGCAAGTCCGCAGCGGTGAGAACGAGGAAAACGAGGACAAACCTTTCCACGAGCGCTTGTTGCGTATCTAGGTTGCCAGCCTGGGTCGGGCAACAGACAGAAACAGATCGTGACACATAATCTCATCAGCGCTTGAGTCACACCTACTGTTTGAACGACGAAATCGGAAAAGACGGCCGAGACCCAGTTCAAGACCGATTAACCCCGGGGATAGCGGGCTTACCAATCCGCAAACGACTGAAGCTCTGCCTATCTTCGTTAGTAAGCTCCTGCAAGTGGTCAGCGTCTCTCTGGTTGGAGACTCTCCGAACTCGCATCCATCCTTCTCTTTTTTCTATCGCGATTCTTCTTGTTTCTGCTCGGCCGTTTCCTTAACCTTCTTCTCCGTGCGTCCGGAAGGACAGAGGAATTCGAGGTTTGGGTTACACATTCCGGGGCAAAATGTTGGACGACAGCTCTCAGTCGGTCCTCGGGGAGATCTCCCCAGGATCCCTGTCGCCAACCGCATTCCAGTCCGCAAAGCTACAGCCTTTCTGCGGCGATGCCGAAGGTTGGGGTCCTCTTAGCAACATTCGCTTCGATTTGACGCCATGCTTTTTGGATTTGGGGGTTTCTTTTGTTGCGGTGTTCGGTTTGTTGCTGGGAAGCGGCGCGCTTTGGTTCCTCTTGAAAAAGCGCACCCCAGAGCCGGTTTCCAAGAATTGGCATTTTTATGCTAAGCTGGTCAGTATATGCTCTAGCCCCAGTGGAAGGCCCGGAACTGACGTATTCCGGTGTCTGGCGTGTAGGCAGTTCTGTCCGTTTTGTTGTTCACCACCGCTCTACAAGCCGCCATTCAAGCCGAGTCCTACCCCGACTGGTTTGCCGACTTCCGGTTTTGGAGTTCCGTCCTTATCTTTGTTTCGTTGGGAATCATTTTCGCCATACAGTACCACGAACACTGGCGAAGCAGGCAGCCGAACGGAGTTGTACTCTTCTACTGGTTATTCTTCGTCATCGCATATGCCGTCAAATTACGGTCCCTTGTTGCTCGGCAAGCCTATAAAGATCACCTTCCATATTTTGTCTGCTTCAACGTGAGCTTGGGATTGTCGATTCTGGAGTTTGCCCTGGAGTACTTGATCCCGAAGAAACAAAGCGCCTACGATGCTCTGGGTGACGAAGATGAATGCCCGTATGAATATGCCGACATATTCTCAGTTCTCACTTTCAGCTGGATGACTCCTATGATGAAGTTTGGGTACAAGAACTTTTTGACCCAGGATGATCTTTGGAATCTTCGCCGACGGGACACTACTCGCGCCACCGGTGCGACGCTGGAAGCACATTGGGAGGAAGAGTTGCAAAAGGAGAAACCTTCCCTCTGGATAGCAATGTTCAAATCCTATGGTGGTCCTTATATCCGTGGAGCAATTATTAAGTGTGGAAGTGATATCCTTGCTTTCACGCAACCGCAGCTGTTGAGGATTTTGATCAATTTTATCAATTCGTACCGCACCAGCGAGCCTGAGCCGATTATTAGAGGAGTCGCAATTTCTCTTGCGATGTTTCTAGTCTCAGTAACGCAAACGTCGTGTCTTCATCAGTACTTTCAACGTGCCTTTGACTGTGGCATGCGCGTCAAGTCTGGTCTGACTGCCATGATTTACGCGAAGGCGCTGAGACTCTCCAACGAGGGCCGCGCGGCGAAAACAACTGGCGATATTGTCAACCACATGGCCGTGGATCAGCAACGGCTGTCCGACCTTACTCAATTTGGGACGCAACTTTGGTCTGCTCCGTTCCAGATCACTCTATGCATGGTGTCACTCTACCAACTGGTGGGAGTCAGCATGTTTGCTGGAATTGCCGTCATGATCCTTATGATCCCACTTAATGGTGTCATTGCTCGCATAATGAAGAAGCTTCAACTTATTCAAATGAAGAACAAGGACTCGAGATCTAGGCTGATGACTGAGATTCTGAACAATATTAAGAGCATCAAGCTTTACGCTTGGAACACCGCCTTCATGAACAAGCTGAGCCACATTCGTAATGATCTCGAGTTGAATACCCTTCGAAAGATCGGAGCGACTCAGTCTGTCGCAAACTTTACCTGGCAATCCACTCCGTTCCTTGTGTCTTGCTCCTGCTTCATAGTGTTCGTACTGATTGAAGACCGGCCACTGACCACTGCAATCGTTTTCCCGGCCCTCACTCTGTTCAACCTGCTTACATTCCCCCTCGCGATGCTTCCTATGGTTATCACCTCCATCATTGAGGCATCTGTGGCTGTTAAGCGTTTGACGGACTACTTCACCGCCGAAGAGCTGCAACCCGATGCTGTCAAATATGCGGATTCCGTCACTCACATCGGCGATGAATCTGTTAGGATCCGCGACGCATCCTTCTCTTGGAACAGGTACAAAGATGAGCTCACGCTGGACAATATTGACCTCAGTTGCCGCAAGGGAGAGCTCAGCTGCATCGTTGGGCGCGTCGGTTCCGGAAAGTCATCTCTGCTTCAGGCGCTTCTGGGTGATTTGTGGAAGACAGAGGGTGAGGTTGTTGTCCGCGGACGCGTGGCGTATGTCGCACAGTCTGCTTGGGTGATGAACGCCAGTGTCCGGGAGAACATTGTCTTTGGCCACCGCTGGGATCCTCAGTTCTACGATCTGACCGTTGAGGCCTGCGCTTTGATTGACGATTTCAAGAACCTGCCTGACGGTGACCAGACAGAAGTGGGAGAGCGAGGCATCTCCCTTTCGGGGGGACAAAAAGCCCGATTAACCCTTGCCAGAGCTGTATATGCCCGTGCCGATATTTATCTTCTCGACGATGTTCTATCCGCAGTTGACCAGCATGTCGGTCGCCATCTCATCAATAGGGTGCTTGGACGAAACGGTATCCTCAACAGTAAGACAAGAATTCTTGCCACGAACGCTATCCCTGTGTTGAAAGAGTCCGATTTCATCGGCCTTCTTCGTGATAAGACCCTGATCGAGAAGGGCACTTACGAGCAATTGATGGCTATGAAGGGCGAAGTTTCCAACCTCGTCCGTACCACCATGAACGAGTCCGATGACGAAGGCTCTGGCCCCGAAAGCCGTGGCCTCACCAGTCCTGAGAGTTCTGAATCTGCCACTATGATTGAAAATCCCGATTCCGACTTCTCCGACACAGACGAAGCCGAACAGCAAATTGGCTCACTTGCCCCGATCAAGGCTTCCGGGCCACGTAGGACCAGCACTGTCACTCTACGACGCGCAAGCACCGTCAGCTGGCAAGGTCCTAGGCGTAAGCTTGGAGATGAGGAGAATGTATTGAAAAGCAAGCAGAGTCAGGAGATATCGCAGCAAGGAAAGGTCAAGTGGAGTGTTTATGGCGAGTACGCGAAGAACAGCAATTTGGCTGCTGTTGGCGTTTATCTCTTCACTCTCGTGGGCGCACAAACCGCGCAGGTGGCGGGAAGTTACTGGCTCAAGCATTGGACTGAGATGAGCGAGACTCAGTCGGCTTCGAACTCTGGCAAGTTTATCGGGGTCTACTTGGCGTTTGGAATTGGATCATCTTTGTTGGTCATTCTTCAGAATCTGATTCTATGGATTTTCTGCTCAATTGAGGTACGTCGATATCTGAGTGCTTTCAATTTGTTCTGACCATATAGGCGTCTCGCAAACTGCACGAACGGATGGCGTTCGCCATCTTCCGCTCTCCGATGCGCTTCTTCGAGACGACCCCGTCCGGACGAATTCTCAATCGATTTTCCAGGTAATTGCAGGCCCTATATTAGTCCTTTGCTGTCCCTAATACGCACCAGTGATATCTATCGCATCGACGAGGTTCTCGCTAGGACATTTAACATGCTTTTTGGGAATGCAGCTAAGACAGTCTTCACGCTGATCGTCATCGCTACCGCGACCCCTGCTTTCATGATTTTTACAATTCCCTTGGGATGGATTTACCTGAACTATCAGAAATACTACCTCCGCACGTCCCGTGAATTGAAACGGCTTGATAGTGTCACGCGAAGCCCTATTTTCGCACACTTCCAGGAGTCGCTTGGAGGTATCTCCACAATTCGCGCCTACCGGCAAGAGGAGAGGTTCAGCCTTGAGAGTGAGTGGCGAATGGACGCAAATTTGCGTGCTTATTTTCCGTCCATCAGTGCCAACAGGTGGCTGGCGGTCCGTCTCGAATTCATCGGGTCAATCATTATTCTAGTAGCTGCGCTACTTTCGATCATCTCTGTGGGCACTAAAAGTCCTGTGTCCTCTGGTATGGTCGGCCTAGCCATGTCCTATGCTCTCCAGATTACCCAGTCTCTCAACTGGATCGTCCGGCAGACCGTTGAAGTGGAGACCAACATAGTGTCCGTCGAGCGTGTCCTGGAGTACGCCAGCCTTCCAAGTGAAGCACCGGAGGTCATCTTCAAGAACCGCCCAGCCATTGGGTGGCCAGCTCAGGGTGCGGTGTCGTTCCAGAACTATAGTACACGGTACCGCGAGGGCCTGGATCTCGTGCTCAAGGATGTCAGTCTTGACATCAAGCCTCGCGAGAAGATTGGAGTTGTGGGCCGTACGGGTGCCGGAAAGAGTTCGCTCACTCTGGCCCTCTTCCGAATCATTGAGCCTGTCAACGGTGGAATTAGTATCGACAATCTGGATGTCACCAAGATTGGTCTGCTTGATCTACGTGGACGCCTTGCTATCATTCCTCAAGACCCCGCCATGTTCGAGGGTACTGTGCGAGACAATCTCGACCCGCGACATGTGCACGACGATACTGAGCTGTGGAGTGTTCTCGGTACGTTAACTTAAGAACGCAATTCATGTATCGCTTACTGACTTAATGCAGAGCACGCGCGCTTAAAGGCACACGTTTCGCAAATGGAGGGACAGCTCGATGCACAGATCCAAGAAGGAGGTAAGAACATACTCTCTCACCTGCATCGCATTTGTATTAACGACAATAGGGTCAAACCTCAGTCAAGGCCAACGGCAACTGGTCTCTCTCGCCCGAGCGCTGTTAACCCCCAGTAATATCCTCGTCCTCGACGAAGCAACGGTGAGTACCGTTATCTACCCTCACCGATTTTTCTTCCTGCGATCATGCAGTATCTAACATGCATACACAGGCCGCCGTCGACGTCGAAACGGACGCCCTCCTACAACGCACACTCCGCAGCGAAATCTTCCAAGACCGCACAATCATCACAATCGCCCACCGCATCAATACGATCATCGACTCCGACCGCATCGTCGTCCTGGACAAGGGTCGCGTCGTTGAATTCGACACCCCCGCTGCGCTCATCAAGGAACGCGGCAAGTTCTACGACCTTGTCAAGGAGTCTGGACTGCTTGACAGCGAAGGCAATGCGATCACTGCACAATAACCTACCACTAATACCTCTACCAAAGTCTCGACTGTTTCTGCTGCATGGTTTCAGCCTGGTCTCGGGGGTCTGGACCGATGAGGTGCAGGCGAGTAGACAAGTGGCAAGAAGAGAATAAAGGAAAGGATAAATAGAGTGGAAAAGAAAATGACGCAAAAGTTGATGTTTGCTTGACGGCACATATTGGGTAGTCTGGCGTTGAGTTGGGTTGGTTTTGCCTTTTGTCTCGCACGGGACAAAAAGTATCAAGGTATACTTTTAAGTACTGTACATAGGCCGACAACAAAAAATATCTACCGTCAGTTAGTATTGAAATTGCATCTATCAAGCTTGAACCTCGAAGGGACAGACAGGACGAGATTCTTCTTTTCCATACTCCAAATTCCAACAATTTCTCAATACTCCATCCTATCCTCTTCACATCCCACAATAGCGGTGTAGCTCACCACCATCACCCTTCCTGCTCCCCTCACCCCCTCTCTGCGTCTAGATGCATGTTTGCATGCACGAGCCGGAGGCAAATTAAATTTTACCCCGATGACGCAGTAGTGTAAAGGCAGCCCTCGTTCGAGTCATCTTAAAACCACTTGCTATTATTCTAATATGTACTGGGAGTTATGTACTATAGCACAGCTTGGCTTGACTCACCGATTGTTTATTTGTTTTTCTTGTTTCTTTTTTTTTTCTTTCGAGGAGATACATTGGGATTGAAGGAAAAAGGATTAATACACAACGGGGATTGATGAATACACAATCCATTGGCCAGTCCGTGTGTGCCGTGTTTGGCGCCGCCATCCATGTAGCTAGGTGGCTAACAACAAGACGCAATATACACTGCCAGGGATTGTCCTTGTAGAGGCGGAGTTGAGAGTATGTCCTGGCTCCTGCCACCGCCGCCTGCACGATTATGCACAAAGTAAACATGACAACTCAAGCGATGTCCAGCTCCGTTTGTGAGTTTCCAGGAACACACACAGCTCAGCTCTTCAGCTGAGCTCCGAAAACAGGCGGGGGTCTAGCAGGAACTTGTTTTGCCGCCAGTCTCTCAGCCACGGGAGGCGAAGAAGCGGACCGAGACAGGTTCGAGGACGAAGCAGAACCTAGCGTTGTGTTGCCACGATCGAAGCTAATCTAAAGCGTGCTGGGATGGTCCTTGTATACTTCGGCGTCAATATTGAGGTTGCTTAGCCGCGGGAAGCTGACTCGTGGCCGGAAAGTACTAGGCCGACATCCCAAGGAACCAGAGCGATAAACTACTCCGTACAACTCGCTAACTAGCTGGCGGGTGGCTTGGCCGGCTACAATCAGGTGGCGAGTACAAGAGGTTGTGGCTACTGAGGTGTCTGGATTCTTATTGAGAATTGGGTTTGGAAGATTATTGGGAAGGCTGGAATGATGAAAAGGACCACCTAGCTGAACTGAAAGAGCAGCGAATTCGGATTCTGATTGAGCGATGCTGTGAGGGTTGGAAGCAGGCTAAGCGAGCGAAAGCAGGGCTCCTGCAGTGTAGAGTGCACAGAAGCCACAGGTTCTTCTCACTCTGAAACGAGGTCGTTATTTTGGTCTGCGGATTTATCTCCGCAAGACGAATCTCAAACTTGGTAAGGAGCACGCACTGCTTAGATTGAATTGGACCTCGGTTTCTGTTTCCCGGTTATTTACGGAATAATCTTACACTTCTTTCTCATTCTGCCTTTCCACGTAGAGTCGATCCTCTCGACCGAGATCGCTCTGACCCTCGGTAGGCGCGCCCTCGGACCACACACGGTATCCCGGTCCTCGGGTCTTATCGAGATCCAAAGTTCCAAATCACAAGGCAACCTAGCACTACAACGTAACAGGCTAACAAAAGGAAGAGGGCTCGGGATCGACTTCCGCCCACTCATATTGAGTTCAACGATGTTGGAGAATATTTGATCTGGATTCCGCTGTGGGTTTTCTTCACTAAAGCAGTGGGTCTGATGGGGACGAGGATAAGATCTGGATCTGAAGGATTCAAAGCGCGAACCTTCCTCCTGAAACTTTGACCGTGGATTCTGAGCCAAAACTTTGTGAGTGCCCGTTTCAGCATTGTGCAGGGAGAGGTTCGTCATCTCTTCTCAAGAGCAAAAATTTAGGTTCAGGCCCGTGGTTCTTGTTCCTGTCCTTTGGGTGGAGGGTGTGCGGGCTGGTTTCTGAGACTTGAGCGGGGATAAGAACCTCCCCAAGCGGTTTATCTCCACATAGACTTGGGATTCTTAGACTGTCAGGTGGGTTGGTTCAAAGTCCAGCGAAGAACAACGTACGCAAATAATCGCGCAGTTGGACGTGGTTACTGTTGATGTAACATGTCGAACGTCAATGTCGAGTCTGCGATACTGGGGCTACTCATACACATGTCTTAGCCGAAAGAACATGGCCAGGGTATTCCTTGTGCTGAGACTATCTCATAACCTCCAAGCCATATATTCTTCTGCAACTCTGCACACCCAAAGTACGACAACCCGCGGAAATGCTCACGAACGGTTCCCCGGATGAGCTGTTCATTGGCCCAGGCAATCGAGCAAGAATTTGCTTCGAAATCCAAACCTAATCTCGATTGACTGGGGTGCTCCTGGGCTTGAAACTGGAGTCGGTGATCGCTCGTCGAAGATATATCTCCGATCCAGGGTCTAGATTCGGATATCTTGCTGTATCAGAACTCGACACTGAAGGTCCGAGCACGGCTTATATACCGGTATCCTTGCTGCTGTTCTGCAGGGGACTTCTTGAATCCAGGAAGCCCGGTTAGCCACCGATGGATCGGCCGGATGGGGGCAATTGAATGGAGCGATCCCGGCATGAGGATCTGGGGCAAATAGGTTCGCCACAAATCAAGGCGATATGATGGTGTTGCCTCGATCTGAAACACAATGATACCCCACTGCAAGACCAAAGTACTTTGTAGTCCTCCACATCGTGTAGGTTGATTTGTGGCCTTTTCTCTTTGAGTTGGCAAGGATAGCCTCTGGTGTTGCTTTCGCCTCCCACATAACGAGTTTTTATGTGCGACTTATTCGGAAGTCTATTGAATGTCATTACCGTACCGCCTCTGAGGTGGCTTATTAGGCCTGACGGGGTGTTCGCAGGTTTGCAGGTGTCTTGCCTCTGCAAATATTGCCGCGGGCATATCCGGGCTCAGGTTGCGGATCGCGTACGACAACCAATTGGACTGCCGTCAAAAATTTTCCGACCAACAAACCGGAGATCGAAAACAAAGGTCTGCTGTCTTGGTGTGACGAAACTGCTATTTCGTGGGGGTCTGAAGCGATCGTCGTCTGTTGTTCTCCATAGGAAGTACGCTCAAACCTATACAGGACGAAGCCCACATCGAGTTCGTTTGGCTTTGTTCCAGGAATATCTGGTAACATGCAAATCAGCAGTGGCGTTAAGAAAACGAACTAGAACCTGGATCATCCCTACTTATTCATCAACTTAACGTTGCGGGATTGGATGGAAAGCTCGACCACAGTCATCGCACTAGCCACGTTGTCAAGGGGCGGCGCTACACGATATTAATCGGGCGCTTCCTTGGTCCAGCCCCTGCAAAAATAATAGGAAACCCGTCAGATGGATCTCAACCTTACTCAGGTCAGAAGCAGACTCACCAGTCATTTGCTGCGAGCAGGGATGGAGTGAGTAACATAGCTTCAAGACTACTGCGCGGATGCACATTGCCCGCCCACGCGAGACTGGGCGAGAGAACTTGATGGAGCTGGAGCTTTAACGTCTGTGTGTCTGCAGAGTTTGAGCGGGGTGATCGCCACTTTGCTCTCGCTTCCGGAAGGTAAAAAAAGAATTATACTCATCAGAAACTCAAGTGGAGACTCAAATTCAATGGCTGAAAGCGCATGGCATCCACGCTGAGCCAACGCATGGACAAAACCAGTGACTTGCAGTTGGAATGAGAGGTACGAAGTGAAGGAAAAAATCACGATCAACATGGGCGGTTATCATCCAATTGGGTCGCCAGGCTTTTCTTGGGACCGATCTGCAGCCTAATACTAGTATGGGGTGGCGCAAGGATTGTTGCGCTTATTGCTCCAAATCCTAATCGCGCGATTATTATGGGCTTCTCGTGAGTTGCCGAGATATTGTTCATTTGTTTACCCTAGTTAGGTGTTCCCCAACGCTCCACTAGGGCCGGAGCAGCCTCACTATTCAACGAACATCAGGACGAGTCAACTAAACCGACCGCCTGCACTGGTAGATACCATCCAGGGATGCGTGTTTGGTGGCTCATGGTTCCATGGTTCTGTACCGCTCCTGCAGCTTAGCCAGATGACTTGGTCGAGCTGTTCCACGGTTGAGTTCGCGGCATCCTTGTTAACGTTCCAAACTTATCCACTAAACTTTGTTGTTAAGGGGATTATTATCCTGTTATGGCGTTGTAACAAGGGTGAAATAGACTTACCCTATTATTAGCTTCTTGAATTAGAAGCTCAAGCCTATTTTACAACCTGCGCCTGGTTACGAGGTTCAGTCTCTGCGTGGTACCACATGCACATTGCACATAGTCGCGTTGATAAGTTGCATGCGTAGGAGAGGCCCGGGCCGGCCGCTTACGCAGACTACTATGTGAGCTATAAAACATAGAAACGAAACGGGGATATTCCGGGTTCATTGCAGCGCAAGAATCATGGATGAGATGGGTAAACTCAGCTTGTGCTACTGCAGTCCGCATCTATTCAATAAGTGCCGCACGATGACGTCTGGCCCAACTGCGAGAGAACCGGGAAAAGCCCATGCCTGACCGGGGTATGCAAAATCGACCACGAAGACTAATTTGAATTCAACGATATATCGCTGATTGCTCACAAAGCGTCGGGATACCATCCTTTAGCGGTTACAGCCAAAGTACTGTTCCCAAGAGCGGAACGGAGATTATCCCGCCGATGGCCGATACCACTGTCGTGGGAGGCCCCGTATACGAAAACTTCAAATTGGATGCTTTGCGTGTGTTGCTCCAAGATTGACAATCTCTGCTCGCAACGCTCAGGCCGTTGCAGCCTCACCTTCACGATTCCAAGGTTCTCTCCATGTGAAAGCGCATAAGAACTCTACCTTGGCCCTATCATCCACGCGATCTACTTTAATCCCATCCCATTCCATCTACCAGGTCCTTGGTTCATCAAACCTTGTATGTGGAGGCTAGAAAGTTTCCCCGGAGGCTAGTGCAGAATGAGGGGGGAGGGCGAAGGGACAAAGAAAGATTCGAGCCCTGGATAGATTCATCTTAGCATGAACTTACTTTGTTCGTACTATGTATGACCACGCTACTGAGACAGTGAGGAGTAGAAGTACGTACCTTTTGGTAGACGCGACTGATCACGGGAGCAAGATCACAAACAGACCCTCAGGCGCGAGATGGTGCTTGATCAGCCAATAATCGACTTCGGGACAGCGAAACCGATATGGACGGGATCACGTTCGTAAAGGCTGATATCCGTGCGAGGGCCCTTTTGCAGCCCAGAACAGCCACCATCAGCCAGTGTTGCCTCAGGCTTCCGCTGTGTCAGCCATCGAGGCCACGGGTGGGGAACCAACACACCGGGGCTTTGACAGGCGATCGTATTCAGGATGGATTGGGCATTGAAGACGGCCGGACCGCGCTCCCCGGAGGGCCAGCCCCACTGATCAGAGAGACGGTGCGGGAGATGGCCAGTAGAAATAACGGCTGAGCTGAAGCCGTCGCAACGCCTTGGCCCGATCGGGACTGGCGGGTGTCAATCATTCCGTTTCGGGGAGCGGGCTGGAAATCTGACAGCAAACTGCCACAGCGCCAAAAAGCCGAAAACCAAAAGGCCGAAGCCCAAAGGACCAACCTGAGCAGTCAGACTCCGGAGGTCATCGCGGGGTTGAACGCTGACCTTCGGAGTTCGAACTCAATCTCGCTGAGAAGCCAGGCATCGCCAATAAGCTCAGGCGATGAGTTTCTTTGTTTCGTGACATCTTCTTGGGGTCCAAGCTCCTGTCAGGGCCTGCGGAGCAGTTGCGGTGCTCAGATCTCGCCAGAGAGTCTGGATTCTGGTTTCTTGAAGCAGGAACAGGTCCCTGAGGGCGTACCTTCGGCCCCTCAGCTTCTTCGCGGGCCCCTCGGGCTTTCTTTGCTGAAAACCGGTCTCATCGAAATTACAACGTTGTATAATCTCAAAGGCTAGCCCCGGCAATGACGCGAGTTCGCTACTGCTCCCTGATCGGTCCAAGTGGCAGTTGCGCATCATTCCAAGCTGCTGGGACTTGTTGGTGAAGCTGCCTTAGCACGTTTGAGAATGAGGCCATTAGTCGATTGCTTTGCCTTCTTCAACCTGCATTACTCATGTAGAAAAACCCCTAATCGTTCTCAAGTAAGCCTTGCTATCACTCATCTCCGCCGTGATCTACGGGTGGGGAGGGCCTAAGTCACGGGTGTCGTTAAAAATCTCCGTAAGCAGTCTCACTCCTTTAGGACCCCAGCCTTCATATAGGCCATACTTTCTTTATATTACCCTATCTACAGCCGTTTCTCGATTCTGACAATGGTGTCGCCGGGGGCCACGGTCTCTGACGACGACACCCCTGGATGGCAGCGACAATCCTGCCAGTCATATCCAAGATATGCAGTTTCGCCCCTTGGGCACCAATCTGATCATTCCCTCCTGTGCATTGCCCAATTTTGAAGACGCTAAGAATTTAGACAGATAATCAAAGAGATCAAGCAGGTCCAATGACCTGCGACGATTGCTATATTCAGGCAAAGCGGTTCGAATCAGGGCCGATAGCGCGGAGGCTAGAGGCTAGAGCTGAGCGCTAACTGGCCGGTGACAAAAATAGGGTAGACAAGGGGGGCAATCCGAAGATTTGGCAGCTCGGTGATCATCAGTGACCGTCAGCCTGTCAGACTGTCAGGGCCTTTAGACTTGGCCAATGAAGTTTGTCGTCCTTGATGCTACTTGACATTGCTCGGCTCGAGCTCTGAGACGGGCGCCCCTGGCTCATCTTCACTCTCCATCGCTCTTCTGTCCTTTAATTTCGAAGCCTTTGTTCTCTGCACTACCTCTAACTCTAGGTCTCAGACTCAGTCGAGACTCGTCAGCTGCGTTTCTGGATGACTACTATCCAACTCTGTAGTTGGAGCAGAATATCTGTCTCACGAAGATCAGACGGATTGAGATTACTCCGGCTTGGGGACCTTGCGGCAAACGCGGTATTTCGGTCGGCTCCCCATGGCAACTCTATAGAGGTTTGGCAGGTTGCTAGTAGCAATGAAATCTCGGAAAAGGATTCTCCGTGTGGAAAGGGAACCGTGAGATTAAATCCAGTACTCAGTGGTCGAGAAACAAAGGAAGACCCCCTGTCAAGAGGCATGGAAACGCTGATTTGTCTGCTTAATTGATCGAAGTTTTCACCATGTATAATTCATGTACGGCGACGTAATCCGGCATCGACCATTGATCTACATGTCCATGGAGTTGTGGGAATTATGTCCACGCTCTGCGGCTGTACTCCAGATGTACAGCAGTGATAGATGCAGTGCAAGAAGCATGGACTCGTGGACAGTTAATTCTCCACACCACGTTGTGATGTTGTCCGAGCAGAACAAACATCAGAGCGGGTAACATCCACGAGGCTGCAGTGTCAAAAGACATGAGAACACGAGGCGGAACGGCAAATAAACCGTGCACGTCATGCGCCTGGTGGGGGACTTTTAGTGTCAATCATTGCTCAGGGGGCAGCTGTCATAAAACGGCGTTGGTGGCATTTGAAAGCCGTTTGGTACCTCTTTGGTCTGCTTTGGCGTTCTTGAAATAAGCTGGGGACCCTCAAGTCTACTCAAAATCCAAAACACAAGGGGCAAGATATCCAAGTCGAAGGGTGCTGCAAATGTGTGATCGAACCTGCTTGGCTGGCGATTTTGTGAAGATCGATTGGAAAAGCAAGCAGCACAACCAGGCCTTAGTCTGGTCCAGGATGACATCAATATAACCATAAAAGACGAGGCGATGATCGACTGGAGCATCAGCCTGCCGCAGACTGTCTTTCATGGGCGCTGCCTTTTCTTTTTCTTCCCCATTCAATGACAAATCAAAGAAGGAAGTAGATATAGTCCCGAATGTGGATAAAGCATATTGTCTCCATAATCATGATCAAGATGATCGTAGCCGCCGTATGAGCGTTCGCCACTGCTGCACAGTCCACAAGGACTGCATAATCTAGGGATGGAAGCCCACTTCCTGTCGTTGTAGCTTATCTTGATGACTGATTTTGAGGCCTGGTGAAGTCAGAGGAGAAAAGGCAACGGATTGCCTTCACCTAGGGATCCTTTGGTGTCGAGATAGGCTGAAGAAATTGTCTGCATGAGTGGGCACTTTCGCGATCCTTCGAGCTCACTGGGTCCGATCGGTTGTGGTGTCTTCCCGTTTTTGGGAGGAGGGGTAAAAGCAGTGAGCCAACGACTGCCCCAGTCTTCCTTGAGGATCACACTTGCGTGATTGCGGGCGATGGAAGACACAGCATCGGAAAATTTTCCAAGCGAAGGAAAGGAAAGGATAGTCAGAAGGCAACGGAGCAGTATCCTTCTATTGTGTTGTTAAGCAGCGTTTGGTGGCTACAGGCGGGGCTGCGGCGGCTAGCTCATATTATTTATCCAAGAGTCCTTCACATGAGAGCGAAACAGAACGAAAACTGCCGTCGTACCGCTGTGTTTTCGGAACCGCTTCTGCGAGATAGTATTGCGTGAAGCAAGATTAAGTGCCGAGCATATCTGCCCCTGTATCTCCCGCATCCCGAGGGACAGGAAACTATCTGGAGATGGGCATTTAGCGCAACAACAGAGTTTCGCTTCATCGGAGCGTGAATCTTCAGATGGATGAAATCAAAATAACCTTGTCAGCTGGGCGTGTGGCCCGTGTAACTTCAGACGCGCGCTGTGACCTCCTCAAACCCAGAGAGCTGGAATGATCGTCCGCGTCAAAAGCCTGATTCCTGAGGAAGCGATTCTTCGCTTAGGTTGGCGGCGATGTTCCGAGATCTCAACACGTCCCTGTTTCTTCTGCTTGGTATCTCTGGCCCAAAGCCCCGAACACTCCCGGAAGAAACCCCCGGTGCAATCAGCCTGAAGGCTGCTTCGCGCGTCACCTGCTCGTCACCAAAGTAAGACCGGTCGCGCGCTAGCACTCGGTCCAAAACTAGGAGAAATCCTTCTCTCCAACAACACGATAAGACGTAGGCACGTTCCGCCTTGTCATCAGCCATTGCTGGAGAGTATATCGTTGTATGCTCCTTCGCTATTCCTGACTCAGCCACTCACCGATAATTAGTTAGTGAACTCCTCCGTAAGAAACCAGTTACCGATTGAAACAGAAAAACTACTTGGTGCAATATCGGTCCTAAAGCTCAAGGGCAATAAGCGAGTCTGACAAGCCCAAAGTATGATATAGCGATTATCATTTAGTCCCTGTTATCACAGCTTCGCAATCCTGCCCTGGGTGGCACAATTACACCGTCATCCCTTAGCGCTGGGCATTCGCAACCAGGGCGACCTAGCGAAACGCCTTCGCGGGATTGCCTTGATCTCCTCGCCGGGGCGCACGGATTGTAACCAAACTACCGGTAACCTCAGGGAGAAATCAAGGCGTGGAAGCCGCTATCAATGCACACCATGACCAAGGCGGTGGTTCTCCCCGGGTCCATGGGCTGCAACCTCCCTTGGATTCTGGGAATACATACTTCTTCTTCAACGCCTCAGCCACCTCCGTTTTGTTCTGATAGACCTGATAGACCCCCAAGTGACGCTGTACTTCCAGGGTCATACATCGTATATGCTTGTTTACTACGTAATGTATGCAGCGCTTGGCGTGTCTCATGAGGGCACTAAGATCCATCCATCTTGGTCCGAAATTTGAAGCCGACCGCGTAAGAGACCGGCCGTCTCTCTATTGCGAAAAGAGTCGTCGCCTGTTGACCTCAGAGCCAAAAGCACCTCATCAATCAAGGAACCGTCCCGCTACACATTGTAAAGTTTTGACTTACCGAGAACTCCCCAGCATCTGGCCCAAGCGTGGAGATTTGTGGGACAGCTCTGAAGAGATGCGGC
This sequence comes from Aspergillus baeticus, assembly GCA_027569055.1. NCBI lineage: Eukaryota > Fungi > Ascomycota > Eurotiomycetes > Eurotiales > Aspergillaceae > Aspergillus > Aspergillus baeticus. Next base: position 46,400 of record JAPDEI010000004.1, read on the forward strand.
CTGTGCGTGATCGAGTCCCTCTGGAGTCTGGTCTCCTGAAGGTGGGACAAGCTGCAAGCCATCCGAGGCGGATAATTGGAGTCAGCCCCTCCTGACCACTCAATCCAAGAAAAGAAGTACGACAGTTAGATCTCATCTTCTTTAAGATCAACATTCATAGGAAAGCGATACATACATGAAAGTTACGACAGAAAAATCCCCGGTCAGGAACCATCGACGATGGACCCCAAGAACAGGGTACACTAAATCCTCCCGAGTGTCGCCAGGCCGCAGCCGCGGAGATACAGTACTGTTCGTATAAATTTAATTAAAAAGAGAAATCAAACAGATAAGGAGGGATTATGAGCCACAGCCGAAAGATCGAGGAACTGACTAAGTGGAGGGGTCTGTCATGAGCTGGGCTGGAAGGTCAAACGAAATGATCCTCCAGTGCGAATCGCCTGGAGCGTTTAGACTCCAAACCAGCCCCATGCTGCGATGTCAAATGACATCGACTTAACCCCTCTGGGTAAGAGCAAAAGTCCGGCGGCATTGGAATTGGTCCCGGAAAGGACATCCCTGGAGGACTTAAAGTGTACTAAAGCAAGAGGCTGTTAGATCGTCCCCGTCGCTCCACTAGTCAAGTCGACTAACACTGCCGCTATGTTAGCCCCTGCTAAGTGCTTTTGTCAGCCCGATAATAATCTTCGAAAGAGTATTTGAAATAAACTACTTCACGGCGTGAGCAGGGCGAATTAGGGATAACCCTCGACAATAAGCGCCTGCTTGAAACCCCAGAAAAGCCACTAAGCATACTGCCATCGGTGTTTTCAAGGAAGGGCCGGTCCGAATGTCTCCGGAGTACAAACCTCAGCCTGGGGCGGCTGTCAGTGCCACTGAAGACCGGGGGCTGGAGAGATGGGGAAAACACTATTGGACGCGAGAACACGACAAGTGCGGTGGTGGACGCAAGAGATCTACAAATCGCGGTGCGAGATGGGGATGGTGGCCAGACTGAGCAAAAAGCAAAAATAAGGTAGGAAAAAGAACGATTGAATTCCAGAAGAAGAAAAATAATTAATGAAATATTCAGAAAATCAATCTCAGAAATGGAAAAAAAGCAAATTCCAAATTTCCACTCTGCTGCATGGCTGCACACATGCATTGTGCCGGTGCCTTTTAGGAGTGTTTCGGCTTTCGCCATGAAATGCGCCCAGGGATCATCCATGTTGTTGGTACCTCCCGATTCGGAAAGGGTTCGATTGTATTTTGAGAGACGGATTTCGGAGCGTCAAGAGAGATTTTAAGAAAAAAAAAGAGACGGGGAAAAAGGGTATGGTGCAGGGTGGGTTTTTTGACTACTGGTTCTTTTGCAATCCAATCTCGATGGATGTGCATTTGCTCATATCTTGCAGACTGAAAAGCCATCTACTCCCCCCAGTTGTTTCGTTTTTCCAACACCACCATTCCTAGGCCAGCTTTCGTCTCTTTATAAGATCCTCAGATTCCCTCATTGGTTTCTTTCTTTCTTCAGTCATCTTCAGCTTCGGCTCGCCACTCCACCTTAGCTTGCCCTGCCCGTCTATTGTACCTGGGGCTCCTACCGAGATCTACATATACTGCAACCGCCCACCGGGTCTATTGTATACAGCGCAGCCCACTGTACCGCTCGTGTCACCTTCCCCCCTGTTTACAACCCGTCTTTTCCGTCAACGCAGGGAGACGTTCCGACCTGTTCGCTTTGCATCTCTAGCACCCACCTTGTCTGTGCTTGTGTGATTCTCGGATACTGGCAGTGCAGTGTTTCCTCCACCTCTCTCCTCTGGTCACCCCGCCATCTGATCCTGTGATCTTCCAACGGTCCCGGATCCATCCCTCGAGCTCCGGTAAGCTGCGAGTGTCTTGAGCAGTTGATTTCATCCCCAAACCCGGATCATCGCCCCTCCGTTTGAGTGGTGCACCTGCCCATCCCCGCCCGCTCCCGTTTACTCTGACGGAAAACTGCACACTGTTCTTATACGAGTTCTCCCGTGAATGCCTTGGGCGCCTGTTTCTCTCACCTCCAGCTTTTGCTTGCTTTTCCAATTTGAGGATGCAGTTACGCACCCTCTCAAAGTCAAAACCGGTAGCTAATGCGTTGTGATAGCCATTGCCAAATTGGTAGTGTTGCAGTCAAGTCACCAAACAACCATTCTTCCTCTCGGGTGGTTGAAGACAGACGGCCTGAAGAACCCGACTCGAAGTACTGCCTGCCTCACTGGAGAGCAAGTACAAATTCATCGGCTTGCCCGCCTGCACGTTCGCTATCTGCTTGAGCCTACAATTGTCTACGACCATCCATGCATATGCTTTGAACCATCTTATCACCATTATCTTGATCAAACACCACTACTCTGCCCACTTGGCGTTTGAACTACCTTGACCTTTTCTTGACAGCAGTATGGTTGTCAACGCCCCTACCTCAACCAAATTAGGGTCGGCCAAGCGCCCCCTGTCTTCTTTCCAAGATGGCTGCGCTGGCTGGGAGGCCGCTTCGGTGAGTCGATATCGTCACCTTAACGGACGTTCGTGATACTAACCAAGCGAACTTAGCCCATGAGTGCCCCGCGCCCTTCTGTCAACTTGCCTTTCGCACACTATGCCTTGATCTACCTTGACAATATGGGTAAGCTCAAGGTCGCCGAGTCGCCGTCTATTCAAGAGCAGAGCCGGTCCGTCTTCACACCCGAAGTTCGCGAAACATTTCTGGAGATTCTCGGATCCAAGATCGGATACCACAAGCCTATGCTACGTCGTATGTGCTGCGAACATGCTCACCTCTTATGCTGAGCCACATTAGCTTATAATGTTGAACCTTAGGTGCCTCAGCAGCTCCCTACGCCTACAGCCATACCCACGACATGACCTACCACCGTCACAGTAAACGCCGCAAGGCTTCAGCCCACGATCCAGCTCTTGAGATGTCCTTTAGTGAACGTTTCCCAGAGCCAGCTAAGCCTGTGGTTTCACCATCGACAACTAACATGGTCGCAATGCAGATTGGTGATACTGAGAAGGTCTTGGAGTACTATGAGACTGCACTCAGGCACTTCCAGCAGATCAACTGTCGCTTAATTGCAAAGCACTTCATCAAGCACATTGAACCTCGCAAGCAAGTGAAGCACCCCTATAACGGCGGGGAGTCACAAAACCCAGAGGTCACTAAGCCTGACTGGTGGCCGGCTGGAGTCATGCACAAGGAGCCGGATCATCTTAAGAAAGAACGTAAGTGTTCGATATCTGTGGTATTTCAGTTAGTCTGACACATTTGCAGAGCGTCTTCGCCTATTGATCCACATCCTACGCAAACTTGGCAAGTTTGACATTACCGCAGAGAAGCTGGAAGACATTGCACAAGACTGTAAACGGTCGCTTAAGCCTGAAGAAACCATCGATGAGAAGATGGATATTTTAACCGAGATATTCAAGGTTCGGAAGCAGGAAGAGCGGTTTGAGCGAGGAGAGATTGGTAAGATTTGGGACAGGGTTTGACAATGATAAAGACCACTTGCTGATCTCATAATTAGATGCGGACTCCGTGGTATACGTTCGTAACCGAGACACTCCCTCTAAGAACGCCAAACCTGCCGAGTCAGTAATCGATGACACGGAGCAAAAACTAGAGCTTGAAGAGTTCGAGGACGCTGAGGAGGACCCGCTGGCACCTGGTTCATCATCAGAGCATCTGTCCGCTTCGTTCTCCTCGGTAGATCCTTTGGCTCGCTCTTTCAGCATGGCCAGCGACAGAGGTCGAACTCTTTCATTGAACGATTCTTTCAGTTACGGAGAGACCCCAAGACACGACCGCTCATACTTCACTTCAGCCGCGGAGTACGCTGATGAATATCCTGTTCTCAGAGGAGCAACAACCTCAGGGATGGTCAGCCCGAATGAGCACCCTGCCGCTTACGATTACTTGTCGCACGCCCCGTTCAGTGCTTCAGCCACAGGGGAACACCACCGGCCTCTCACAATGCCAATGCACCACGTCAGCCACTACGACACCTGGGGTTCACCCTTTCGCCACAACATGTACAATTCCATGGAATACGGGGCAACTCAACCCCTCTCCCAAAATCCGATGCACTACCCTGTTCCTATGACCCCCTCCAACCCGCACGATATTCCACATGGCCTTCCAGAGTTTGGCCGCGAAAGAGGCTTGGAATTTTTGGGCTCTAGAGTCTCAGTAACCAAACCTTTCTGAAGATGACCGCGGACCCCACACCGCCGCGTTGTCACTGTTGCATCCCCCAAGTACCTGAGTGACTTGGAACTACCTCTTTAAACGACCTCATGAATCATGTGAATGAGTAGCAATTTGCTGATATTCGCCGCTCTACTTCGATACCAAGACCGACCTCTTAACCAGGTGGGCACATCGAGCCCAATTTACCGACAGATGCAACGTTTGCACATTTTTCTGCTCAAATTTTACGACTTTTTTTTCAGGGTATATGTTTGTTTTTTGTTTATTTTTCGTTATACATTTTTTTGGATGACATGCATTTACAAGTGTGCATCACTCTTTACATACGATATAAAAGCTGCCGGGGTTGAGGGCGCTTTGAACGCGTTTATTTGCCCTGAGTTATGCTTATGTTGCTTAATTTGGGCTGTGATATTTGATAGAATTCTGGGAGCGAGGGCGCAGGTGGCGAAGCTGAATAGCTCTGATTCGAGATTTCGAATCCATGGTGTATATAGAAGAGTATCGGTGGCAGGTAGCCCCGAAATGAACATGAAACGCTTCAATGATAAAATTGAAGTAATCGAATCCAATATTGGGACGTAAATGAAAAACTCTTCAAGGGATGGACGCTCTGGCTTCTGTTGTACTGCTATAGATCAAGCGCTAATTATAGGCGCGCGGCAGCCGCGCTTGAGGTCCGCTCAGACTCAATCCCGCTCTCCAAAGATTCACGGGACTCTTCAGGACAAAGAACCTCACTGGATATCCTGCAACGGCCGTCGAGTGTTGGAATATTCACCAGCGAACACCACTAATCTCTTCCCCCACGATAAAATTTCCCGGAAACGAGCGATACACCCATCAATTCGACTGATTCGAGCTTCCGTGCCGCTTCGTTTCCCATCTCCGCACCGAGTCGCAAGGCCCAGAAATACAGCTACCGCCAGCTATCCTCAACATAAGAGCGCGATCGCCGAAACTGCTACGACATATAAACCGATAAGCCAGGTGGAATCACCCTAGGTGTCGATATTCGTGGTCAAGGTAGCGCGTCACCATCGGGTTTTGCAACGCCTTCCTCAATCATCATCATCCGTCCCACCGTTTCTTTCCCTGCCTCCGCTTCTCGCTCCCTCTTCGCAACTTCTCCATCATAATGATACAATATCTTAATTGGACATGGGCTGACTCTGATTACGCGCCTGCCCGCGATTACGGTGGATAGCACTTTTAGGACGATTCAATTATCAACCATTGCAACCACCGCCTGAGAGCGTGCATTCGGGAACTCTTGGGATCAGGGACGTTCGAGCTTCTACTGGAAATCCAACAACCAACAAGTCTACCAAACAAACATACTCTGACCAATTTGAGGAGGACACGGCGCCGTCCGCCACACCTCCGCCGCCTGCGGTAGAATGGCCAGTCCGGCGAACCCTTTCGCTGTGCTCCACCAGACGGACGGAACAGCAAGCTCAACAGGTCGCGGACGTGGTGGGGCCTTCAACCGACCTACAGCATTCCAACCTAGAGGTGGTAGTGCCAATACTCCCTTCAACCCTAGCCTTCGAGGACGCGGGCGCGGACGAGGAACTTCCACAGCGACAAGAGCAGGTCGCGGTAATGTGCGAGGTTCAACTGCTGCAGTGAATTCATGGCGCGGCGGCCATAAACCGGATGGGCAAACAAGGGCTACTTCGCCATTCGCGCAGCTAAATCAGACCCCGCCCGCGATATCGGCGTCCGATACTGGACCTCCTGCGCAACAGAGACCGGCATTTTCGGGGTATGGAAGAGGGTCATCACGGACATTCGGCGCTGCGCCGCCAACTCGCGGTAGCACCACGGTTAACTCTGCCAGAGATCCGCGGATCAAGTCACATGCGAAACCGACGAATGGAGGACCCAGAAACGGCACTTCAGTAGAAGATGTTTCGACTGTGGGGAATTATGGTGATCGGTATGAAAAGGTGAGTTATCTGCGTCCTCCAATTATTGCGCGAGTGATGGCCGTAAACCTGACATCAAGTAGCTCAAAATACACCGCGCCAAACAAAGGGAACAAGCTGTCAAAGATGGACAGATGGCAGATCCCAACCAGCCTATGTCCTTGAACAAAGCCATCACTCCGGTGGGGACTTGTACCAGCCTGTGCCCTGAGTTCGAGCGAGTGGAGCGCATTGTGCAGAAGATGGTTGATAAGAGTGAGAAGGTGTGTTCTCTGCTCTACATTGTTCTTGATCTAGTGTTTACGGTTCTCTATAGTATCTCGACCCCAAGACGAACACTCTCCAGGTAATGGAGGCAAAAATGCTCAAGAGATTCCGACGATCTGCTGCAGGGTACGATGAACAACTTCCTTCTGATATTCGAACACCGGCTACTCTACTTCAAGCGATGAATTACTTGACACGGCATATTATTGGTGGCCCGGAACCCCTTGGTCTAATTCACAAATTTGTGTGGGATCGTACGCGGTCGATACGTAACGACTTTTCAGTTCAGCAGCTCACGCAGGAGGAAGACGTCAAGATTGCAGTGACATGTCTCGAGCGAATCGCCCGTTTCCATATCGTTTCTCTTCACTTGCTATCAAGTCCGGCGAATGAGGAGCCATTCGACCGGCACCAGGAACGCGAACAGCTTAACAACACGATGCTGTCGCTGATGTACTACTACGATGACAACAGAGGTCGGGTCGTGTTCCCCAACGAAGCAGAGTTCCGCGCTTACTACATCATCTTCTCTATACACGACCAGCGGCCTGATTTGGAGGCTCGTGTTCAGAAGTGGCCTACCGAACTGAGAAACTCTCCGCGTGTCCAAGCAGCTTTGGAGCTTTTCGCTGCTGCTGGGAATACCTGGGATTACCAGGGTACCCTTGACGCGAAGCGGCCCAATGCAATCGCGCAGGGCTTCTACGCACGGTTTTTCAGTCTTGTCAACTCTCCCGGCGTATCATACCTCATGGCCTGTGTTGCGGAGATTTACTTTAACCACATGCGCCAGACCGCCATTCGTTCAATTTGGAAAGGATACTGCCGCTCACCAGCCTCGCAACAACACAAAAACGAAGAGTGGACGGTTGACGAGCTGGCAACTGTTCTGTACTTTGATGACGAGGATCAGACAATTGAATTCTGCGAAGCTCAAGACCTAGAATTCGCCGAAAATGCCAACGGTGACCTATATATCAACTGGGGGAGTCGCCCCGTTGATTCTGTTGGTATGTTTTATTCTCGACTACGGTCCCGCCTATTGTATCTTGCCTTTTCATTGTCCTTGCACCTTTCCGGAGCAATGAATTTTCCTCTAGCTTTCTCAAGCTGGCACTTCACACATTAACTGACTTTTATCTATTCAATAGCCTTCCAACCTTCCTCGGACCATTCCTTCTCTGATAGCTATGTTGAGACAAAACGCGCAGGAAGAAACCTGGTTGCGATTGTCCTTGGATTAAACATCAAGGAAGCTGCAGCACTAGGTATGATCGACAGAGAACTTCTCTCCGAGCGCGACTCTGCCCAGGCATCTTACAACAACGATGACTCTTTATTTGTGAGCGACGATGATAACGAAATGCCTGCAACTGCCCCCCAAATAAACGAAACCTCTACCATGACTGGAAGCCTGTCCGCACCATTCGGAGCTTCATCCCAATCAGCTCCTCAAAAACCCTCTGCTCCCGTTTCAGGTATTGCATTCCCGCAGGAATTAGAGGAACCTAAGCCATCCGCGACGCCAAATCCATTTGGGTCTTTGTTCCCTTCAGCCGACACACCAAATAGTTTTGCGAGTCCCCCTGCTCCGTCTCTTAACCCCTTCGCACAACCATTTTCACCATTTCCACCCGCTCAGGTACCTGAGACCAAGCCAACTCCTTCTCCATCTCCAGTGAGCATTGGCCAACCGTTAAACATCTTCTCCAGCGAAACTACATTTGCGCAGACGAAGCTGGCGGAGAAAGCACCTGTCTTAACAACCTCACCGTTCCAGTTCCCCAGCCCTTCCCAAAAAACGACATCTCAGCCTTCAAACCCTTTTCCAAATGGAAACGCCTTCGCACAATCAAAACCGGAGGACAAAGCGCCTCCTTCGTCAGCTGCAACACCGTCACAGTTCTTGAGCGCTTCTCCAGCCGTACCTCAATCTTCGTCACCTAGTATCTTCTCAAACGTCGAACAACCTACCATACCTACCGCCTCTCCTTTCGGTGCTCCTCCATCGCCATCTACTGCTTCCCCTGCTCAACCTAGTGGCTCAACTGCTGGACAGCCTTCCACTAGCATCTTTGATGCCGCTAAACCTTCTCCAACCCCTGAAAACCATGCGCCGTTATTCAGTTTCAGCACACCGCCAGAAGCAGTTACCCAGAAACCAGAGACAAGTCCCTATGGGTTTCCGAAGACACAGTCACCTCAACCAACTCAGCCTTTTCCTTCATTACAGCCGGAACAAACGAAAGAAGGTGGGCTCTCTCCCTCCTGTACTTGAGACGCGCTAACAACATTTAGAAACGCCTTCAATATTCTCAACCATCAAACCATCGCCTTTCCCGACAAATTCTACGTTCGGGGCGCCTGTTGAAGCCGCAGTCCAAAAAAGCTCAACCGGAGCCTCTTTAAACCAACCAGCTATCCTTGCTCAAGAACCCACATCACCGTTTCCTGCCCCTAAAGAACCTTCTCCTTTGGCTAGTAGCGAAGTTGTTAAGAAACCGCGCTTTCCACCACCGTTTGAATCAAGTACACCAGAAACCGCGACCCCTAAAGAGTCGCACTTAGATGTTCAGGATGATGTTCCTGAAGCCAGCCACGCCCCCGTGGAAGTTGTCAGCGAGGACCAAGGTAAGCGTACCCCCACGATGATCTATAGCCGCTTCAGCCTGCTAAGCATTCAAAGCACCTGAAGAACCTGCACAAGATGACGCTGAACGCAAGCTCGCTTGGATAAACTCTCTGAAGGAGGCTGCCAGTCGCCGGCGAAAGACAGTGTCAACACCAACGGAAACACCAACAAACCGGAAACGCGCCTACGAAGAGCAAGAAACAACTCCTGCGAATGACGAGGCTAAGGACCAGAAGGCGTCTAAGCCAGAGCGACCCCGAAAGTCAATGGCCCTGTCTTCAATCAAACCCTTACCTAAGCTTCCGATCCTCGAGGCAATAGAGTCCATGACTGCCCGAAAGCCAGTGGAAAAACCTGAACCGCCTAAACCGAATCAAGTTGACGAAGATGAGATTCTTCTTTCAGCCGCACGTATCGCTGCCGAGTCCTTAAGAAGCGGGCCGCGCCTTCTAGACGCCTTCTCAGCACCTTCAACATATGAACCTTGGCGGTCTTCATTTAGCCCTGGCAGCAGTGTCGCCTCTTCAGCCGCATTTTCCAGAAGCCAATCACCGCAACAATCTGTTCATGGGTACGATGTCGCCTTAGCCCCGGGAACCAACCTCGGGCTCGGACGCACCTTATCTCGAACTGAACAACGAATCCGTCTAACGGGTGGTAAAGGGCTGGCCTACAAACCGCTGGACTTTACCCCTGGATCATCGTGGCGCACGCCCCCGAAGAAGTGACTTACATAACCTGGATTGGAACGCTCTCTTCTTCATTACCCTCAGGCATACTTTTTTTGTATCTACTTTGACCATCATGCTTGGTGGTATTGACAGACTCACAATGATGCAGTGGTCTGGCCTTTGGCATTGGTACATGTTTATTGCATTGCGTGGTGTTTGAAGTGTGGTTCCTTGCCTACATTTCTTGTGGGATTGATCGATCTTAGCATGCTATATGATAATTTTGGGATTAATACACGGAGCGGCCGGTCGGCCTAGTCTACATACTAGCAAATTTATATTCAACTTGTTACTTTCACAGTAAGATGACCACTATTTGTGGCTCAACCATCCTCAATAACCACGATGCGTACCTATGGCCATCAAACCATCTGTCACATGACTCATGTGATCTTCAACCAATCAAACCATCGTCAACCCACATCCCATCAACCACCATTTATCAGAGCTATTGCTCAACTTCTACTAGTAGTGCGAACAATCAACACATCAAGATCTACCGCGAGATTATACCACAAACATCAGCAAAATTGCGGCTCCAACCCCCTTCCGTGTTGGGCCTCTCCAACAGCTGTTCTCCCGCCCCTCCTTACATCACAAGATCTCCAGCTCCATTTCCATATTTGCCTCTGCCCTGCACGGGTATACGGTTACATATCTCAAGTGTAGCTCCAGAAGGATCCATGGCGGTGCTATTCTTAATCACAAGGAACCCATAATCCCGCAAGCTCGCAAAATTTCACTATCCCGCCCATCTTCCCTCTTTCTTCCTGTACACATCCATAGAATTCAACAGCGTCGAGAAATGCGCATCGCAACGCTGCAAATTGCCGCGAAACTAGGGGACGTCGAGGGCAACATCCGGCGCGCGGATGAAGTATTAGCAAATGCCACGCTGAAAGTTGAGGACCCCGAACGGGGTCTGAAAGCAGGCGTAAGCGTTGATGAGGCGGGGTTGGATATCTTGGTTCTGTCCGAGATGGCGTTGACGGGTTAGTAACTGTTTCCTTTTTATGTGGCTTGACAAAAAGAAAAAGGTGGATATGATGGCTAAAAAAGTGTAGGTTACAATTTCCCGTCCCTGGATGCTGTGAAGCCATACGCTGAGCCAGCGGGGAGAGGTCGCACGGCTGCTTGGGCACAGGAAACGGCGAAGAGGTTGGGTTGCATAGTCTGCGTGGGCTATCCTGAGATTGAAACAACAGAGTCCCAAGAGGGAGGAACAGATCAACAAGCAAAATCCTACAATTCACTCCTAATAGTCAGCCCGACAGGCTCCGTCATCCACAATTACCGGAAAGCATTTCTCTACTACACAGATGAAACGTGGGCGTCCGAGGGAAGCGCAGAGCTAGGCTTCCAAAAACTTACACTTCGACTCCCCCCCAAGTCTCCCGCTTCAAAGTCCATTACCGAACTCGATGATCAGAGTCTCACTACAGGCAGTCGTGAAATCCCCACCACATTCGGCATCTGCATGGACATCAACCCCTACCGCTTCGAAGCGCCCTACAGCGCCTTCGAATTCGCCCACCGCGTGCTCGACTCCCGCTCCGAACTCGTCATCGTCTCCATGGCCTGGCTGACGCTGTTAACGCGCGAGGAACTAGATGCGCTAAGCGGAAGGCCCGAGATGGACACATTCAATTATTGGATCCAAAGGTTTTTACCGCTCATCAGGGAGAGAATTGGGTATGCTTCGAATCCAGATCGGGATCTTGCTAGCATTAAGGAAGGAGGCGGGAAGGAGAAAGAAGAAAGTCAAGAAAAACGAATCATCCTCGTCTTCGCCAACCGCGCCGGTGAAGAAGATGGAATTCCGCTGGCCCGATATGCGGGGACGAGTACCATTATTGCTGTGTCTCAGCTGCCGCGGCGCGCTCTATCTCCAGGACGGAGTCGAGGTCCGTCAAGTTTGCGGAAGGGGGGCGAGTCGTCATCAGACGACGAGGGTGGCAGCAAGAAGAAAAAGACAGATTTTGACGTAAAGATTCTGTGTTGGGGGATGCTGGGGGCGACGACCGAGGGGGTTTGTTTTGCGGATACGGCGGGGGAGCCGGAAATGGTGTTTCAGTTGGTTAGGAAGGCGGGGTAATCATAGCTTCAGTATCTACTGCCGAATGTCTTTTAATGGATTTTTGAAGTTGTGTCTTAGGAGGGGGAGATTGTGGAGTGAGATGGAGGATATAATTTGGATAGACAAGGGTAAGGGATATACCTAGTATTTAGGATTCGGCTGAACATGATACTGACGAATAAGGTGTCAATTTGAAATCTCTACCAGGACGATTGTAGCTGCCTATTTTTACTCCTATAAATGATATGTGATCTCGAGAACCCTTCTTTATGAGATAGACATGGCAAAAACTATGTTAAGTTAGTCTCGACCTTCTATAAACGGCAGCGGAATGCTAAGCCTCCCGGTGCATTCTCGGGCTGATGAACCAATATAATGGGCGAAGTCGGCCTCCTCACGATTCATCGTGGTATACACACCACACCATCCGGTCGAATCATGTGAATCCCTGACTCGCATGCACCCATGTGACATACGTATGACAGGGGCTAGATGCTTAGATACTAGAGTGTATCGGACACAGCTGGAGAGAGTGCATATGAAGGAGATCTTGACCAAACCAGGTCGCGACGCGGGAAGACAGACCACAACCTAGCTAGATAGTATCATTGTCGCAATAAAATTGATAGCCATTCTTAGCGCCCTCATTTCTCGCCGTTGAGATGGGGTAGGATTTGGTAGATCTTGCCATCTCATGACCAACCGCCCTGGGCTGAACTGATCGACGGTCTTCTACCAGGTAGTCTCCTTCACAGACCCTGTTTTGAATTGACCTGGGTGCGCCTCTTCAGGATCCACTCCGCATTTGTCGCGCGTCATATTACGCCATCATCTTATGGTGAGGAGGCTTGAGTGTGAGTTTGTTTGGGTATTGCATGTGACACTAGGGCTGGATGGAGTCACACTTCCACAATTTGGGTGATAGCGAGTGTTAGTTAGCGTGAGGGATATCCTGGGCGAACGGCACGAGTAGACCAATCTGGTGCCTTTCAGCGAAAAAGTTCGTGAAGGTGTTTGGGATAGTGATGGCCTGAGAAAGCAAGAAACCGCCCACGAAAATAGTGAGATCGAGGGAGGGTAACCCAGTACAGCTGAAATGTGAAAACTAAGATTCTCGAGAAGGAACTGGGCCTATGAGACTACATCTTTGCCAGCATGGGCTGAGACCCCGTCAGCCAGGTCATCTGCTCTCAGCAAAAAAGCGTACTTTAGCAGATCCCCAAGGGCCATCACAGTCGAGATATAAAAGCAAATTTAAAGCACGTCGAGTAGATGATCGGCAGCTAGAAACGATAGAAAATGGACCGTGCAACCCTATGCCTAACGAGCCATCTTTGACCTTCCAACGAGAGGAGGGTCGGCCCGCGAGGGTGCAGTAGGTACTCCAATGTGAGGCGGCAGGTACTCTCCAATGAAGTAAGGATGGATGGGTGCATCAGCGAGGCTAAACCCCGGCTAATTGATCCGTGATGCTCTCACCATGCATCCCTGGATTGTCTGAATGCTAGAGGGTTGCATAGCGCCACGTGATCTCGGGTGAACCTCTCCGCCGTCGACCGGACTGGGCAATGCCGTCAACCAATCGCCATTGAAGGCGAGGCGCTCAAGAGAAGGAGGGGCACGGGATTCCGGCACATGACATCGACGAAGAGAAGAAGGAGGGAACCAAACCGGTTGGATCAGATAATAACTTTGGAGACTCATGCAAGGAATGCTGCTCTTGAGACGAAGGAGGGTAGATGTCTGGCACCGCTGTGACTGGTCATATCATAAATAAGGAGAGAGAGCCGCGCCAACAGTGAGGACGAAATGAGCAGATCAAGCCTCGGCGTCAGGTGACTTTAGTGCGCAAAAGGCGCGTTCCGGTCGCCGCAGCACCAGCGCTTCTCCTCTTTTGAGTCCTCCTCGCCACGTGAGCAGTCGACCTCCCTCTACTCCTCCATGTATCCCTTTTTCCCAGTGTAAAAGCTGCCACTTCTTTTTGCTCAAGGTCAAATTCGGCCGGTCCGTTGTTGTCAAATCGAACGTCTCTGTCGCACTGTTTTCTCCCCTTTCAAATACCGGGTTTCTGGGTCTGCGAGACCATTCGCGATACTCTTGTTGTTGTCTGTGGCAGGTGACTTGCTGTCAGGTGATAGATAGACCATTCCAAGGTACAGAGCTCTCTCTCCTTCTCTTCTGCTTGCTTTTCCATCGCGGCCCACTTCAACGGCGATTTTGTGATTGTGTTACTGGATATCCGGCCGCCAGCGCCATGTCGCCTTCGCTCCCTGCCCCGAGTCCGACTGGTGGTGGCTGAAGTCCAATTTTCGCGGTTCTGCCGGTCGCAGAGACGTCATGACGTGTTTGCATGCGCCTGCTCCGCGAACTTTGCTGTATATTTCCCTTGTATTATGTGCTCTGCTACTGCTCTGAGCTTTTGCGGAATTTGATATCTGCCCCGCGCTCAGCTCTTTGTCAAGCGTTGTTGATGTTGCGATGCGGCGCCCAGCGCGTCAGCTAACGCAACGCGTCTTCCCCTCTCAAACCGCAAGGTAGCTGGGGTCAGCACAACAGCCCGATTGCAACATAACGCAAACTCCACTTGCTTATTGTAACCTCTGCTTCTCATGGCTCTGTCCTGTTCATTATGGAACAACTTGTTACCCTCTTGCAAGTCGCTCACTCACAGTGGCTAACATTGTTGATCTTCCAGAAATAGTGGGATTTGCGACATACCACGCGACCTTACCTAGCCTAAGGATCCCACTGGCCTAGTACGCATAGTCAACTCACGGCGTTGATCTTTTAATCTAACACTTCATGTCGCTCGTAGAGCCGAAACCATGGCCGACACACAACTTGGCGGCGCCACAGAAGGCAATCTGATCAAGCGCAAGCGCGAAAGCAGCGACAGTGGTGGTCCAGATGCCCAGCGTATCAACCGATCTTCCCATGGAAGCAACGGCAGTCTTCCCGGCCCGGATGCCCAGGCCAACTTCACTCACAGCTCTCTCGGCTCATACGATCATGGCCTACCCAGCACGGGGGCAGAACTTAACATCGACCAGCAAATTCTTCAGCACGTCGGGCCTCAAAATGGGATTTCCGACGAGAATGCCCTTACCACCGCCAAGGCAGCACTGGCAGCCCATAATCCTTCGAACAAATACCCCCCTCCCCCCGATACCACTTTTGATAACAACCTCGCCCATGGGCTGACGTTTGGGGACGATATTGGCCAGGGTATTGGCGCTACCCACAGCCACAACTCTACAGCTGCTGCGGTTTATGCTGCGCGGGAAGCGCAAAGTATGAACCAAAAACCCACTGTTGGGTCCCCCGAGTGGCATCAAATTCGCAAGAACAACCACAAAGAAGGTAAGCTGCTACTTGCGGTACACGTTTCAATGCTAATCCAGCTTCTAGTTGAACGTCGGCGTCGTGAAGCAATCAATGAAGGCATCAACCAGATTGCCCGGCTCGTGCCCAACTGTGACAAGAACAAGGGCGCCATCTTACAACGCGCTATTGAGTATATCAACCAGTTACACGAAGACAAAAGGCAAATGGGCGAACGATGGGAGCAGAGCAACATGACGACAACTCATGCGATCAATGAGATCAGTGCACAGAACTCGAAGCTGAAAGTAGAAGTCAATCGCCGTGGCGACATTGCACTGAAATGGCTCCAACGGTGTCGCGACGCCGGGCTCGAGTTCAATGACTATGAAGAATCTAAGGAACTAGAGGCACTCGATGTCGATCAAAATCAAGTCTAATCTTGATCTTGCGCCAACTCTTTTTCTATCCTTTTACGTTTGTCCACGTCGTACTTGAGGCCGTATTTGATATTCGGCCGCAACTTCCCATTCCAAGATGGCTGTTCTCCACCTTGTTCCATCATCAACCCTCACATCTCTGCTTCCGGAACGCGTTCTTCTGATTTCTACCCAGTGATTTCTTTCCGGTTCGTTTATTGCGATATTTTATACACACGGAACGATGCGGCTGCGTCCGCCTCTAATCCTACGGTAGGGTTTGAACTTTTTGTGCGTCCTCGCTCCACTTCTTTATGTACGTTATCCAAGGATGGGCCGGCGAAATAAGGTTCGGGAGTTGTTAATTTGCAGGTTGAGTTGTAGTGCACTCAGAATGCAGCTACTATACTTTGTTAACCTCGCATGGTTTTCAATAATGTATAGTCGGATTCTTTTGACTGAATTGATAATCGAATATATACAGCGAAGATAATCTACAAGTCGGTCACCAAGTTACACCAAGCAATAAGCGAGCCCCCCCCCCCAAATCCTCATCTAATAACTCTGTTGAGAGCTCTCTACCTTAACCTAAACATTTCCAGAAGCAGTCGTGCTACTTCCACTGGAAACACTCACGCTCTTGATAACAACAGTCTTTCCACTAGTTCCCGTCACACGGACATCAACGGTATCCGTGCCAAACCCGGAAGAGTTCTCGAAGAAGTTGTAAAAAGATCTAGTTGTGCTCTGCCAGTTCGAGCCGCCGTCCGTGCTGACTTCCAGCGACTCCACGGCCTCGTTGGCGTTGACGACCTGCATCGAGAACCAGTACTGAGACGTGCCCTCCTTGTTCTTCAGGATCAGTGGGGAGTCGATCCCGCAGGGAACGTAGCTGAAGGAGATGTCAATTACACCCTTCGAGGCTGGGGCGAGTTCAGTAAATGCCTCCTCAAACAGGTCGAGGTGGGTTGGGGCGCATTCGGGGCATTTGTCGACGATCTTGCAAGTTTGTTAGTATAGTTCGTGGTTGATGAGTAGGGTACCGAGGGGAAATATGATGGAGAAGGGATGGGGGTGAAGGGGAAGTACCATTGCCTTAATAGAATTCCCACTGGGGCCCGTAACAGAGACACAGCGGCCGCAGTTCGCCGCGTCATCCCATGCCTCTCCCGAGAAAGCAACACCGGAGAGGTCCGAGGGGAGAGTGTAGTCGGTGAATGAGCAGGTTCCGCCGGAGACATTGCCGCCGTAGAAGGTAGCTTCACCGGTGGTGGCGGCGCTGGAAGATGAGGTTGAGCTCGAGGCAGCGGGCTCCTCAGAGGCTGAAGTGGTGGATGCCTGTGTGGTCGTAGTAGTGGCAGTGGTAGTAGTAGTAGTAGTAGAGGGCTGGACGACGGCTACTTGAGTGGGTACCTCGGAGACAGGGGACTCTGACTCAGCGACAGACGAGGTGGAAATGGTTTCGATTTCGCCAGCGGTAGCTGCCACTGAGCTTGAAGTTGTGGTGGAAGTTATGGTTGTGGTTGAGGTCGAGGTAGTGGTAGTGGTGGTAATAGAGGTAAGGGTTGAGGTTGGTGTAGCCTCAGCAGTAACGGTGATGTAGTAAACACTCGCAGAGTAGCCTGGTGGGCAGACGCCGTTCTCCTCCGACTTGAGGGGGAACGCGGAAACGGTCGTGCTAGCGCTCAAGGCGGCAAGAGCGATAGAAGCGAAGCGCTGATACTTCATGGTTATGGATGGATACTTTCAAGAAAGAGAAATAGAGAAGGACGAGCAGTCTCGGACAGCTCAGACAATCAGGGTAATGATAGACAGTATACGTTGTGAATGAATGGACGTGCAGCCAGCACAGCTTTAGTTTCAAGGAATGGACGCCTGGATATCAAATCCAAGGACAACTGACTCTGCTATACCACGTAAAATTGGTAGAGATGGCGAAGAGCAGAGACGACAGGCGAGAAAGAGGGATTTATGTGACGGGCCGCCATCGTTGCGGCCTCATATGTCAGGTCGTCAGCCTTGAACTGCTGACACCGCAATATAATAAGATTAACTCATCGCAAGAGCGCAATTTTGCTTGAGCTTGGCCCCATTACTTTAATGAAATGAGACTCGCCACTCGATGATTGGTGTTGTTTGTGGGCACTAGGGAAATGAGATCCTAATCTGAAACGCCGGTTGTGGATCGGGACGTTGGAAGAACATGACAAGACTAGCGATCCGGATCGGAGCCGAGTTAAATAGGTCATCCTGTTGCGACGAAAGAGACGTCGTTTCTGAAGTCTGGGACAAAATCAAAGAATTCGTAGCAACGATTTCGGTTTGGCAGCAGTCAAAGCTGGGCCAGGCCGGAAACAGCGAGCCAGCCGACAGTGATAGGCAACAATCTGGCGCAGCGGTTAGAAGGGACCATTCTTCCGTTCAAAAATTCGTCCGAGACTCGTTACAAGTAAATGCTTGTATTGGTCTCTATGTGGGTATAACTGAGGCACACTTCCAATCGTCGCTCGAAATCCAGTCGCAGAACGCTGAAAATGAAATAAGAGAACCTGTTACTTAGAGTCCCACATGATCTCGTTTAGCCTGAGAAGTGCATCTGCACTGGCCTTCTTCGCGGCCATGAATTCTTCGCGGTTCTCTTCGCCTTTGGGTCCCCTGAGAATTTCAGAAAAGCCCAGGTCGACTAGGACCTTGAGTTCTTCGTAGGTGAATGGGCCTCCGTCCGAAGGAAGAGCCTTATCGCCACCAGCGGCAAGGTATTCCTTCTCTTCCTTCGCGTAGTCGAGCGCTTTCTCTGCACCTTCGAGGAACCAGTCCAGGAATTTTGCGCTCCGTGGAAGAGCGACGACCTCGAGATGTTGCTCAGCTTGTGCGACATCATCTAACTCTTCGCTTTGATCAACTATGATATTCTTGAGGTTTTGCTGCAGAACAAGAACATCTAGCTGGAGACGCAATGCACCGTTCTCATTCAGAGCCCAGATGAAACGGGTGCTAGAAACGAAAACTCGGTCAATGAAGTGAGAAAGACCAGACGTGATGAAGACACGCTGGGCATTCCCGAGATACGTCGAGATATTCGTATCGAAAGCGATCAGGTCTTTGTTCAACTCTAGGATCGCCGGTGACGCTGCGGTCGGCTGGCTCGCCAGAAGATGCCAACAACCACCGCTGGGAAGTGGAGATGGAGTTCCTGGTTCTGAGTTGCGAACAACTGGAGGGTTAGGGCCAGCCATTGTGCGCGTCAACATATGGATGATTCCACATCGAATATCAATGTGCAATGCGAATATTGAGTTAAGGGCAAGGTCTCGCAGGGACTGGAGAGTGGTGTCGAACGCTGTGGTCGTTTCCGGATTTAACGGAAGATAAATGGGTTGGCTTATACTATCACGCTTGGGTTTCATGGCGCTGATTAAAGTCCAGCGGCGGTTAGTCGTTCCGGAGCCTGGTTGGGACGGTCGAGTTTCTGCCACCGGTTGTCGTAGGCTCGCAAGATTGCTTGCAAGCCATTGCTAAACAATATGTCAGTCAAGTCATAGAACAAGCGGTAAGGAAGGCTAACCATGCTATTGTGCAGGAGGGACAATGCCGCCACTGATTTAGGATCCGATATAATGTCAATGGGTTCCAGTGGTGTTATATTTGTTTGCTTAATCAGAAGGCGAGTTTCCTGTTTATATTAGCACTCAGCCAGACTATATTAGAAATATGTCATGAGCAAACCTTGTTAATCAACTCTTGTTTGCTGGTGTAAGAACCTTTCCATAAACCAACAACAACATCATGTATAGGTCCTGATTCGGCGAAAGCTGCTGCCGCCTTGAGGCGCACACCCCCTTGGCCTCGAGTTGAGATTTTCGTGACGATAGCTGTTGCTGACGTTAGTTGACGTATCTCTTAAGGTACTCGAGATTCCTTACACTTGTACCACCCACAGCACTTGTCATAGTAAGTGACTATCTGACTGAGGAGAAGCTGGGTGAAAGCTTGGTCATGAGGAATACTAGACAGCATTTTGCTAAACTCCCGCACAATAGACATAAATTTCACCGTTCCCTAGACTAGTCAGAAAAGAGCCGACGTGACGTGACATTGAAGCTGGTACAAACCTTGAAAATGGGCTTCGGCGAGACAGTTGACCATTGAGGGTCCTCCGTGAAAGCATCTGGCGCAATAAAGCTGAGAGTGCATAGGTCGGTCACGGTTTCGTCAAGTTGCGGCAGAAAGACGTTGACAAGGAAGTCATCAAGGAATGAGGTTAGGGAACCGGTGATCATGTCAGAGTCCACGGGCACGATGTCTTTCAGTCGCTGGATGAAGGAAAGCGAGGGTGGAAGGAGCAGGCTCATGTTGAACACGCTGGGCTCGATGAGAATTTTGTGTCCTGTGCCTTGTCTAGAGTCCGAGGCCTTGTTTGATTCCTCTTTTTCTTCCGATTTGGTTACAAGACCGGGAACGGATGACTTCAGAATCTCGTCCAGTTCGTTCTGCTCTGCCTTCATCTCGCTCGTTCGGTCCGTTTCGGATAGTTTGAACAGTTTCTTAGAAAGGTTAGACTAGTCACTGAATACAGTGGCGTAAGCGCACCTTGTTCTTATCTCTATAGCCTGAGTACAATTGGCGTCGTGCATCAGTGTCCTCATCCGGTCGAATAGAAGAGTCGCCATCGGTGGCCAGGTAATCGTGCATTAGCGACCGGATCTAGATAGCAAAGTTAGTCTGGTTCGAGCCTAGACATACGCTAAACATACCTCGCTCTGGTAAAGTTTCCATAGTTCTTTGAAACCACCTCCCAGGGCGTTGCTCTTTGGAATCCCTTCGCGCTCCACGATGGCTGCAATAATATCATGCACGACACGATGTCCCTCTGCGATCGACTCGAACTTCGCATAAAGCGTCCACAGAAACTCTGACAGTACATGGCCGCGCTTCTCGATCAATTCTGTGGGAGAGTTCGCCTTGCCATCTTGTGACATGGAGCCTCGTGGTAATGAATAGCGAACATCAATTTCCGCGTTCGTTTTATCAACCACCGTGAAGAGCTCGACCGGAAGCCGCTGTTCGATACTATTGACTGCTATGTCCAGATGGCCCATTTTGTTCAAAGCTTCGATGAGCAGCTGCAAGTATGCGAATGTGTCGGCCTCGGGGTTTCGAGAGGCATCCTCTACCATGGGCTTCGAGGCATCAAGTTTAGCTAGAAAACCATATACAGGCCGCTCCCAGGAGCTCGGTCCAGCGCCATTGACTCCAGTGCTTTCCGAATCTGGGCTTGGCGGCTTCCATCGATCGGCGCAGTAAGGAGACTTGAGGTACAGGTGGTCATGAAGTTCCTCGACCAGGATGTCCGTGATCGACGATTCTTGGTTCTCAAAGTACGCACGGGTATCCGCAAGGGCCCCGATATTCTCAAGCTCCGAACGTCGGAGAAGTCGGAGGGCGTCGTGAAGTACCTCAACTGCTCCAAGGAATCGTTTGTCAGATAGTCGAGACTCCAACTTCTCCGGTAAAGACTGTATCTCTTGAACCTGGCTGAACAGTTGAATTATGTCGTCGTATTTTTGGGATGAAGTCGCCAGTTCTTTCAACTCAGGCTTCGTTGAAATCAGGCCAGCTTTTGCGCCTTCTAAAGCATGTCTTAGGTTCCGCACCCGACCTTGCGAGTTCTGTATGCTTGACTGAATTTTGTGATATGTACCGATAGAACTGTTGAATCCCTGGTGGTGCTCTAGGGGACAAATGGCATTAGCACCCAAGTGTCTTTTGCAAAAGGAACACACGAACCATTGACAATAGATTTCAATGTCTGCTGAATCTTCTGGTGGACATCGAGGAAATCGGGTTCGCGCTCTGCCTTCCCCAAAGTGCTTGTGTCCATCAATTGCAAAGCGACCTGCACAGGCACACAGTCATCGGTCGCCACGAAATCCCACTCGCGCTGGATCGAATGTAAAATATCTGAGACGTAATATTCAAAATCAGCCAATATCCCATCAGCATACCGCTGTCGCAGACAATCACATGCCGTATGCCCGCTGATTCTAACACATACCTTCAACCGCCTGCGTTCCTCCAGCGCTGGTCGCAGTCCGCTGGCCACTGACATTCTCCAATCTGCCAGTATCCCCATGAGGCCCCGGTCCTCCCTGAGGCCGGCGCTCCCTATCCGGATCCGGCCCTCGTGTCCGCGAGCGGGACGAAGAATAGGAGCGGTCATCTCGGTCGAACCGGTCACGGCGTCGTTCCGGGGATTGATTCGGCGACAGAGAAGGTTGCTGCGAAGGTTCCGGATAAAACCCGCCATATCCTCCAGGCCGACGGTCTCTCCCTCCTCCTCCTCCTCCTCCTCCTCCTCCTCCTCCTTGTCCGCCATATCCATTCGGCGCTAAATTGCTGCTGCTGTTGTTGTTGCCATACCCGACGTCGCTTCGCTCGTAGCGACTGTTGTCGGAGTACCCGTAACCGTTGGAGTAACCACTTCTGCCGCTCATGCCAGATTGTTGTGATTTAGGGGGTTAATAGATACTTTTAGGCGATATGCAATAACGGTCGACGGGTTGGAAGTGCTAGAGCTTGCGTCGACTCTCGAGCTTGCGGGCGTTGACGATGGGGTCAGAAGGTAAGGGATCCGGGCATGATCGCCCTGTAGCCGGAAGAGGTTGTTCGAGGTTCGGTTTAGCCTCTTAAATGCGCTTTTCCAGAGAAGACAGAGTAAACAATTGCTCCACGTATTCCAAGGGGTCGACAGAGAGCTTCTTGGTTTAAATTGGTAATTGCGTGGAAGGACAGCACTTCAGCGGGAGCTAGTATTCTCAAAGCCGATCCCCACACGAGCCGCCATAGCCAGCCACATTCCGTCTCAGAGAATTTAGGGTACATACAAGACTCGAACAGATACGATACAACTACCTGGTGTGATGGGAGCATGCACATAGTAGACATAAATATCCTCTCTATCCCATTATAGTGTGTTCTATCAGTGTCTACATACAACTGCCCATTACTTCGAGATCGGGTGGGTTTCCCGCTGAAGCCAGTTACGTGTAAGCTCATCGCTCTCAAAGAACGTATGAGTCTTCTCCCACACTTCGGCATGGTAATCATTTACCCATTTAATCTC
Organism: Aspergillus baeticus; assembly: GCA_027569055.1. Classification (NCBI taxonomy): domain Eukaryota; kingdom Fungi; phylum Ascomycota; class Eurotiomycetes; order Eurotiales; family Aspergillaceae; genus Aspergillus; species Aspergillus baeticus. The sequence goes on from JAPDEI010000004.1 coordinate 69,129, forward strand.
GCGGTCGCTTAGAAGAGCTGGCTCAACCAGATTGAGGCCAATCGGACACAGTGTGACATGCTCAAAGCCCAACCAAGGTCGATCGCCAAACTTGTGAGTTGTTTGAACCTCGCGCACCATAATGACATCTAGATAGTAGTCAGTATAGTGCAATTATAATTGAGTGGTATAATAGAGACTTACTTTCAATGCGAATGCCGAATTTACCGTCCTCGTAGAAGCCCGGTTCTGCCGTAGTTAGCATAATGAGCCAATATAAGACGTCATCTACCTACCATCAGAGATAACATTTCCAGGAGCTAGGGGAACTTCCGTGTACTGCACACGAGTACCAATGCCCACAGGACCCTCGTGTACATTCTACAGGCCAGTCAGCAGAATATTATTATTTGGAAGTATGTCGGGTTTACCAAATAGGATCCAATGCCATGTCCTGTTCCATGTAAGAAATCAAGACCCTCCCTCCACAAGTGTTGGCGAGCTAGAACATCAAGGGCAAAGCCGCTTGTGCCTTTCGGGAACACGGCAGAGTCGATGCCTATGAGACCTTTGAGTACCAATGTGAAAGCTTTTTTCTCAAGCTCTGTGGGTTGTCCGAAGTGAAAGGTCCTCGTCACATCTGTAGTTCCGTCCAAGTACTGGCCTCCAGAGTCACACAAATAAATTGCGTTAGGGTCGATCACTGAGCAACTTCCCTTTTCTGGTTTGTAGTGAATAACCGCACCATTGGGACCTGTTGAGGATATAGTGTCGAACGAAAGACCCGCAAACAGGTCGTGTTTGGATCGGAGCTGCTCCAGCTTATCGGCTGCATCGACTTCGTCCAGGGTTGTTTTCTTATTGACCAACTCATTTTCGAGCCAAGCGAAGTATTCAATCAGTGCAGCCCCATCGCGGACGTGGCAAGCCCTCATTCCTGCCAATTCTACCTCGTTCTTCACAGTCTTTGCGTCGCCAATAGGACTACGAGTCTCATCCACATGATCTTCGCCACCTAGGCTCAGATTGAGGGCCCACGACGCTCTATTAGGCAAAAGGAACTTGGCCGGCGGAGCCTCGGGGTCCTGCTTTTTGGCCTCGAAAAGTGCTTTGGCATCTGCAAAGATAGACTCATAAGGCTTTACGATAACATCCGTTCCAAGATGTGCCTTTACCTCAGGAGTCAACTTTTCGTCCTCGATATAAAGTTCAACAGTTGTAGGGGTGACAATGCAATAGGAGAGGAAGACTGGGTTGTAAGGAATACTGTAAACAGTCAGACGTCAAATAGATGGCGAACTAGATAGGGAGTAGTATACTTACTCATTCCCCCTCAAGTTAAGGAGCCAAGCAATCTCATCAAGCATCGCTGCGGGTATGGTTAGTTTTATCACGGATCATACAAGCAGTGGGCTCGACGTACAGATTACAAAGCCAGCGGCCTTCTTGTTTTCCAACTCTTTTCGCAGGTCGCTGACCTTTTCCTGAAAGCTCTTTCCTGCGTACTTCTCAGGGTGGACCCTAACCTTCTCCCTTGGGGGAGCAGGACGATCTTCACCCCAAATTGCGTCGACGAGGTTCTTCGGTACACCAACAAGTGAGGAGTTGTTCTTCTTGAGTGTCTCAGAAAGATTGCGGGCAGCCGCTGTAAACGTTTAATATCGGATTGCAAATAGTGGAAGAGGAGCCTAGGCTACTCACCGGCTGTAATCAAAGCAGGATCAACACCGACTACTTTACCCCCCTCAGATTGCTGGGTTATCCTATAAACAATTAAGTCTTGACGCACCAAAAATGGGAAGTACTCTACAGGGCGTACCATTCTTGCCAGGTTGGGACACCCTCAACTCCACGTTTTAAAAGCGTCCAGTTGCTATCAAGTTGCTTTGCGGCTTGGTTGAAGTATCGGCCATCGGTAGACAGTGCGGCTGCGCTCGTGGAGATTATCGCCGTTCCAGCAGAGCCAGTAAACCCGGAGATGAACTCTGTATATGAACAAATAAGTTATAATATGATACGGAGAGCTCGCAGGTTTCAGTAGGCGGTTCGAAAGCAGGAAGGATATGTAGAGGGTTTGGCTTTACCTCGACGGCCGTCACAGGGTGCAATATACTCCGATTGGTGACTATCTTCTGAAGGAACGACTTGAGAAACGGTGAGAATCGAGCTTTATTATTAACGATGATAAGGGACCACTGCTGTCATACTATATACATCGACTTTGTGCTCTTGCATCAACTGCCTGAGGTTGGCCAGGCGTTTCGTCGTATCAACGGTTTCCATATCGACGGCGTATCGTGGAACAGATACAGAGAAATATCTTGGTCGAAGGCGAGGGATAGACTTAGTCGGCCGGAAAGCGAATATCCAAGAAAGCCGAGATGGGGAGCGGGAAAAGAGCATCGACTGACGCGCTTAATGAGGGACAGCGCACGTGTCAAGTAACAACACCTCTTACTCAGAGGTTGGCAAGATAGCGCTCACGTAGTAGCCCGAATGATGTAAATTGAGCAGGGAGGAAGACGGAAATATTAGGAAAGATCCACAAAGAGCAAGCATATAAAGCGTGTTCTGGCTGCGTGTGAGGAGCTGGGGGTTCCGGAGGAGCTTCAAGGTTCGCGGTCACTCGGAAAAGATAAAGGCGGAGTTGGGCCAAGAGTGGAGTACGCAGTAACATTACATGAATCACCACATAGCTTGGCTCTGGCTCTGTTTAAGCCTGGCAAGAGATCGAAGTCTTCTATGATACCTGGATTCAGTATCACCTGTTTTGATAATATTACTTTACAACTATTATTCAGCCCAGCTCAAGTCCAGAATTAATGAATATTGGATCTTCTTTTGCTCCAGTCTTGAGACAAAAGAAATTCCCCGCTGGAGCGTCGATAACGTTATCAGCACGTGACCAACTCTTCTTATCGCTCATCTATACATACAGCCGCAATTGTTCCTTTCAGCCTTTTTATTCACTTCCCAAGTGCTTCGGCCATGTCCATGGACCATCCACCCCAAGCCGTGGATGTCCAGGTCCTCGTAAGTGAGGCAAGGGCAGTAAGTTCATACGTTCTGGTTCTATGTGGACTGCGAATTGATAAATATCTCTCTAGCTTGTCTTACAGCTTTATGATCCAGCAAACACGGGCAACCCCACCAAGATCAAAGTTATCCAAGAACATCTCCAAACCCTGCAGAAGGGGCCCCATGCTTGGATTATAGCGAATAGTCTCCTTTCTGATGAAAGCACCGATCTGAGATTCTTTGGTGCTCTCACTTTCACGGTCAAGGTTAACCACGACTGGTGAGTTACTCTCTCCGACTTAACAAGCGTATCCTGGTTACTCATCTCAAGCGCAGGCATCATCTAACAGATGACGATACTCGAGAGCTTATTGGACGGTTAATAGACCACTATGTGGCTCTGGTTAACGCAGGTGAACGTCCTCTGGTCATACGAAAGCTAGCTTCAAGCCTTGCAACGATCTTCCTAAAGGCCGGTGCCCCGTGGACTCGATCAATTCTCAGCCTAGGAGCCTCGCTTGCGAGCGGGAAAAGTGTTCGCGAGGAGGATTGTCAGTCAATAACCCTCCAAAATGCTATTCTCTCCGCATTGGCCGAAAACCAGGTAGTATCTCTACTCTATTTCTCGAACATTCTCGCAGAGGAGATCAATCGACTGGGCTCAGAATCGCGGCGCAGCGACGACGTTCATCGAATTTCCGAGAACATAAAGGATGCTTTTCTGCTGGTGGAGTTTGTCCTTTCTCAAATTCTACAACAAAATAGCTCTGGTAGCGGTATTCCCAACGAAGTCCCCGGGGCTGTGGCACTCGATTCTTACCAGGTAATACTCTTTCCTGGTGCGTCTAGCATAACTAACCTGAAAATACCAGTCCTGGATCGCCGTACGGAGCTCGTTTCAGTTGCATGATGCTATCACTGCGGCGCAATTAGTACCCGCAACGAACTGTGTGATACACAGCCTTGTCATACCATCCTTGTCCAAAACAGCTTCACGCATTCTAATTGAGGCTATGGGATGGCGTGACAGTATGTTAACACCAGAACATGTTTCGGCTGTTCTCGACTACATTATAAGTGATTCTGGTACCGCGTATATTGCCTTACTAATGGAAGGCGATTTTGATGACGAGAATATTGCTCTCCTAGAGCTACTGCTGGCTTTCTCTAGTTTGAGGAGAACACAGCTCTTGACTCAGCCTCTGGACGACAAGCATGAGAAAGTGGTAACTTTGCTTCACACCTTATTCAAGGCTCCCGGCTTTGCAGCAGTAGACGATTCTGCAGCTCCGCTTGTCCTTGAATGGTGGACTGAAGCTGCTGATGATCTTCAAGACAGCTTACTTGAATCTGAAGAACAAAATGGCATTAATGCCGCGAAGCAAAATCTCGCCCGTGTCACCCTCGATTGCTTCGAGAAGTTGAAGTATCCGTTGCCGGGGGTGTTGCGAGAATGGAGTGATGACGACCGAACTGAATTTGGCTCCTTTCGACGTGATGTATGTGACTTTCTCCTCGCCATTTACCCTATACTTGGAGTAGAGTTGGTACACGTGTTCCAAGCACAGGCGAGGAATTCCCTTACAAGTCAAGACTGGAGAACATTTGAGGCCGCCATTTTCTGTGTTGCCCAACTCTCGGAGGCTGTCGACGAGAACCAACATGCTGACGAATGCCTAAATTCGATCTTTTTTTGTGATGAATTTTTCCGTCTATGCGAAGGGGACGGCGTTACGATCCCTGATAAAGCTCGCCAGACGCTTGTCGACATGCTTGGGAAATACCAGTCATACTTTGAGCGCACTCAGGCTCTACTACCTCGAGTGCTCACTTTCTTGTTTTCATCCTTGGATGTCGCGCCATGTGCTCCCGCAGCCTCAAAGTCAATAGCTTACCTCTGCAAATCATGCCGCAAAGCTCTTAGGTTTGAACTCCCAGCCTTCATCAGCCAATTCGAACAATTCCGATACAAGCCTACGGCTACGACTCAGACTATGGAAAAAGTGTTGGAAGGGATTGCTGCTATAATACAGGTGCTTTCTGCAGATGAAGAAAAATCGCCCTTCTTAGAAAGAATCCTAAAGTTCTTTCACGAGCAGGCGGAACTTGCTCGTAATGAGGCTGCACACGGGTCCATAGAGACTGCTCGCAACCGTGGCCACATGGTCCTTCGTTGCTTGGCAAGCATTGGACGCGGACTTAGAGCAGATGGAGAAGTCGTACTAGACTCCGGTCATGGGAAGGATGAGGACCCCTATCCGCCTACATTCTGGAACACAGGCAACGGTTCTATGTCGCAAAGCCTGATAATGCAATGTATGCGACTTCTTATGACGGATTTCCCATTTGATGTCGCAATTATCGAAGCCACCTGTGACATTCTCAAAGCCGGATTTACTGAGAGTACTGGTCCTTATGTCTTTCCACCTCCTATGACGGTTGACTTTGTCAAAAGCATTCCTTTGGGGACTGCTGGGACCGATATGGTGATGGGCACAGCATCCGCATTTCTAGCCTCGCACGGCGCACATCCACAGAAAGTATCTGAAGAGGCTGTCGCACTTATCCTCCGTGTATACGACACATTCTGCTGGGTGCAGGAGAAGCCGGAGCTATACGACCCAGAGATTGCAAACAGCGGCATTGACTTTCTCACTCGCCTTCTCCCTAAGTATTACCCATATCTTTTTGCACTTACATACACTCCCCAAGGGGGCGGGCACAGGCCCCCGGTTATTCGAGCCATCTCAAACTTCACACTCCTCTCGCTACAAGGCCCAGAGCCCATTCCTCTCCGCTCAGCTTCGCAATTTTGGGTAAGCGTCTTAAACCTTCCTACGGAAGCTAAGGCTGTACAAAATACTATTCTGGAATATTTGCCCGCGCTTTGCCGCATACTCGTTGCGCAGATCGCAGGTCGATGTGCGCGATCGGATCTTGAACATCTTACGGATGTGCTCAGACGAGTTGTCTTCAAGCAGCAGGGCCATGCACGCCCACATCTCACGGCCGCCCTGGCAGACATAGGAAATGACCAAACCGATCAAGGACATGCTACTGTTCCCTCGACAGAGGAAAGACAGCGCTTTCTGTCGTCGTTATTTGCAGCAAGGGGCGTTCGAACGCAGACACTCCAGTTGGTACGCGCTTTCTGGGTCAAGTGCCGTGGGGCCGGTTTCGATTATATTGGGTAGAGATCAGTAACCTGACGCAATCTACGATACAACCTTACACGTCGAGCATTCATCTGGTCCAGACCACAAGTAGAATCGAACTTATAATACTTTGCAATCGGGTACCCAACCAATATATGCGCGGGTCTGGTTGGCAATTCCAGGTATTCGATCCTGCTAAACAACCTCAGCCCTCGGTTTCTGATGATCGCAAAGGACGGGTTTTAATGCCAGCTAATTAGGTATAGATCGGGTGGGTCGATATGCGATGCATCAGCCATTGAGGCGGTGCATCCACCAGGCATCAACAACGCTGTCGCCCAATCATCCAAACCTCAAAAGCGCCGCACACTTGAGTGAGTAGCCTGAAGTGATTAATAGCAACTGTAATGCAAAGTTGCCAACTCGTGGCGGTGCAACTTTATCCGATTGACCTGGTCGTGGAATCCGCCTCACGTTTGGTTTATGTATCTCGTACATAACATAACTAGAACAATTTGCCAGCCCTCGCGCCACTCCAATGCCGCATATTGCCAACACTCCAGAGTCTATCGTATCCCGCTCGGATTCGAAAAATCCAGTAACCACATGCAGAGGCATTACCTCCAGCGGTCTACCATGTCGCCGTGGGCTGGCATCATCCCCCAACTCATCACCTTCAAGAACAGGCGCTAAAGCGAAAATACAGCCAAGTGCCGACATAGCTGCTTTCTACTGCTGGCAGCATAAAGATCAAGCAGAATCAATTTTACGCCGAACAACATGGACATCAGACCCGGGGCAGAAACTCCCGAGATCAAGCATCGACACTTTAATGGAGCGCCTTGGCGTCCTTGAGATCAACGATACGCAATATAACCAACCTCCTCCAAAACACAAGCCGAAGAAGCGTGTCAAGCGCTCATTCTGCTGCTTCGACATCATTGAAGAAGAGGAACCACTACGTCCAAAACCAAGTCGTCCCACCGCAGCAGCAAGCTTTTATGGGAAGCCTACCCGGCCCCAACAAATGCAGCAAGTATCAACACTGGCACCAACGAGACCGGCTGCAAGACCAAAGCCAAAACCACAACATCAAGCACCTCCCCCATCAACAGCGGCCGCCCAGACAAACTCGCTACTCTCATGGATCCCCGCCTCGCTGTCACCACAAACAACATCCCTCCTCCTGACTGAACTGGCAAAGCCAATATCCTCGGCCGACGAACCAGGCTACATCTATATGTTCTGGGTAACTCCATCAACATCAAACAAGTTCCAACCGCCTCCAATAGATATAGCAACTTCTCTCCTGCCTGTTTCCGATGCAAATACGGACACTCCGGACCAGATCCGGCGTACAAGTACTGCTATCGCCAGAGCACGGGATATAGATGCCCTAACCTCGATGCCAAACCCGGGCACGAACAGCCCAGGCACCGTGAGACTGAAAATTGGGCGCACAAGTAACGTCCACCGTCGTCTGAACGAGTGGACAAGACAATGTTCCAATCACCTTACCCTAATCCGGTATTACCCCTATATGCCGTCCTCTCATCGAAGTCGGAGTCGAGGCGCGAGTACAGCTCCGACTACGCTTGGTCTCGAACCTGGCTTAAAGGTGCCGCATGTGCATCGTGTGGAGAGGCTCATCCATCTTGAGCTGGCTGATATTCGAGTGCGGGATCCGGGTGCCTGTCCGGAATGTGGTAAGGAGCATAGGGAATGGTTTGAGGTTGCAGCTGAACGAAGGGCGCTAAAAAGGGTCGACGAGTGTATCCGACGGTGGGTGCACTGGGCGCAAAGCCAGTGATTTGGTTGAATGGCATGCGAACGAATACGGGACTATAAAGATATTGAAGCACTATCATTCGACGCCATATTTGTAGAAGAATCATCACACTAGGAGGCTACTAGTAGCTCTCCTATACCTACAAGCTAGCAGGTGCCCTTGTCTACCTTCCTGGAATATCAACGGCGGTACCCAGGCAGGAAGGTGCGTCTGCTACAGAGTCTTCTCTCCGTTTATTCAGCTAATAGCAAAGACGATATAGTCTTCGCCATCAACATCCTCATCCTTAAAATATCCTCACACTTATACCACTCACTTTAGTTACCATATCTTATTTAGTCATTCACTATATCAGTCAATAATCAACCACCATCTTAACCACTCACGACATGCCTCCACCTTCCTACCTCAGGCGAATGCCGCAATCCAGCCAACTACGCTCCTCTGCCACTGTGCAGCCCGGTGAGGTTCAAGCTCAGGGACATCACATTATAGATGTTGCGGAGGACCATCTGGATGAGAGCCCCGTTGGCTATCCCCACGGGGATGAGCAACAAAATCAACACCCTAATGAGCCGCCGAATGAGCACCAGGATGAGCCGCAACGTAAACCGCAGAGAGAGCCAGGGGACGATCAACCAAATGAGCCCCGAGACGGGCCTCGAGATGAGACGCAAGATGGACAGCAAGAGAATGAGGATGAGCAGCCATTGATTCGACAACCTCAGCATACTAGTTATGGCTATTTCCGAAATATACATCTTTTCGGACCAATAACCCGCAGATTTCCTGGGATTAGGCGAGTCAGATATCTCGGTGCTCCAGACTGGACACGTGCGGACTATGAAGGGCCGCCCCCCGATATCCCGACCACGAATACATCGTCTTCAAACCCTAGCAGTAGAGATCCTAGTCCTGAGGGGGCTCCAGAGACACCAGGGACTCCCGAGGCACCAGAGGCTCCCGAAGCACCACAGACTTTAGAGGATCCTGAGGCAACGCGCCTAGTGCGGGCCCCCCCTCCGCATATCAACAACACTCCTTGCTGGGTCGCTGTCGTTAAGATAATTCTACTGTTCATTGTGGTAGTTACTGGATTTTCTGCGGTTGCCTTTTATCTGCTGGAGAACGGTTACAGCGTGATTAAAGATGGTGAATTATGAAGAGTCCTAGTTGAGCTTTAAATCAGGTAGTTCCGTGGTCTAATTCGGAATGTACATAGAATGGGCCAACCTTAGAATTATTACTATTGTTTGAAACATATGGAAAGCTCTACATGTTTTATATGGTAAGCTGAACACATGCTTTCGTATTGACCCTATAAGTGCCTAAGCAGCTGCTTATGAAGGCCACAAGCAAACTTTCATAGGAGCTCTCGGTTATATTCTCAGCGGGGCTCTTAGTGATGTTTATAGGGAGTCAATAAAGAAGGCATTCAAACAACGTAGTGAGATCTTTAGTAAGATTCCTACTAACGTAGTCAAACAATCAAGTATGTCCTAAGCAAGGCCATAAGCAAGGCCCTCGACGAGTGTCTTAGCGAGGCGCTCCGCAAGGAACAACTGCAATGTGTAGCCACTACTTCCTAATATAGCTTGATCATTGAGACTTAGTAAGAGGAATTGGGCGCTTGCTGCTACTCTTGGCTGGCTTTAAACACCGTTCTACCGTCCTCTGCCTTTGACTAAGACACTGCACACTCAGTTCAATGATCAGGTATCTGGAGGTTCTGATGGAGGCTTAGTGGTTTTTGTGAGCATCCGTACTCAAATGCAAGACGGAAGAGGCCAGGACAAAGATATCCTAGTCGTGACTCACGGTATTTTGCGCTTTATAGAGCTTGTTGCCCTCATGTTACCCGCTAAGGGAGGAATCATTTAAGATCTAACCTCCTTCAAGAATAGGAACCCCCAAGGAGATAAAGGAGATAGCTATAAAAGACTCAATAACAGTGGCAGAAGGAATCACTTAGATCTAAGCAACCCTAAGTACAATGAGAATGCCAATCAACATATAGTTATAGTATAGCTGTTTGTCCCAGATGTTGCGATAAATAGCCCTATCTGAAGACTTTTCGTGGTGGCGGGAGCCTTGTGAAAGCCGAACATTGGGTCTCCTATGGTAGACACTTATGGTTGGGTATATGAGGGTAGGAAAGATAAATTATGTAGTTTGCGAAGACCCTCGGAGAGCAATAGAAATAGAGTTATTACGGTTGTCTCCCATCAATGGGTTGTGAGCTGCAATACTCTTGAACTCTTAACGTTCTTTACATTGCTCCCATTTAAGAAAGCCAGTTGCAAGAACGGTAACGTTTTATGGGCAAGAACAACTTAGGAAAACATATGCTAATTGACTGTCCACATCCGTAGTCTACATAATCTAAAGTACTTCCATCATATGCTCATACCTCGTAAGCACAACACAGCACACAGTGCGAGCCTCCCGGAGGCTGCAAAAATATCAAATGCAATGCAAGAAGTTGAAAGTCTTGATTGGCATCGCCGAAGCACATCCAACTTTTCCCCAACGCTCATTAAAACACAGTTGATAGAAACGAATTGAAAAAAACAGGATATAGAAGAAGGAACGGTTAGGAGAGCGGAGCGGACTAGAATGATAATTTACCAGCCACGCTTGGCCAGCTTGTCGGTCTCCTGCATTTGCGAGACGTTGATGCCCACCATGGCCTCACCGAGGCCTTGGGAGACCTCGGCAAGGACCTTGGGGTCCTTGTAGTGTGTGACAGCCTGCACGATAGCCTTCGCGCGCTTCTTGGCATCGCCTGACTTGAAGATGCCCGAGCCAACGAAGACTCCGTCGCAGCCAAGTTGCATCATCAGAGCAGCATCAGCAGGTGTGGCAACACCACCGGCAGCAAAGTTAACAACAGGGAGGCGGCCCTTCTCAGCAGCCTCACGGAGGAGCTCATAGGGGGCCTCGAGCTCACGAGCATAAGCGCGGAGCTCGGGCTCAGGGTCAGCGGAGGACTGGAGGATGGCGCGAGCGCGGGCGATTTCAGCGTTAACAGTGCGCATGTGCTTAACGGCCTCAACAACATCTCCAGTACCGGCCTCACCCTTTGTACGGATCATGGCAGCGCCTTCGGAGATACGGCGGAGGGCCTCGCCGAGGTTGCGGCAACCGCAGACGAAGGGGGCCTTGAAGTTGTGCTTTGTAACGTGGTAAAGGTTATCGGCGGGTGTGAGGACCTCGGACTCGTCAATGTAGTCGACGCCAACGGCTTCGAGGATCTAGCACAGCGTCACATTAGCTGCTGCGGCGGTGATAGGAGAAGACGAACAACACACCTGGCACTCAACAAAATGTCCAATACGGGCCTTGGCCATGACGGGGATTGTAACGGCTTCCATAATCTCCTTAATCATCGCGGGGTCGGACATGCGGGCCACACCTCCCTGGGCACGGATATCGGCGGGAACTCGTTCGAGGGCCATGACAGCGGCGGCACCGGCCTCTTCGGCGATACGGGCCTTGACAAGTCAGTTGAAGTCTCAATGGGTGAGAGAAGAAATTCCATTACCTGCTCTGCATCGACAACATCCATGATAACACCGCCCTTCAGCATCTGGGCCAAGCCAGCCTTGACGGTGAAGTCGTTGGCGGCAGCTCCGTTGGTAGTGGGGTTCTGAGAAGCCATTGTAATGGTAGTCTGCGGGGAGGAAGAAAGAATGAAGTCTATAAACCAAGACAAGAACAATGGAAGAGAAGGTAGAAAGAGAGAAGAGGGGAAAGAGAGAAAGTAGCGTGGGATGGAAAGTGGGAAGACACTCTGGCTTGCAAAAAAGTGAGTCACTTTAATATATAGAGCAGTTCGTTAAGCATCTGGCTCTCAGTTGCTCACGAGTTGCCTCTCCGAAGACCCAGAAAAAAACGTCCCCTCAATTGACTTTCCCCGCCGAAACTTTAAGCTGGCCAATCACGGCGCTTTCGCCCCTCCAACGTTTGGCACTCGGTGCGAAATCGCCTGAAGATCCTTTTTCGTTTCCCGCGGGATAGCCTGGCCCAGGAACCAGTCTTCTTGTCTTGCGCACGCCGCGCTCGAATCTCTCGGCAAGAGCACACGTCGGTTTCTGCCTGTTTCTAGCCTACTTTGGAGAAACTCTCCGTCGACAGGGTACTTGTCTCCGTCGACAGGGGAATGGTCGATAACTCAGCGATTACCCAATTAAGAAGGTGGGGGTATCTCCGTCGACAGGGCCGGAGCAACGTTGCTCAGGGTCATCAAAATCATGACTCTGTACTCCGTACAGCATATGGCTAGGACATGGAGGCTAGCTTGCTTAGGAAGGAGCTTTTGTTTGTATTTTATTATAGTTTTAAGGAATTGGGAAGTTCTTGAAGATTTATTTTTATTTTGTTGATTTTACTTCACAAGATTATATCCTTACAATAACCCCCAACATCCAAAAATACTTTTTTAATTAATTATATTTAAACATTAAATATCTCCACCAAAAAAAATCGTAAAAATTATTAAAAATAATACTTAGATAGAGCATAACCTGATTATTAAAATAAACTTTGTTTCGTGATAAAATAATAAAAACACATGGCGTACAAAGCAATTTACTTCCTAAGGTAACTTGTACGTGGTGGCACTAACAGCGCGCTGAGGATTGCTCTGGCCCCCTGTCTACGAAGCCCAGATACCCTCCCACCTTCCTAATTAGGTAGGGGCTTGCGGGCTATCGCTGAGTCATCGACCATTCCCCTGTCGACGGAGACAAGTACCCTGTCAACTACTGCTTATGCGACAACCTGGCCGGAACTGGTCAGACCCTGTCGAGATATTATCCATGGAACAGGCGATGCTGATAAGCAGATCGGAAACACCGGTCACTATCGATCTCGGGATGTACTAGACTTCCGAATTCGATCATGATGGCCTCTCGGAATCGACAATACCTTGGAGATTGAGATTATTATTGATACAGTCCAAAAAGAGCACTTTCAATGTCAGAGCAATATCGATGACCGGAGGAGGGCGCATCCTCCGCGCACAGTTGCGACTGCGGACTCGCGGCCCCTACGGGCTTTGCCTCACAACGTTTCTGGTTCGGAACAAGTATAAGTCCATTCCGAGCAGAATACTGCCGTATCACCGAATCACCGCCCTCATCAACCCATGACGTAAAGCCTACCACAGTACATTGAAGCCCTTGTTGACATTCTGCTGCGAAAGAGGAATCCAGACAGCTTGGGATCTATATTTTCACGTCTATAGATACTCGAAATCAATCCTACATCGCAATTGGCCCAAAGTTTCGCTCAATATGGCATCAGGTCTTTTGCGCACCTCCGCAGTCCTCGGAATCGGCCTCGGCCTATCCTTCTCGCTCCCTTCATCCCCCTTCCGCGCAGCTCCAGTTCAATGCCAATACGCATCTCCATACCATAGGGTTGGTCCCGATGAAGGAGACTGGACCATGGGTCCTCAAGATGCATTGCGAAGCAAGCAGGGTACGACGCAAGGGAACGGCATTCTAACAGCGTCAACCATGCGACAGGTGAGCCTGGGAAGTGTGCTTGGTCTTGTAGCAGGTGTTGGGTTGAGAGCGTTTTCTCGGGTCCTGGTCGTACTTTTTGGTATGGGTATTATAGCCGTGGAGGTGAGTTCCTCAAGTTTCTCGGGCGCTTCGTGCGTTGGCCTGACAGTCAGTAGTGGGCTGCCTCAAAGGGGTATAACATTTTGCCAGTCCACCGGTTGCAAAAATATGTGAAATCTGTCAACCTTGAGACGGCAGTATCACGGCACGTGCCATTCAAAATCAGTTTCGGTGTCACCATGGCTTTGGCTGCATTCGCGCAATTTTGAATGCGATGATTTGTATAGACAACAGTGTAGCGAGATCGTGGTATGATAATACTCGGGTGGAAGCGGAGCGAATAAGTCGAACAAAATATATTGTACAGGGTATCATAAATTATGCCAATCGCACGAATACAAGTGTCAGCCTAACACAAGATCTTCCAGTACTCCTTCAATTTCGCTGCGGGACAAGGGAACGCTTAGGATCTCCCCTCCACTGGTATCCATTCGCGAAGTTATCATCTGATGATCATGGAATTCTTTCAGCAATGTCCGGAACATCATCTCGGAAGATGCAATGAACTCCTCGGAGGCCTTCTGGTAAAGTGCGCGGAACTCGATTCCGGTATCATCCTTAGGTCCTTCTGCTCCGCCCTCAGCGTCGTCCAGGTCATCATCTCCATTCTGAAGGTCGTCCGCCAGCGTAATCAGTTCGCTAAGGAGCAACCGGTAAAGGTTGCGTGCGTTTTCTGGAAGACTCTTCAGCACAAACTCGACACCCTCTTTGCCACCAACGCGGCGCCCCTTGCGCCCAAGGAGATTGTGAACCTCCTCTACCACATCGAACTCGGCGTCGAATGGGATGAAGGTGGTGCAGTCGTGGAATACAAAGTTGAGCTGGTCACGGAGACTAATATCCCACATTAACAGAAAGTTCGGTGTGTCTGCGGTCGCGAGGAGATGGATTTTCGGGGTAGCCGCTAGCCGAGCAAGGAGGGCTTGATTGGCGGCGCGGCGGAGGGAGGGCGCATCGATAGAGTTGATGAAGACGGTGATTGGTTTTTGAGTAGGCCGTGACTTGAGAACAGACTGCAGCAATTCCAAAACTTCAATCGGCTGGGCTCCCATCTTCGAGGGTATGTCAGCCCCAAGGACGGCAGTAACAAGTGTGGCAAAGATAGATCGAATAGACAAATTAGGAGTATGTCCGTTGACAATGACGACGGACGGAGGGCTAGAGCTATGCTTGCGGTAGAGCCAGTTCGCAAAATTCTGTGTGAGTGACCGCTTCGAACCGTACCCATAGAGGCAGATGTTGAATCCCTGATAGAATTCGAAATCCCACTGTGAAAATGATCGGCGATGAAGCTCATTCAGAAAGGCTGTCTCCCGCTTGCACGGGTCTTGACGCTGCGCATGTTTCTCAAAATATTCCTCATGCGACAACAGCGTCACCTTGTTCAAATTATTGTTCGATGTTCGAGGAGGCCCCGCGCGGTTCTGGAAGAAATATCTTTCATGCGCCGGCAAGTCTCCTTCCGGCGTAGGAGACCGCTTGTTCTTTGCACCTTTCGGCCGTCCCGCGCGGCGCTTTGGTGTGGCTGCTGTTTTGTCCGCAGCCTCCTCGAGGGAGCCCGCCTCAACCGATTCAACTACGCCGTCATCTTCCGTAGTAGTTGCAGGCAGTGTATTATCCTCACCCGCTAATATCTCCTCCGCCAACCGATCACCCCCATCCCAAATGTCCTCGTCATCCTGCTCAAGAAGCAATTGCGCACTCTTTTTCTTTGCAGAGCGGTCGGCTCGGGCTTTTGTCGGTGACGGAACAGCATTCTGTTTTATAGGCGTAGAGAATAGAGCTTTGGCTTTCGAGCGATTAGAAGGAGTTTTCAGCCCGGAGACTTTCAATGCCGTGGGTGTTTCTGGTGTCGGCTTCTGAGGTGTCCTTTTCACTCGCTTTGACGGTGTGTGTTCCGGAGACCCGCCACCATTAACATGGTCATTAGCGGTGCCATTGAGATTCGTGGTCCGCTGTCTCTTCGGTGTCGAGACAGGGAGCTGGTCGTCTAAATCTGGTTGCTTCCGGTTCATTTTAGTCGATGATTGAGGAAAATTCGCGAGGAGCAAATACCATTTAAAAAGAGCTGGTGTTCCCAAACTTCAACAGGAACAAAACAGCTGAAAGACACAACGCAAGGGTTAGTTCTGGGAGGAGCTTCGTTGATCTCTCTTAAGGGTCGAGGCTCCTTCACCTGCAGCCGATCCACGCGCCTGGAACGCGATTAATCTCCTGGGCCGACTGTTTCTCCGGTGCCCGCGATATCGGAGCGGCATTTATTGACCCCAGCTCTTTGCGACAATAAACCTCTCAGATAGCAGCGTTGCGGCCATTTAATTGACCTAGAGCTCAAATTTGAGGAAAGGGCGTGTTCTTGGCTTGGCTGTGGTCTTATCAACCACATAGCCTCGAAAGCAGACGGCATCGAGCCCTAGGCCGAGTCAAACTTCTGAGTCATTTTCCCAAAGAGCACAGGAAGTATTTAGCGGCCCTCAGAGCTTCTAGATTGGTTTCTTCAAGCGGTATCCTATTTTCCTCTGGTTTTGGAGTATATACTGACCTATTTCGGTCTATGGTCAGCTGTCATGGTCTCATACACACACTCGTCGGCCACAATGGCTACGTTCGCCCGGATGGTCAAGAGCCAAGTGCGCTACTACTCCGCACCAGTGGACATAGCAATTCCCGCCAGCAAGCGCAAGTACATTCCTCCTTCTGGTACCTATCCGAAAGGTTTTGTTGTTTCTGGAACGCATGTCGGTGTGAAAGCGTCAAACACCAAGTTCCCCGACCTCGCCCTCATCTCCTCCGAAACGCCGTGCTCCGCAGCCGCCGTGTTCACGACCAACAAATTCCAGGCAGCTCCGGTCCAGGTCAGCAAGAAGATCCTTGAGACTAGCCAAGGCCAAGGAATTCGGTCTGTGGTCATCAACTCCGGCTGCGCCAATGCTGTTACGGGTAAAGGCGGCCTGGAAGATGCCATGAACATGGCAGCAAAGGTGGACGAGTACACAGGCGTCGCTAAGGCTGGCACCCTCGTTATGAGCACAGGTGTTATCGGCCAACGGTGCGTATACTCAATCCACTGTTCCATATCGATATTAGATCGCAAACACTGACAAGCCTAGGCTGCCCATCTCCAAAATCCTGTCCAAAATTCCTGACGCCCACGCATCCCTATCCTCAACTCACGACGCATGGCTCACCACTGCCCGCGCAATCTGCACAACAGACACCTTCCCCAAGCTCCTCTCGCGAACCTTCACCCTTCCGTCCTCACCTGGCCGCACCTACAGCCTTGCCGGCATGACCAAAGGCGCCGGCATGATTCACCCCAACATGGCCACCCTCCTCGGCGTCATCGCCACAGATGCCCCTATTGTTCCATCAGCCCTGTCTTCTCTCCTCAAGTCTGCCGTCTCGCGCTCGTTCAATGCTATTTCAGTTGACGGCGACACTAGCACAAACGATACCGTTGCGATTCTTGCCAACGGGGCTGCCGGCGGCGCGCCCATCAGCATCTCCCAATCAGATGATTACGCCGTTATGCAAGAAATTCTAACGTCCTTCCTGCAATCTCTTTCGCAACTTGTTGTGCGAGACGGCGAGGGCGCTACAAAGTTTGTTACCGTCAGAATCCAGAATTCTCCTGACTACGAATCTGCGCAGCTCATTGCTTCGACGATTGCTCGATCACCGCTTGTGAAGACAGCCTTGTATGGCCGTGACGCTAACTGGGGCCGTATCCTCTGCGCTATTGGATATACGCAGGGCGTTAAGGAGGGCACTGTCGTACCCGAACGGACCAGCGTTAGCTTCAAGCCTGTTGACGGAAGTCCTGTGCTGAATCTCCTTGTGAACGGCGAGCCAGAGCAGGTCGATGAGGAGCGGGCCAGTGTTATCCTTCAAGAGGAAGATCTAGAGATTGTCGTCGACCTCGGTGGCGGTGCGAAGGGCGAATTGGGTGGTGAAGAGGGCGTATACTGGTTCTGTGACTTCAGTCACGAGTATGTGACTATCAACGGCGACTATAGAACTTGATCAAATCATCAGCATTTACACTGCCCAAGGGCAGATACGAATACCATCAGTTAAACTTCTGGAGCATTTAGCATGCTGGTCCAAAGTATGCGTTCAGATACCTTCTTCGCTTCCCTTGTTGAAATACCAGCTATATAAAGATGCGAGTATCTCCTCGGTACTTATCATCTTCAATTTCACTCGATCTTGGAGAGCATGTAATCACATACATCTAGCCAGGCTCACATTGCTAACATCTATTGCTGTGGCTTCTGCCTCTGCGTGCAGCCCGACATACTATTCACCGTCAACAAGTTTCTCGGGATTTCCTTCGCAAACAAGTCCGAACAGTTCCGCCTTGGACAGACTACTTCGATGCCTTCAAGTATGGCCCGACATGCTACGAAGCCAACACGTTACTAATACGCCAATGGCGCCGGCCTCGGGCTGAGTCGAGTGGAGGGAAGCGCGAGGACTGTCTCAACTTCAATGTGTAAGTCCCTGCCACAGCTTTAGTAGGCTCCACACCTATGCTCGTCTGGATCTGTGGAGAAGTTAAAAGAGTTGAGGCAACTCCTATGTTTGGCATGATGGCTCGCACATTGTTGCTAATCAGGATGCTGTTGTTGCCACTCTTGATTACTGAGTGGATGTCTTTGGCTTCTCTGCGGACAGGGGTATCCCTCACTTCACAATATATGGTGGGGTGGCAGAGGTTGGGCGCCGGCGAGGTTTTTTACCTAGATGGTTGTGCTTTGCGATGTATCATAGTAGTTAATAGCTTCACACTTCGAGGGCCTTGTCATCTATAACATAAAACTCCCTTGCTACGCGAGCCTACATATGGAGTAGGGAGATACAAGACGGCCATGCGCGGGGTCTTCTCGAGCGCATCCAGATATGTCTTCAAGTAAATAAATATATATAGTCAATGTACAAGCTGG
Organism: Aspergillus baeticus; assembly: GCA_027569055.1. Taxonomy (NCBI): domain Eukaryota; kingdom Fungi; phylum Ascomycota; class Eurotiomycetes; order Eurotiales; family Aspergillaceae; genus Aspergillus; species Aspergillus baeticus. The sequence continues at coordinate 87,646 of JAPDEI010000004.1, forward strand.
GCATTTCTGAATGTTTCTATTGGTATGGTTACAACCAGGTCGGCTTTATATACAGTTGTGGCTTACTTTCCCAAGGCGAAGAAGAAAACAACCCCTCAAAATGTCAATAACCTTCCCATACATTTTCTCGCATTGAAAAATACAACCAAATACTACCTGAGCCACAACAGTACACCACCTGGGACGCACGGAAAGATCGAGGGAACTCCGCAACCTTTCCGCTCATGCTGCGCATCAAAATAACGAATAGAAGAAAAAATCTCTGGTTATCCTAGGCTTAGTTACCAGGGACAAGGCCCTTGAGGCCAGCGCCGATGTCGCCTTCGCGGGCCGCGATTTCAAAGTAGCCGTATATGATGCTGATAAGCATGTTAGCTGGGTGGATAACAAGAATTCATGGGGAATAGCAACTTACGTAACGGCAAGAAGGATACCAGTACCGCTACCAAGAGCACCGAGGAGGTCAGAAGCGACGGAAAGGGCACCAATGCAGGCACCACCGAAAGCGGCGGCGGTGGGAATGACGCGCTTCAGCTCCCTGTACATGCTCTGCTCACGGTGACCAGCCATGACAAGGCCCTGGTCCTTGAGCTGCTTGGCAACATCACGAGGAGCCGAGCCAGAAACCTCAATCCAGGTCTTGGAGAAAAGAGCGCAGGCAACGAGCATAAATGTGATGTATACAGCCGTGTGGATGGGGTCAAGAAGTGCCTCCTTGAAGTTCAGGGGGGGAGACATGTAATAGGCGACACCAGAAGAGGCGTGGAGCTGGGCAGAACCCTCGCGCGGCTCCCAGACACCAAGAAGCTTGACAAGGATGTTATCCGAGAAGCGGGAGTACAGCATCTGACTGATAAGGAAGACGTTGGAGGACAGGGCGGACTGAAGCATGATGGGCATGTTGGAGGTGTAGAACAGCCGGACAGGGTAGGAGCCACGCATGCCACGCTGGCGGGAGGACTTGACGGGGATCTCAACACGGAAGCCCTGTAGGTAGATGACAGCGGCGAACACGATGAGGGTTGCAAGCAGGTTCATCACGTTGGGCAGGTTCTGGCGGTAGAACGCCTCGCGGAGAGCACGCTGCTTATCGGGCCAGGTCAAAAGAAGGTGGAAGAGAGCAATGATGGCACCCTCGAATTCAGGACCACGGCCAGTGTTAATGGTCGTGGGAGAGAAGGCCTTCCAGACAATAGACTCGCAAATGTTGGTCGCAATGAAGAGAGAGATACCGCTACCGAGACCGTAGCCCTTCTGGAGCAGCTCGTCGAGGAGAATAACGACGAGACCGGCAACGACGAGCTGAACAATCAGGAGAACGCAGATGCCGGCACCAAGGTCACTGGGCTGACCGTAGAGACCAGTAAGAACGTAAACACAGGCCTGGCCGAAGGAGAGGATAATAGCGAAGAGCTTCTGAGCAGTCTGGTAGAGCTCACGGTCGGTCTTAAGGTCAAGGTTGACGTCAATGAGGTGGGTACCAGCAAGGAGCTATATAAGAATAATCAAGTTAGTACAATGGAGCGCTCATACTGTATGTGACGGTGGGCGCATACCTGGAAGACCATGCCGGAGGAGATAATGGGGGTGATACCCAATTCCATCAGAGTACCACGGTTACTGGCCAACATCATACGCAGCCAGTAAAGGGGGTCTGAGGTGTCGGAGGAGACAATACCGTACAGGGGCATTTGGCTCATGACCAAGAAGATCAGAAGGGTCAGCTATAAGCGTTCTGTTAGTCTAGTAATTTCGCAATGAGGCCACTTGTAAACCTACCCCAGTCCACATCAACTTCTGGTTGAAGGGCACCTTAGTCTCGGGCGCTGCCACCTCCGGGAGGAGGGGCGTAAAAGGCTTGATGAGGTCGAGGAATCGAACTATTTGTAAATATTAGCTTTATTTGACCAATTGAAGGAATTGCGACGAGAGCGTCGCAGAATTGTTTGCGATCGCGTGTGAGAGCACTTACGTCCGCTCATTGTGGCCAGCTCCCAACCGGGTCAAATATGAGGGGTGGAAAGAAAACGGAGAATAAAAGAAGCTGGTGAGCGTGCCAGCCGAAGGAGTGAAAGGGAATTATAAAAGGGGAAGAAAAAAGGAATCGAAAACGAAGAAGCGACGTGGAAGAGAAGGAGGAGGGAGGGAGTTGGAGGTCAGGTTGAGAATCTCCGTAGTCGCCTCGCTGGCCACTTTCAACTTCCCCAGCCACGCTAACCCTTTCCAGGCCACTTGGTCGCTTCTCCCCGACGAACCATACAAGAGCTTTACATTCCTTAATATATCAGGGTAACTTATTCTCAAACACCAGGAAGCTGATATTGGATCAGAAAATTTTCCATTGCGATCTAGAGACAACAACTATCCATTCCATGCAGTATCTGGTATATTTTCAAAACAGAGCATAATCCCATTGTACAGTAACCATCATGGCCAGAAGAAAATGTCAAAGTATGGTCTAGTAATCGAAGCGTCATTTTGACATGGGCCTTCAAGGTCCAACAAGGCTTAAACAGTCATCTATCACCATCTCGAGCTCTCCCAGTCGTGACTTGAGACCCTTATTCTCCTCTTTGAGGACGCCCATAACACTCCAGGCTTCGGCAGAAGGCACACCGTAACATATTCTGCACTTAGAGTTGTTGCCAGTCCAAGCGCTAGTGATGCCACTAGATGAGAGTCCCTTCATAACCTTGTCGTATGTAGACTGGCGAACAGGTGGCGCTGGAGCTTTAGGTTCTTTCTGAATGGGCTGCAAAGTAGCAGAAGGTGGAGTGGGGAGCGCTATCTGTGAGATGTTCGGCGATGGCGCAATAGTAGAAGCAGGCGACTCGAGTCCTTCCCGGCGTGAGAAGACACTTTCTGCCAAGCTCTCATCTCCAGATTCAAAACCAGAGTCGCTAGGAAGAGTCCCGTTGCTCGCCCGTTTCAAGCTCCATTTAGGGGCCTGGAGCTCGATTGAGATGTCGGAGATACTCTCATCATCGGCACTAGGCTTCACTAGCATCACGCTCCGTCGACGGGCTTCTTCCTCCCTCTGCCGTAGCTGGCGCTCTTGTTCGAGCTCCTCCGCCATGGCCTTCATAGCTTTCTCTTGGCGGAGGACCTTCTCAGCCATCCCATCCAGCTGTATTTTGAGGTGTCCAATGCGCGTCCTCGTCTCCTCAAGTTCCTCCTGCTTTTCGGTCTTCTCGTTGAGCACCTCGTGTAGGGCGAATGTCCGTTGTTTGTAGGCTGCCTGCAACCGTCGAATAACGTTTTCCGCATTATGTCGTAGAGACTCGAAAGCTTCCCGGTCGTCGAGGTCCCTCGAGCCGTGAGGAAACAATGCGGCGCCAATATCGAGATTCAAGAGCTCATCCTCCGCGGGCTCAGGAAGGTTAAGCTTGTTCTCGGCCTGACGTTTTAACCCGAAGAACGAAAGAGGGTTCGTCGATGTTACTTGCTTCAACGGTGATGGCGCAGTCATACGTTTCTGTGAGCGGCTTGTGAAACTTGGCGTAGTATATGACGGGCCGTAGGGCTCTTGCGAGCTCGAACCATCAAGCCCAGTGAACGACATTTCCGATATTTGGTCCTCTTGACGGTGCAGAAGGCCTAGGTTGACCTGTTCGGACTTCCCCTGGAATAAATCCGTCAATAGCTTTGCACCGACCTCGAATCTCTTTCTCGTCGAGCTCTCGTTTAAGGGGAGAGGGCGTGTTCGAGTGTAGTCTAGGTCTTCAAAGCTCTGGGATTGGTCTCGGAACAATGGCCTAAATCCTGGTCGAGTATCGCGCGGTCGGATGACCTCCGTATTCGCACGACGGTGGTAATGTGTGTACGGGATATGCCGGCTCTCCGAAAGTGGTGATGGCGTATGAGAATTAAGTGTTAGGGCAGCGGCAGGGGTTTCGATGTGGGACATCCGTTGGTCATTGCAAGGCTGATCGATGTTCTCTTTTAAGGCAGGGGGAACCGCCGTCGAGGAAGGGGTCCAGTCGTGAACTGTTGGCGTGGCAGTAGCTGAAGGGTGCGCCGGCGCTGCGAGCATTGTCAAGCTTGACCTTGACTGGCCAGCAGGGATGGATGCTGCAATTGGAATGGGCAAAGAATGCAGTCAGTCGCACCACCTGGGCGAGAATAGGAATGCCACGTCGATGTGCTGTCCAATCCAATGCACGTCACGCCTTCGGGGGCAATCGATAGTCAAGGAAAAGGAGAACAACAGTTCAGCAGCTCCTTATTTAGCAGTGGTTTGGTCCGGTGCGCTGCAGGGTGATGGGGCTCGCAGTCGGGAAGAGAATCATCAAATTCGAAACGGACCTGACAATCAAGAGGAGATTCCAGTTCTCAGTGCTCAGTCCTCTCAAGGGGAAAAGGAGTCGAGAATCGGGGTCAATGAAACCGACGCCAAGCAATAAACTACGAGCGATAGTCGTTGATCCGCACGTGCCTCCTCGATGGGCACGATCTCGAAACGTTGATATTGAAGATGTTCTGCTATCGTTTTGATAGTTGATATAAATGACAAAATTAGGATTAGTTCGCGAGTAGTTGGGACAACTTTCAGTTTTCAGATGGTAGAATATGGCGAGGTTGGTATATATCGCTGAAAATGCGGTGGCTGAACGAATCTCGTTGCTCCAGGCTCCACCCCATGCTGGCCCATACACTAACAGCTTTAGGGAAATCAAAAGGATGAGCCAGGAGCATCTGGGTCAATCTTTGTTTTATCGTCATCTTGCCATCCATATCATTCGTCATCCCCGTGATAGCACGTCTATGCGCGAAACGGTCTAATGGATGTCATTATTCTTTGGATGGAAGATAAACGCCCCGTCATTCTAGTCTGGAATCGAGCGGCCTGCCTCGGCTGGGACGCGCAGCCATGGCTCTGCCCATATTGGTCCAGAGCTTCAGTTGATGGCATAGCTAAACTGCGTTGGAGATGGGGTCAGGGCCCATGTGGCATGGATATTAAAGAAGGGTTGCCGAGATGCTGGATGAAGCAACGAGAAGAGGCAACCACCCAAGTAACTTCATAGCATCTGTCGCCGAGGAGCAATTTGCGCTTGGCTGTCATCTCTGATTCATTGTACCGATTTTATCTAGAGGCTTCAGCGCTTCCTACGAGACAGGAATGTCAACCCAAGAGCTCCATTCTAGTTGTCGTCATTAAGTTTGACAGCTCCGTCCAAAGGCGGTGTGCAGCAAGTATGCGCAGGATACAGGCGCTCAAGGTGTCAACCAAGCTGGAGCACAGCAAACGACACTCCATATTACTTTGCCAAGACACATGGTCCTTTTCGCCGTCTGAGCCAATAATGTTTGATTGAAATTATTCTGCAACCCAGATTTCACACGCTGTCATAATGCCTCGAGAAATAGCTGGGTTGAAGTTCCTTTCAAATGCCCTTGCGACGCCGGAGCAGTTGACGAGCTCCTCCTCGTCTATCGATGGCATCCCAACCGACTTGGAAACGTCCGTTCGCTTTGCCGGGACCCAGCTGACCCAGAGTGCGGGCATTCTCCTGCGGTTGTCCCAGGACATCATAGCTCAGGCCATTGTGACGTTCACTCGGTTCTGGTTGGGTCCAGAAGGAGGCAGCCTTCGGATATACTCCGCAAAGGTACCTCAGCTTGATGAAGAGCCAAAGAAGCTCACTAACCGGTGGTTATACAATCAGGACGTCTCTGCCGCCGCTCTTTACATGACCGCGAAGCTATCCTTCCAACCAACTTCTTCCCGGTCCGTTCTTAACGTTTATACATTTCTCCTGTCGAAAGAAGCCTCGCCTCTCTGGTTTGTGAATCCAAGAGGATTGCCTACTGAACCAGTACCCGAACACTATCACCTCACGGAAGGCGGGTACCAAGCCCAACGTCATACCCTCTTGCGAATAGAGTCTGTCATTCTCCGGACACTAGGATTCAATACGCACGTCGCTTTGCCCCACACAATAACCCTGACCTATCTTCAAACCCTAGGCGTCGCATCGCCAACCGTCGCGCGAAGAGCGTTTGAACATCTCAACTCCAGTCTCCTGTCGCCGCAGCTCTTATATCTCACTCATCAGCCAAATGCTCTTGCGGTTGCTTCCATCTACCTAGCGGCCCGGGAAAATGGGGTGAAACTTGTGGACGGGGAGTGGTGGGAGGTCTTTGATGTGGAAAGGGAGGACCTTGGGTTCCTCGTTGTTGCTATGCAAAGCATGGAGGGGTTTGCGCGAGCAGAGAGTGAGAAGTGGAAGGGCCGAATGCTGCCGCTAGACACTGAAGAGGTGGATGCGGAGATTGAGCGGAGAAGGATGCTTGAAGCTGGCGAGTGAGCAGTAACTCGATCTGCGCAACAAATTCATCGACCTTGGCAAGGGAAACGACGGAGCCCTGCTATTAGTCTGCTGGCCGCGAAAAGTTAGCCAGGGGTAAGGCCAAAATCTTGCCCATCAGGTTGCCAGGTTACTGTAAGCGTTACCCAGCTTCCTAAAGTACCGAGCCCCTTGGAACTGCGTAAGCTTTGTGCTTTGCGGGGAATCCCGCAGGCAACGCTCTCGATACAAAGCCTCTATTGTCTTATCGGACGATATGAACTTCGTAAGTCAGCAGACAGAAGCAGCCGCCTGTATTTTATATAGCAGAGCACAGCCTCGAATAAATTTACGAAGAGACAGCAATTACACATATATCACATAAAGTCTGAGTCGATATCAGCCTAGTCCGGGTGCAGGTGCTTGACCGTTGTGACGAGCCTCAGCCACATGATCATGGTCTATGTACCTCGCGTGCCCCAGGCAGCGAAGCCCGAGACCGCCACATTCACTGATAAGCGGCCCCTCCATAGCTGTTACTGTACAACACCCGGCACCTCACGCTGACTTACCTTCTATCATTCACCTATATCCACTCCACATAGGATAGAAGGCACAAATACGCAAAATGAACATCCTCCACTCCACGCTCTCAACCTGGCGCGACCGGCTCGCCCCCGTCTCCAAAACCTCCACCTTCCGCACCTCAGGCCAAATCACACCGGAGGAATTCGTGCTCGCCGGCGACTACCTCGTCTACAAGTTCCCGTCATGGTCCTGGGCTGACGCCTCTACACCCTCGAAGCACGTCTCATACCTGCCCGCGGGGAAGCAGTTCCTAGTGACCCGCGGGGTACCCTGTCATCGACGGCTGAACGAGAACTTTGCGGGGGATGCTCATCTCGACGACGAGATTGTTCGGGATTTCCTGTCTGGAGGCTCAGGAGATGATGGCGGCGATGGTGGCGATGATGATGGATGGTTGCGGACGGGTGGTGGTGGTGAGCGGCATGAGAGTACGATTCGCGATGTGAGGACTGTTGATGAGGCGGGGAGGGAGGAGGCTGAAGAGGAAGAGGAGATCCCAGATATGGAGGATGATGATGACGAGGAGGCGATTATTCGGGAGCCTGCTGGGAAGTCGAGTACTACACAGTGCGTTTTCACACCTGTGTCTCCTCGGTTTGGTTAGATGAGCGCATGCTAACAGTATGATTCCAGGCCCATCCGCACATACAACCTCTACATTACCTACACCAACTTCTACCGAACCCCTCGTCTCTATCTATCCGGCTACCTATCCCCCTCCGAGCCCTTGCCACCCCACCTAATGATGGAGGACATTGTCGGCGACTACAAAGACAAGACTGTAACGTTAGAGGACTTCCCGTGGTTTGAAGGTAATGTCAAGATGGCAACCGTACACCCCTGCCGACATGCCTCCGTTATGAAAACCCTCCTCGACCGCGCCGATGCAGCCCTAAAGCTCCGCCGCGACAAATTGAAGGCAGCCGCCGAGTCCGCCTCGCCCCAAGAACAAGCCAAGCTTGTACAGGCAGAAAGTGGGCTAGAAGGTCTCGTTGACGATATTAAGGGCCTGTCCCTAAATGAGGCGCAAAAGCAAGGCGACAAGGCTGCGGCAGCGCAAGCTGGCGGAGAAGAGTGGGAAGTTCTACAGGCCGAGGAGGATGAGCAGGTTGCTATCCGGGTGGACCAATATCTTGTCGTCTTTTTGAAGTTCATTGCGAGTGTGACGCCGGGGATTGAACATGATTTTACCATGGGGGTCTGAATTCCGGTTCCAGCCGCGGTACGATTTGATTTCTCTAGAATATGAATGGTCCCAGCATGCACCACCGGCCAAAGCCGTCTACACACACTTTCTGAAGTTTGTCTCTTTTTCACTTACCTCCGCTTTGACTTGAGATTGGCGTTACGGTTACTAGGATGATATGATTGATATGATAAGATCACGAAGACTTGGTGTTGTTACTAGCAAACTATTCCACTGACAATTATATCTCTGTCCAAGACACACTAATGTAAATCTAAGCAAGTAGCTTGGTCATTAAAAGTTCTATCGGCCAACAAACACCTCAAAACCAAACAACTGACCAAGGGTGAATGAAGGGTAAGTACTCGAAATAAACACAAAAAAAAATCAACACATCAACCCGACTTTGAACCCAACGTAACAAAGAAGCATAGCGATAAATCGAAGCCAAACCACAAACTTAATTACCTCAAGCTCAAGCACAAGCACACGTCGCGGCAGGCTCCACAACCTCCTTCACCTCCTCAACGAGATCCTGTGGCTCATGGACAAACTCCGGCTCAGCGGGGTTCTCGGGCTCAGGCCCGTCTTCGGGGGCAGGACACTCCCCAATCTCTTCATTCTCCTCAAGCTCGCCATGCACTGGGAGAACCTGCGTAATGTCAGGAACATCAGAAGCAACTGGTGGTCCAACCCCGGGGACCGGCACAGGTGTGGGCAGGTTAACAGAAGGCGGGAACGAAGTTGACGGTGGTGGGAGAGGGAGGGATGGTGTTGGGGCTTCCTCCTCTTCCTCCTCCTCCTCCTCCTGCTCTTCTTCGAAAACAGGGACAGAAACCGGAGGCTGAGACTCGGTATGCGACTCCGACTGCGCCTCATCCTCGGTCTCACCGTAGGACGTCTCATACCAATCACCCAAATTCACAGAGGGCCCGTCCGGGATCCCGATATTTGTATTTGAGCCAGCCGTTGTGTGTGAGTGGGATTGTTCGGATTCTTCAGAGGAGGAATCTGAGGTTGAAGTAGAGCTACCGGGCCCATTGGGGTTCTGGTTCTGGGATGTAGACTCGTAGTCGGACTCGGACGCAGACTCCCCGAAATTCGTATCGTAAAAATCGTTGCCGTTGTAGGAGGGCCCATCGGGGATTCCAATATTTATGTTCGAGCCCGCGTTGGTGTTCGTGTTTGTCGCTGAGTCTGAGTTGGAGGATGAGGTTGAAGTGTTGGATTGTCTGCGGACAAGGGCTTTTGATGAGACGGGGATCGACAGAGTTGAGGGGGCTAGGAGGAGCAGGCAGAGGATGGCAGAGAAGGGCTTTGGTGGGTGCATCTTGAAATGTGGTTGTATACTGTCTGAGTATATATTTCTGTGCCGGCTGTGGAGATGGAGATGGAGATATTGTAATAATGGACTAGAACTGATCAAGTATCAAGGATGACTCTGGTAAAGGAAAGTGGTCTGAAAGAGTGTATAGAAAGAGTGGTTGTATATAGACTGCAAAGGAGTGTGCTAGATCATTAATGACAGACTAGCTCCTAAAGTGATGGAATGTAGACCCTTTTATATCTTCTTCTTGATCTAGATCTTTGTGTGGGAGTGTATACCTATACAAGGGCATTATACCCCTCCAGTCTCCTAGGGGATGGTGTGCTATCCATCCTATAGGATTCAGGGAAAAAAGCTCCTAGAAGATCGTGAAGGCGAATGAAATTATCTAAGCTGTATACATGTGTCAGATCATGCAAAAGGGGATGAGACAGATGCAAGGAGTTTCGTAGAGGTGGCGACCAGGACGAGACTCCGATCCTGGTATAGGAGTCAAAGAAGGGAGAAGAAAGACCTTGTTTTATGATATTCCTGACTGTGGCTGCGTGTGCATACAAACATCTAGATAAATTCATCAACGTCATAAGTATGGTGTGGAGTGTGGTATCCATCAGAGAGAGACAGAGAAAACATTTATGTCGAAAAGAAGCCTGTCCCTTTCCTGTATACACAAGATCTGATCTGTACGTAAAGACTCGAAGATGCTGTATGAAGTGAAATAATACAATCTGTAGCGTGGTATAGGGTGGGAGTCATCAAATGGACTGTCCAAACGCAGTCCCAAAATTTGTGGTGGTCCTAAACCTGATCTCAGGCTCTGCATCGCCCTGACCAGAGGGCTTGGTCTCCGCCTCATCATCATCATCATCATCATTATTGTCGTCATTATCATCATCCTTCTTTGGACCATCGCCTAGGATTTGTCTCGCCTGGCTAAGGAGCTTCTGATCAACCTCTGAGAGAAAGTCATCATCATGGTCCTTCTCATTGAGCAGGGATAATGGCCCCTTGAGCGCAGGGTCATCCGGCAGGTCTGTCACTTCCGAGAAATATGAATCAGATCGCTCTGTAGGCTGTAGTACCCGAGTGACGGGTGGAGTAAGGGGTCGCTCGCCCAGCACAGGTCCTTCACCGGGCGAGCCCTGCGCGGTATCTACGTCGCGGTCGATAATGACCATGGGGGTGTGTCCTGCATCTCGAAGGAGGTTTGTCTCCGGTACACCTAGGTCGGAGAGCTTGAGCTTTACACTGTTTCGCCGCTCCATGGATGGTTTGTCGTGTGTGGAATTGGGGGATGTTTCTCGGGACGAGGGTGATGGGGGTGTCATGACACGCGCCACGACATCTGGGGGTAGAGCGGATGATTTGAGGGTGATGCCATCGAGTCTGCTATCCAGCTTCTCTATTGGGACGGGGATGCTTGTTGTTGAGTCGGTTGCACGAGACTTGGGTGAGAGCGCTGCATCTAGGGACGGTGCTGGCAGTACTGTCTGGCTACCACCTTGCTCCAGGACTGAAGGTAACTGGAACTGGAAATGTGTCTCTGTTTTCTCCTCGTCGGGGAAGACCCTTGTAGGCCTGCTCGTTGGACTTGACCCCTCCCATACCTGCGAAGGAGAGGTCGAGGGGAAGCTGGTGGTATGCGGAACCCCACCGGTCGCAACGCCTCCGCTCTTCAGCAACGCTTCCAGCTCCGAAATGCGAATCTTTAGCAACTCCCGCTCCTTATCCCAAAGCTGCCTCTCCTCAGCAAAGAGAATCCTCTCGCGATCAAAGGTTATCCGTTGGCGATCAAGCAGCGATCGCGACTCCTCAAGATATCCGATTGCAAGAGCCGGGAGGGTCTCCTTTTTCATCTTGAGGGTACGCGCGGGGTCTGGCTTCAAGGTGGGATGATTATTGGGCACCGAGTGGGAGCGGCGTATGGGAGTTGCGGTAGGAGAGAAGCGCACCTCCTTGTAGAGGCTGCCATGCCCATTGGGGAGCTTGGTGGTGGAGGTCGCTGACTTCATGACTGTTTGCGGCCAAATTCGAAGTTCCCGGGGGAAACGAGCTCGTTCTAGGTGGTGATTTGGCCAGGGGGCTCAGAGACTGCGACAGACCAGGGGTAGTTTTGTTTGCCCCTCATAAATGACGGGAGGAGGGGATGGTGGGCGAATATGAGGGGGTGAGTGGTGTGCTCCTGTGAAGCCCACCAAATGGTCAGTCAGTAGTAATCACGGCGAATGCGATCAGAAGAGCAACGATTGACTGTGGAGATGAGAGAAATTATTCCCCAGCTCGAGGTCTCCTCCGGAACCGTGGATCAATCACCAGGAACCAAATTCATCAAACTTCAACCAGCATGCGAGCAAAAGGAAGACAGTGTGTCCCTGTCCATACATCAAGCGACAAGTGGGCGCAATGCGCTTAACTGCATTCTCGAAGTTCACAACGCAAGCCTGACACGTCCCACATAACGCAATAATCAGTAATGGACTTACTTTTCAGTCTCCGAATCCCGGTATGAGCGATTATTAGTAGATACCTGGTAGGGAGATACTGAGGCAGTGGTGACTATTGGCCGCCGAGGCAGGGAGGATCTCAGATCCTCTCCAGACGAAGCAAACAAAACGGTACGGATAAGACTAGGTATTTATGGAGATTATATAGCATCATCGCGGAAGTCATACGCCGATTGCCAGGCATATTAGCATCTATCCTATTGTATGCTAGTCTAAGGCCGATCACGGGAGGCGCCATGACGTCGCTCATGTAGCGGAATCAGAGCATATTAATCCGTCTGAAACTTGCAAACAGGATGATCTTCGCGCGAACTGGTCAAGCAAGCATGTCCGAGGCCCGTGGGTTAAGATTCCGTATTGGTGGTAGTATATGCAGATAAGATATATTTTGGTTCTATATAGCTACCGCATGTGTCATGGATAAGGATCCTGGCAGAGCCCTTGATTATTCAATTCTATTATAGATTATCTGTTAACCGAAATCAACAATATTATTGTGCTAATATTGCACGTATACAAAGAAACACCCTGGTGTATTTTGTAACAACAAACCAAACTCCGAAATCATTTTTCCATCATACTCCGGAGTACACCTCGTGATAACCAAACCAGCCATCCAACGTCTTTATCCCCACATAGGCACCTTGCAAACCTCACATTCCAAAAAATAAAAAAATAGTTTCAAATAGCGACCAACGAGATCGAGCGGCTGTCGGAGAAAAGGCCCCATAGCACTGACATACAGATGGAGCTGTGGGGGCATCATCGGGGGTGCACCAGAGGAAAGTCAGAGGAGGTCTGAGGTCTGCCATACTCGGCAGCGTACATATCAGTGGCTGGCCCCAGGACCAATCCCTGAACATCATCCTGCAGCTTGTGCGTCCACAGGAGAAGCCGCCTGTGTGCACCAAAAGGCGATCGCTCGATCCAGTGCTCCGAACTGGGTAGTAGCTCGCCTTTCCTTTCGCTTGGATATATATTCCTTTTCAGATTCCGGAAAGGGTGCTTGCTGGGTGGTATCTCCGAGTGGGGTCGCTATTACTACAAAATTGTCAGCTGCGTGTCTTGGTGATGTATGCTTCACCTTCAACGCAAAGCTGAACACTCTCAGGGAAAGAGTACTCACTTATAGTCAAGCAACGATCCCATCGGGCAAAAAATCCATCTCAATTCTCCTCATTCCATCCCCAGTCGTATCCCCCCTCGACCCAAAAGCCCTCCCTAAAAATCCCACACCCCTCCCTAGTACCTCCCTTTCATCACACGAAGGCCCGATCCCAGATGATCCCCCATCAGCACCCCCAACACACGCCGAAAACCACAGATCGAGATAGAACACAACCCCCGTTAGGCTTGGCAGTTTCTGCTCAAGCACCCTCGCGGCACGCTCGTACTGCCGAAAAGTTCGCTTGGGCGTGTTCAGGTTGGCCCCGTTGTGCACAAAAAGGTACACCTCGAATCCGATACACTGGATCCTAGCGCGCGCTGCTGCGCTAAGTGTATCGAGAAAAGGGCCCAGCGAGTCCAGGTCAAAAGAATTGAGAAAGAAGAGCGTGCGTGTGCTGAATAGATAGTCTTCAACTTCGTCGTGGATTTGGTGGTTGACAGCGAGGAGGGAGAGCGGGCCCTGAATGCCTGCTTGTGCTGTCTTGCTTTGGTGTTTAGCTGTGGTAAAAGTGTCGCTGAGGCCGACCCAAGTGGGGGAAATGCGTAGAGAGCGGTAAAGGGGTCGTGTGGTGAATTTGTTGCCTGTGTCGTTTATTATAATGAGCGGACGGCTGTGATGGTGATGGTTGTTGCTGTGTGTCGTTAGGAGGGGGGTGTAGGGGGTTTGAATGTCGAGAAGGTAAGAGTAGATTTGGAGGCGGAGTTCGGGCGGTAGCTGTAGAAGAGGAGCCGCTTTTCGAGGTGGTAGCATTGTTGGTGTTGTGGTTATTATGATCGGCCTGAAGTATAGAATAGTCTATAGAGCGTGGTGGTAAAAGGGTCTAGGGGACGTGGGCCGCTCATATTTAACCGGGGCATGGATTGTTGTTTACAAATCGTACAATTCTGACGTGAAAACAAGTATGATTGAAATGGGTAATGACGACTCATCAGAGGTTTCAGCTGTTGATCAGACCACTGCATGTCTTGCCATCAGCGGAGATACCGTGCTTGGAATTTGCCGCCTAACCCGTTGAGTATTGTATGACACTTCAAACAGCGCTTAACATGATAAGATCCAGCTGAAAGGAAGATAAATCAGACGCGGCCAGATGCATGAACGTGAAGATACCAAAACAGCTCAAGCTATGCAGAGAGATATCATCTGACATATCAAGTCCGTCTATAAACACCTAATGACCATGCAGCTCGCAGGACAGCTAGGCCCCATGCCATCCCAATGCTGTCCCGTACAACATTCAGCTTGCTTCCTCCGACCTCGCGCCAGTCGACCGGAACTTCTGCGACGGGTATCCGTGAGAACTCGGCGAGCATGAGCATTTCCACGTCGAAGATCCAGCCTTCGGAATGCATGTTGGGGATGATGTATGGAAGCGACGCTCGAGAGAAAAGCTTGAACCCACATTGGGTGTCCTTGATGGTGGCGGTCTTTGAAGGCGTTAAAAGCCATAGAATCAAGTGGAACGAGTGCATTAAGAAGTTGCGTAGTTTTGAGCGCTTTCAAGGAATTAGCACTGCACAATTTCTACAAGCGGAAAGGCCGAAAGCCTACCTTGACGACAGCATCACTTCCAACCATATGGGCGCGGGAGCCCACGGCTACACCACGTCCCTCCTTATCCTCGATTTCCTGACACGCCTTGACAAGCTTCCCCAAGTCTTCAAAATTGCTCGCTCCGTCAGCATCAGCGAAGATCACATATTGGCCGCGGACATGCCGCATCCCATGAGTGACAGCTCCACCCTTGCCACGATTCTTAGCCAAGGAAACCACTCGGATTGTCCCGGGCGGAATATGCACACCTTCCTGGGTTTCCGGAGTCCACGGGCCGGCATAGCCCTTCGGATGGAGAGACAGTTGGTGGTCGCGAGCAAAGGAAAATGCCATCTCCTCCGTACTATCTGTCGAGCCATCGGAAACAATGATGATTTCCCAACCCTTCCCCTGCGGTATTCCATTCGCTGCCTTGCCGTTCACGGCGCCAGTTGTGTGTCCATTCGCTGTATTCTTCCGTTTCCGGATGGCTTTCTCCTGAACTTGGCCATGCGCCAAGGTCCCGTACATCCGCTCTAGGTAGTTCACCGCTTCTTCCAACATGCCACCAAGGCGGTCTTGTTCGTTGTAGGCCGGGACGACCAAGGACATGAAGAGCTCCGCCTCATCCGTCGAACGCCTTTTCGGTACATCGTCCTTGGGGTCCGAACTATTGCGCGAGGAAGGAAGCGGTTGCGGTTCCGTTATTGAGCCGTCTACTGCGATCGTGCGATAAGTCTTTTCTTCTGGGAGTGACTTCCGCGGTGTTGGCGCAACTAGGGATAGGAAGGCGTAGAGCTACATAATTAGCACCAAATCTTCCTATAATCGCGTTAGAATTGGAGAAAGTAGCGTACCGCAACGAATAGCCCAGCACCAGTAGCGCAGACCGCGGCGAGGATGATGTAGAGGGGTACGCTAGCTAGAATCTCAGCGCAGTGAACGCAGGTGTCTGCCCAAGCTTCCACTGCCATTCTTGCAGTAATCTAGATCAGATGGACAAAACTAGTTGGAATGGTTGAGAAGAGCCAATGCCTTGGAAGCAGAGAAAATGCCAGGTTGAAAGTCGTGAGCAGCGTCAAGCTCTCATGGGATAAAGACAACGCGCTCCTGGCCAGCCATGCGACACGGAGTCTCGCCAACAGATAATCAACGAGGCGGGGGTTCGATAGAGGATACTATGACCATTATGAAGTCAGGTAAGAGTTGGTGAGAGGCGATGACAAGAAAGAGCGGGAGGACACCTACAACGGTTCCTGTCGCCAGCTTGTCCTTTTGGGTGGTGGTCGGTGGGCCGGGACTCGCGTTGGATTTCCCCACCGCTAAGAACTCACTAAACTTGCTGGAACACCGCCATCCCTGCTATTTTAGTCCGTGTGGCTGACGAGTCGCACGTAAGCCGATGACTGCGCTTTATCTACTCCAAGATTTGATACACGTGTTGAACTTGAAGCAAGAAAGATGCCAGTCATATTCCGAGACAATTTCTCTATGTCTTGATCCAAAAAGTAGGTCATAGTGTACTGAATACATATATACATGAGTCTCTGTCTGGGTCGGTACTGTTGCTAGAAGTCAAGCCTAAGCCCGAAAAATAAGGCCCAGTCTTTGGCCTCACCTGTTTGTTATCTGTCACACACAGTTGAGCCCACAGCTAGTCATTGCCTAGTGTCAGTGTCGCTCTGTTTTAGGTACACCTTCAGCCTTGAATGTGTACATTGGGTCACTGGTGTGTCTGAAAATGGGGTTGCCTCTATGGACGCTGCTCCTCCGGCTATCTTTGGAAGGCTACGCTTCAAAAGAAGTCGGCCGCGGACTCTGGCTTGGCAGAGCACAGAATGGGAACGCGGATTCTATTGAAAGAGACACGATATAGTAACCGGCTGCATCAGCTGTTGTGCATTTTTACATCGTTGCCGGGCATTTGTAGACCTTTGCCATAAAACGGGCTATGTTGCTGCGCTAGCTCGTCGAGCTTCCTCGAGAAATCAGTAGCTGCGAATTTCTGGGTGGTCGAATCATAAATCATCCAACGGTTGAACTATTCAATATTAGTATATATTTTCTATTTTTCGCATTGCCAAACGCACCTTAGCAAGTCTGACCCCAAGCCACAAGCACCTGTGCATTCTCTCGAGATCCCTTGAGGGCGGTTCAAGGTTTCGACCCTCGTCTGCATTCGGAGCACTGGTAAAGAAACCAGCAGGATATAAGCGCTGACTCCAAACCTGACCACGGATAAGGAAATCCTCCGGAAGCCATCGATCTTCTTTTTGAATCGGGAAGTCGGGTCCTTCAATAAGGGCAAAGTCGGTTAAATCGCGGATCAGGGTACTGAGGAATCCGGCAATCTGTGCCCACGGCACTGCAACCTCAATATGTTTGATACCGCTGGACGTCCGAGCTAAGCACCAGAGAAAGGCGAGCGATGTATGCAGTGAGGGGAGCATGTTTTTGTTGCCAACCTGACCCAGCAGAACGGACAACGTCTGAAACGCCAAGCATGAGCCATGGAAAACTAGCGGCGAAATAGTTTTAGAATCTCGAGCAGCAAGGAAATCGGACTCGATAGTCCTAATATCGCTAACCGGGGTCCAGTATCGATGAGACCAGGGGTAGATGTCTTCCACAGTCTTTGTTTGAGTAGTCGAGCGTCGAAACTCGTCTGGCAGAAGTGCACTGGGGGCTGCATATTCGAGAATAGCAGCGAAATTGCAGGAAACAATGTATGCTCCATGAACTTTAAATGCCGGACCCATTCGAGTGGCATACTGTGACAGGGACAATAGGAAATTGTCACACGTGCTGGTAAATTGGCCTGAAAGTTCTCCTGTGAAAAGGTAGCTGTGTGCAGCCACGAAAGCTGTTATTACCTCCGGAAGGTGACGAGTAGGCCTTGCACCTTGCAGACTGGGGTTGAATATAAGGAATATACTTTCCCGGGCACCATCAAATGGGCGGTTGCAGACGAGAGACTTTGTGTAATAAAACAATTGTTGCACTATATCTGGTCGGCCCAAGACCGCAAGATGATGCTGTATCCTACCAACGTCCGGGTTTTTATCCGCAGCTTCGTTGTACCAATATCTTGCGATCCTAACCCAGACTTCCTGCTCGCGGAAATCAGCTTCTTCGACAAGCATGCGATACCTTGCAATGTCACCAAGACACTCAATCCAAATATCTTCAAATGCAGGGGCGGTCTCTAATAGTAGGGTCATCATTGAGTAAGCCAGATGGATGAATGTCAGCATGAACTCCGAGGAGCCAGGGAGCCGACGACGTAATAATTCAAGTAAAGCTTGGATCCCATGACGCCACAATCGAGCTGGCATGGAGTACTTTTGCGCGGAGCTCTTCAAACCAGGATGCCTAACAGGGTTCTGCGTAGCCAACAGGAAGTCATGATGCTCTTGGAGGAGGGTTCGATGTACGGCGATCAGCTGCTGCCAGTGCTGTGGGGATAACTCTTTGCCCGGTTGCGATTGTATTTTAATGTATTCCCTGCATCTCTCTTCCACCATGACAATTCCGGCATAGATTCCTCGGACATTATTGGTCAGCTGCTCTTCTGTTGGAGGTTCAGTTTCTAGCTGTAGCAGGATCCGAGAAGATGCTGTACCTCCATCAACCTCATAAGATCCTCCAGTGGACGTCTGATCGTTGCCTGAATCCTCTGTTGATTCCCCAGATGTTCTGGATACGCCCATTTCATCAGGCCTGGGACTCGCGCTCGCCGAAAAACGCTCGTCATTCGAAATTGGACTCATGCGGAAGAACTGCTGTTGCTGCTGCTGTTGCTGCTGAAACCGGATGGGGCCACTATCGCTAGCGTCCGGATCGTCTGTTGAGTTTACAGAATACCGAAGTCTAGATTCGCCGCCAGCGGTAACTGCTCTTCCGGCCCAGTTATCGACTGCTGACCGGCTGATAGGGCGACTGCGCGAGGTGCCAGACCTATGCCGCGGAGGAGCCTTTCGTGGTTGTGGCGAGCCTTGCTGACGCTGATTCGAGGGCACAGACTCAGCCGCCTGATCGCTCACGGTACTCATAGCATAGTCGTCAGGCAGCTCCCCCGAGCCAGCTCTCATGTTGGAATATGAAAGACTTGCGGGGTGTTGCGCCCGATTGGAGGCCATCGATCCATCGTCCGACAGTATTGCCGTGCGAGACCTCCTGCTAGATCAGTCAGAAGGCTCCTGTCGGTTGAAATACCGCGCGGGAAAAAGAGGCTAGATAAGAGAATTCATTCCTTACTCACCGAGGCGAGTTGTTCCCCTCTAGCTCCGGCCCAGGAGAGCCCATGGTGACCGAAGGCAACTGCTCGGAAGGTGCGCCAGGATCTCCGCTATCCCCACGTCGCAAAGGAGGCGGTTCCTTGCCAGCGCTGGCATTTCCGTCGCTCATTGTTTACGTTGACTCGAGATGATGAAACACGTCATCTGGACTGATCAGCCGTGAGAAGCCTCCGAGCTGGGTAAATCAACGAGGGCGAGCATGGGGATTGAAAAGTGGAATAAATTGTGAGGAGGAACAATACGCACGAATGGTACATTATTTGTGAGCGAGGAAAACAGCAAGGCTTCGTGTTTTGCAACAGGTCCAGTTGATGACATCAACGTGCGCACGGGGAGCAGAAGCACATCTGCAGCGCCAAATCAGACGCAGGGCGCAGAGCTAGGTACCTACCCAAGAAGCCAGACCACGTTGAAAAGCAGCTCGGGGTTTGGGCTAAGGTAATTTATAATCGCGACCAGGCGATGACATTGGAGAATCTTCAGACGCTCTAGGCAACTAATCTGGGCCTCTCTGCCTGGAAACCCACGATGACTGGCGAAGGGGCTGCGCAAGGGTCTCCACAAGCACATGGAAGATTCTCTGGAACTCGTCAAGAGCAGAGCAAAAAAGCAAAGCGGGGGGCAGAAGGCTGTGAAAGCATGAGATAACTTCTCCTGAAGGTATATTAGCGACTTTTAATGGGCTCGGGGAATAAGCATTAGACTGCTGTATTATGTCGAGGATTCGCAGGGCCGGCGCCTGACCCGATGAGATTCGCGCCAACGAGCAGTTGAGCAGTTGCCTTGCGGAGTCGACTCGTTCCTTTTTCCAAGGTTGGCATCTTTCCACTTCTTTCCTTTCCTGACACAGACAATGGACTGCCTCGTCGAATAAAATTCTCTTCCCCACGTCGATCGATCGTTCCATTTTTCCAACTGGAGCATCGACCATTGCTGATTCACTCCGCTTGTCAAGTCTTCTTCACTTGTTCCCGCCGCCTCTAACCGGCACGCGGTCAATGCCAAAACATCAACAATAATGTCTCACGATCTGACCTAGGCACAGCACGGAGGTTGCCTGATGCTCCAAGTTGCCTCCTGGAGATCCGATTCAGTCTTGATGAAAGGGAGACAGGCAAACATCAACTGACCCCTTATCACAAGTCTGACCGCATTCGATTTCGAATTCCCACAGCCTCCTTCTTCCTAGATCCAGCCTTCTAAATCGTTGTCGACAATTTATTAATTGGTTACCTGACCACCCAATCTTGACACAGTAATTCTGGATCTTTCCACCCGACTGGGAATTGGGATATGAACGACCCAGATCATCGGATCGCCTTACGTGGACACCGCTCTTTACATCCGATCGCCTCCCAGTCTCAATGGCGACCAGCGGAAGCTGCGTTTAAGGCGCTCAGTCATCCCACGGCCACCGGTATACTCTGGAGTAGACAGAGTGCATTTCACAAAGCTCAGCATCAAAGCCGATAGACAACTTTAATTCGTGATCAGCGCGCCACTTTCAACGTCCGAATGCTGAGGCTTCCGAGTCCGCTGCTAGCCCCATCAGGGCTGCTAAACGTATCAGCCGCCAAGCTCGACTGAAGTTGGTAGTAAACACTTCAAATATGTTCAATCCGCAGGACAGATGACTATCTACATAGCCCTGGCTTATCTCACGTTCCCTGTTTGCACCCCCTCAAAGGTCTTAACTTCACCTTTCAAGTCTACTGTTGGCTCATTGTCTGCAAATGCATGTACCGGAACCTGACACTGACCTTATCATAACTACCCAACGTACTTAGAGTACAAAGCACTACGTCCCCGGCCAGGTCATTCATCAAAAATGTCGCGTTGGGGACAATGAATGAGTCATAGATGGCGCTGACATGCCCGGCGCGCAGGGGGGTAGCAAATCATGCCAGACTTTTGTTACAAGGCAGTTTGGCTAGTAGACCTCGGAGAGATAGATGCTGGTAAGCGATATCTTGTGACTGTTATGCCAGCAATCCCTGACTTCACCACCGACAGATTTGTCTTCTCTCTATGTGGACGAAGGCTAACAAATCGCTGTGCACAACTACTACGGTCATGGTCATTCTTTGGATGCTGACGAGTAGGCAACCTTTCTGTCAATATTGATGAAGGCATCGTAACCACCGTTATTAAGACCTCAAAATTCAATGCTCCTCTCGTGGCGGATACTTGTGATTCTAGGAGTGGTCAGAGCTTGCGCCGGACGCAATTATCCTTTATATGATCTAGCAGCTCATGTGACCATGAGACAAAGGATGAGACAAAGGATGAACCTTCAGCCTTCCGTAGCTCCGGCCACCTAAATAGCGATCTCTTGGGGCCGGCAAGTAGCTAGCTCAGTTAGGCAGCTTGGAACAAACCTATGTCTCGCCTGGTTGCCTCCAACTAAACAGGCCGCACTATTCCTACAGACTATGGCTCAAAATATAGTTAAAGCCAGGCCATAAAATTATGCTCTCGACGCAGCCTTAGACTAAGTACAATCTGCCTACTGCCGATCAAATAGCAAAAGAACCAATCTTAGCCACATTAAGATAGCTCATGAGATCAACTCTCAACCTATGTACTGGGAATAAACCCGAGGAAATCATACAACAAATAGAAGTCGAAGAAAAGACTTCCTTCCACTCCAACCAAAGAGACATGAGCCAACATCACACGACTTGGAAAGCAGGTTTAGGACGCAAACCCTCGGAAAGAAAAGGACATCGAAGAAGAACAGGGAAACTAAAGGTCAAAGCACGAAGTCTCAGTTCAAAAAGAGAAAACACCTTAACCAATCTATGTAATAATTCGAATCACAGCCGTAACTTTGTTGATCATAACGCATTAGTGCAGCGGAGAAGGAACAAATATGCAAGGTATCACCCCAGAATGAAAGCAAGAGCAAGGAAAACATTGAGAACAAACCTAGAAAATGTCGAACAATAAAAAAAGGACGATATAGTCTCTTGGCTACTGCATACCCAGCCAAACTCGATTTAGAACACTCATGACTCTGATGGCCCAAATGAGTTACGGGAAATAAATCCGATGCTAGTATTATAAAGTTAGCTTTATAGTTCAGGTTACCAGGTATTCTATAAACAACTCCAAACAACTTTTCTGGATGAATTACAGTTTGCGCTAGAAGGCAAAGCGTAAAAAAACTTAGAAGAAGCTACGTACCATTTCCCTCACAGGCTTTCGACACATCGGACACGACGTCTTGTTCTTGAGATGTCCCTTATGTGAGGTGAACTGCTGGTCCGCGCACCAACGGCATAAGATTGCATGGCCGCAGGGAAGTAGAACAGTATCGACGAGTTGCTCAAAGCAGACCTTGCATTCCATGTTCAGAGTAAGCTCTTCTGTTTCTTTGGGTTCTGGGCGGTCTTCCTGCGGGATGTCGAGACCTTTCTTCTGCCCCCAAGGTTGGGTGTAAAGGGAGGCGTGGCGGAGGGTCTCCTCGTACATGGCTTGGACGGAGGGGTTCATGTTGTGGGGGTAGGCGTTCCTGCGGGCACGATCCGCTGGCCGGCCTGAGTATCGTGGTGGAGCGGCTGTGGTTGTAGACTGCACGATATGGTTGGAGGTAGAGCTCTGATGTCCAGGGTCTTGATAGAGGGGTTCTCGCATGCTTGGGGCAGTAGAACCTGTTCCTCCAAAAGCTGTGCTCTGTGGTCGTGCTCGGGATCGAAGGTGGGTATTATTAGAGCGAGAGCGGTGGTGTCGAGAGATATGATGATGAGGCGGAGAAGCTACGCTACTTGTCCGTTGGTGTCGTCTCTGCTGGTTGCTGCCCGAGGATGATCCAGGAACTGAATATAACGAAGCGGAAGGGCCTTGTGAGAGATTCGTTGAGTGGATGGTAGTTGAAGGTTCCATACTCATCCTTGGTTGGGCATTCGGGGCCGGGGTTTGGGTTGGGCGCTGGGGAGAATTAGAGGGCTGAGCGGAGAACGACGGCGGATAAGGAGCGATATATGGTAACGGAATCGACTGTAAAGTATGTGGCAGTTGGGTAAGGTACGATGATGCATCGAAGCTTGGCAGAGTTGTTCGCGCGAGGTTTGACAACTGAGGCGGAAGGGTAGTAAAGCTATCCAAGTTGGCGAAGGAGCTCCGCGAACCATTGTCAGTCGCGTTGGTTGTATTCCCTAAGCTCTGGCTCATCGCGATTTGTGCCGTGGAATACCCGGCAGCGGATGCCATATCCCCCGGACTAGATACAAGGTGATTCACTCCAAATTGCGGCAAGGAGTACCCTGCTCAACCTCTCTGTTAGCTGTTGCATGCGAAACTTCGGGGAAACGCTTACCTTGTTCGTTGATATTAGGAGACGGGAAGTCATATAACTGGCCCAGTGAATCAAACGGCTGCGTATAATCAATATAGTGACCGGCGTTTGGTAGAGCAGAAGTCTGGAAGCCAGAGACTTGCATGGTTGGTTGCTGGAAATCGGAGTTCATGTTGATATGCTCCTAGATACTGCTAACCACACGTACCTCGAGCGATGTAGATAGGGTATAGCTGTTGCGGACGTACGGAGAGGTAGGGATATTGAGAGGCGGCTATTTGATGCGCAAGGAGTATGAGCCGGCGACAGTGCATAGATAAGTTTGACAAACAGATGATGACAAACTGCGCCAGCGTTGTCGTTATCTTGATTGACTCCGAGGACAGGTTCTGCAAGTTTAGAGAGTATTAGAGGGTATTTCCGTAAGTTAAAAGTAAGGCACGGGGACTATTAACATTGTATGAAGGTTGAAATTAATCATGAAAGAAGTTTGTTTTGAGAGAAGTAGAACGAACCTTGACACCCTAGCCTTCAATGTCTATCACGGTCCCTAATATTAGTAGAGCGTGGTTCTTTTAAAATATTGGATTGGATTTCCTGAACACAATGAAGTGTAGTGTGGTCTCCACGGCATGCTCCTGAGCACAAATAGGGACTGAACATGTCTCAACTGGAGAGGCCTCGGTCAATGAAAACAGCTGTATTTAGACAGCTTATCCAACCACGGACTGACAGTTCGCCAGAGGGAGATCGGGGACATAAAAGGCAGTGTAGGGCTAGTAGTTTCGATGCTACCGCCGCATAAGATCCGACGGCAAGATGAAGGAATCCAAAAGGCGTTGTCTTAACACTGACTAGGAGAAACCGATACCCTAGGGGCCATCATATCATGAAAGAGACAAGTGTTTTTGGTAATGGGGTCCTTTAAAGTTCCTGGGAGGAACATGTAAAAGCAAAATCAGCTGTCCGAAACACCTTGGAATGAGGTTCCGATCCGGACGGTGATGGAATCAATGCTGATCTTAAGGCCTCTCCGTCTCTGCTATCATGCGGCGTTTTGCTTTTAGCGGGACCGATCACACCCAGACCAACGCAACACAGATGCAAAGAAGTTGGTAAAGCTCAACCTTGGAATCGTAGCCGCCCACAGCCGAAGCCAACAACGTCAGAGTGTGAAACGATGAAGACGATCAAAAGCTAAAAGGAGAACTTTGCGGAAGAAAAGTCAAAAGTCAAACGAGGATGTGCTAAGCAGAACTAGGATTCCACCACCAATTATCCTAGGACACCAAGACCCATGCAACCAGGGATTTCCATTTGTTGGGGGGTTGCGAGGGACAGGGATGAGGAAAAAGAAACGAGGGTGCTCAGACCAGGAGGCGAAAGGCGAGAGCAAGATTACGGGGTACAAATGGGAATGCACCCCTCCAGGATAGCTCGTTTTCTCAGAGTTAGCCCAGGCGAATGTCAGCAAAGGAACTAAAGAGAACCTGGTGATCGAAACCCCGCAAAGGTGATCTGTCAAGCTGTTAGGGAACGCCCAGAGAGCCCTGACGCTGACAGACTGCCAACACGGCGTGTCTTAGGTTCATCCCACATGATGAAACCTGATCGAGATGGAAGAGCTCGGTTGATCCATGGATCGCAGTATGATACTGGAAATGCGAGTAGCCCACTGTTGGAGCCTGTGTTGCTGACGATAAGAAGTTATGGTAGTTCCCACAGCTCCCGACTCCACTGGCAAAGAACAGTGGAGTGAACGTCATGTCATGCCCGCCTCGGCTTTAGCCGTCCGCAGTCCGCACTTCGCAAAGTTATCAGTTGCAACGCAAGTGGTCTGATACGAACACTCTGCGTTTTCGAGGCCCCCCCTACTAATCGCGACTAATTGGTTTCGGGGCCCTCGGCTCATGATTCAGAGATTCAAGCCCTGGCAACTCCTTGCCTGCACCTCCCTGCGCCCCATTTCACTATCGTTGACAAAGACAAGGCTCTCAATGTCGACCTCCACCATAACGCCCGGCAACGGATTCGGACCCTTACCCATCAGCTGCCCGAAAGAACTCCCTAAGGATGATTTATTACGCCTTCCAGCCTTTCAGATTTGGTTCAATACCTTGCAGCATTCCTTAAGGCTGCAGCAACTGCCTTCGCACGAGTTCCACAAAGACCCGTATGTTCTCCGTGGGATCGATGTCCAGGCTGTGGATTTTTTCGGCGGAGGGCGACTGGGCTTTGTGAAATTAAAGGCCGATGTCTCAAACGGTAGCGGGGAGCACCTTCCTGGTAGTGTCTTTCTACGGGGTGGCAGTGTTGGAATGCTGGTACGTGTTCGAGACCACTGTTCATGCTCTAATAGAATACCATTCTCACTGGAATTTTTGCATAGCTTCTCCTTCAACCAAATGATGTTCCCCCCACATCGGAGCACGACAAATGGGCGGTCCTAACCGTACAGCCCCGCATTCCCGCTGGCTCGCTTGCGTTCTCCGAGATTCCCGCCGGCATGCTCGATGACAGTGGTACATTTGCGGGAAAAGCGGCGGAGGAGATCCAGGAAGAAACAGGGTTGAAAATACCACAAAACGAACTGGTAGATATGACATCCCTGGCATTACAAACATCAGAGCAGGCGGCGGACAGTGAAACTCTACAGAAAGGCGTGTACCCATCGCCCGGCGGTAGCGATGAGTTTATACCTTTATTTCTGTGCAACAAGCGGTTGCCCCGCAAAGACATCGAGGCCTTGCAGGGCAAGTTGACTGGTCTTCGAGACCATGGGGAGAAGATCAGCTTGAAAGTGGTGCGTCTCAAGGATCTGTGGAAAGAAGGCATACGAGACGGGAAGACACTTGCGGCATGGGCACTATACACGGGGCTCAAGAACGATAATAAGCTCTAATGAGGCGCCAAACAGGCTTCGACTGATATTTTCCGGCGACTACCATAGGGCATATTGGCGGTGGATCAGAAAAGTCTATTGGTCTATGATAACACCGGGCGTCGGTATCTCAAAGTTTCCACTTCTTTGCCAGTTCAATGCCTTCCGCTATTGTTCCGATCCGAGCATCGATTGCGTATCCTTCAGCCTCTAGCTTCTTCATATCTTCAAACAACGAAGCAAGTGGAACAGTGAAGCACTCAATGAATTCGTTATCCTCGAGCTGCGGCTTAGGGTTCTGGTTCTCAGGCAAGGACATGTCCACGCGAACGTGGACCATATTCAAGTTTGTATTACAGAATCCTGGGTCTGCACTGACGTCAGCATTGTTTGTATATAGCAATCGCGACTACCACTCACCGTTGTACATGACCGTGCTCGTCTCTTCAGCTACGCCTACATAGCCTGTCTCCTCCTTGAGCTCGCGCACCGCGCACTCTTCTACCGTCTCATTGGGATCAATAAGCCCAGCTGGCACTTCAATAACGACCTTATCAATCGGTGGCCTATACTGTTTTTGAAGCAGAAGTTCGGGACCTGTAGGCTTGTCCATGATGGTCACAATCCCCACTCCATCCACCTCACAATTTGCGGGCCGAGTCTATTTGATGAGAGCGAAATCAGTAAGCGTTCCGAGTAAATGAGGCTGGATCCTGTTTGCTTGCTGGATAAGCAAGGCTGCAAGGGTGCGATTGGACCACCAATCTGAGGCGACGGCAATGGCGGCCCGGGAGTACGAGTACAGGGAGATGTATGACATTGGCATGACAATTAAGCTGAATGGGAGAAAGGGCGCGGAATCCACACTCAGTTTCACTAGGCGAGCTTACCAGTCGTTCTGCGGATTCCCAGGTCCTCTCAACCCCGTTAGGGTCACAGTAATTCGTCCTGACTAAAGTTGCCCATTTGGCTTCACTGTTGTCCTAATGCCGGTTTCCGTCAGTGGTTTCAACAAAGCAGCACAAAAATCTGCCAGGTCGCGCAATTGACCGATGCGTCTGGCAATCAAATGCTGAAACATACCAGGGGACCCTTTGAGAGAAATTTGGACTGCGCGTATTTTGGATCCGACATCTTAGCCTTTCAAGGCTGAACGACAACAAATGCAAATAGGAATGACCGTCAAAGATTAAAAACGCAATTACGAAATTGGGCTCTTAGTCGTCAGTCCCTTCCCACACCGATTATTGATACAGAACTGCACAGACCTGGGTAAGAAGCTCTTCGAGAAGCAACATCAGAAGAACCTCGAAGAACAACGAGGGGCATGCAGGGGACCCCGTAAATCAGAGATCATTCCCACCGCCTCTTCTTTTTGACCGCCCAATGCAGTGCGAAATGGATCCTCTTATTCAGTTGGGCTGAAGATGTCGACTAATTCTGTCGGTGCAAGTATTTTGGATGGCTAATTGCCAGACATATTGAGCACTGCTATAATGTCAGTCACCAACATACGGCATTTGAGCTTTGCCCGCAAAATGAAGGGCTAGAATCATTATGATAGTGAGCTCTCCAGTCCGTCTTTCCGCTGCGACTGGTCGAATGTGTATTCTCCACCCGGAAGAGCGGGGTGTCCACGTCCGTACCGACATACTACATACCAGTACTCCGTAGGTACCTCTTCTTGCTCAAGTTGGGCCTGGGAGGCGGACTCACGGAGTATCACCCTGTCACCCACCGGTGGCGTACACAGCTTTTGGGGACCTCTCAACTGGAGCAAGTAATGGAGTTCCTATGGGGTCAACCGTTCCATCTCCAGGAAAATATAGAACGTTCCTCGTCACTTGTCACCCCACCGACAGAGTAGATCGCACACATATACTTTCCGCGCTTCCCGATTCATACCACCTCTGCATTTCCACAGCACCTTGTCGCAAGTTTTTCATAGCACATTACTCCAACTACTCCTTGTAGTCAAGTCCGCGACTCAAATTTAAGCCTCACGAACTCGTCACAGCCCCAGATACATCTGCACCTTGTGGGAACTTCCAAGGTTGAGCTCCCGCCCGTCAACCGATTCGATGAGTTCTCTAAGTTTGCGCAGACATTGGCTGGTGGTACAAAAGTCGTATGAACATTCAAGACACGCCTTCAACGCGATCCGTGGCAAATGCGTTAAAAATGACGCCTCACTTCAGGCCTGGCCAGCTTGGCTGAGAAATGTGGCTTCATACGCGACACTTGTGAGTCAGTCTTCTCAACTTTGGCACACTGCCAATATGGTTGGAATGTCAGCCAGTACAAAGTATGTACTTTACACCACACTCAACCGGAACAAAAGCCCTCGCCAAAGAAGGACTGTCGGTGGGTATATCTAGTATGATAATCTCATCTGTCAATCTGTACAACTGGGTCAGAAAAGGACCATGCATTTGTACCACAACAGTTCAATAGTCACACTCCATACATAGGCCTTGTCTGGACCGTTTTTGCCTGCCGCCTAGCTGGTGAACAGGTGACTGGTTGAACTGAACCTCGCACCACAAAATTAGCATGCCACTGCGAGTCGCTCTCTGGATTTCGGTGATGTCGGCGGCTTTCGTACTCGGCATGTTTATATCTCATACTGCTGCAAGGTTGCAGGACCGCAGATATCTAGGCCGCCAATGGCGCCGCTAATGCGGGAGTTTTTTTGCCCTGTGTTACATTTGAAATACCAACATCATGCGACCAAGATTACCGATCTTTGCACCCCCTTAAATGAGTTCATACTTCCGAAACTGGCTGCTAATGGTGTGAAATTCGGGCAATGCGTCGGCGGAACAAAGCGATCAACCTTTAAGCGCAGGTGCTTGAAGTCTTCAAGGTATCCCGCATATAGGATGGCATTATCGATGAATCAAGCCGATTCGCCTCTCCCAACCGCTCCAATGATTCAGGGTTCCCTGCCAAAAGGATCACTCCAAACAAAACGCAAGACATTTATATCGGGCTAGGTACCTTGGGTACCTGAGCAATTGGGCTAGGATTCCCACGCTTGCCCACTCAAACTGCAGGCCACGTACCCATTCAGTAATTCATATCATGTATGCTGTGATCGCATCTAGATACGTATGTACAGGACTTCCTAGATCCTTTACAGCGACCAGGCGAATCGATACAACGCGTGGAGGGCCACGCCAAAACAAAGCATGCAGGCACGTACGAGACATGGATACATAGCTGGAGGAAGCGGGGAAGCAAGTACACATCCCCGCCATCAGCGCCGGCGTGGGGTGTCAGTTAACCTTCCCAGCCCAAACTCTTCACCTCCGCCTCCTATCGAATTCAGTAAAAAAAGTCCCCCTTTGCACCTTCGTGGTAGAGAAAAGATCAGGCGAGTAGACTGGTTCGCCCTGTACTAAGATGCAATCATGAACCTTCCGACTGCTTCCCCACCATTTTCCCTTTCGCTCTTTGCCCCTTATGGTGCTACTTTAGCGAAGACTTGCTCTTCATCAAGTATGGTTTTGCCAACTCATGGCGTATGAGGAATTGTCCATGTGATGATACCTATGACTGAGGTGCTCGGCCTCTCATGCCCCTTGCATGCGACCGGTCAGTCGGTCTGTTGTAGAATCTTTGGGAAGTGTGAGTGAGCGAGCTCTACAAGACTAGACAGATAGGAAGCTCTCTAACACAGTTCACTTTTCCTGACAGGGGGCATCGCGGTTCTCATGTTTACAACCAAGTATCTATGAAGTGGGGACGATTTCCCTGATTAAGCGTATTTAGCGTTGCGACGGACTCCCAGTGGATATTGTTACTCCCCCGCTTCCTGGAGGGGGTCCAAGAGGGGCAACCTGAGAATCGCTATAACATGCGTACGGTCTACCGTTCAATTAAATAAATAGTGGAGTGGAGATTGGAAGGAAATACTTCATTTTCGTCGCAGGCTAGAGACTCCCTATCTGGGTATCTTGCTATCGTAAAACTGTCTATGCCACAAAGTGAATACTAATTCATGTGTATCCCAAGTCTGAAAAGGGAAAAAGAAGAAATAGTGGAATGCCGGTGATGCCCTATGGGGACGTTCGGTCACAGCGCACCCGAGCAAGGAGAATCACGGCGGGCGCGAGGTCAGTGAGCAAGGGCTCGAATTAGGAGAAATGAGAAAATAACCGAAAGTCTCGAGAAAGATACGCCCGCTGGTCGTGACATCGTGTATGTTTGAAAAAAGCGAAAAAAAAAAAAGCAAAAGAACTCGGATTGAGATTTCGAATCAGAGAGCGGGGGAGATAGGCCTGCCCTCAATTTCCTCGAGGCATTTGGGGAATTCCCTCCAATCCTTCATGACGACCTTAGCGCCAAGGTCGGTGAGACGTTGCGACATCTCGGCCTGCTTCTCCTCGCCGTTGTAGCTTCCGATGTAGGCAATGACAGCAATGTTGGCTCGGATGGCACTGAGAGCACCGGAGACGCTGTCCTCAACGGTAACGGTCTCCTCTGCGGTCTTTCCGCACTCCTTAAGCGCATGGAGGTAGATGGCGGGGTCGGGCTTAGAAGTAGGTTTGGGGAGGGAAGTAGCGGCACTGAAAACCTTATCGTAGTCGAAGAACTTATCTTGTCCAACCTTCTCGATGGAAGCGCGGACACGGCGGAGGGCGGACGATGAGACAACGGCAAGATCGTACTTCTTCTCATCGAAGAGCTTCTGAACCTGCTCGCTGGCGCCAACACAGGGCTGCGCTTTCTCGAGCAGCTTCGCAATGACCTTGTCCTCTTCCTTGGTGACATAACCCTCAAGCTCCTCCTTGGAGAGTTCGAACTTGAACTTTGCCTGGAGAGATTGCATCATACCACGGAAATTCTGGCCGACGAAGTCTTGAATGAGCTGTTCGCCAGTGTAGCGGACGGTAATGCCCTGCTTCTCGAGGATCTCATTGGCAAGGTCGGCGCACGCCTCGAAAGCCAACTCTTCCGAGAGGACGAGGGTGTTGTCGCAGTCAAAGAAAATCTCCGTGATCTAAGCAAATAGGCGTGTTAGTCGCACATTACCCAGACATGATCAACACAAGTCAACAAAAAGCTTCTTACCTTGGGCATGATGGATGTATGTGATGTTGTGTTGTGCTGTGTTTGCGTTGAGGATAGAACTAAGAGAAGGATGGAAGAGCAATAGAAAATACTGCGATAGGAAAGGTGTTATAAGTGTTGACAAAGAAAGTTTGAGTTTGGGTGGAATTGGAACCAAACGAGGGAAAAACGGTTCCTTTAAGTAGATTTGGAGCAAGCCAACATTCGGAAAACCATATTAGGATCGTGAAGAGGGGAAAGCAATAATGTCATGGATGCTGGTGCATTGTTCCAGGCAAGAGCGGGACGGCGGGGCCTGAGGTCATCGCCGTGACGTTTGCGACTGGATGTGGCCAACACTAGCCCTTGCGCCTGTAATTGCAGGTTAAAACTCACCGAGAGACGGCGGCCTTCGGGCCTGCACAGCCCACTAATACCACCACTAGGCCTATCAGCGAAGCCTCTCCCGCTGCCACGCCATGTTGGGAAACGCGCAGGCGCCCCTTAGGCTATTCCGTTCAAGACTAGTGCGACTGGGCTGAGACCTGGACCTCGTCTCCGTTTTGGAAACATGAACCTGCAGGCGAGTCTTAGTCCTAAGATAGAAGCACGTCGAATCAAATTCACTCTCTAAAGCAGCCGGCCGGCAGGCCTCAAAAGGCTCTCTACAGAAAGTTTGATACAGGCCCATTCTCAACGCTTTCTTTTCGATTCTGTGGATATAAACGCCCCTCCCAGCATTCGCTGGATCACGGAACCGTCGCTGGTGCAGGCAACTTGCCATTCCAACTAGCCGGGTCGTCCTGAAGCGAATAGACCCCCAAAAAAAACCATAATATCGATGACCCGGAGCTCAGCGCGTTTACAAGGCAATCGGTTGTCAACTGTCACCTATCAATATCAAACGGAGCACTGTGTTCCAGCGCCTAGGATTGAAGTATATGCCTCAAAAGAAATCAAAGTCATTGAAGGGATTGTCGTCCATGGTCTCCCGGGGCTAAACGGCGAATCAACGGCTGTAGAGGTTGCACTAGAATTCGGCATCAACGGACTAAATCTTGGGTTCCCGTACGGAGAACTCCGTAGTCATATTTCTCATAAGGCGGATAACTTTGAATGCAACCGTTTCCTTCCAAGTTGTCTAAACCTGGTCTAAACCTGGTCTGTTTGTTGGAGGCTGTATGTGCTCAGTGCATGCATCAGACTAGCACGAATGCAGTCTCTGCAGTCTCAGATGAGTGCCTAAGAACTCCTTCGCAAACTCTTGTCGTATCATTGGTCGAATAAGTCTATCTCCAAGGCACCTTCGGCACCGACCTCAGAATGCGGAGGATAGTCAAGAGAAAATTGATGCCTCATGCTCGCACATGCTTCCAATATTGGTGGCCACATTCTAAGGAGCAGGTCAGCCTTTACTAAAGCGAAGGGTCCACAGTCCAACACTCCTAGATCCCATTGGTCAGGCGTACCGATGTACTGAACAGTCTCGGTGGACTGGAAAAGCGCTCTGACAACGCTGGACATCTGCTTGTGCGCACCTGGACGCTTTGACGCTGGATAGAATAATTTCCTATTTGAGACATTCGACTATAACCCCCCGCCGCTGGCTGGGACGAAACCCCTCGTTGCAAATTTGTTCAAATCTCAAGAGTTAGCTCCACTCCTCCGGAATCTTTTGACGCTTGAGATCTCGTCGGCCTTGATTTGGTCGACGCCAGTCACATCAGCAGACATGGGTAGTGTTTCCAATTCAGACTTTCCCGTGTCTGTATCGTCGCTTCATTTCCCCTCCACCGAGCAGCTATCTGTGTCCCAGACGCTAGCCTCCTTGCGCCGATCCGCCCTCTCCGTTAACAACCGACTCCGTTCCATCGAGGCCGACGCTGCTTTTGTGCGTGAGGTCGCTGATCACTACGCGCTCCCTCTGATTGCTAATGAAAGGTGTGGGAGCTGGTATATCCCACCTGAGATCAAAACCGGCAGCGCGTATTTCAAGAGCACCGACGGCCATACTGGCCAGTGGGACTTCAGCTTTCGCAGACTAAATCTGCAGATTCTCCCAATTGCTCGGGAGCATGGGGGGTTAGTGAGCCATACCATCGCCCTTGGCAGGATGAGTCCGGGGTCTCGTCTTCCTAGGCTAACCGCAACTGTTTGATTCATGCAGCTGTATCATTGTGGATTCTACTCGTCGTGGCAAGTGTAAGTGATGTGATTAGCTTGTGGCTGCTTTTAGCTTCTTCCCATGTACCCTATCTCACAGACCAGCCAGTGATGCCCGATGCCTTGTCAAAAACTATCCCTATCTGGTGCGCGGTTTTCAACAGAGCGTTGTTCCCATCGGAGACCGCGTATCACTCCGTGGAATTGCCGCCCAACTACCTAGGCGCGTCGGAGGAGTCGCAAATCGAACAAAGGATTGACGGATTCGTGCATTCACTCAAGGTCCTTCCCCTTGATCCATATTATTGCGAAAACCGAATGGTCTGATGATTTTCTAGAGTCTTAAACTTGATCTGGATGATCTCAAACAACAGTTGGGCAAGCCCATCAAGATCGCGTGGGCTAATCGAACATATTTTCATCCAACAGACCTGCTCAAGGGCAAAGACTATAATTTGTTCGTTCTATGCTCGGCTTCAAAACGGGTCCATGGTGCAGAAATATCCGAAGGTGGATATATCCAGGGTGCAGGGGACGATAGCGAGGCTTGGGCTCACGGCCTCACACCCCCAGTCTTCTGGGCTCACAAACCTACGCTTTTGGCACAAGCGGAGGAAGATCTTCCCGAGGTAATAGAGAAATTGACATATGAACATCATCAGCAGAGCTCGAGCCACCAAGCGACTCTCATTGCGCCGACTCGGAATTTATATATCAGCCAGGCAGATCCTAGCTTAGTCGATTGTGGTCTATACGACCTTGTCATTGACTGCAATGGCAAACCAGAGACAGCGGGGGAGAATCTGAAACGTCTGAGCCTAGGCTGTATATCCTCCAAACAAGGTGGTCGTGATCTACGGAATCATCTAGACAAGGTTCGGACATTTGTCAACTCCCAGCTGGGTTCGGATTCGTCACAGTCCCTGCTCGTTATGTGCGAGTCCGGAAAGGACCTCTCTGCTGGAACCCTGCTCTCAATAATATGCTTATTCTATAACGATGCAGGTAAGCCACCTTATCGGGTTCTTGGACTATTTTGTTTTCATTGATTTAACCCTCACAGGTGAATTTGTCGGGCTTCGTCCAAACCAGTCTATAGGTAAACAGTTTATCCGTCAGCGTCTCGCTTGGATCGTATCATCTAAGCATGCTGTGAATCCATCCCGAAGTACTCTTCAGTCGGTTAATGCCTTCCTTATGCAACGGCCAGATTATTGAACTTGGCGACTTCATTACTACTATATACTGAAGATCAATGGTCTACTCATTCTCAACAGCCTCAACAATGGCCCCGGCACCACCCTGGTCCAGTCCATCCAAAACTGAGAGATCCTCATCGGAGATATGGAAGTTGAAAATATCGGCATTGGACATAATGCGCTCGGGGTTATCTGTCTTTGGTAGAGGGACCCATTCCTTCTGCAATGCGTAGCGTATCAGGACTTGTTGCGTCGACTTGTTGTATTTCTTCGCCAGTCCAACAAGGGTAGGGTCATTCGCCTTATAGTTTCGAACAATCGGGGAATAAGATTCGACAATGATTCCGTGTTTCTTGCAATACTCATCGATCACTCGTTGCTGGTTCCAAGGATGGAGCTGCGTAGTTCGGGTTAGCACGCTTCTTGCCGACAGCCAGTCGAGAGACTTCCAAGATCTTACCTCAATTTGATTAACGTGTGGCGGCCAGACTTTCGCATATGCCTTCATTTCTTCAATGTGCTTCACGCCGAAGTTGCTGACTCCGATGCTCTTTGTCCGGCCCTCTTGCAGCAGCTTCTCAAGAGCCTGCCACAATTCCTTCCGGCCCGACGACCCGGAGCTAGAGCTGTGAATCAGGAACAAGTCCACATATCCATCCTTGCCGCCAATCTTTTCCACACTCTCAACAATCTTTTTATAGGTAGCTTCGGGCGAGCCGGCAGGGCTAAGAATTTTTGTGGTCACGAAGATTTCGCGGCGCGGAATGCCGGATTCGCGGATCGCCTCGCCGACCTCTTTCTCGTTGCCATAGAATTGCGCGGTATCGATGTGCCGGTATCCCGCCTCGAGCGCCTTAAGGCTTGACAGCTTGGTTTGCGCAGCAGGGGAGCGATAAACGCCGAACCCGAGGCGAGGAATTTTGACCGATGAGTTCGGGAGGGGCAGGACGTCTGTGAAGGAATATTTGTTCGACATGGTCTTTCCGAAGATTATGGTTCAGATATTAGTTCAATTGGTTTTGGAGAAGACAGGAACTCTGGTTTCGAACGTGGTGTCTCGCGTGGGCTTCAGAACTCTCATATGGATATTGAGGCGGGGAGAAAGGTTCGGGTGCCCCGCCGGGAGCCATGATATCATACGCCCGTTGAAATGATCAAGATGGCGCAATTCTTCGCGATTAAGGCTCAACCGCAGTCCATTATTAATATCGACAGCGATGTCAAATTTTTTCTTCTTCGACAGCCTTCTTCACCATACCTTGGGCAACTTCTCAGCTCCTCTCTGTCCAATGCCCACATCTGGCAGACGCCATCAGTACGCTCATGATGCAGTTTCCGGCGAACCGCGAAGGGTCAATGGATATCGAGAATGAAGAGTATCGTGAGAACACTCTGGGCGATGAGATTGTCAAGGACATTATGGAGAAACAAGCACCGGGTTAATGGATCAAGCAGAGACCTTCCCCGGTCAATGACAGCTCGACACGAACCCGCGCAACCAAGGGATCCCCAGCCATGCTGTCGTGTCAATCGTTTGCACCTGAAGAATCCGCACGAGTCTCGACTTTCCGGCCAGTCACACTATCCTCGCGCTAACTCCACCATGTTTATTTTTTCCTCTGAGACGTGGGCGATACTGGATAGACGGACGTCACCGGACCTGGCCTGATTATATCTGATGACGGAACATCGCGCGGGGGACATTTATGGTTGCCTTCTTTGGGGTACGCATACCACAAGACTTCGACTCCAGGACGCTTAGTAGAACATGCCTGGCTTGCAAAACTGGCTGGGAGTTGGTATGCCTTCTACGACCTGTGTGAAGAGGTCAAATCATTCATCGTAGAATGAGCCCTTCTAGGGCTGTAGGAAATACAGTAGATCCTCTCCCGATGTTCATTTTCGAACAACATTTCGATACCAAAAATGGGCGCAACACTTCTAAATATATCTTGGCGCGACCACAAACAATGTGCTTGCCTGTCGATGTATCTTACAACACCAGCCACAGCAAATTCCATTCTTAAAGACGATAAGGAGCCGGACTGAAACCATAAATTAATCAAGCATCAAAATTTAGATTATCGTGGAAACCAGGGATCGGGAGCAGAACCGCATCCAAAGAATGCCGGACAGCGGTTGCTGTGGGGGCGGAGGGGGAAGGGTTTCTGTTGACATTCACGCCAAACGAACCCCTTTGAGCGATCGTCTCGATACATGAACCGAGAACTTCTTTGCAACTTTCAAACGGCATCCCGCTCTATTCAACTGTCTTTGTCCCGAGTACGACCCGAGTACTTCGTTCTTTATTCGCGGTTTCTTTCACGAAGATCTTACCATTTACATCAAGTGAACCGATCTGTCTATCGATAATCCGATAATAATAGCTCTGCCGAGTCCGACGAGTCCTTGCCTCGATCGCTGAACACAACCGACAGATAGACACAAACCATCCTCCCTTTCTCTGAATGTACTCTATTTTAATCATTATTCATCATGCTGGCGGTTGAGAAATCATGGGTTAATGTGCAGCAGAAGACATTCACGAAATGGTTGGTCTTCCCCCCCTCCCCTCCCTTGATGCCTTATCTGAGCCTTGCCCGTTGTCCTTGCAGCTTTGCTTTTCTCATGCTGACATACGTTTTCTGTAAAGGCTCAACGATAAGCTGAAAGTTCGTGATGTCTTTGTCAATGATTTGGTACAGGAGCTCTCGAACGGCGTATGTCATCCCGTCCTCAGAATCCAAGACTCCAGCCATTGATCGTGTTTGTCTCTTTAGGTAATTCTCATTCATCTTCTCGAGATCTTAGGTGGCGACTCGCTTGGTCGATATGCAGCGAATCCGAAGTTACGTGTGCAAAAGTTCGAAAATGTCAACAAGAGCCTGGATTTCATCAAGGGGAGGGGTATTCAGATGACCAACATCGGAGCAGAGGATATTGTGGACGGCAACCGGAAGATTATACTCGGTCTGATTTGGACGCTCATTCTCCGATTCACCATCAGCGATATCAATGAGGAGGGCATGACAGCTAAGGCAGGTCTTCTGCTGTGGTGCCAACGGAAGACTGCCTGTTACGAAGGGGTCGAGGTCCGAGACTTCTCGACCAGCTGGAACGACGGTCTCGCATTTTGCGCTTTGCTGGATATTCATCGTCCGGATCTCATCGATTACGACGCCCTGGACAAGAATGACCACCGCGGGAACATGAAGCTGGCGTTCGATATTGCGGCTAACGAAATTGGAATTCCTGACCTCCTTGATGTGGACGATGTCTGTGATGTCGCCCGACCTGACGAACGTTCGTTGATGACATACATTGCCTACTGGTTCCATGCATTTTCACAGCTAGAAAGGGTGGAAAATGCAGGCCGACGAGTAGAGAAGTTCGTCAACAATATGCATGGAGCGTGGGAAATGCAAAACTCTTATGAGAAGAGAATGCGAGAGCTTTTACGCTTGATTCGTGCGCAACGCGAAGAATGGAAGAACTCGACTTTCGAGGGAACATACAAGGATGCAAAGGAGCAGGCCTCCCAGTTCGCCCTGTATAAGAGAAACCAGAAGCGCCAGTGGGTTGCTGAGAAGTCAGATCTTGCAGCTCTCTTGGGTAATATCAAAACGAAACTCAGCACGTACCGTCTACGGGCTTACGACCCTCCGCCGGAGTTGTCTTCCGAGGCCGCCGATCAGGAGTGGGAATGTTTGACTCGTGACGAGCATGAACGCAGTCAACTTATCAACGAGACTATCCGAGATATCAAGAACACGCTTCGTCGATCCTTCGCTGACAAGGCAAACGACTTCGCACTTACATTGAAGACCTTGTCTCTTGCGATTTCAGGTCTCGATGGTGATGTAGAAGATCAACTTGCC
Organism: Aspergillus baeticus; assembly: GCA_027569055.1. Taxonomy (NCBI): domain Eukaryota; kingdom Fungi; phylum Ascomycota; class Eurotiomycetes; order Eurotiales; family Aspergillaceae; genus Aspergillus; species Aspergillus baeticus. The sequence continues at coordinate 126,013 of JAPDEI010000004.1, forward strand.
CACGTCAAGCGACTCAACGGTAATCTTCCGCCTCTTGATGCTTTCTTAGAAACCATCGCGGCGCTGGATGAGCAGTGTCAGGAAGCCAATGTCGAGGAGAATGATTACACAACATACACCCTAGACGAGCTTTCGTACGAGTTGAGCCTCGTGAAATCAAGTATCTCCAAGAAAATGGCTTTCCTGGAAAACCAGCTTGTCGCACGAAACATGACAAACCTCACTCCGATTCAACTCGAAGAGTTTGAGTCAGTTTTTCGACATTTTGATCGCGACTCTTCCAACACCCTTCAAGAACTTGAATTTTCGGCCGCGTTGGCGAGTTTGGGTCTTGTTTATGACGAAGAGGAAATGCATGAAGTTTATGTAGAGACCTGCGGGCCTACTAGACTGTCTCAGAACGCTGGTGTCAGCTTCGAGCAGTTCATCCGTTTCATGGTTAGTGTGACGGAGGATCAGAATACTGCGGAGCAGGTCTTCCAAAGTTTCCGCGAGGTTGCAGATGGCAAGGTAAGCTTCCGCTATAATGATTTTATAGTTACCTGTTGGCTAACCCAGACGCCTTGCCAGCCGTATGTTACTGAACTTGACCTGCGACACTCTCTGATCCCGGATGAAATTATTGAGCATCTTGTCAAAACGATGCCTCAGCATCAAGGTCCAGATCTCTTGGAGGACAGAGAACTGGCCAAATATGACTATATTAGTTTTATGGAAAAAATGATGGACAAGCAAGGCCAAAACCATGCCGCTATCAATGGCAGCCCGTGATATCTCTCTGGCTTCCATCCTTCCTTTACCTTTCTTATTTGAGGTTACTTATAGGTGTTGACTGGGACTATATGGAGGGTTCTCTCGGGGCTGGCGATTGATTTTTTCAGTGCATACCAGGACTTCTTTGCATCGCCTGCGTTCGTGATTTACGTCCCTCATTTTTGCATTTCTGTTCGTCTGTTTGAAGGAAGCTTAGGGTTATTCCGCTTTGTATATCACAACCCTGGTTGGGTGTAATAATTGAGAGGGGAAAAAAAATAAGAAAGTCATTGAAGTATACACAACTGATTTTGTGGTTCGATCGGCTAGTTTTTGATCTACATTATTGCTTGGGATAGAGGTCAGTATATAATCACGTGACGGACCCTATCGGATATCTCTCAGCTTGTTCCTTCAGTTCTCCTGGCCGTAACACTATCCTTCCATTGGAATCGCTTTACTTACCAGTTGCGCTTCAGACGCCGACATTACATTCCATCCTTTTGCCTCCTTTCATTTTTACCTCGCAACCTCTCTTTCTTGTCCAAATATGGACCGGAGTTTAGATGAGATCATCGCCGAACGCCCTGTAAGACTTCCAATTCCTCAATCAATCGCGCAGTCGCTCTCTCCGTGGTCGGACTTTGCTAACCTAAATATCCTTGTAGCAGAGGCAAAATCGCGGCCAGAACAGAGGTGGTCGCGGTCAAGGTCGCCGCTCGAACGGCGTAAAAAAGGTATGCTCGCATCCTGATTGCCGAATGGCCTCATTCGATGTACATTCGTGGCTAACCGGTTAATCCTAAACTATAGGTCCTTCCTCCTCATCCTCCTCTCCTTTCGCGCGCTCTTCTATCGCATTGTGATAAGCAAACCTCGGTGGTCCGGTGATTTGTCTGTCTTTTCGGTAGACCGAAGGCAACGAGAATCGCCACGGAAAAATGATGCAGCAGTACCATGATAATCTGATTTGATTTCGGGCTGACCTTGTTTCTCTTGATCTGATCGCAACAGCCTTATCGAGATGATCGTGTTGATCTAGACCTGTAAGGCTGCGCCCTCCCTGGCCTACGTTCTTGCAGAACCAACCGTTTGCTTGCGACATCAGGATTTGTTCACTGATTTTCTGGCCTTGCAAACAACAGTGACTGGGTACACGACAAATATGAAGACGACCGAGACTGTATGTTTTGAAACTCACTTGCCAACAATATTGGGAATTCTCGTGGCCTGCGTCCTTACACAGTTGTTCAGCACGCCCTTCTCGCTCCTCTCGGAGACCTCGCGGTGATCGATATTCCCCGTCTCCGGATCGGTACGTTTTCGACATATATATAGGATGTGACTAGCGCTAATTGTATACAAGGGGCCCCTCTGGAACGAGACTTCGCATTGAAAACCTTCACTACGATATCACAGAGAACGACCTGGATGTAAGCTACAAAGCCAGCTTCGAAATCCAATTATACCCAATACTAACCCCTTGTAGGAGTTATTCAGGCGGATCGGATCCGTCTCGAACGTGTCACTTGTCTACGACCGGGCCGGACGCTCTGAAGGCGTCGCCTACGTTACATACAGCCGATATGCGGACGCAAAGGCCGCGATAGCCGAGTTCGATGGTGCAAATGCCAAGGGTCAACCCATCCGCATCTCAATTGCAACCTCCGCGCCCCGCCGTGAGCGAAACCCATTTGATCACGTTGAGAGACCCAAGGGCAGCCTTTTCGATCGCGTGGAACGGCCTCACGGCCGCAACGCCCGCAGTCTAAGCCCAGGAAGCGAAGACGCAGAGGGTGCTCCGCGTCGTCGTCGCGGTGGCGGAGGTCCAACCCATCGCCGTAGCGACGTCTCGAAGCCTGCCCCTGAGAACATCGACCGATACGTTCCTGGACAACGTTCCCCATCCCGCCGAACTGGCGGTGGCCGTCGCCAGGGAGAGAACAGAGAGCCCCGTCCCCGGGGTAACGCTCGGCCTAAGAAGACACAAGAGGAACTGGATCAGGAGATGGAGGATTACTGGGGTACTGCAACCACCGGTGCGGCTGGTGGTGATGCTGCAGTAGAGCAGGCGGCTCCTGCTTCTGCTGCAGCTGCAGCGGCAGTTACGACAGCGCCAGCTGGAGATGATGATATCGACATGATTGAATAGTGTTTCTGATGTGTGCGATATTATGTGATCATCCTATCGGAGGGTGCTAGCTAGTATGTGCAGCTTGCAACTTGTACTCAATATACATGAAGCGCATTCAGGTTTGCGATCGGGGTAAATCCCTTGCGACCAGATATTCTATCTCCTCTAAACATCTCTGTCCGTTCATGCACTCGATAGGCTTACAAACGGCATTCCAAGGACATAGGAGTCCTGCAATAAGGATTGCACAATATTATGCTTGTATTATATTGTCTTTAAATAGCCTGTCTTCATTTCCTTGGCCTTTGTCGGTCGTCGATCAACGCCATAGGCCGTATGGTTCTCGGCACGCTTTCCACAGCTTGATTGTGCCGTCCTCACTGCCTGTTCCGTATAATTTGCCATCGGGCGAGAAGCTGACTGACCAGATTGGGCCGTGGTGGCCCTTTTGCACTTCTAACGTCTGTTAGTAATGGGTTTAAGGATAGAGACGTGAAAGGTAGAACACTGGAGGTGAACGGAAGGGTAGAAGAAGAAAGACATACCAAGTTCTTCATCCGTGTGCAAATCATAGACGCGTGCCCAGGTATCATCAGCGCTACCTGTTACCAACCGTGCAGTATCGTTGTTAACCGCAGCGCTGGCAACCTCGTATCGAAAGTCGATTTTTTTGAGTAAGCGGCCCGGGTTCAGGCCGTCAAAGAGGTACACGCTCTTCCCAGCAGCGACAGTGAGGATGCCGGGGTCATTGGGTCGAGTGGCGAGAGTGTTCAGCTCACAGCTGCCAATATTTCCCTCGACAGAATACTCGACGACGGGGTGGCGAGAGCGGAGATCCCACCACCGGATCTTGCGGTCATCAGCGGCTGTTGTGAGGATGTTGTAGTCGCGGTTCCAGACGATGGACTTGATTGTGCCGCCATGAACCCCCGGACCAATTTCGTAGCTTGTTGCTGGGGCCGTGCCATTTTCTGTTGCGGTAGCTGAGGAAGCTGTTGTTGGGGAGGAGCTATTGCTTCCACTTCCGCCGCTGCGCGTTAGATCGAAGATGCGGAGTTTCTTCTCGTAGCCGCCGGTGGCTAGGACTTGTGGAGAGGGTTGGAGGGGGAAGGCGACTGCTCGAACGATGTGCGCGTGCTGTAGAGTGTGTAGGCATTCACCGGTGTGGGTGTCCCAAACCTTACTGGCTGTGTGTTAGTTTCAGTGGCGCAAAAATATCGCCCGGTGAGACGTTGGGCTGAACTCACGCAGAGAAATCAGCGGCAGCGGTGGCGGCTATGTTGGCATCTGTTGAGAGACGAGCTTGCCAGACCGCTCCCTTGTGACCTAAGAAAGTACCGATCCTGAAATGAAGGTCAATTTGAGAGGTCGTTAGGACATGAAGAGTGCCATGATCAACGTACCAATCGCCGGTAATACCATCCCGAAGCATAGGGTTGTTATCTAGTCGAAACATGTCAATTCACTTAGCCGAGCAGCGACTGAGAGTGCAACCCACCTTTGCAAGCAGAAACAAGATAGTACTGGTCGTCCTCTACTGTGGACGAAAAACTGATATGCGGCACGGGACGCGAGTGCCCGTGGCACGTTAAAGGGACAACTTTGGGGATATCTGGGATGCAAAGGTCAGCGAGCAGCCAATAGTATAATAGAATGATTCGGGCACACCTGAAGCCATAACGAAGTCAAAGTACAAGCGTATAGCAGGATATCAATTCCACAATGGCCGTTAATGAATACAAATATGAGATGTCCAACCCAAGGAATATCAGAAGTCTTATTGTCGAAGGAAATATGTATTTGCAGAGAAGAGCCCGAATTCGATGTGAGCGAGCGATAGATAGAAATACAGAAGGAAATTCGTCGGTCTCGTCAAGTCATCAGTGTTGGAAAGGCGGGGTTTCTGTAAGAAGAATGCCGGCGAAAGTGAGAAAAGTGCACAGGCGAATCGTCGAAGAAGGTGAGCGTAAGGAGGAGATGGCGCCTAGTAGTAGGTAAAGAATCAATCAAGAATACAAGCGTCAGCCGCAGCGACACCCTTCTATACAACAAACTGAGGGAACGGAGACTCCGACCCAGATGTGCTCTTGTAGTCAACTTTTGATGCTTGTCCGAAACATCGGCGATTCTTGCGGAGAGCCGAGACACACACTAGACTTGATATGGACTAGCCCACAAGCACGTGAGGTGTATAGTTGGACCACAGCAACAGGACCCTCGAGCAGTTGCACGAAAAATCATTTTGTTCTCGAGCAAGAGAAAGGGGACCTTCGTGGGCTACGCCCCATTCAGGTCCACCAAGCCTGGCAATTCCCTCCTGGCCTTGACTGTGTCGGCTCGCTGATTACTCATGGTCACCTTCTAGCAGCTTCTGGGACTCACCGCCCACATGACGCCCCTCTTTCCGTGAGGCCATCGGCCTGAGCTGCCAGGTGGATGTCAGGAGCCTGCCCCGGAGTTGGGGTTGTTCTACTTGTCATCTCTCTCTCATCCTATCCTCCGAAGTATCTCCTCCCTCAAGTACCTCTCATTTGCTACTGTGACCCCTCGAACATCTATACCCATTGCCTCTTCATCCGTCTGTTTATGTATGCCTGAGTTCAAGATCTCCGCTGCTTTGGAGGGCCACAGCGATGATGTAAGAAGCTCCCCGCTCTCTCAGTGTTGACACCGCAGTGAGGCCGACCACCACGAAATCCACCACTAACGTTTTAATGTCTTTTCTTAGGTTCGCGCTGTGGCCTTTCCCAATTCCAAAGCTCTTTTCTCCGCTTCTCGAGATGCGACCGTTCGGCTCTGGAAGCTTGAGTCAAGCCCGCCTCCAACATACGACTACAACATTATCGCTCATGGTTCAGCCTTCATCAACACCCTAGCATATTACCCACCCACACCAGAATTCCCTGAAGGGCTGGTCTTCTCCGGAGGCCAAGACACAATAATTGAAGCAAGGCAACCTAGCAAGACCTCAAATGACAATGCGGATGCTATGCTCCTGGGCCATGCTCATACTGTATGCGCATTGGATGTTTCTCCGGAGGGAGGCTGGGTCGTGAGTGGAAGCTGGGATTCCACTGCTAGAATATGGAGACTTGGAAAGTGGGAGGCCGAGGCTGTATTAGAGGGCCATCAAGGAAGTGTGTGGGCAGTGCTGGCCTATGACAAGGACACTGTCATTACCGGTAATTATTTCCAAAACTCTCGGCGTTGGCTGAATACTAATGATAGTATAGGATGTGCGGATAATATTATTCGAATATTCAATACCTCCGGGAAGCTTCTGAAGAGCATCAAAGACTCCAAAGATGTTGTCCGGGCTCTTTGTAAACTACCACCCTCCCACCCCACAGGTGCGCAATTCGCCTCTGCAAGCAACGACGGAGTCATCCGCCTGTTCACTCTTCAGGGAAATATTGTCGCCGAACTTCATGGTCACGAAAGCTTCATCTATTCATTGGCCGTTTTGCCGACGGGCGAATTGGTCAGTTCCGGGGAAGACCGAACAGTCAGGATTTGGAGCGGTACGCAGTGCGTCCAAACCATTACACACCCTGCGATCTCCGTCTGGAGCGTGGCCACGTGTCAAGAGAATGGTGATATCGTGACAGGAGCAAGCGATCGAATAACCCGTGTTTTTACCAGGAGCTCCGAACGGCAAGCCAGCGCAGAAGTGGTGCAACAATTTGAGAAAGCTGTCAAGGAATCAGCAATTCCTGAGCAGCAAGTCGGAAATATTAATAAGGAGAAGCTCCCTGGCCCAGAGTTCTTGCAGCAAAAGTCTGGTACCAAGGACGGTCAAGTGCAGATGATTCGGGAAGCAAACGGGAGCGTCACAGCTCATACTTGGTCAGCCGCATTAGGAAGATGGGAGTCAGTCGGCACGGTTGTTGATTCTTCTGGCAGCAGTGGAAGGAAGACGGAATACTTGGGTCAGGACTACGATTACGTCTTTGATGTTGACGTCGAAGACGGCAAACCGCCGCTCAAGCTGCCCTACAATCTTTCGCAAAATCCATACGAAGCCGCCACCAAATTTATTGGGGATAATGAGTTGCCCATGAGTTACCTCGACCAAGTTGCTCAGTTTATCGTCCAGAATACGCAAGGAACAACTCTCGGCCAGTCCGCCCAGGCACTTGCACCAGCTGGCTCCGATCCATGGGGTACAGAGAATCGCTATCGCCCTGGTGACACTACCATTACCCAGCCTGCGTCTGTTCCCGAGTCCCGCCCCAAGGTCCTACCCCAGAAGACCTATCTATCCATTAGGACTGCCAATCTGAAAGTAATTGCGAGAAAATTGCAGGAGCTCAACGACAAGCTTGTGTCGGACGGATCAAAGGATCTATCCCTGAGTCCCTCTGAGCTAGAAACATTAACATCCCTATGCAATGAGCTGGAGTCTTCAAACACCCTAAAAGACTCTCCAGCTGTTGAGGCCGGGGTAAATCTTCTGCTGAAGATCGCAACAGCCTGGCCAGCAGCAAATAGGCTACCCGGTCTTGACCTCCTTCGTTTATTTGCTGCTGCAACTCCTGTGACGGCAACAGCAGACTACGGCGGTAAAGACCTGATCACGAAGCTCCAAGAGGGTGGAGTGTTTGAACACCCCATAAATGTCAACAATGCAATGCTCTCAGTCCGCATGTTAGCCAATCTGTTTGAAACCGGCGCTGGCCGTCGCCTTGTTATCGATCGATTTGACCAGGTTGTTACCGCTGTCAAGTCAATTCTAGTGAACGGAGGCGCCGCGCCAAACCGTAATCTCACTATTGCTGTGGCGACACTCTATATTAATATCGCAGTGTATTCTACATCTGAAGGGAGACAGTCAAGCCTCGAATCAGGACAGCGGGGCTTGGTGCTTCTTGAAGACTTGACACGGGTGCTGTCCGCAGAGAAAGATTCGGAGGCCGTATATCGCAGCTTTGTCGCTTTGGGGACGTTAGTGAAAGAACTCGACAGTGAAATCAAGGCCGCTGTGAAGGAGATCTACGACTTCGGCGCAATCTCGCGGACTATCTTGGGCTCTGGTCTCGGAAAGGAACCGAGAATCAAGAGCATCATTGGGGAGATCAAAGAAAGCTTGCCCGCATAGTCGGGTTGTAGAGTCGCCGGATTAATAGCGTGAGCCTATACCCCGATATGAACGTTCAATAGATATCTCTTCGCCTAATTGCTCAAGACCCCCCAAAAGTCTTTTCTCTTCCCGCACCCCCCTCCACTTTTTAAGTGGAGATGTTTATTTCACCACCTGTTTTATATGGTAAAATAAACGCGCCTGCTTTGCATGTAAGGATTGATTTAAGGTTCGCTCAGAGGTTCACTTAAAGGCTTGCTCTAAGGCTTGCTAAGCGCCTGCCTGGGCTTTGCAGGAGCGTTTATTTTACTATATCAAACCAGTGGGGCAGGAAACTTACCACTAAAACCTGAAGGGGCTCTTAAGAGAGAAAACATGATTTTGGGGGGGGAGAGTCTTGAGTAATCAGGCGAATATCTCTTCGTCAACCTGCCTATATTCATTCTTGCAGGGATTGTTTGTGTATTCGACCGCCCAACCATTGATTTACTTCCCACTTCCTTAGATTTGCCCCCTATAGCCTCCCCTCAGCATCAACCCCAACCTCCAAAACCTGATCAATCCCCTGGTACTTCGGCATGTCCAACCTATACTTCTCCGCAACATCCCTCGTCAAAAACCTCCCACCCACAAAATGCCTACCCTTGTAAAACTTTACACACGGCTTCGGTGCCGTCAAACTAATCAAGTATTCGGGCATGAACCCTGCTCCCGGCCCCTCTTTCGGTGGCCCGCTCTGAATATCCCAACTACTCGGCGCATCCACCGCAAGCACAGGAACCCTGGATTTCTCCAGCTGCGAGATAATATCTGGGAAAGGGTCGCGGAGGGGACCACCGAATGAGAAGCCGAAGATAGCGTCGACGATTAAGGATGTGTCTTTTAGAGCGGAGGCGAACTCAGATTCGGAGGTGAGGATGGGTACGGAGAGCGCACGGAGCTGCGTTTGGAGCCGCGTGTATAGGTCCTTCTTTCCTAGTTTCGGGTAGTAGATTGACGGGGTGTAGCCGTATTGGGCTAGATGGCGTGCTGCGACGAGGCCATCGCCTCCTTGATCGGTTGTTAGTGGAGTTCACGTGTGCTGTACTATGTTACGGCGTGGTTTGGGACTGCGGGGGAAGCAAAGGGAGGGAGTGTACCATTGTTGCCTGGACCGCAAATAACGAGGACATTTTTTCCAGCAGATAGGGGGTGGACGCGGTATACTAGTACGATCATAAGAAGTAATTAGCTTGGGGATATGCACGAGCTACGTTATATAGGCAGCTGAAACAAAGTGACTTGATCTGGCCTACCTGCTTGCGAGACAGAAAGACCGGCTAGTTCCATCAATTGATCGAGTGACCAGTCACCCATTTCCATGAGGTCCTGATCAAGGGAAGCTGCATCTTTTGAAGAGATTGCCTAGTCGTTGATGCTTAACATTGCATCGACATTGATGTAATGCGACAGCATACCTTGAGTGACATCTTTGTAGTTCTATGGCAGCGCTTTAGCAAAGCGGGGAGGGGTTTGTGCAAGATTCCCGGTATGTAGCGTAACATGCAATTGAAACGTTTTAAAGAGAAGTAACAGAAAATAAATGGATATGTCAAAGGACCGCATGGACGATTGCTTCATACTGACTTGATAGTAGATCGAGGCCAGACGCTGATTACATCATACCCCACTAATATACGCTAGTCTTATTTGAGGGTCGCCGGATTAACTATCTGCCGGCCAAGTTTGGAATCGCCGGCCGGAGATTTTGGTGATACCGCCAGTCAGTCTAGCTTCAACTTTTTGACAGTAAATTTTCTCCTAATATCACCCGCAAATCTCGCCAACATGGTCGTCCGCATTCGTCTGGCCCGGTTTGGGAATAAACATCAGCCATTTTATAACATTGTCGTTGCCCAAGCACGGTACGGTGATCCTTGATCTTTCGGCTCGAATCTGGCCTGAGGGCTATCTGATGGGTGTCTAACAGAGGGATTCTTTCGCCAATTTGCAAGACTTAGCTGACACGATCTGGTTCGTTATACAGGACAGCGCGCGACTCAAAGCCCCTGGAGGTTATCGGAACATTCAACCCTGTTCCGCAACGGCCCACCAATCTGTCGGACGAGGAAGCAAAGAGCGCCAGACCGTACAAGGATATTGCTCTCGACAAAGATAGGGCGAGCTACTGGCTCGGAGTTGGCGCTCAACCTAGCGACCCTGTATGGCGGATATTGAGCTTGGTATGTCTTCGAAAACCTCATGAACCGCATGCTCTGGATTGATGATTAACAAGCTCTTACAGGCTGGCCTCGTTCAACCAAAGACTCGCACTCCCCACAAGGATTAAATCTGTTAGATATTTCGATAATACCCGCATCGAATTTGTCCCCTCTGGGGGTCATGGTTCTACTCGGGTCGGAGGAGCACAACTCCCCTCAGTCACCGATGAGGTTGTGCTCAGCTCTCTGGTATTAGAGATCGTCTCGCACTTGCTCTGGAGATCTTCGAGCTCCGTGTTTCAGCATTTATTTGGCGTTTGATATGGATATTTTTTTGGTATTGGGCGCCAAATCTGTATATTGTTCTGTACATTAAGGATATCATGATAAACTGATTTGAACTTTTCTCTCGTCATAACGTTTTTCTACCGGTGCAAGAAACGCAGTATATGCCGGCTAATGAGAAATTTATTGCTTATCCGAGCTCTCGTTTGACACAGACTCGGATGCGGCTGTCCGACGTCCGACAACAAACTGGCATCAACCGAGTTCGCAATCCGGTACGATCAATGACCAAGGCCGGAGCTGAGCAATTGCCAAAAGATGGGGAGGTTCACACCATACAAATTCAGAAGCACATCTCGGAAGCATAGGTAGAGAAGCGTCCGCATACTTCCGAAAAGCTATGTCCATAGCAAGCGTAGAGGGGAATGCGGTTGCCGGTTGTATAATATCTCATCGCAGTAAATCCCGAATACTCCGAAGAAGTTGTAAAGTTCTTACGAGTCAACTTATTATGGTTTCGGTTGCTATCATCTCCCTCAGGTTGGAACGACCAGACTGTGCATGAAGAAGCCAGTCCGAGGCTCTCAAGGATTCTTGCAAAGCCTCAGAGTCAAAGGCGATTGGTTATGGTAGAGAAATTCAGCTGGGAAGATCAGCATCCCCATTATTCCCAAGGACTGGCGGGATTAGCGGCACTCTGAGGGTCCGACTGGTGACATTTCCTCATAGGCGCATGCCCGAACAGACTGCCTAATTGTCAATGCATGCGCCATCGACGCTGCCTGTCCAGGAACCGTCTGGTTGGTCCGTTGAGGGCGTGGGAAGAATACCCTAGCGTGGTCTCGGTATACACGGACGTGCTTTTGTCATGGATCTGTTTATCATGATGGAGGGCTAGATTGTCCGCTGCATATTCTACAACGGCCGGGTCCAGTTTCCATCCTTCTGGGTTGCTTGTTTGCTGCCCCTTACCAAGGCCTGGCGTCGTGGTCGCTCTCCGATCACATGGCAAATCATCAAAGGACGACGGCCCGTTGCACTGTCAGCGACTCAGCGTCCAGAGACTCCGGTCAGTTCCTGGAAATCTGACGCCTTTAGGCAAGATAATATTACTGCTTTTTCTGAGCCCGAAATCCTTTGTGCGAGGGGCAAAACGTGATTCATTATCCCGACTAGTAAGGCTCGAAACTCTCCGCCATCCACGGAATGGGGGAGTTGTGGTAGCGTAGGTTATGTATTGTGGTACAAAGGCACAATCTCTCATCAGGTGGATAACTCGAGGCTGAAGTAATGGCGTGGTTTGGCTCTTACATACTTTTCTATCGAAGCAAGGATGTTGGGCTTGGAGAACTCAGATCAGATGGTTTGGATCTTCAGTTTGCTGACGAATTTCCGGTCCAGTCACACCTCGTATTCTCTCACCTTAATATTTTGGCCTCTGTTGAAGCTTTTAGGAAGAGTCAGTCCAAGTGGAAGGTGACGAGGGGGGTAAGATTGATCAGTTCACAACGGCTCAGATCTTGATTCAAGTTTTTCTCTTATTTCCCACCCCCTCTTGCATATTGCATCACCTTGCCTCCCGAGGCTCCAGTCTGCAGGCATAATGTGATCTTCAAGCTCTGGTGGTCTAGACAGAAGCTGGTGTTGAGAGACTGATACTGTAAATACGGATACAGCGATAAAGATAAAGGCCACGACCCCGCAGCTCCTGCACACGCACCCCTCCACATTTGCATTCGGACGCGGCTTGTCTTCGATCGCTGCACTCGGTCGGCAAGTTCTTCTAGGGTGGTGGGTTTATCCACGCGACAAGAGCGTGACTCTGCAAATCGCCCACCTGCTTGCTGACCGAGTGTTTTCTAACAGCCTCACATCGTCGTTCATATAGAAAGCAGTGTAGACTCTTGAGCTTATCTGGGGGAGTAAGAGCAATGGACATAGTTCTTGAGTATCTTTGGTTCCTCAAGCTAATCTGACGCCGTCTCAATAGCGCGTCGTGTCATCGCGACAGCCGGGACGCGCTTCAGTGTCTCGCAAAAGCTCATTCGACAAGCCGACCCAAGAAACGGCCTGGTACTGTAACTTTTGTAATCGCCTCTGATTCCTGAACCGTGGATAAGGACACTCTTTCCAATCTTTCTACCCCCCCAAGCTGAAAGGACCGCTCCGGACTCGTTCAAGTTCCTTTGGCCCTTGGGACTTTTACTCGTACCTTCTCCTGCATCATCAGCATCACTTCCAGAGGACTCAAAATAATGACAGAGATTCTGCCATTTGCAACATCCATCTTGAGACCATCTTTATCGCCGTCAGTTGCGCAACAGACTCGGGATCATCATCGCCCGTGAACGGCCAGCTGCTTTCTCTTCTATAGATCCTCGATCTTCCCCTCTTACTGCCACCCCCCTCCTTTCCTTCCCCTAACTTTAATCTTTTCCCCGAGACGCTCTCTTTCCGGCTTCCTTGTCATTGATTCCTGCGCTAAGCTGGAGGGACCTCGACTAACTTTGGCCCGGCATCCACCTCTTTCTGTCCTCATCTCCCTCTCTCTGCTCTCCTCCACACCCCCTGCTCCCTCCTCTTGTTATTCTTCTCCAGTCGGCATTTTTTGGAATCTACTATTGATCTTCTAATTAACTGCGTCTCTCCTTCGGCTTCCAATTATCTTTCCATCTTGACTGGCGATCCATTCCTACTATTTTATTTAACCGTGACTTGCTTGCTTGCATCCTCGGTCCGTCGCATTATTTTCTGCTCCATTGTCTGGGCCTATCCGGTCCTATCGCATCGACAGCCCCTTGATCTCGTTATTGTGAGACAACCCGCTAGATCGAGTAACTTTTCGCTGTCTCATTCTCGAACGTCACAAAAAAATATTGCTTCTCTGTCCTGTTGAATCCTGTCTACTCACCTGTCATCTCGCTCATCCCTGTCCGCAAACCCCTTGCCTTCCTGCGAACCTCAACTCGTGGGGCCCTTATCGAGCGACTCGACTCCTAAATTCCTAGTCCTCGAGGGATGACTGGCACTTTGAGCCAATCCACCCGTACGAGCCCAGGGTCCTATAGCACCACGCAACGCACACCCTCCGTTTCATCGGGCGCGTCGCCTCCGCATCAGTCGCTTTCATCTTTGCAGGCGCCCGCGGCGGCCCAGAATGCGATGTCAGCAGACGTGTATCATGCTCCCGCATCGCAAACTACAGCTTCATTAGGCCCTGAATACGGCTATTCCCTGTCGCCGCTCAGTCCCTCGTCTTCCTTCGATAATATATCCTCAAACACTTCCTCGTTCGATACTGTGCCCTCAGTCACTATGCGCTTGGGCGACTCCGATCGGTCGGCGCAGGGTCTCAACGGCTTGATCCGACAGGCCGAAGCGGTGGGAGGTGGCTCAATATTGATGCGAAAGCTACCGAAACATACGAGTCGCGAGGTCTTGCGCAGCATGTTCTTGTTCTCGAACGAACTGGTGGAAGCCGACTTCGTCAATTCAGATCTTCCCGAGGACATTGGCTTTCTGAGTGCGATCGCGCGGTTCAGCTCTATGGCTGCGGCCGAAGAAGCGCGCAAGTTACTTGATGGCAAGCCGAACTCCAAAAACGAGGCTAACATGATTGTCGAACTCTACAATAGCGCGCCAACGCCTTCTTTCCTCCCCAGGCGCAATACGATCGACCATTCGGTAACTCGCGGCCTCCTAAACAACGGGCCAACGATGCGCCAGTCGCGGTTTAATGGTACATTTCAAACGATGGAGAAGCTGTCGTCGGCAAACCCTGCCGGGTCATCTGCAACCGATAACCTACCATCAGCTGTCGAGACAAGCGCACGCCTACATAACTTCTTCTCTCCTCAGTCACCGATTGGAAATGGCGTCCCTGAGTTCCCGCGCATAAGTGGCAAGTCAATGATTGACCAGGATATCGATGAGGATACAGGAGAACTACTAAAGGACCCTGTTGGTTACGCCGAAAATGGCCATTCCGCGTCTGTCTCTGCTCCTCCTCGGCGTTCTACGAATCCTCAGATTCCTACGAGCCATTTTGCCAATCTCTCTTTGACGACAAACCTGACGTCCCCGCCGGTGCAGAATTACACACCTGGGTCAGCAGCGCAATTGGGGGTCCAAACATCCTCCTCGGCATTTTCCCAGTCCATGAATAACACCATGGGTGGCCCCCCGTACCCCTATGCTAACGCGCACACGGCGCGACATAGTTTTCCAGCTGCCAACCCGAACGACCAGAATCCCCCATGCAATACCCTCTATGTCGGCAATCTTCCACCCGATACTCAAGAGGAAGAGCTTAAGGCTCTATTCTCAAAGCAGCGCGGCTACAAGCGCCTCTGTTTCCGAAACAAACAGAATGGACCTATGTGTTTCGTTGAGTTCGAAGATGTACGTACAGCGGGGAAGGCGCTCAACGAGCTGTATGGGTATAAGCTTTCCAACAGTATAAAGACCGGCATTCGTTTGAGCTTCTCCAAGAACCCACTTGGAGTTCGCTCAGGCCAACCGGGTTCCTTGAATGCCTCAAATTCCCTCGCATCACAGACAGCTATTCAAGGCGGCGGTGCTGGCATCAATGCAATGTCGAACCACATGTTCTCGGCTGTGAGCGGACCACCACCTGGTATACCGGCGCCGCCCGGCTTGGTGCCAATGCCTCCAAGAAACCCGAGTGTGATGCACCCTTCGGGATATTCCCACCCGCCTATGCCTATGAACGGCACTTTCAATCCCAACGCGGGCCTGGGAATTCGCGGGAACCCCATGAATCCGGCGATGATGCCACCACAAGCGTTACTTAACGGTGGGCCAAATGGCGGCAGTGCAGGACCACGCTCAGGCAACTCTACCCCGAACTATCCCGATTACATGATGGGTCGGTAGTGAGACACGATATTTTCGACGGGTTCAATGTCCGATATGTTTTAATGATTACTGGTATATCCGGCGCATTAGGGACTTGCTTTTTCTGTGGGCTAGACAGCATTTGGGGGGTCTCTTGGCCTTCCTCGGGAGTAAGGCTAATGGGACTCTTGACTTTGGCTTTCTTCTTATCGTTACTTCGGTTTGGACATCCTGCCCTTCTATTGTTCTGTCCCCTACCCATGCCTTCTTCTCCTTCCTCCTTTTCTTCCTTTTCTTCCTCTATTTTTCACTGCACTTTGTTGGCATGGGATTGTGGGCGCTGTTTTCAACTTAGTTGTTTCGGGACGATCGCATCATTGCTAGGTAGCTTGTTCTTGTGTTTCGATCACATTTGATACCTGTGAAGGCTGCGTGTTTGGCTTGCTGATTTTTTTTTTGTACCTCTCCATACCCTTCTTTGCTATGTCTTCTGCTTCTCACTTTCTACGCTTGTGTTGTTGGGGATTCTTTTCTTATGGGACTCTTCATCCTGTGTTTAATGATACCGATTCCCTCTGCATCATCACTTCCGGCGTCCCCATTTTACACTAGCGGTGTTATTTTGTTCATCTACTCTCTGGTCTGGTGGAATGTTCAGTTTGTTTCATTACATTGCGCTTCTACCTTTGCCTTGGGTCGATTTTCCCCTCTCGATTGCATGATCTTCTCAATTCTTCCCTCTATCTGGCCGCTAGAAAATGAATGACTTGGAGGTCAATTCGTAGGAAGGGTCCCTCAAGCGCGAGTCGGAATTTCAAGTTCCACTCTGACATTCATACTGGATGGTTGTCATCATCATCAAAGAATGGCGTTTACACAAGGGTATACACTGAGCACTCTTGGATTTCTATCTTCTGAGCGAGTACATATTACATCCGTGCCTTCTTATTAGTGTCTAACACCTCCTTCACAAGATTCACTATTACCCTTGACAATAAAGCGGTCATACAATAGTTATTCCTCTCTGGTTCGCTTCAGCCTTTGGGCTCGGTTTCAATACCCAATTACATGGCTTATGCTCATTCTTTTGAGCGAAAACTCGCTCTAATGTTCATGTATTTGATACGAAATAAAGAGAAGGTTTCCTGTTTCTTGTCGACTGAGCTCTGGCACATATTTTATTTAACAGGCTTGTGGATATGTTGCGTGGAGTACTCCGTAGTAGTATGGACTATGGGATTGGTATTGAGGTGGAACTGGATAAATCATGTGACTACGTCCGTAGAAGTTTCTTCCCTCGAATTGATCTCCTCCCAAGCAACTCCTTGTTGACACTTGAGCCGCGACCATTCGCTCACTTCACTACCTTTATACCTTCCAATTGGGCATTATCAATAGAAACACAAAGCATTGAATCTCTTCCATACGCTTTCGTCCTCGACCTCTTTGCGCGTGTCGCGCTCACACTCTAAAATGCCCCCCCGAATACATTCTCAGATGGTCCCCAGCTCCCTCCGCTCATCCCTATCTCTCTCTTCAACAGCATGCGCCTCCTCTCTTTCCTCCGTACCTCAACAGTCCTCCCGCTCATTCTCCTCGACACCTGCTGCTCAGACAAGACTCCGACAGCAAATGTTTCTATGGCTTGGATCCCAAGGACAAGGATTGAAGAGCCACATTCCTGGCTCAACGAACTATCTTACTGACATGAAGAATCGAGAGAAATACGCGGATGGCGAGGTAGTATCTGGCCCTTCACGGCCGTTTCCATCCAACAATAATTTCCAGAGCGAGCCTATCTTGAGTGAGGATCTGCGAAATGATATCTACGAGAGAGTTGTGGTTAAGAAGCAAAGCGTTCGAGCTGTCAGTGTCAAGACGGGGGTAGATATGAGACGAGTTGCCGCTGTTTGTCGCTTGGTTGAGTTGGAGAAACGCTGGAGAGAGCAGGTAAGACAAACCTTTTCTTTTCTTTAACTCCTATCACTATGATGAAACCACATAAAAATTTTCGATTAGTCTTTACGACCTCAGATAATCTGGGAATGTGTACAACGCCTAATTTCTGATTACTTTATTTCACCTGGCATCGTCCTGAGTTTTTTTCTTTACTGGATGGTCTAACCGTGCCATGATTAGGGAAAACCATTAGCATTGCCATATGCCCGCGCAGTACATGAGATGGTTCCAACAACTCCGTTGTATGAAGAGGAATGGAGGCAACGCGATCGACCGCACGAGGAAATCAACGACCTTCCCGCCCACCGATTGACCGACCCTCAAATCTTCTATCCGACTTCCGAGTCCCGCCAGTTTACCCGTGTCGATGCTGGCCGCATTTTCTCCGCTGCCCCTGCCCGTCTACGCGGGGATAATGTATACGAGGAGCCTTGGGAAGTCGTGAGGGACCTCAACCTTGGCAAGCGTCGGATCGAAACCGTCGGCAAAGGCGACGGAGAACAACGCGTATTACAACCTGCTGACGTGCGCATTCCCCACCCGCACCTTGTTACGTTTGAGGGCGAGCGTGCTGCCAATCCTCAGAGTCTTCAAGATGTCTGGACGTCATACGAGAAGCGTCTCGAGGAGGGAAATGAGGCTGAGGAGAAGCGGAAATTGCGTAAACAACAAGCCCGTGACAGCCAAGTAACCCGCGTTCAGCCCGAGTCATCCCGGTTCGAGTTCCGCATCAAGGATGTCGTTGTCAGCAAAGAGACCACCGGCCTTGATGGTCGGAACCCTAGGGCCCCTGGCCAGAGATATGGTGTCCCCAAGATGGACAGGAAGAAGGGCCAGGTCAAGATCCCTACCCAGGTGCTTGTCTAGGTGCGGCATGCTGTATGTGACTCGGATGTATTATTATGTTTCTCTATCTGTTTCCAAACTTGTACAAATATCCACTAAGGACTTTGAATATATCCTAATCATCTTTCAACCTTTCCTGCTATCTGCCATGGTATATGTTTCTAATACACGCTACATGACTCAGGGGGCCGTCGAAGGACGCAACCGCATAGAACTGAAGCCAGAGGTATTCGCGAAGGGGGTATGATCGGTGGATGAGAACCCTAAGGCTGCAAGCCCACTGCAGAACCTTCTTCACCTCTTCACGCCCAACTAATGGGGGTTATCTCCGATTATATCCGTCGCATGGGGGGCCTTGCCGGTGGAGAAACACCTACACAGCCAATAAGACAGTATGGCCTGTCATCAACTTGGTAACATTTGCTGGATCGTTCGGTTTACTCTCAAAGGTGAGTGATTATCCCTGGTCCCTATATAAGTTCAGCATCCCTCGAACTTGAAGAACGTGATGCATCCCTCTCGACAACGGTATCAACCTTCGTTACCGAAACACCCATGGAGTCCTTCAAGCTCTTGCTTCCCAATGGCGGCGCAGTAACCGGAATCCACAGCATCCCTCCACGCTCTGCATCCATTCAACATCGTCCACTGATCGTCGGTCTTCATGGGGGCTCATACGACTGCCACTACTTCGACGCGAATGGAGAGCATACCGCGTCCAAATTAAGTACCGCACTCGGGGTACCGTTCGTCTCCATCGATCGTCCCTGCTATGGTGGAACAAGCTCATTCCTCCCGATACCCAAGGACTCCGACTATGCCAACGAGACTGGTACATGGCTCCATCTGTACATTCTCCCAGCGCTCTGGGCTAAATTCGGGGTACCGAATAACTGCAATTGTATCGTTCTCCTCTCGCACAGCCTGGGAGCATTTGGCGCAACCATAGTGGGCGCCAAGTACGCCCAAGAACAAAAACCAGCGTATCCGCTAGGAGGGATCATCATCTCCGGCATAGGTGACCAGCTTATTCCAAGTATGATCGAGAGCCCCATCACCGAGCCGAATGCGCCACCGGACCACGTCGTCTTCGCTGCTCAGATGAAAGACGCTCTAATGTTTAGGCCCGGGACTGTACACCCTGATATCCTGGCTGGCACGGAGAAGCTGAATGTTCCCTGTCCGTTCGTTGAGTTCGATGCGCTGCGGTCGATCTGGGTCCCTCGGTGGAAGAGCGAGTGGGCGGCGCATATCGTGGCGCCGGTGAAGTTTGCGCTTGTGGAGCAGGACTGTTTCTGGGAAGGGACGGAGGAGCATGTGAGAGACTGTGTGAAGGCGTTTGGGAAGAGTATCCGGGTGGATGGGAGTCTGATTCGAGGCGCGCCGCATTGTTTGGAGTTGAGCATTTGGTCGCAAGGGTGGTATGCGAGCTGTTTTGGGTTTGCAGTTGAGTGTGCAGCTTCGTTTGCTATGCAAGCTGTGTAACTTATATGATTAAGGAGCAGTTAACTTTAATAATCAGTGCTTCCTTCAACCTTGCTTTTAGGGCGTTTCAGCCACATTATAAAACGCCGTGGCTGCAGGACACTTTTATCTGGAGGTATGGTTACAATATGTTGGATGACTTTTTTTTGGTAGCGCAAGGAAAGCAAAGAGCATGTTTTCATATTCAGACATAACATGGCCTTTGGGAAGATTGGATATATTTAGTTCCTGCTAGCGAGGGTTGTTAAAACTACACACAAGATGTTTTCTTGTTTCATATTCGTACGCACCAAGAGCATAAGGTAGTTTGAATACAGGCGCTATTAGTATTATTAGCATGTTTTGTACAGCTCGACCATAAACCCCAATTAGAATATGCCCTGCCCTGTACCGATGCTTCTAGATATCTGACAGGTATTGCAAGACTGCAAGGAAGAACCCATCCTCTTAAGGTACAAACAAATGTAGGGCTAAGAATAGCGACGCCAAGTTCGAAGCCCCATTTCGCCAGCATCAACATCAACCGTTGATCACGGCAATGACTGGTCCAGAACACGCCAGAAACTCGGGTCAAGACGCTAGGTTCATATAAAATCCACTACGTGGACATCCTGAGACGAACCAACCGGGGATTTAAGCGCCGTCCTCTGTGTTTTAGAATGGGAGGATAATGTATCATGAAGCGCAGGAGACGCTCGGTGCCCTACGTTTGTATGTACTAAGGTTAGCCCCTGGAATTGTGCAAGCGATTACGTATCGATGTGATCGAGTGTTGTTGGGTGGATGAAAGTGCCGCACTGGATGGGCTGGTCCCATACTGATGCAAGTTTGCCCTTGCAGTCACGCAGGAGGATGTTACAGGCTTACACCACGAGAAAATCTGAGTGGCTCGCGGGGCAACGAGACGAAGATCAACGCGTACTTCGGAGGAAAGGTGACTTCATCGAAGCCCAAGCTTCAAAAGATCAGATCCATCTGTGACCGTCAATGAGCCCGAGGGAACAACGGCCGTCCCAACAACGGTTCTGAAAGATGAATGCCGCTCAGGCCTTGCAGCCGCAAATGCCGGCAAGTGGTCCTTTCCATCCAGGTAATTTCACTCCGTCTGCAACTCTGTGACAAGGAAGCGCCAAGGCGAGGGAAAGAATCCATCCATCATCCGTGATCTAGCCGGGCCGGGGAGATCTTTGCCTTCTTTTTTCGTTTTTCTGGTGATTGTGTGGTGCCTGGTCAAGCCACACGTCAGCCTCAGCCTCTGAGAAGTGAGATGGCCTGGCCGGCTGGGTCTGGAATTGGATGGAGAAATGAAAGTGGTGCCTGCGCGCAGACTCGGGATAAGAAAGCGGAGAAGGGGATTAAATTAGCTTCAGGTTTCAATAGCCACGTTCACCGTTGAAGGAGTTTATCAGAACAGTGGTTGTTGATGATTGATTTGACCACAATGTTAAAGAACTCTCATGAGCTGTTGGTTCTGTTTACGACTGTTTTAACCGTGCGTTGGAGGCGGAATGCCAATCTCAATCTGTCTTACGGGGTTGCGAATCACTCCAGGACTCAGGCCCACTAGATTGTGGGAAATGAAACCCTCACCACGTAGCAAATTCCAACGCTGAGAATAACCGGCATTAATTATTATTAGTTAACGATCCTAATACCCAGTAAAATAACAAGGCTGATTCTTCTCTTCCTTGTGAGTGCTCTTTCTTCAACTCGCGTAGTCTCTCCTTTTCTTCCCGCGGGCACCCTACTAAACTCGTGGACTCGTACGCTTGTGTACAACTTCCAACGAATCCCCCCATTCGGGCTCTTCTCTTCATTCCCTCGTTCAGCCTTCTTTTCTCCTCCTTTCTCCTCTCACTTTCATCGGTCGGATCCTCGCCATCCGTCGACATTCGCTCGTTCAACCCCTCTCTTTCGCTCTCGTTCGCTCTCTTCAGTTCTCCTCCGACGTTGCACACCCAACCGTCTCGTCCCATTCCAGCCTGGCGCTGCTCTCTTCTTTCTTTGTTCGCCCTCTGTGTCTGCCTGCAAGGGGTCTCAAAACATCACCAGCCTCGCGAAGATCTTGTTCTCGTCCGGCACGTCCATCGATCCGTCTCGAACTAACTCTTTTCGCGTTTCGAAACGACCTATTATTATCTTTTGCTCGATTTTCGCCCACCTAGCCGGCTTCGCCAATTTCAACATCGTTAAAACATCATTACCTCAAGCCATATAGCCTTACGAGGTAGGATACCGCTGCCTTCTTTTGTTCTAAGTGTGGAATTTGACTGTTTCTCGCTGGTTTTTCGACTGGAATCGCCCTTTGTTGTCGTTTATTTTAGCCCCAGTGCTCTTGACCTCCCACGATTCGATACCCTACGTCTTATTTGCGTACGGATTGTTCAGTCTGGCTGATTGTTAATCAATTAGTTTCTCGACTTGTCGCTACTTCGCGCTTGTTTGCACTCGGTATTTGGAATAGAAATTTGGAGCGGGTGGAAAAGAAAGCTATCGGTCGCCGAACGCGCTCTACTGTCGAATCGCGACATCTCAACCATAGTCAGCGAACAACCCGTGGGTACTACGCGCATCAAGTTCGACCTGACCGAGGCATATATACACCTGGCGCCATTTTCTGAATCGCCGTACGCTGGTACATATTTCCGTCTCAGCGTCGCTCAACAAACACCTCTCGCATACGAAACAAATACCCAGAATGCCAGGAGTTCGGCTAAGCAATCTATTGGGCGACCCGTTCGCTCTTGCGACGAGCTCCATCGCAACGGTATGTCTTGGACTCGACCCGTATCATGCCACAACTAATCAAGGCGCAGCTCGGATGGGTGATTGCTTTTGTTGCATCTATCGCCGCGGACGTACAGACAAGCTACCCTAGCTTTCAATGGTGGGCCATTGCCTATACGTTTTGCTGTAACATCGGAGTGATTGTTGTCTTCATTACCGACTCAGGCCTTACCTATGGCGTGGCAGTATGTACATCAGTGACCAGGCGTTTTGGCAGGACTAACAATGTTTAGGTCGTGGGTTATCTGGCTGCCGATCTGGTCATGAACTCAATTTCGGCCAACTCGATGTTTAATGGCAGCACCAACATCACTAACAGCGGTGAAACCAAGGATCTTCCCGCATTTCAAGCAGCTGGTGCGGGATTCATCCTCCTTTGCATGGTGAATGTACGAGTTCCTCCCTTCCAGTCCCAACTGCATGTCAAACACGAAGCTCACATCTGTAGATTGTGTGGATCTTTTACTTCGGATCTGCCCCCCAGGCCAAGCACCGCGGATTCATAGACTCATTCGCTCTTAACAAAGAGCACCATGGCTCTTACGGAAACAACCGCCCGATGTCCTCGGCTTTCGGCGCACGACCCGAGACAACGTCAAGCCGCCCTCAGATGTACACGTCGGCGCAACTGAACGGGTTCGAGACATCGTCGCCTGTTTCAGGATACCACGGTGGTGCCCCTGGTGAGACGCGCAGCCCATCGCAGGCCCGATTCACCAGTATGCCTGGCGGCAACACCAACCCTGAGACGGGGGCAGAAATCCCCCCACCGACAGAGTACCCATACAAGGCTAAGGCCATCTACAAGTACGACGCGAACCCAGAGGATGCCAACGAGATTGGCTTCGACAAGGGTGAGGAATTAGAAGTGTCAGATGTCAGTGGCCGATGGTGGCAGGCTAGGAAAGCCAACGGAGAGACGGGTATTGCTCCATCAAACTACTTGATTCTGCTATGATTGGGGCATTATTTCTCTTCTCTCGTCCACTTTTCTTTTCTACTCTGTCATGGGTCCTCGCTGGTTGGCGAGAAAATGTGTTTGATACCCTTCGAGTTGTATCACTCGGCGCACGTTTGGATTGCAACAACAAGTCATGTTACGTCTTGATGGTCTTGGATTCTTCATTTTTGACATTTGGTGAACTGTGAGATTTTATTTTGGATATGGGTCTCTTTCATTTTCATTTCATATTCTCGAACCGAACCTGTGGGACTTTTTTCTTCAAATGGATGATCGTCTCAAATGATTCAAGTCTGCGATAGGATGGCTTGTTGAATTTCCTTCATTGATAACGTATGAGGCTGAATTAATGGTTTTTCTCCATGCGCAAGTCTGAAACACTGAGTAGATCTGAAACGAGGGAGATTAACGCTTTAACGAGCGACGACAAGGTTCGGCGGCGGCTTGTTCATGAAGCTCCATCTAAGCTTCCATGGCCCAGTTTTATCCCAACTACATCAGGAAAACGAATCTTGTTCCTTGCTACAAACAATGAAGAAAACACACGCATCTAGCGGAGATCTGGGGTTTAGTCTGACAGGAATATATTAGCAAATCTTTCCGATATGCTTCCGGGTGGGGATCCCGAATAACTCAAGCCCCACGGGCACTACTCCATACACAGCATCTCTCCTTTGGGCTGCCTGTCTGGTCCTAGTTCACTCGTACGTGAACTGCGCCTGCCAATGGGAGATTACAGCATGACCCAGAAGCTTTCTGGAAACCGAAGCATTATCTAGCGTATCGACCTCGAGAGTCCTGGGACAAACGTGCCTTGGCCGATGACCCATGCTACTTAACCCGTAAACCGATGAGGTGTGGGGATAACGACGGGTCTAGATGACGGTACGAGAGTCGAGTTGACTGAGGATACTCGCATTCAGATACCCTTTTGTGTACTCGGTTTCCGTCGCTTTTGTTGACTGAATTCGTTTGAGGTGTATACAGGAGAAGATGGGTGTAGGGTTCGATGTGATCGTACTTGTTCCACTTGGCCTCTATTTAGAATACAGTATATAAGGTATGAAGGGCCCCTGGGTATAGAGGATATACAAGAATGCTATGGTGTGTGTCTGCGACTGTTCCATATCAGACTATTCTTTATACGAATTCACAACACTTAGAGCGCCATCAATAAGACAAGCCTAACCCTAGAGAATTCGTCTTACACATTGACAACATGTCTTCAGAGCTCAAGACAGAGAACATCACCCTCGCCTCCAATGTTCTAGGCACAATCGGCACAGTCCTCTGGTGCATCCAGCTCCTTCCACAGATCTGGTCGAACTGGCGGCGGAAGGATACAGAGGGGTTCCCGCAGTTGATGATGTTGCTTTGGGGTGTTTGTACGTGGTCCATTCTGCTCGAAGTGTACCTGATGAGAAGAGCGAGAGGCTGATCAGTGTATCTTCCAGGTGCGGTGCCAATGGGGGCGTATTTTTTCTTGCAGGTATGGTGCACATTGCTCTATCCCGCCTAGGTTGAGAGTAAGTCAGGGCTAACGTCGGACTTGGCCACAGGAAGTGAATATCCCTCTGCAGATCCAGCCGCAGGTCTTTGGGTTCTTCTCGCTGGTGGCTTGGGGGCAGATACTGCACTATACACAGTATGTACCGCCCAGTCCGCCTGTACTCGTAAAGAAGAAAGTGGGCATACCGAAGCTGATATGGATCGCTCATAGCAAGTTCTCCTTTATCAAAGCAACGGCTATGGTGGTTGGAGCAGTTTCTCTATTTGGCGGCATTGAGGCTGCACTGGTTCTTTCTTTGAGGGTAAGAATGTTCTTCCATGGATGATGATGTCGCGTGATAATAATGACCATAGATACCGTACAACAACGGCATCACTTGGCCCGACATGCTCGTTGGAGTGATTGCGGCGATTTGTCTAGCGGGTGGGCTGATCCCGCCGTACTTTGAGCTGGCAAAGAGAGGCGGACGCGTCGTTGGGATCAGTATGTCATGCTTTTGGTTGGCAACCGACAAGCACTGATTGTCCTAACTGTATAGATTGGTTCTTCCTAGGTACGGATGCGCTGGGAGGACTCTTTTCGCTGTTTGCGCTTGGTATGTTTTTTCCTGTGATGGTTTAGATGGTATTGCTGACGGTAGATATTAGCGGCTCAGGGAACATTCGATATCCTAGGTGGGATCCTATATATTGTTGTGTAAGCCATGCTGCAAATTGGTTAGATTTGATGATTAATGATGAGCAGTGTCCTCCTAGAAATTGGGATTATCGGCAGCCACATCATCTGGCGCATTCGATACCGGAAATTACTTGCAGAAGCCAAGATCACAGGCAAGACTATCGATGAAATGCTGGGGGACAAGGAGGTAGTGCATAGCCGAGGCAGCGACAGCGATGTTGAGAGTCAGACGCATGGGGAGAAATCAAGTAGGGATAATGTCTAAAGTAGTGGTACAATGATCGCTTGAATCTATCCATGGATGTTGATAGACTATTTATGCAAGCCAGCTGGCGGACCTCCAGACGAGGCTAGCGGGTTTGCAATCATCAAATAAGGTCGAGTAATCCAGGAATAATCACCGATCGAGTTCGATGGTGCTGCAGTGACAGCTGGAAATATTCTTAGCGGTCGTACGAGGATTCTGAAGCTGTGAGCTCCTGAAGTTTTCATTTGTTTTCCCCTCTTCGACCTTCGCGTGTCTCCAATTCCTCTTTGTTTTCTTCCGCCATGCTCTCTCCTTCTGTGTCTGTTGCTGTATGAGCTGTGTCATTTCTGAGTTTTGTTTCTGCGTCTGAATTTTGCGTCTGTTTCTGTCCTTTCCCTCGTTTCCCAGTATGACGAGTGACCGTCTCTCCTGGACATCATCTGAGCCTTTAGGAGGTGATGACCTTCTTGAGGTTGTTGCCAGGCCTCGCGATTCCCTTTGTTAAGCGTCGATTTCTATGATTTGGTTTTTGCTGTGCTATCCTTTGCTGTTGATTCTGCTGTGCGTTCGCCTGGTCCTGGAATTGCTGGCTGTCAACATGTCGGAGCGCCGGTGGTCCACCAGGCTGAAAGCGAAGCTGTTGCGGCGATCGTCAACGTCAAGCAAAAGTCACCCTTTCACTACCACCACAACGAACACCTCGTCCTCCACCAGCCACAACCTCCATCCCCAGCGCTCTCACTCGCACAGCAACCACACCTTCGACCAGCTGGTCCACCAGGACCATCACAGGAAGGAGGCGGAGGAGCCGTCACTGTCGGCCGACCCAAACTTTGCTCGCACCGCAACCACCGCAGGGCCACCCATCTCCACAACCCCCAACGTCCTCTCCTCTTCAGCCTCCCACCCCCCTCCGCCTCTCTCCTCCGCCAGTCGTCCCTCCATCTCCTCCTTCGCCGACTCCCAGTACACGCCCGACGAGCTCGCCAGTCCCACCGGCTCGTCAGGGGGGCATTACTTCTTCGTCCCTGAATATCAGCTTCCTACCTCTCGTTCTTCTGCTCAACGTCAAATCGAGGAGCCACCTCCACCTGTCAATCCAAACACGAGTCCCTCGTCGACGATAACAAGTAGACAGGCTCAATCCCAGGCTCAACCTCAGGCCCAGGAGCAACAGCAACTTGCCGCTTCCCGACGGCGATTCGAGCCAAGTCACGATCGGGATCGTGCCCGATCCGGATCTAGCCGCAAAAGCTTCCCATCTGAGCTACTCAATTTTCCCCTTCCACCTTCACGAAAGGCAGACTACACTCCCCCTGTGGCTCCCCCACCCTCACCTCCGGCTGCCAAGGTCGACCGCTCGAGTGCACCACCGGCCTTAACTCCCCGAGAGCGTTACGTCGCTGGTGCTGGATACGTCGAGTCTGTATCGCCTGCGCCATTGAATGCTGTCTCCGAGAAAGAGGTTATAAGTTCTTATCAGTCCTTCCCGCTTCCATCGACATCGCTCGCTAAGCGACCGAGCTTGGGGATCCGTCGACAGTCGCTTCTACCTGCCTCTCATCAGCACCTAGTTAGCTCTCTGTTAGACACCGGGTCATTCTCGGAACCTGACGGGTTCGGAAGTAAGCCCTTTCAAAGTACAACCACGGGGATGGGATTCCGCAAGATATGGGTTAAGCGACCGGGCGGGTCGGCCACCCTCCTCCCCACTTCGGAGGATGCGCTGGTCGACGAGTTGAGAGATCAGGTTGTGATGAAGTATGCTAACTCGCTGGGGAAGACCTTTGATGCGCCCGACATTATCATCCGCATTGCTACCAGAGAAGGAATAACGAGGCAATTGACTCCTGACCGCATCTTAAGCCCAGAGGAGCCCTTGATTGCAGTGCTAGATTCATACTACCCCGGCGGGCAGACGATACAGGAAGCCCTCGTCATTGAGATTCCTCAACGCCGGACCCCTAAGCCGTCACCTCGCCATAATGCATACTACACTCACTCCGAGCCGGGTGAGCATGGCGACTACTTTACTCTCATGCCGGCCAATGTCAACGCTCCCACTCCTCCGACACACCCGTCCCACGCGTCCACCTCGGCCGCGTCGGCCGGTACTCACGCAGCCCCGTCGATTTCTATTCTGACTACCGGCATGCCTCCTGCGCTGCCGTCACCGAGCGGGCGGTCTCGTCACCGTCGGCCTCCTCTCACTCGTCATGCTACAAACTCACCAACGATACTCGGATCAGCAACGAGTGCGAAAGGTACGTCTTTTTCATTAGGTGATGTGAGCTATGCTAATATATAACAGATGCTGGGGCCCAACCACATGTTGTACCAACTCAACCTACACCCCCGATACCCACTCCTCCTGGCCCGGCCCCAGAATCACCACAGGCCAAAGCACTTACACCGCCAGCGCGCAGTGCATCTCCGCGCCCTGGCCCGACGAAGACAAAAAAGACCAACAGGTCGACACTGCTCAATGGAGCCTTTGGTGGTCTTATCGAGGGCACAGTACCGCCAATTAACGTGCTCATTGTTGAGGATAACGTTATCAACCAGAGGCTTCTGGAGGCGTTCATGAAACGCCTTAGTGTGCGATGGAAGTGTGCAGCCAACGGTGCAGAGGCTGTGGAGAAGTGGCGCGAGGGAGGATTCCATCTCGTACTGATGGATATCCAATTACCTGTAATGAACGGTTTGGAGGCCACGAAGGAAATTCGCCGGCTTGAGCGGTTAAATGGGATTGGTGTTTTCCCAAAGAAGGAATCTGGCGTGTCGAGTGCCGCCGGTGGTAATTCGACAAGCTTAGATCATCTGACGGAGGAGGATACGTTACATGATTTGTCGCTATTCAGGAGTCCTGTCATTATTGTGGCCTTGACTGCTAGCAGCTTACAGAGTGATCGTCATGAGGCTTTGGCGGCCGGCTGTAACGACTTTTTGACCAAGGTATTTTCGCTGCATTTTCCTATATTCATTCTCTTGAAATACTGACAACTGTAGCCTGTTCGATTTGAATGGTTGGAGCAGAAAGTGACCGAATGGGGTTGCATGCAAGCACTGATTGATTTTGAGGGCTGGCGTAAATGGCGAGGATTTGCGGACGATTCCAACCCAGGATCAGACGAATTCTCGAGTTCCACGCCAAAGCGCAATACTAACACGGCGCGAAAGATTTTACCGACCGCCGCATCTCCTTCTCCGGCTGCGAAGAAAGTAGAGGGAAAAATCCGCCACTTGAAACGGAGTGACCTTGTCGAAGATTCCCCGGACAGCGGGGACGGGTCAGACTCGCCTGCGTCGCTAAACGCAGATCGTCCTCTTGTTCAGGACGTAAGTATCTAAACAACCACCTCGCAAGGAAATATTTCCTTCTCTGTTTACACTTTCTTTTTTTTTTTTCAGTTGTCTGTTAGATACCCAGCATAGCCATTTGTATCTGGACTTAGGTATATCGCGTTGAACAACTCGCGCACATGAAGAGTTGTCATGGTCACGATTGGTAGATAGTATCGTATAAGTATAGCATAGTAACTTCTATAGAACATGGTATCATCGCAGTGTACTACCTGTAAAACGAATCATGCACCCTCCCTCTCCTGATTAACCTCCCCTCTCCTAATCGCCCTCTCAACCCCCTCAATTCTCCCCTCCCACTCTCCCCAGACTTCACCACCCCCAAGCACCGAAACCTCGTACCACCGTTGCAAGACCTTCGCCGTCCTTACACGCAGCTCTGCGATCTCGCGCGCCTGTTCCTCCTGCTTGGCAGCAACTTTATCTACCCGCGGCTGCAGCTCGATCAATGAGGCGGATTGCGTCGCCGGTGGAATGGGGAGATCTTGGAGGCTTGTGAGGCGCGAGGCGGTTTCAGGGAAGGAGGTTGTGTACGAGAGGACTATGGCAGCTTGCGTTGAGAGCGGGAGAGATGGTTCTTGAGGTGCTTCTGAGGTGCTTTCGGGGGAGTCGGAGTCTGTGGTGGTAGTGGTTTTGGCCCCGCTGGTCTTTGGGTCGGTGGCGGAAGGCAGAGGTAGTGTGCTTGAGGGGGCTTTGAAGAGGTCTGGGAGGCGGTCGTCTGGTTTTCATTATTATATCCCAGTTAGTTCCACTCGCCTCGCTCAACAATCAAAAGCGACCCGAAAGGCGGGAGGAATAACATACACAACCCAAGCACATCCCTCGCAACAGCAGACTTATCGCGGAGGCGCTCCAATTCACTCTCTAGATGCAGTAGACGCCTTGATATTGTCTCCTCGTATGAGGCTGGCTTCGCTGGGGGTGTGGGCGAGCCTGTCCAGGCTGCTTCGCCTGTGAGGAGGTATGTGAGGCGGTGGAGGCGCGATTCGAGGAGGTGGAGGGTTGAGGAGGCGGTTTTTGTTGGATCCATTGCTCTAGCTTTGATGTGTGGGCTACAATCTTGGAGGTCCAGGGTGATTGAATGGAAGTACGAGGTAATTGGAAGGAAAAGAAAGCTGTTGTTTATGAGAAGAAGATACGGAGTAAGAAGAACGGAGATGCATCGGGGTCGGGAGTGGAATGGAGCAGAGCTAGTTTCGTGGCTTGGCGTTTATCAGAACTATAGACAAAGACACAAAAATACACGAGCGCATAACCTCGTTTCTAGACTCTATATACATAACCACTTCTCACAGGCCAATAACTAAGGCTGATCCCAAGCTGGCTGGGGATCCTGCCCCGGCTGAACAGCGCCCTGACTTAGTAACGGCCTTCCAGCCCTCTCTTGCATCTCCTGTCCGGGTTCCGTCGCCGAGTCATCGTCAAACGACGAGACTTGGTAATCAAAGACGTTCACATTGCGGGCGGCTAAGTCTTTGCCTGTACCTTCTTCCTTGATCGACGGTGATGGGTAAGCGGGCCGTGAGCCAAAGGTCTGCTCCCAGCCCGTAACCTCCTCATCTTGTTGTCTTGAATCTGCAGTGTTTTCCCATTCAAGGAGTTCTGCGTCGAATGTGGCATTGTCTGCGTCAACGAAAGCCTTGATGTTGTTAGCTGATGGGCCGAATGGGAAAGGAGGAAATAGTCGTACTTGAAGTGTAGGGGGAACGGATTCTTCCTTAAAGTTCACCGCATTGTTATCTGCGTAGACCAGCAGAACGTTCTTAGACTCCTCCCGCGCTGCTCGGAGGACTTCAACTTCTCGGACTTTGCGCGCAGTATAACCGACCACGTCTGCGTCTTTTGGAGTGGAGCTGGCGCCTCCGGTCTCAGCTTGTCGGGTCTTTGCATCGTCTACGGAAAAACTGATGCGCCACCAGTCGTAGTCATCGGACGGTGGGGTCTCGGGGTCCGGTATCCTGTGTTTTAGGATGTACGTCACATGGGGCTCGGTGCACACGCCTCTTAGCGTGTACTTGTGGACCGGTGGTTCGCCCGGAGACTCTGGTGGTTCCGTTAGGAACTTTGAAGAGCCCCTAAGGCTTTCGAGGGCTTGCTGTTTCAGCTCCTCTAGTTCTGTGAACGTTAGCCGGTACTTCGCAAAACTACCGGGTAACTAACCTTTGAGCTTGCTTTCTATCTTCTTTGAGATTGCCATTAGCTCGGCGGCGACCTTTTGCACATCGGCCGCTGGTACCGCAGCTGATGCCTCCCCATCACTTGAAGTGCCCTTAGGGCCAAGCGTTGCCGCAGCGTCGGCTGCTTTTTCGAGTAACGTCTGAGAATTCAACCCTTTAGCCAAACCCTTCGGCGCTGAAAGACGATACATGATATGCTCTAGTCTGACGATGTCCTCACGGACTTCGAGTCGCTGCACGCGGTAGTCGCGTGAGATATCCCTGCAGCTGGCAAGGTACCGGTCTGGATAAAAAGCTGCGGGAACCTTCACGTCCACAGTTTTCGCTGCTGAGTCGGCGCTGTCTAACCTGATAACCAGAATATTTGCGACATGTTCCAGCCACACATCATCAAGCTCTTCGCCAGGGCTGTCGTTCCACATGGTACTATCCAGCACGTCGTATAGCGTTTGTCCATGAACTGACTCTACATAGGGCTCCAGGGTAACGAAGTCCTTGTCTATCGGTGTGTCATATGGCCCCAACGGCCGTTTATACGCCTTTGACGAAAAGATGGTCGCCAGCTGGCTTCCAGGGTCGGCTCGCACGGCTGATTCTTGCCACGCTTCGAGAAACTTGCTAACGCTGCCCTCCGCATCATAAGTTGTCATGCTCTTCAAGTTGGCTAGAGCATCGGCGCTTCCGAATGCTCGGGTTGTGGAATCTAAAAAGGCGACAATCCTCTGCGTCTCATATAGGACGTCATCCCAGTCGGTATCCCCTTCCTGGGCTTCGTGGATTGTCACGACCTTAGGAAGATTGATCGGCTGACCATCCCACCATTGTGCATCTTGCCCGTAGTTGTTAAGAACCTTATTCCGTAGTAGGAGAGCTTCGCGGGCTAGCGGTATGGAGTGAAGGATTGTCAACAGCCCGCTCAAATGTAGGTTATCTTGGGACGGACGAATGAAAGCTGGCTCGCTCGCTTGTCTCTTGCGGTCTACCGGGTCCGGCCTGGTGATGATCTCGCGAGCGCTGGAATTAAACAGCGTCATTGCCCAGGCACCCTCATCGTAATGGTCCTTAGTCGCCCGGCCAAATTTCTGATTCGAACTTGTAACGCCAGTCTCTTGTTGTCCGAGATTCTGGTTCAAGGACATCGCTACTGCCTGCTGAAGTTGCTGTTCCTCCTGCTCCGCCAAGGTTAAGCGATTGTCCGAGGTTGCTGTCGAACGCAGTCAGCAGGTATCTCGTCAACTCTCCCGAAGTTCCTACCCTTTGTGTCCTGAGCGGGCGCTTGCGAAGGCTGTAGCTCGGTCGCATGCTGTGCGGAGTCTCGTAGATTCATCGCCGATGGAGGTCGCGATAGAGGTACGAGGCCAGGGGAGGCTGGAACGGCGTCGGAGTGCTCGATTTGATATGCTGTCAGATCAAGCCTGTCAGTATGTCAGGGTCGCCGAACCGATAGACCAGGGGGCTACGTACCGGACGCAGGAGGCTCATTTCGGTATGCTGTGGGCTTTTCAACCAATTAATGGAGCTTCTTCCAACCGGATATAGGGACCGAATGTACCTGTAATACTTGCGGGCCGGTAGGGTCTTCAAAGTAGGCGTTGATGGCTTTATTCGAATCGAGATCGTTGGCCTAGGGCGGGCTCCATGTTAGCTAATTAGGTGAGACAGTCGCTTCGAGAACCTTGGGATTCATACTTTCAGAAAGCTAATAGCTTGCTCCCGTGACGTGTTCGTTATGCTGGTGAAGCTAGTTATAGCTTCCTCTGATGGTTCGGACGTCATCTCGGAGCTTGTTCCTTGCGAGAGGCTGTGGTACAGTGTACGACAGGCACGACAGGTGCCAAACTCTGGGCAAGGGATCAGAATGAACAGATAAGGCTTGAGTAGGTGCAAGAGGAGTATAAGAGGAGAAGGCCACAGCCTTGGGTGGTCAAAGCTGCTGCGGCTTGCGCAGTAGGTTTGGCGGAGAACAACTGAGCTCCCCACCACATGACGCCAAGCCAGGACCCCTCTACGGAGTATGGGTTTCTTTAATAACGATTCCCCCCTTTATGTACTAAGAGATCTACTCAGGAGCGATGGATATTTAATAGGATAATGCTTTCTTTAGCAACAGCCATGGTTGTCAAGTATGTATACGATGGCGTCCGCGACTAAAAGATGAATGAGGGATCATGTCATGTGGTTGTGAAGTCTTGATGTCTATGAGGGTAATATAATGCCAATAAAATTCGGGGCTAAATCGTTATATCTACGGCAAAAAGGTGAGTGTCTTTGCTGGGATCCCCATGCATTGAGGGGTTTAAGAGAATGATTAGGCGAGGATGAGAGCAGGGCAGTGGAAGTGGCTTCCGCCCGTTGTCTCGTCGACTCATCCAGAATATCTCCTGCACTTCTGCAACCTGGCATTACATCGAGCCTTGTACCAGCGATATATTGCCAGGCTAGTCATTCCTTCGACTATCGATTTTTCCGGCTGGTTTTCAACTTACAATAAGCCCTCTTGTCTGGTTTTTCAGTGTCTCCGCGGATTTGCGGGGAAAGATCGCTTTCCTGCCACCTCAGAGCGAACATGAACTAACTCGCCTCGACACCGAAACCCACGATTGGGAACTCCATTCCGATTCGCGAAGCGAATTCTTGGAATTTTGAGACACCGAAAGCGAGACAAAAAAAATAGAAATAAGGGGCAAGAAAAAAGGGAATCACGAGTCTAGGGGGGCCCTGCGGATATCCATCACGTCACGTTGTCTCCCGCCACATCTATTGACCTCCACCGCTGAGAAAGAATCCGACGACGTGCGATCTCGCCAGCTGCCAATCCATCAGGATGGCCGCTGCCTTTGACGATGAGGACCTCTCGGTCTCTCTTCCTGCTATCGACCGCCGCCGTGAGCGTTCCGACGACCCGAATAACTCTCCCAATCCCAACCAGTCCGCCATAACCATGCCCCCGCCCTCGCGCCCGATCGGAAAGGGTGCCGACCCTTCGAGACAGTCACCGGCCACTATGAGGGATATGCAGCGGCTAGACCAGTATCGTACAGTTAAAGTCTTAGGCGAGGGGTCTTTTGGGAAGGTCAAACTGGCCATTCACCTGGCCAGTGGCCGTCAAGTTGCCTTGAAGATCATCTCCCGTCGCAAGCTGCTCTCCCGGGACATGATCGGTCGAGTCGAGCGTGAGATTCAATATCTTCAGCTACTACGGCACCCTCATATCATTAAACTGTTTGTCTCTCGATCCCCGCAATTGATTAGTGAACGGATGCTGACTCCTTTGTCGCTAGGTACACCGTCATTTCGACCAAAACCGATATCGTTATGGTACTGGAATATGCTGAGCGAGAATTGTTCGATTACTTGGTCAAGCGAGGCCGGTGCAACGATGCTGAAGCCCGCAAGTTCTTTCAGCAGATCATTTGCGCAGTTGAATACTGTCATCGTCATAAAATTGTTCATCGTGATTTGAAGCCCGAAAATCTGCTCATTGACCGCGACAAGAATGTCAAGATTGCCGATTTTGGTCTGAGTAATATCATGACGGACGGTAATTTCCTCAAGACTAGCTGCGGTAGCCCCAACTATGCAGCCCCTGAAGTCATCTCTGGCAAGCTGTACGCCGGTCAGGAGGTCGATGTATGGAGCTGCGGAGTCATTCTCTACGTGCTGCTGGTAGGACGACTTCCGTTCGATGATGATTACATCCCGGCGCTTTTCAAGAAAATCGCCGCGGGCAATTTCCACATGCCGACGTACATATCTTCCGGCGCTGCTCGCCTCATCCGGTCGATGCTTCAGGTGCATCCAGTGCACCGGATCACCATTGATGATATCCGCAAAGATCCTTGGTTTCTTCAGGATCTACCCAAGTACCTTCATCCTCCTCCTGAGGAATTCATTGCCACTGGTGTCGACCCACACAAAGCGATCGATCCCCGGAAGATCGCGCTGGGCAAGCCGCAGGCCATCCAGAACAAGATTAGTCAGGTAGCAATCTCCAAGCTGGAGAGGAGCATGGGTTATGGGCGTGAAGATATTGAAGATGCGCTGAGACATCCCGAACCGAGTGCCATCAAGGACGCCTTCTTCATTATTGTGGAGAACGAAATGATGCAAACAAACTGTGAGAGAGGTAACAATGTATATGAGAACAAATGGCTAATCTTGACAGCACCTTCGGATGACAACATGTTGAATTCTCCAGTTGCACCTTCACCGCCGCCAACAAACCGTACTAATGCTTCTACGGGGTCTGGACGCTCAACGACCCTTCACTCGCAGGGAGGGCAACAGTCGATTCCAACGCGGACAAGATCTGGTTCTCACCGACAGCCGGTTGCTATGTCAATACCCGCCGACTCAGCCGAGCTGGAAGCGCCACGAGTTAGCCATGTCAGAATTTTGCCGACTAGCTTGCCTTATGTTCACGATCAGCTCATGGAACAACGAGAGCGAGAACGGCAGCGCGAGCGTCAGCGAGCGAGAGAGGACCTGCAAGAGCAATCACAGACTGGCTTGGATGATGATGACCCCCAACGGACTGCTCGTTCGCCGGAAGAGCAGGAAGCGACAGCTAGAGCGCTGAAACCGCATTCGCGCAGTATTGTTGATCTCGACAAGCTGCGTTTTGAGCCTC
This sequence comes from Aspergillus baeticus, assembly GCA_027569055.1. NCBI lineage: Eukaryota > Fungi > Ascomycota > Eurotiomycetes > Eurotiales > Aspergillaceae > Aspergillus > Aspergillus baeticus. The sequence goes on from JAPDEI010000004.1 coordinate 161,966, forward strand.
CGGAAAGTCGTAGTGCTTCCCATCAGCCTAGAAAGTCCCGGCGATGGCAGTTTGGGATTCGGTCTCGCAACCAACCGTATGAGGCTATTCTGTATCTGTACAGAGCAATTGCGGCACAAGGGGGGATCTGGGAAATGCAGCTCGCAGACTCTGGTAAGCTTACCGCTCGCTTTATCTAGCAAGACTAATTATCTATAGATGGTACTCCGGGCGACGACGAATTTGCCAATCGGCCGTTACAAACCAAATATCCTGACCTTCCCTCTGATCACTACGTTCCCAAGGATCTCTGGTTCATTCGAGCGCGGTTACTGAAAGAAGGTGTAAGAGCACCTGGCACGTCGTCCAGCATGCATAGCAGCCGTAGCGATCTTGAAGAACTGCGGCGACGGTTCAATATCTCAGGGACCCCGAATACAGACGAGAAGCCTGCTGCAGCGGAGTCAACAGTTACATCGGGAGCTTCCTCAGCCACGCGAGAAGCTACCATCTCCCGCATTTCCTACGGTGTCTGGGTCTTTCTCGACATTCAACTCTACCAGCTGGAGGAGAACAACTACATGGTCGACTTCAAATGCGACGGATATCAAAACGTGATCCGCGCAGAAGGCGACACCGAATGGCACCCCATCAGCAAACGGTTCCGGAACAAGGACAAGGAAGTGACGAGCCCCTATCCATTCCTGGACGTGGCCTCTGATCTCGTGGCCCAGTTGGCTGTCGCAAGCTAGACCGGTTCTACATGTGATTGTTTTGGCGTTGGGGCGCTTTCGTACTCCGCATGTGTGATGTTTAGCGTGCATTTGTTGATATAGGGCTGGGAGAGTGAGAAGGGGACATATACATGTAATGATTTGGGTGCTGTGCTACACCAGTGTATGATAGGATCTATCTGGAAATGCATCGTCTTGGTTTCACCTGTTGTTCAGGCTATAATAAAACGTATTAATGATCTGCTGCATTGGACCGGGAAATTAATGTTGCGATCTCCGCACAAAGAAAAGGCAGGACACGAGATTGCGGGCACCAATAAAAGGCTTACGGATTTCTCGTCTCACATGCTGCTCAACATGAAGTTGTGTCCAACCTCCCCATCAGCCTCATCGCCCTGACCACATTTACCTGATCCAACCCGGACAGGCCAGTGCACTTGCATAATCGACCATAAACACCGCGACAATGGAGTCCAACTCCAAGGGTCAAGCACGGCTTAGCACTGCCGAGCGCAAACGTCTAACAGACCGCAAAGCCCAACGACAGCGACGAGAACGCATCAAGACATACATTGCGCGTCTAGAAAAGACATTAGAGGAGCTTACCGCAACATCTGGAAATGGCATGGAAGCTACGCTCCTCAAGCAGCTGGAGCAGCAGCGTTCAAAGACAGAGCGCCTCACCAACGTAATCAACCACATTCACGAAGTCCTCGAGGAGACGCGTAGCTCGTCGTCACCAGGGCCGGACCCGCCATCACCGCTCTTGACGCAGGGCGAGTCGAGCGCATCTGCATCAGCGTCAGCCGCAGCCTCATCAGCCGCAGTCGCATCGGCCATGGCGGCAGCGTCAACATCAGCGCCAATCCCGCGCCTCGTTTCCCACTCAAATCCACGAGAGCCACAGGCACACCGACCATCAGCATTCACGATAAGCGTAGACCTACTAACGAAGATATCGCTGCACAGCCAGAACCCGAGTAACAGTGGGACGCGCAACTACTTCCAAGTGGTGAACGAGTCGATCTCGAATGTGGCCAAGGAGCGCAATTCGATGGTTCCGTCCACGATGGAGGAGGATGATGATTTGGCGATTCGCGTTGCCCTGTATGGGTGGGATTCGATTCGCACTGGGCGAAAGACTCTGGATCGGGTGTGGGGGTTGCTGCAGGCGCTGGATCAGGGCATTTTTTCGAGAACGGGGTTGGTTGAGCGTGCCGCGATTTTGAGGTTGATGAGGTCGATGATCAAGGTACGTTTTCGTCTTTATGTATGATAGTATAGACAGTATGACTGATTCCCGCAGTGGCAGCTATCCCAACATCAGCAGGACAACTCGCAGCCGCCGATACCTTCAATTCCGTCGTTTATGTTTCCGACGTATGCCTCCTCTTTCCTATTGATTGATCTAGCTAATGGAGGCAGCGTCACACAAACCATGGTTCCTCACGCTCCAATTATAGATTTCTTTGCATGGCAAGTCGCCTAACTTTACCGAGGAGCTGTACTGATGATACAGGCCAAACCTCCGAGACCACCTGATTGTCTCTGGCATTACCAACATCACCGAAACAACCTCAACGCTCTACGTCTCCCAGGTTCGCCTGAAATGGCCATACGAGCTGCGCGACATATGCAAGTACAACGTTTCCGAAGACCGCTACGGATTCTCCAGTGAGTTTGATGCCGCCTACTACGATCTGAATTCGTGGACAATAGGCTCGGGACCCCTGCAGATGCTCATCGAGAACGGGCCGTCGATGACCGGGCTGGACCCGAGCTGTGTGGACACCCAGGGAGTGCAAGGCGAGGATTCAGAGGGGGGAGTCGACGCGGGGAGTTACTGGGACCGGCTGCTGGATAGTTGCGATCAGATGTAACAACTTGCTATACCATATAATCATAATATACTAGGCGGACAATATATTTTTCATCTTATTTACCTAAACGCAAACGGACACCCCAGGCTATTTCCCCCTCCCTGCCTCGCATACTCGCGCATCTTGGCCGCCTCAGCACGCACGTCCTCTCTCGCCTTCTCCTTAAACTCCTTGGGCCCCAGCTCCTCAGGCAGATACCCCTCGCTGAGATAGTCCGGACCTGGAAGAGGCCTCCCCAGCCCCAGCCCCAGCCCCAGGAACCTAACTGCCCTATTCACCATCGTCTCCCCAACATACCACGGCTCAAACAAATACCCCCCCCTCCTCACCCTCCCTGTCTTCGCATCCACCTCCCCACCAGCATCAACCCCTTTCCGCCTAGGCAGCAACAAAACCCTAACAACCCAAGCCCTCAGATCCAACCCCCCTTCAACCAACGCAACCACCCAAGCAGGAGGCTCCGACACGCCAACAAGCGGCCTCACCCGCGGCTCAATCAACGCGGCGCCCACCCACCTCCCAAACCGCTGCCACCGGGCCGGCAAAAACCGCACGTAGAGCCTCAGCGTCGCCTCCACACAGGCCTTGTTGCTCTCCGCGAAATACATATGCGTACGCTCGTACTCCTCCGCCCAGACGCCCAGCTCATCAAGCGTCCGCGGAAGACCCTCCATCCCCATCCGCAGCGCAATCTCCCGCCAGTGCACGAAGACGGCGACGCGCTCGACCTGCGAGAGCGGGCGCCACTCGAAACGGTCGATCCAGCGCAGCGGCTCGAGGACGAAGAGCGCGAAGGTATGGATCATATCCGCGTTGCTGATGCGCTCGCCGTACTGGCGGTGGATCCAGTTCATTTTGCTCAGCGCGGCTAGGCCGCGCTCCGTGTCGAGGCCGCTAGTTAGCAGCTCAGTGATGAAGATGGCCGTGTCCTCGGAGCGCTTTGCGACGGTGCGTGGGGAGGTTAGGCGGCGGGTTGCGACAAGGAGTTTTGTGCCGCTGGGGATGGCGTAGGATTTCAGTAGTGCGAACTGCGTACTCACGGCGTAGGAGAAGGGGAATTCGGATTTGAGGATTGATAGGAGGATTGGGTGGGCTTCTTTGTATGTCATCTTGTATGGGTTGGGGGTGTAGTGTGCGTATTTTCTTGAGAGGGATCCGAGGTGCCGGGTGCGTAGAAGGGAGACCAGGAGGAGGTAGAGGGTTGTGAAGATGAGGATTATGAGAAGCATTTTGGCTGTTTCTCTCTTCTACTCCTGCCGTAGGTTAGTTCTGGTAGATGGAAGTGAGAAGAAGCTGGGAGGGGGTGTGGGATGAGGAGGGTCGGCTATATAGATGCGCATGGTGAGTGGCGGAGTCAGTAGCGGAGAGTCAGTTCAGGCACAATGCACAAGCTGCCAGGGATAATCAGAGATCGTATGCAGATAGTTTTGACATAACCTCAATCAAAGCTATGAATAATTATCAGTTCAAGGTCTAAGGAACGGATGGAGCTGACCCGTCGTCGGGTATCCAATCGAGCATCCGACTTGGCTCTATACAAGGCTTTCCTCCCACCACTCGTATCATAGAAATGCTCCGAGGCTTCCAAGTCCATTTCACCGACTTCCACTCTCACTCTGTACTAGACTTGACATCTGTTTTTTCTCAAATCCAATAACCTCGCCACCAGGCTTCGTATCAATTCCTCCCTCGCCCGCTGAAAGTCCCGGTATTGCTGATGGTTGTATATCTGGGAAACTTCCTCCTTCCACGCTGCATACTCTGGCTTCTCCTTCCGCTTCCTCTGGTCATATTCTCGTGGCTCATACTGGTCTGGTTCTTGCTCTTCTTCCCCCAGAAAAACATCAAACCCACACGTCTCCCACATCCTTAGTTGATACTCGAACCCAATATTGGGCATTATCAGGCCTCGGGACTCCCGAGCAGTAGCGAGCGCAGCGATATATGGGAGGGAGAGATATCGCATTACTGAGACGGATCAGATTAGACCATTATTCCAAGGTAAGCAGGTAAGTAACGTGGCGCGGCGTGGGGTGCCCCGAGACTTACTATACGCAACGACCACAGATCCCGAGCGGGAGATGCCCTGGTTGCAGTGGACGAGGACCCGGCCTCGGCTTCGGGCTGGAGGATTGTCTGTTCTACGCTCTCCTTCTCCTCCTCCTTCTTCTTCTTCCTCTTCCAACCGATTAGGCCCAATAGCATCATGCACCCACTCCAGCATGCCATCCAGTCTCGAAAGCAGATCTTCCATCGGGTCATCGTCAATATCAACGTGTTTTCGTATTATACTCGACGCGTCTGCTTTCAGTCCTGCGTCTGTCTCTGCGTCCGTTTCATAGCCCGACGACCGGGCCCTGTCCTCCCAGCGGACCACAGATAGGATATGCGTGATGCCGTGTTCAACTAACAGGGCATTAGACCGTGCTGCGAAACGACTGCCTTTTTGTTAGAGTTTTTGGTGAATATGGAGTAAGAAAAAAAAAGGTAATCGGATAGCAAGAACCTGGCTAGGCATACTCAGAAATATAGAGACCTGGAACTGCAAGAATAGGGCAGAGGGCTATCCCTGGGAGTGGATCCATTGCGAAACTGCGAGGAGGTATAGGCGCGATGCGCTAAATAGCTATGTCGAGTTGGTGGAAGTATGAATACGTAAAAAAGATGTCGGAGTAAGGATGCTGGCAGTAAGAATCGATTATGTGAGAAGTTATATGCGTGGCGAATCTCGCTGCCTTAAAAGGCTGCGATCAGGATGTGTCCCTTCCCAGGGTAGTTACGCTGGAGGCCTTGCTGTGTCATGATGACAGTTACTTTGAAACAAAGTTGAATTCCGACTGCCTACATTGTACACTTTACCATAGCACCATTATATAGTTCTGGACCCGTCGCTTGCTGAGATCGTCCGACTATACCTAAGAAATACTTCCCGCCCCATTCAGGAACTACCCCCCTCAACCCTTCCCACATCGATTCTCGAATCCCAGTCGCATCTGCACTCTTCGCTGCCGCCGTAGGCCTATCCATGTCAGCTTTAGAGGCCATCAGATCTGAAGGGTAGGTAGAGAAAATACATACCCGCGCCGCCCCCCATCCGACCAAAACCTCCCATTCTCCTCACTACCCAGCCTCACAACCCCCATCAAACCCATACTCGCGCCCTGTTCTGCACTGCGACAAACCATCGCCTCAATGCCCCTGGCCAACAACTTCGAATTGAACCCGCGGAACAGGCCACTCCGCGTGACCCCCGGCGACGCCGATGCCACAAGCACGTTCTCTGAATCCAGCCGCTGCGCAAGCTCCTGTATCCAGGGGACGAGGAGGAGCTTGCTTATATGGTAGCGCTCGTAGGACTTTTGTATTAGCCTTCGTCGTTGAGGGTTTCCAGGAGGAGAGGGAAGGTGAGACCAGGCGTGGGGCTCGGAGGAGATGAGAATGAGCCGGGATGGGGAGGCTCGGAGGAGGGGAAGGGTAATTAGTGAGGTGAGGAGAGTGCTTAGGACGTTTACCTGTTTTTGCTTATAGTATTGAACTGCGTTCGGTTGTAGGTGGACTGGACAGCTAATATTAGGTAGGGTAGGGCTCTGAATGTAGGTAGGTACCTGAACCGTCTCCTCAACCCCCGTCTCTGAACACTTCTTGAACGAAGTACAATAAACCCCCGCGTTCAGGGTAACTAAATCAAGATGCTCATCCCTCCCTGGAAAGCTGGGGGGGCTCGGTGGTTATATATATATCTTGAAGCCGTGTATGGCACTGCGGAAGCATGTAACAAGCAGCTTGAATGAAAGATCTTCGTGTATCCGATTAAAGTATAGTCATATATACACAGTACCGAAACTTGATCAATGTTTATATACTGAAAATAATACGACCCTTTTCGCGGCTTTGCGAGGTCTAGAGGGTCTGGAGTCTCCCGGCTCTTCAAGGCCGTTGCCGACCTCTCAAGATAAGGGATAATGTAGAGCAAAAGTTGAATGTCCCCGGCTGTACAGGTTTTCCATTGCCCTTTCCTAACTCCAGGCCCCGTTTCTAGTCATTCTCTTCAGTGGTTCTGCGAACTCACGACTACGCGGCACGGCCCAACGAGAGCAGGTTCGGCGTATGCTTGAATAACCCAACAACCGCACCAGCAGCCCCAAGCACACTCCCGCCCAAAACGCCTAGAAACACCATTTCCGCAAGTCCGATATCCGTGATCTTGTTTGAGCCCTGGCCTTTGGCTGCGTGCGCCTCTTTCCCTGTCTTCCTTCCCATTTGCGGAACGTATTTAAAGTCGAACCGCGTGCGAGACTTGCGCTGGACGATTCCTGTGTATAATTTCGTTCGGAAGAACTGGGTAGGTAGCCTTGTTAGCGTACCCCGGGGAGGGTGGACGGTGACTAGGGGAACATACATTGACCATATACGAATCAAGCGCCGGAACAATCCTCTGTAACCAAGCAAGCACCGTCGCAAAGACTACAAACCCCACGAATGAAAGCCGATAGATTAGCCCCGGCCTCTCGAGGTCTAGCTCGTCACACAGCGCATCGCCATTAATCCAGCGGCTCCCCGCCGCGACAAACCCACTAGACACGCTGAACGGCCGCGGCAGATTCGTCACACACTCGAGGAAGTTGTACGCCACCGTCCGTGAGGTCTCGGTTGTGCGCACCTCGTGCACGAGAAAACTCTCCATCGTACATTTCGCCTTTTCAACTGTCTCGAAGTAGCTTGTCGGTGTGCCGAGGAGGTAGCCCAGATATCGAAAGACGGCGATATAATCTGCGATTTGCCCCCTGTCGAGCGGGATTGAACCAAAAGTCGGCAGCTGTAACCACATAGGGTTGCAGCAGAAGGTGCTGATAGAGTGGATGCTGTCGAGCGTGTTGACGGGGATCCCGTACGTCTGCGTGTCGAAGTAGTCAGGGCGTCGCTGGCAGAGTTGGAGCACGCGATGGCGCACGGAGGAATGTAGTAGGCGCACGCGGACTGTTGCGATATGCCCTTCGCCGCCTGGCTGTATATATGCTGCGCTCTGCGTGACCTGAATGAGCCACTGGAATGTCTCGAGCAGGCGGCCGAGGAGCATGCGTGTTGAGAAGCCGCCTGTGCGTACGAGAACTTCAACGACACCTGGAGCGGCCTATACGAACTATCAGTTGGCAATCATGGGTAGAAGAGAGAGAGAGAGAAAGAAAGAAAGAAAGGTGAGGTACCGAGTTCTCGGCCATAAAACCCTGCAGTGCAAAGCCGACAATGTTCGCAATGGCATATCGGTAGAAGAACGTCTGACCCCGGGCAAGCTGGTCCCAATCTACCCATTCAGGCACGGTATGCACTTCATCCCAGAATTGAGCGAGGACGGGGTCGCTCTTGTGGTGCTCCCGCAAGATCTCGTAAACATCTGTCGATTTTGTCGCGCTCTCCTGCCGGATCGCCTGAATTCTCTCTAGGGCTGCCGCACCCAGGATGTCATACTGCTGGCGGAACGGTTCGATCTCTTCCCTGGATAGATGGTCCTTTGTCCAGGTGAAGGTGTAGCCACATACAGTGATATTCTCGCCGATTTTGGGGTTGGCCATTGTTATCGTCGTCGAGTTCCTGGATGCAAGCGAGCCATCGGACTAGCGGGTTATTCGATTATATACGAGCACGCCACTGCCACTACATACCCCTTTCTGCAATCTACTCAACTGCTCTTCGCACGGTGCTCCCCGCCCCCAACATGCCAAAAATAAAAAAGAGAGGTGATACAATCATGCTAGCTGGTGTGCCCGAGGCTGCATCGAACTATCGCCCGTCCTAACCACGAAGAGTAATACCCAGCGCTTAGTTGTCGCGCAAGTCCGTGCCGCAAAAAGTTGCCAAGCTCACTGCCATGGGGCCAAGCCTGGAATTTCCTCTCCAAGTAGAGAGGCATACTTGCGCTCACGCTCATGAAGATCACCGACATGGTAGACAAGTGATAAGTGATAAGGTGCGGGAGCTACTCCGTCTTGGTGCCGGCACATGCAATATGGTTGCATAAACGCACAATCAGGGCAGATTCCAAATCATAACCTACAAATTGGGCCGAGTAGTTTTTGTTAGAAAAACCTGGAAGTGGAGCGTACAGCATCGGGACCCACTATCCAAGGAATCAGCGGAGCCCTGGCATGCGGATCAAACCACGATTATCACATTGTATATTTCGAGAATGGCAGTGCGAGCCATTGGCACGGGCTTGGTAGTAGATCAGGCTGACATTTCCTTTCAGAGTGCTACCTATGTAGGAAGGAGATTGATGTGATGACAGCTGAGTCATCTATGAGGTTATCTATGACCCTCTCTCTATCCATAGAGGGGTAGGTATATAAGTAGGTTTGCTTTACTGCACCTGGCCCCTCCAAAGCGTAATAAGAGCCTGGAAGACTGCCGTTTGATCTCTCTCTCTCTCTCTCTCTCTCTCTTTCTTACAATCCACAGCAGCAGGATGTATCTCAAAGCCCTCCAAATAGCGCTCGCGCAGCTCCAGCACATCTTCCACCCAACGAGTACAGCACCCAAGGCAAGCCCAAAGACGCTCTCCGCTCCTTCTCGAGCGCAAGAGCGGGAAAAGTCACGCGAGAATGAAGAAGGACAGGGCGATTATACCACCGCCCACCTCCCGCAGATGTTCACCCTCTTCCTCTCCGGAGATCCACCCGTTAACCCGCACTACGCGGAGACCAGAGCTGAGTCTGAGCGGTGGCTAGCCCAGTACGTCTCACAAGCCATGCCCCGATGCTACTCACATGACCAATTCTCTACTGGAGTTGATTGCCTGTAAGACTAAAAATGGTACAGGAAATGTGCATTCAACGACCGCGCAACGAGGCGACTATCCAAGACGGATTTCTCGTACTTCTGCTCCATAACCGCTCCGCGTGCGGGGAGGGAGGAGTTGAGGACTGTGTGTGACTGGGGCAATTGGGTGTGTATCTTCATTGATTTGCTTTCCTGAAGAAATATTTGGGATATTACATCTGGCTGGTTACTGACTCGTGCTGTATATCTAGGTTTTCCCGTTTGATGATAGTGCGTACCCCATGAAATTATTTTGCTCTCTTCTCCGCCATGTGTAAATGTATATGCTAATAAACCATCAGTGTTCGACAACGGCTTGCTACGAGAAGACCCCACGCGAGCGCAGGACGTCATCGAGAGCCTCCTCGCCGGCATGGGGATGGACATGGACTCCAGCAAACCCTCCCCTAGATCTAGATCTCGAGCAGACGATCCGCTCATCCAAGTACACAATTCTGTCTGGGAACGAATTGTTAGGGCCTCCCCTGTCGGTAAGCGCGCCCATCCAAATCAAGAACGCATCCATCTCAACCATCCCTTCTAATCCCTCCCTCTGTAAACCAGGCACACAACGCCGCTTCGCAAAAGCGATGCACGACTACTGTATGGGGAGCTTGGCGCAGGTCCAGAATGCGTCAAGGAAGAACTTTCCCTCTGTCGGGGAGATGCTGGCTCTACGGCGGCAATCGGCGGGTGTGGCGCCGTTGTTTGCACTTGTTGAGTGAGTAACTACTTATCGATCATTCCCCAACTTATCTCGAAGATAACGGGTGAAGGTCGTGGGGAGAAGACGCTAACTACTAGCCATATTCATATCAAAAGGTACGCGCATAAGCTGAATATACCTGATTTTGTATTCGAGACCAAGTCGATTCAAGAGATTGAGCGGATCGGGGTCGATTTTGTGCTAATGTATGTCTATCGAACTGTCTTTCACCTCGAAGATTCTTACTGACGCAGACTGTACGAAAAGACAAAACGACATCCTCTCCTACTGCAAAGAAGAAGTCTGTTCTCTACTCTACCCTAATCCAACCCAACATAAGGCCCCCACTAACCTCTCCTTAAACAAATTTAGAGAGAAGGCGTAAGCCACAACCTCGTCGCGATCGCCCGCCGAACCGGCCTATCAGCCCAATCCGCCTTTACGAACATCGGCGATATGCTCCTTGCGCGCTACCGTGACTGGTACCTTGCGCTTGCAGAGCTCCCCAGCTGGGGCGAGGACATTGACCTCCAGGTGCAGGAGTATATCGAGGGGGTGAGGGGTGTTGTTAGGGCGAATCTGGGGTGGAGGTACGTTACTTCTTTACCTCTTTTATTTTGTGTTTCCCCCAAAATATGTCTTTGGAGGGGAAGTGTGCTGACAGCGTTTTGTAGTTTCCGCTCACACAGATATTTCGGCGAGATGGCGGCTGAAGTTCGGACGACGGGCGTTGTGAGGGTGAAGAGAGTGGTATGAAAGGGTTGCTTTGTAATATTATGCTACTTGGGTGGGCTTGATGCCTTGCAGCAAGCACTATGACCGTGGATGGTGGTCTGGAATATTCGAGGTCAGAGGGCGAAGGACTTAGGGCTAAGCATCTATCTACCCGCATGCGGAAGTCCAAGTTGTGGAGCTTCGACTCCCAAAGTTTAGTTAGTTAGCTCACGAACGAGGAAAGACCAAGGATTCTGACGGCTACCATCTGGCCACTCAAGAGGCAAGGTACCCTGCCGTTTGCGGAGTGTGTCTCAGTTCCCTGTTGAGATGGACATTCCACATTCCCCGACGGGAGGTGACAGCCCCGCAGCCCACACCAGGAACCAGACGTCAGCGAGGAATCAACTCAGTATGTTGTAGATTTGCGTTCGGAAGGTCGCATTGAATAGCCAAAAATTTCACTCGGGAGCTACACCCTCAGTTTCACATTCAATAGATAGCAAACACCCTACACTTCCGCTCCATCCCTAGAATCGCAGCACCACATGCCAGATCACATCCCTTCGGACTCAAAGGCTAAAGCCAACATGGGGGTCTCTAACAAGACAGGCGCCTTTCTCCTGCAGACCACGCGCCGCAAATCACCCCTCTTCATCCTCTTCGCGCTCATCATCCTCATAATTATCTACCCCTTCCGCTCAACCCTCCTCCCGAGAAGCCCATCAACCTCGTCAATCGCAAACCCTACAGACCCAATAACCACAGAACAAGATCCCAACTCTCACAAATCTCAATCCCCAGAAGAGGAACCCCTCGCCCCCTCGCTCCCCGCATTCTCCCTGCTATCGCGCCCAATCTCCGCCGCTGACAGAACCACAATCCCGAAACTCCTCCACCAAACATGGTTCCCGGCGGGCAGCAACATGTCCGAGTCCGCGCAGGGATGGGTCGCGACGGTGAAGCGCCACTACTCCGACTGGGAGTATGTGCTCTGGGACGACGAGAGCGACGAGGCCCTCGTGCGCGAGCACTTCCCTTGGTTCCTGGAGACGTACAGGTCTCTCCCGAAGGAGATTAATCGCGCCGATATGGCGAGGAATTTTTATATGTTTCTTTTTGGCGGGTGAGGCTACCATCACATATTTATCACTTGGTTTATGATTATTAACGACTTAAGTAGGATGTACGCCGACGTCGACACCGAAGCCCTCCGGCCGATCGATCCGCTCTTCGCCTCGCACGAGGTCTCTCTAGCATCGCACCTCGACACGCTCTCGTCACCGACCCCATCGTCATTCTCCTCAGGGAGCAGAATCCAACGCGCATTCATGGGCCGCATGGCGCACACCCTCGACCCAGAGGGTCTCGGCGCGATCCCCAACGGCTGGATGGCCTCGCCGCCGGGCCACCCCTTCTGGCTGCTCCCCGTGCTCTCGGTGCTCGAGAACCCCAAGGGCGACGGGAGCGTCGAGGGGATGACGGGGCCCGGGATCCTCGGCCCGCTGATCAAGCAGTACTTTGCCAGTGCGGGGACTGGGGGTGGAGATGGGGGGTTGATGCGGCAGCTGTGTAGGCGGATTCGAGAGAGTAAGAGTGCGGAAGGTAGTGATGATGCGGGTGGTTGGAGTGTGTTCTGTCCCCGGGAGAGTGAGCGCGATCATAGTCTTGAGGATCACGGGATGGCTGGTGGAGGACACGGCGAGGTCGAGGGGGAGGAACTGCGCCACGCGCTGGTTCTCCTCCCACGCGAGCAGATCTACCCCTTTAGTTGGGTGGACGATGGCGATGTCAAGGTCTGTCTGGGGGCCAAGTCGAATCCGCTGTTTGACCCGGAGGCGTGCAAGCGGCGGATGAGGGTTGATGCGTGGCCGAGTTATTTTATTACGTATTGTACTCATACTTGGTAGGTTTTGACTATTTCTTTCCTTCCGTTTTTTTTTTTCTTTTTTTTCTTTTCTATATTATATATCTTGGGAAAAGCTATGTATGTAGGTACGAACGGGTATTAGGAGGAATGATCATGTATCTCACTTTTGGTTCCTAGCTCCAGGTCCACGTCCACGTCCACGTATGGATGGGGTAGTAGTACCTTACTAGTATGACTGGTCAGGAGGGAAGCAGCAAGCGAGAATTCATGACTCGTAGTTAATTGGTAGAAGAGAAGCGTAGTAAGCATGCCGGATACGGACGTCGATGTAGTAAGTGGACTTGCAGTCGCAGTTAGGGTTACAATGGATGCAACTGAGGCCTGGCCAGCTGTTCCATGAATCATTGTGGGTTACTCGCGTTGCATCAGCTGGTTGTGACGAGGTACTTGGTCAAGTCGGTTAAATGTGCTTTGAGTCGGACGTCGTCGCGAGGTTTGGATTTTAATGAAGTTGAGTTAAATTGGAATTGACCTCAAAGTGCTCAGATCGATATGTACGCAAATCCCGCCCCGAACAAGCAATCATGGAATATTGTTCTTTGCACGGTGTACGTCTTTTGGTCCTCTACCTGAGAGCAGGAACTAACTGTTATATGTGAAGAAACTGGATCTTCTGGTCCAACCTCACCATCCTCTTCAATAAATGGATTATCGAGTATACACCATTTAGTGAGTCCCTCCAATAAACCACGAACCTGAACATTACAGTGTATACTAACCTCGACAGAATACCGTAGGTTTCTCTCCTCACCACCCACCACCACCACCACCACCACCACCACCACCTCTACTTCGTACCCATCAACTTACATACTAACCTGCATCCCTCCCAAAAGCAATCCTCCTAACAACATGGCACCTCCTCTTCGCGACACTCGCAACGCAACTCCTCGCACACACAACCCCGCTCCTCTCAGCGCGCAAGTCCCTCCCCATGAACGCGCGCATCTACACGGCCAAAATCGCCCCCATTGGACTTCTCTACAGCGCAAGCCTCGTCTGTAGCAACGTCGCCTACGTGTATTTGAATGTTGGGTTTATTCAGATGCTCAAGGTACGACCTTTCCCCTCCTTCCCGCCTTCGAAAGCCTAGAGATATACATATATATATATGCTAGCGCGTGAAAAAAACGTCATGTTAATTTGTTTACGCGTGTAATTAGGCCGCCGGCCCCGTGGTAACCCTTTTAACAAGCTACATCTGGTCCGTGACGGAGCTGACGACGGGGAAAGTGGTGAACATCCTGGTCATCGCCGTGAGCGTGGGCGTGACGGTTTCGGGGGAGATCCAGTTCTCGTGGTTGGGTGTTGGACTGCAGGTTGCGGCGCTGGTCTGTGATGCGAATCGCTTGGTGCTTATGGAGCTTATTACCTCGTCCTCCTCCTCCTCTTCAAGTTCTTCTTTGAAAGAACGGGAAGAGACTAGGCTGAGAGATGAAGAGGGTGAAGGGAAGTATACCTCCCACTCCCACTCTCACTCAGAATCCGAGTCCCAGCTCCAACCGGAGAACGTCCGCGCCCTAGGCAAAATGGATCCGCTCGTGAGCCTCTACTACACGGCGCCGATCTGTTTCGCCTTGAACGCGATCCTCGCGTGGAAGGCCGAAGTGCAGCCGCTACTGCTGTCGCAACTGCAGGAGCGCTCCACCACCACCACCACCACTAGTACCCCATCCACAACAGCAACCTCCCTCAGCCTCAGCGAGATAATCCTCCAAACAGGCCTATCGACCCTCCTCGCAAATGCCCTTGTGGGCTTCCTGTTGAACGTTGCTGTGTTTACGCTCGTGCGTTTTTTTTCTCCCACCCCTTTCCGACCCCTCCAAATATATCTCTGGACCGCTAGAGCTAACATGGCTAGATCGGCAAAACATCCGGCCTAACAATGACACTCGTCAGCATCCCCAAGAACATCCTGCTAATCGCGGCGTCGGTCGTGCTCTGGGGCACGCGTGTCTCGCCCGTGCAGGCTGTTGGGTATGCGGTTGCACTGGCGGGGCTGGTTGTTTATGCCGGTGGCGGGGGGTGGGCTTGTGAGGTTCCCGGTGTGAAGTGGGTGATGCTTAGAGGGTGGAGGGCTTGGAGGGGTGTTGTTCATAATGCCAGTGGCAGGGGTGGTGGGTATGGGGAGGTTGCGGGGAAGGAGGAGGGGGAGCGGTTGGTTTAGTCTTGGTTATGTGTGTCTGGGCTGTTGGAGGAGTTGGAATAGTAGGTATGTACTTGAGCATTGAGCTAGGGAAGTAATGCAAGCTAAGCGAAGGGATGTACGATAAAGAGAAGAAGATTTTTTTTTTTTTAGGTGTTTGTATCTGATAATGATGAGCCAAGGTGCATTGACTGCGGTATAATAATTCTAATGAAATATACTATCCTATAATAAACCCTCTATCGATTCATGAATCGTTAACCTCACCAGTCTACGAAAGAAGAAGTATATATTTAGACTGGCAAGATGGCATCTAGATCAAATAAAGCCTAAGCTTTCTTGAAGGGCTCCGGCTCCGGCAGGTTCTCAAGGGTATCCTTCCTGGCCTTGCTGCGAACCAAGTGCTCAAACGACGCCGCATGCTCAACGCGCGGCGTAAACGGCTCAAAGTCCCACAGGTAGCCTAGCGTCCTCAGGATCGACGTAGCAGAGTACGAAACAGTCTCGCCGCCAGCATTCTTGCCCTTTTGCTCGACAGTGCCCTTTCCAACCCAGGGGGAGATCAGCAGCGTCGGGATACGTCCACCGAGACGGTTGAAGGGGAAAGTGTAGTTCTCGCCGTTGGGGGTCTCGAGGGTGAAAGTGAGGTCGTCGGGGCGGGGCGCGAGAGGCGCGGGGACGTGGTCGTGGAAACCACCGCTCTCGTCAAAGGTCAGGATGAAGAGGGTGTTGTCCCACTGAGGGCCGGAGCGGAGGGCGTCGTAGACGGACTTGATGAAGGTCTCGCCATCGGAGATGAGGCCGCTCGGGTGCATGGAGGTGGTGCCGACGCCGCAGCACGAGGGGTTGATGTACGTGAGTTCGGCGAGGTCGCCGGCTGCGGCGTCGTCGTAGAAGTTGGCGAGGGGAACGATCTTGTCTTCATTGCCTGTGGCGTAGGTCCAGTTGTAGAATCCAGCGTCGGGGCCAGTGCCACCAGCGGGATCAACGTAGTTGACCCAGGTGTGGTTGGTCTCGGTGAGTTGCTGGAAGATGGAGCGCACAGGGAGCTCGTGGTTGGTGAAGCCGGCGTCATTGAGGCCGTGGCCATGGGATGTTCCGGAGGTAAGGGCTGCGCGGTTGGGGTTTGTGTTCTACATACAAAACACCATTAGCAAATGTTCCCAGCCTTGACAAGTGTTGAGTGAGGACGTACTCCCGGAATATCAGAGTGCCAGTGGTTGAAGGTCAGGTAGTTCTTGACCAACGAGGTCAAAACAGGCACCTGTTCTTCAGTGTAGTAGTGCATGACCTGAGTAACGAGGTCGGTCTTGTTGGCCTTGGCCTCGTAGAGACGCATCTGCTCGTGCGCAAAGCCCTTGTTATTCGGCTGGAGCTTGCCCGAAGCAATAGCATCGTTGTCCGGGGTGTATTCACCGTAGAACTGAATGTTGTTGCCGTAGATGGCGTGGTCCGGGTCATTGATGACCGAGTCGAAGCTCTTGGGCGCCGTGCAGGCCTGGCCCTCCGAAGGGTCCGTCAGGTTGAACGGATTGCAGAACGGTCCGTTGTGGATGGGGTTGTCGAGCCCGTGGGTCTTTTGCCCGCCGAGGATGTTGTCAAATGAGCGGTTCTCCATGACCAGGATGACAACATTCTTGATGTGCGACTTGAGATTCGCAATCGAGTTTGGCTTGTGCGGCTGGTTGTGGCCAGCTGGGCTGGCAACAGCCGCCACAGCGAAGGAGAGGAGGCCAAAGTATGCGGCGAGATGCATTTTGTCGCGTCGCTGACCCCGGATGTGTTTGCGTGATTCTCAGTCCATGTCTGGATTCCACGCGCCTTTTATATCCATCCTGACCCCCCAACATTCCGATCGCTGCAAGACTGAGCACCTTGTTTACTCCAACCCACGTGCAGCTTGTCGCAGCTGTGGTGCATCGCGACAGCATGCGCCCTTGCTTGAACGGGGGTGAAATGACGCTGATCGCAACCATCGCAGCCGTGTGGGACGGCGCCGTTCAGGGCGGCAGGCAACATGGCGAGAAAGCATATAAGCGAACTCCAATGGGAGAGATGTGCAAGTGCACGAGGAACAGAATCTCTAGACGATGTTGCAATCGGATGCGGGGGGTCAGAGCCGGTGCCCAGGCACAGGGCGGGTTCCGGAATATTCCTGCGGGACCGTCAAGCAGTGATAAGCAAGTATAAGACCGCTTGGCTGGCCTGGGCCAGTGCGTTACGAGCGTTGATGCTCCAATGCACCGCTGCCGATTCGTTGGCAAAAGATGGCGCAGGTCGTGGGGATTTGCAGCGGATTTATTGGGCAGTCACGATATCCACTTTGGTTGAAGATCGACAATTGGATATCTTCATACAGCACTACGGTAGGGAAATAAATCAGCACCTCGTTTAGAGAGGAGATTAGGTGTTGATGAATGCTGGTGCTAACGAGCTTTCTGCTTGACATCTCTACCGCCCATGCCTCCAGCTGTCTGGTCCGATGACCCTCCACGTCTGTCGATAACACTACGAAACTAGGACTACCTCAGAGCTCGTGCTGCCTTTAAACAACCAGATTCATCGAAATACGAGCATCACACACTGCTCGAAAATCCTCAACCCAGAACCAACGGTTGAACTAATATCAGGACCCGTGGACGAACCTCACTAAGTACAGCCTTCAGCAAATTGCCCTGCATCTACTCCAACGCTGAGATCCCACCTGACATCAGAATACCTACAAGCGTAATAACTCGGCAGATATAGTCTGATGTAAACAAACAACCCTCCGACCTGAAAACTGAGACCTCAACCGAACCACGGTAGGCATCATAAGCATCGTGTTGTCATGCCGAAAGCTCCGATTACCACGGCCTCACGCAGAAAGTTATGAAGATAGATAGATACAGAGTGGACGGAACATATAGTAAAGAAACATTATAAGCGTCCAAGTTCAATAACCCAGGTTTACCCTCATTTCCCTTCAATCGATTCTTTATAGTTTCAAGTAAAAATGCCCCTCAACCCTCAACCCTGCAACCCCAGAGACAACAACCGCATTCAAATCCGACCTCGAAGACCGACACCTGATCTACGACTACGCCGTGCAACCCTCCAGCTCCAACAGCGGCGCGGAGGAAAAATGGCGCTACGAGATGTGGCTCTACTCCGCCTCGCGCATCGTCTATGCCATCCACGGCGGGCCATGGCGGGAAGGAAAAACTTCCAGGCGGTCACGTACCAGTGTATCCGGGCGGGCGAGCTGTGGCAGGTGAACTGGCTCGAGGAGACAGGGACGATCTGTAGTCTTGTCTATGATCTCCCGCGCGCGAAGATCACGACGCTGCTGTGGTTTTCGAGGGGTCATTGGGAGAGGAGTGAGGAGGCCAAGGGGGATAAGAGGAATCCCGGGGATTTGGAGAGGTGGAGGGGTTTGGCAAGGATTGGGGATCAGAGGGAGAGGGTTCTTTTGAGTGAGCAGGCGGATATTGTGGAGGATTTTTGGGGGAGCGTGGAGTTGGAGGGGATTGAGGAGGATTGGGAGACTATGTAGTATGCACATGTATGTTTTGAACGGGATGTCAAAGTAGAGCTCCGTATAGTTGTGTGTATTGTGTCATTAGTAAATGCAACTATATACATGATTAAATTGGGCTTCGGTTGCCTGTCGAAGTAACCCACTGCTTGTAGCGGTCGGCGTCATCTGCGGTCCTGGTGACTGCTTTGCAGTTGATTTGTGCCGTCCTGAGCAGAAAACCTACAAGTAGGTTTGAGCGAGTGAGGTGAGGTGCATGCTGCGGCACTGTGTTGTCCATGTATTGGTCCGGCGTCAACAGACTGTTGAGGTGCCGCATGGGTCGTAACGGTTCGGCGTCCGGGTGAGTCGTCGGCTCGGTGGAACCGTTTAGTTGGTATGTCGCTGGTTAAGGCGGTTCGTAGTAGAGAATATAGGGTTCGAATGTTTAAACCTGGGGTTATTTTTTTCAATCGGCGCTCACAGAAGTCCCTGGGGACGGCGCGCGAGCGCAAACGAGTTCAACCTGAATTCCGTTCGGATCTGGTGGTAACGGACTGCCATACGCTGGCGTCCGGCTCATTATCCCAACTGCCACTTGTTCGGCCTGGTCGGCGGAGGTCATATTATCGATGAACCATGTCATCCATGGTGAGTCGGCGCTTCCGGTCTTTTTGATGACTGCAACCTGCTCGTCTTCGCTTTCGAATGCGAATTCTGAATGGGTTAGAACAGGCGGACAGTTGGGCACGATAATACTCACGGTCAGTAGGTAGTTTTTGAACGTCGAAGAACGGTGGAGGGCAGTTCTTGATCTCTGGCGGGAGGACATGGAATGATTCAATCAGCATGCTTAGAGGATTGTCGTATTGGCCTCCGTTTATCAGGCGGAAGATACCCTGCTTGAAGAAGTCCTTCATATTCTTTGAGCACTCAGAGCCCCAGACACCGTCGCACCCATTGTTTGCGCCCGAAGGAGTTCCTGTCAAATTGCCCACTCGGACCGCGATCTCGGACGTCCGGTTCATATCAATCACAGAATTGTTGACATAGGCCTCGTATCCAATCCAATATCCAGCCTTGATCATCGGCGCTTGACCTTTCCCTCGACCGTCGGCGTCGAATGCGTAGTAGAAGTTGATTGTTTCGAGAAAGAGTGGAGGGAATTTGAAGGTGATCGCAGTTTGGGCTAACGGGTCGACACATCCACTGTCCCAGAAACGGCACATGTCTGCGGAAGTAGGGGAAAAGGATGTGAGAATCATGAGAACAAAGAGGTACGGTCGCATCAGCGAGCGAGGGTGGAGAATGGAAGCCATTTGATCCAGAAGTCGTCAATCAACTGCCCCAAGGCTCAATTATACCCTGAGAGCCAGGGGAGCCAGCATCCTACTACCCGTCGATGTCAAGAGGCGATGAATATATGCGGCGAGACAAAACAGAAATCCCTAAAATAGGTGACAAATAGACCGATCTGTCGTGCTCGTGACACGGTATCGTGAGAGGACCGAGGAATGTTGCTACAAACAAATATCGTCGAAATAGGCGTGTGGAAGTATAGTATATCACAGCGAGTAGGTCCGTTAATCGAATAATCCGAGAATCGAAAGGCCAGATATTATATATAGCCGTTCCCTGTCACGAAACAGCGAGTCAAAAGGTCGTCGGCGCGACAGGAGAGGTGGTGGGAGCGTCGGAAGTAAAGGGGAAGCTGGATCAAGGGCGACCGAGAGAGGAGCGGCGGAGAGAAAACAAGAGCGACGATATGAGCGATAAAACAGACAACTAACTTCGTAATACGAGTCGGCGAAATATACAATGGGCGGAGGACAGCCGGCCTAGGGGAGCGAGAAGTCTGAGGTCAAAAGGAGTCGGTGGACAGCCTTGCAAGTCAGATTGTTTCGCTTCCTGAACAACGGCCAGGGAACTTGGTAAGGTGATGGTAACAGTAAACACTAGCGGCACTTGGCTCTGGCTATCATTGGCAGTCTCCGCAAACAACCCCTCCAAAACAGGCATTCCGAGGTGGAGATCGCTTCCAGGGTCAAACCCAGGCCAACCACTCGCGGTCGGGTACCGCTGCTTCGAACAAACCCGGGCAGCCGAACCTACACATTTGATATTGATTTGCGATAGATATTACAAATAATTGGGCTATGCTATGGTCTTGAACCCAGTGTGATTTTCTATTTTCCCTGACTTACCCTGGTTTTCGATCATGTGTCTATAAGGCTGCCCTTCATTGTCGAGTCAATCCTGAATCAGGGTGGCGCTCTTGGCGGCTCTCGGTACCCCACTTGGCGCCCCTTTAGCTGCTCATTGGTCCCTTCAGGGTCTTTTGAGAGAAAAACATCCATTCTCGCTGACCTCATCCGATTCGGTCAGGAATGTTGTGCCTGTCGATGACGCAATGAATCACAGATCAGTTTCGGGATTTCTGGAGCCTCGCTGGTCCCCGGATCAGCATTTGATAGCCAAGAAGGACGATCGCACAAAAATTGCCAAAATTGGATGAGCAGCAGTATATGTGGTTGGATGGCATTGTTGGCGGCCGGCTGAGTCATGTTAGCAGCAGTGCCAAAGGAGTGTTCGGTGGCATGGACGGAGGAGAACCACTTCTACTCCGTACCCGGTACTTTCAAAGAATACACCTGGCAGATGCAATTGGCTGATGGGGCACTTTCTGCGCTTGGATATAAAATGGCTGGTTCGTTTACTCCGTACTCCGTAGTATGACAAACAACCAGCATTGGATCTCTGGAAAGATATTATTCAATGCGATACGGAGTAAGAGAGGTTGGGAACTTAGATAAGACAGCAGCTCCAGATATATTGCATACTGGATTGCTTTAGCCGCACGAATTATTACGGAGTAGCAAAGTACAATATCCTCGTAAATTTGCAGTTCCACCAGAATATGGATGCCTAGAAAACCGAGGCAAAGACTTCCTCAATTCGTGCGAAGGCCCCTGACAATTGGTTTTTGACTACTAATCTCACTATCACTGTGAATTATCCTCAGTGTGAGAGTGGAATCTTATGTAGATCACGGAGAATAACTGAGACATCTGCTTCTCATTCAGCTGGCTGAAACGTCTGATGATGCGGCAAGGAATGTGAAGAGGGCGTGGAGACAATGAAAGGGATACAATATACTCGTAACTTGCTAGAAGGCATTATGTTTGCTTCATGTCATTATTGACAACATAAGAAGAGATGATCATGGTTATAGCCGCGGCCAGCATGCACTGTAGTCTGATCTTGAGTATAAGAATCTCCAGCCTTTGTTGTTGGAGCTTCATCGGGAGCAGTGGGAGGACGGAAGAGGAAAGACGGGGAAAAGCGTGGTCAGGTGATCCCCCGCGGGAGTGTTCTTCAGCCACCGACAGAGCTGGAGCTTCACTCGAAGCTGACCACGGTTGCTTATCTCGTTGCCTGTCCCCACGATGTCACTTGCTTCAGCCGAACTGCCCAGTATTACTATTGTGCTCGGTACCCCAAGAGGTCCGCGAGATCAACAAACGGTTTGAAATGGGGCTCGGCACACCTTATGTACTCGACTCCAACTGCACTGCTACAATGATACAATCACCCCACCTTGCTCGGATACTGATCACGCTGGTCATCATATACCAAGAACTAATTGCTACTACATCATTAACATAGAGAGGCTTTTGGAGGAACCTCTTTCAGAACACTGTTAGATCTACCATTTGGCTATGCTCTCGCATTCAAGTGGGTCACAATGAAATACCTCGCGTTGAAATTATCTACCCAGACGGGAGTAAACCTTCCCGCGGGATCTATCACGAACCAAGTTCTACCTGGTAACCCTACGTGCTTCACTCTCCCATCCCCAGCATGGAGAAGGAAAAGTCAGACATGGAGGGGTGCGGGGCCCCCTAAATCCAAGATGCTATAAGAGGCTTCGCTGTCTACTCCTAGGATATGTAGCCGGATTGCCATTCTTCGCAATACAGGGACAATGGCATTGACGAAGGGAAGCAAGTTTCAATTCCATCTCCAAGGCCAGTCGCTTCGACTAGCGCAGGTGCTTCTTACCGTTGCACCGGCATTTATTACCTATGGGTATAATCAAGCCGGGATTGGGCCATTGGCCACTTTGCAGACTTGGTATGTTGTCAAGCTTTCTGGAGGATGTTCCCAGACGGTATAATTGTACCCAACTTTGGGCCGTCCTGGAAGTGTCTTCGAGGGCGTGACTTCTGAGCTGGATGTAGATGCGACTGAACTGACAATGGGCTCACAGGGTGCATACCTTTCCCGAAATTAACACTGTCAATACATCCGGCGCAATCAAGCAAACAAACTCCACCCGAAAAGGCGCCGTCATAGCATCCCTCCAACTAGGCGCACTAGTCGGCGCCCTCTCATGCACATACATAGGTGATTTTTTGGGCCGCCGAAAGACAATCTTCCTTGCGGCATTGATCACGGTGGTTGGGGAGGTACTTCAGACGTACTCGTTTGGTACAGCGCAGTTCACGACAGGCCGCGTGATCTTAGGTATCGGTGTGGGCCAACTCAGTGCGACAGTCCCTGTCTTCCAAGCTGAGTGTAGCGCTGCGAAACAGAGGCCGACATGTTGTCGTTGATGGGATATGCATGGTATTAGGGTTCGTGTTGTGCAATTGGATTGACTTTGGGCTTAGCAAAGCCTCCGGTCCGGTGCAGTGGCGTGTGCCACTTGCGTTGTCTTTCCTCTTCCCACTGATGGTTCTCGTGTCCGTTTTTGCTCTTCCAGAATCGCCCCGGTGGCTTGTTCTCGTTGGAAGGATAGGGGATGCAGCAGCGAGTCTAGCGGCGTATAGAGGCCTCCCCGTCGATGATGAGGCGGCCCAGGCAGAGATTGCAGGGGTCGAATCCGCCCTGGAACTCACAGAGCGTTCGGGAGGCATCACACTACGGGAGGTCTTTTTCGGAAAAGACGAGGAGCGCCTACTATACAGATCGCGCTGTGTATGGTGATCCAGTTTTTCCAACAAATGTGCGGTGGGAACCTGATATCAACCTACCTCTCAACAATCTTTGAGCAAAACCTCAAACTCAGCAGCGATCTCTCCCGGATCCTCGCAGCCAGTGCCCTAGCCTGGAAATTTGTGTGTAATTTCATCCCCTTCTTCGCAGTCGACCGCCTGGGCCGGCGCAAAGTCTTCATCTTCAGCGGCACAGGAATGGCTCTTTGTATGACGGTCCTCACTATAATAACCGCCCTCAACACCAAAGGCGACCACAAAAGTCTCTCCTAGGCATCCGTCGTCTTCATCTGGCTCTTCAATCTCTTTTAGCCGATCGGGTTTTCCGGTGCCAACTTTCTCTACTGCACGGAAGTCCCGCCAACACAGCTCCGCGTCGCCATATCTGCCGCTTCCACGGCAAACAAATGGCTGTGGAATTTTGTCGTTGTGATAGCTACCTCCGTGGCGCTGGATACGATCGGGTGGAGGTATTATATCGTCTATGCGGTGATTTCGGCTTGTATCCCTGTCACTGTTTATTTGTTTTACCCGGAGACCATGGGGAGGAGTTCAAAGGGCTGGAGGCCGTCTTTCGGGAGGTAGGGAGTGTCTGGGAGGTTGTGGAAATGGCGAGGGGAATGCCTGTAGGGGATGTTGGTGGTGTGACTGGGGAGGGTGGAGGGAAGGAGGTAGAAAAGGAGGAACTAAAGGAGCATGCTTGACGTGTGATACGAATATCCATCCATTTTTGGTGGTATTTTCTACGGACAGATACTGAGTTTGAAGTGGTCTTGATAAATTGTGTCTTAGCTTCGTTGTTACCTAATATTGAATAGTATGACGGTATTGCTCTGCATTTCTAGAAAGAATGTTACGAACGAACTATATCCTTCCCAAGCCCGCATCCTTACTATTCTTCCCCTCCAACTCGCGCATTCGAGCCTTAATAATCGTATTAGACCTATTCACCTCCCTCGTCATCCTCCTCAACCTCTCCAGCTCCCGATTCATATTCCTCTCCGCGGCAGCCACAATCCTGCGCGCGGTCTCCATCTCCGCCGCCTCCACACCACTTAGCCCTTGCACGGAAGAAGTATTCTTATTCTTATTCTCACGGAAATGCCTCTCCATATTCGAAATCTTCGTCACAGCCTTTATAAGCGGTAAGACGGGCACCATGTTATATGTAAGCCACGCTGCATTATCGGGCGTAGCCCCCTGGTGCCCGAAGACAATGTCCATGGCTGCAGCGCGCTGGGCAAATTTCTTCGAGCTCTGGGCGCCCTGAGGCACGGGGGCGACGTTCACTTCCCAGTTGAAGGCCGGGAGGTGGAACCGGGTCTGGCTTGTTCTCGTACCTTCGTTGGACGGAGGTATAGAAGCATTGTCGGCCGCAGTTGTAGTCATAGTGATGCTAGCAGTAGTGGTAGGGTCATTGTTGCGGCTGGCCGCCCATTTCTTCCAGGCCTCATAAGACCGTCGCTCATCGACAGTCATTTGCGCCTTGGCGATCGACTCCGCATCCTGGGCCGTCTCGGGCGCTCGCTTCATGCCTGTCCAGAGCGCGAGGCTGTTGCCTTGCTGTACGACCTCGGCTAGACGGGAGACCTTGTTCACTGTCGTCTCGAGGTCATCGCCGTCTTCTGGCGTCGGCAGGATGTGGAATGTCTGGCTTAGGTTCATCAGGTTCACTGGGTCTATCTGTAGTGGTTCGTGGGGCGGAAATGGGGTGAGACTTGTGCCCGAGCTCAGGGTGCCAGGCTCCTCCCCCTCGTCTTCCTCCTCCTGTGTGCTGTTTGAGTCTTTGTCGGTCGTCTCTGGTTGGTCGATGGCCCAGGGGATGAAGACGAGTTCTGAGGGTCCATTCTGTGAACCCTTTTTATCGCTAGGATGGGATGAGGTGGGGTCTGCCATGGGAATATCTTGGTCCATCGTTCCCAAACGTTGGTGGATATGTATTGGCAAGGTCTTTGGTGTATCCTCACAGTTGCCTCACTTTGGGAGACGAAGAGATAAGGAACCTTCAGCTCGTGTGACGGCGCAACACGGCAGAAATCAATGATACTCGCACCTCTTGTAAAAAAAATGTCGGAAATATATTGCATACATACATAGGTGGAGGAGTGTCCTTGGATTCGGCAATGAAATTCGAATGGATGACTACCGGCCACGACAAGCTCGCTTCATTCAGTCATATCTCTCCATAGGGCTGAGATGGATGCGTAGGTTGATTAGTCTTTCTGGAGAGATGTACGAATCTTAAGGTTCGTGTTTTGTATACGCGAAAATGTAGGAAATGTAACAGATTCATGCATGGCAGTCCGACGGAGATGACTAAGCCTGCTGCACCTGGGCATTCACTCAGTGGAGAAAGGAAAGCAGGCAAGGAGCCTTTGATCACAATTCTATAAAAGTATATGTAAAAGGTATATTGAAATTGTCCATTTGCAGTTTGATCAGTATATTGTACAACAGGTGCTCCCGAATAAAGCAACTGGATCAGGGCATCGCCCTATAGTATACATAGTGTTTCGTGACCATTTCGTCAGATATATGAGGTGAAAGTCGCTTCTGGCAAGCAGGTAATGTCCAGAAAAAATATGGGGAAAGAAGACAAGATAGTGATAGTAGGAGAGTGTCAATATGAAAACATTTGAAAAAAAAGGGTCCTAACGCCAGTGCTCCACGCTCGAATGCTGAATCGATATTGTTATAGCCAAATTTTCCGTATTCTCCGTATTTTATCGGATTGGACGGGGTTTAGTTGTCGTCGTCATCAGAGGCGTGGCCTCTCCTCCAGACACGCTTCCAGGGACCTTCGCCCCCAAGTACGATTGCCTCGCGGTCTTCGCGCATACCCTCGAGAACACCGACAATGCCGCCGTTGCGTAAACGCTCGAGGACAACGTTCATTCCTTGCTTGCTTTTGAGGATGGCATCTCTTGTGCGGTTCAGGCCGATCAATTCAATTGTTCGTTGAATGCCGGCAGTCGATAGCGAGGTGAAGAATCCCCGCTTGGGGGCCTCCTCCTCGCACTCCCCTTCGGGTTTCCGGCGTCCGAGAAGCTTTCCTTGTCCGAATCGCGAGCGGAAGGTAACAGTTGTCCTGACGGCCGTTTGTTCACTTGGTTTATCGTCGAGTGAGAGACCGTCTAGCCTCTGCAAAGCCCCTTCCAGTGGCTGGCGTTGATAATGTTGTTTTTCCACCACACTGAGAATGCCAGTCCACTCCATATTTCGCGATTCCGACTCCATCCAGCCTTCCTTCACGTCCACAATAGTCGTCTCCAGAATATAGCTCTGGCCGGAATTATCCGAACCGCCAATGCCCTTCGGCAGAAGCTTCAGAATACCCGAGGGGACCTTAGATTTCTTCAGGTGGATGCGCGTCGTATGGAGACGGTGAGTCTTCGGGTCGACATAGCGATCAATGACATCGGTCGTCAGAACGTGTCTGGAGTACGGGTTTGGGTAGCGGAGGAAGTAGGCGAGGGAGACGGCCGGAAAGGAATAATCGTAGGTGTAGAGGTTCTCGAAGAACTTCATAATTGCCGATACATAAACTCAACTCTGTAGATTGATTCTTTGCTTTCGGCGGGAGAAGATGGAATGATGTTGGGCGTGATGTGGTGTGGCGATTGGAGTTGTTTGCTCTGGGGGATGTGCTGCGGTCGCCTGCTCAATAATCACCTTTTTTTCCGCTCACGTCGGAGCCTCCCTTTTGGTCGAAGAATTTCTGCCAGCTCCATGCCGCTAGCCTGATTAAGAAACGCGGGGTGACGGTACTTTTGGTCACGTGCATAATAATAAGTACTGTGAGCAAGCATCTGATCTTCGCGAGTCATAAGATGGGGCGACATCATCATTGATTTCTTGTTTGGCCATTTATTGATCAATTGTTGGATACCCTCCACTCTGTTCCTGGTTGTCCCGAGAACACCTACGTCAACTCATTTTCTCGTACTATATATGCCGAGGCTTGTTTGTCTGTCCATCATATCAATAAAATCAAAAAGCTTTGGGGAAAGAAAAAAAAAAAAAAACGAAGGCTGTGCTGAAAACAATTGGGGATTGTTTACTAAGACCGATCCGAAATTATAGTAATTTAACTTGACAAGTGGAACAAAAATTTGACAATCAAGACCGAGAATTTTCCCTATAGACCGAGTCTTGTACTAATGAGGTCTCTTGTTGAGCACGACCCTCCCGGAAATAAAGCCTCTTACTCCATTGCTCAGCAAGCATATTTCACCATCAATTAGGTCCGCAGTAGTGATTATCTGTTCCCTGCAAAAGCCTTGAGCTAAAGCATAACGCCTGCTTGTGCCAGCACAACCACCACTCGACAGCGGGGGTGTGATCCACTCCGGCTCGTTCTGTTCCGTATTCTCTCTCCGACGCCTGAAGTATGGGGTCGTAATGCTCCCCTCCATTATCTCGCCTTTCGGATTGACAAGAAGTACGTCGGCTGTGTCCTGAGGAGAGGAGATCCCCAGCCGAGCCCGCGCTGCCATGTATTCTTCACGAGCGGTTGTCTTGTGCGTAGTAAGGCTTGATGGAGTCGTAGGAACTGTATCGATGTAGACACGCCAGGGTGTAGATACTGGGCTGATGATAAAGGGAACGACAAAGTTCTCTAGTTCGGATCGCGTGGCCGGGTTGACATCGACCCTGCAGTCGCCATTGCGATCAACGACTATCCGAAGACGCCATGGTCGTCCCTTGTCAGGTATAAACTTATCGAGATGCCGTGCGAACTGGGCAAGGTCTTGCTCGAGGAAGTTCAACGCGTTATCCCAGTTGAAGAAGCGTGCAGCGTTCCGAAGACGGTCTTGATGGTATGGTAAAAGGTAGTAAGGAGTATTCAGCGGATCGGGATAGGCGTCTACGCCTCTCTGAGCGACGACATTGGGGAGAGCAGGATCGTAGCGAAGCGTCGATATGATCTGGAAGGCTTGAGAAGACATTGTTTCCAGGTTGTCAAACTCTGAGAGCTGGATTTGCGATCATTTTTGACCTATCCACGTGCAGCTGGACCGACTGGAGCCGAGATCGCACTGCACAGTTAGTCAGAACTTTTGTTAGTTCAGGTGAGAGAGAATAGATTGCCAGGACTTTTGACCATCATTTAGGCGTCTCTGTCTGCTCTGAGAGTCTCAATGACGGTTTTTCGAGCTTCGACTTTCCATCCGGTGATGGCGGGTGTGGAGCAACCCAGGAGCTGGCCATCCCTTTCGGATGACGTTGATTGGGCCGACCAGCAACAAGAGCTCGGGAGCGCTGCTGGTCGCCGGAACAGCCAACCTTGAAATCGCATAACTTTTTCATGGCCGCATCTCTTCCTCATCTCCCCAACCCAGACTGACACGCGGCCTCCTGCCTACCACACCGTTTGTCTTCCCTCTCTTCGATTAAAATAGCTCAATTCGATATTAATGGATTGCTGATTGAATATTTCTAGATTTCTTGGACAAAAAGGGGAAAAGAAACAACCAGAAAACCAGACAATACTTTGAAGTGAAGGATCCGGGCTCCTTTCCTCGGTCATCATGTCCAGCGGCTCACCATTACCTCAACCATCACAAAACGTGGTTGTCGACACTGCTTCTCTCCCCGCGTCATCCACAGCATCCGTCTGGGACCGCATCTCGAAATGGGTGTCGGACAACAAGGCCCTCGTCTATACTATTGCCGGTGTCGCGGTTGTCGTGACCAGCGCAGGTGTCGTCTACTACCTCTCCGATTCCGGCCGGCCCGGTAAATCTAGTGCCACCCCGCCTACAGAAAAGAAGAAGAGCAAGAACCAGCGACGGAAGGAAAAGAAGAAGGCCGAGGAGGAAAAGAAGTCTAAAACTGCATCTGCCCAGGATGGTGCGTCGCCGACTTTCGAGCTAATGTGTGTCGCGTTTCTGCTAACACAACTCAGAGCAAACAACGAAGAAACCCGAAGAGCCCTCAGAGGAGATCCCTGATGTCGACGAGGCGACCGTTGGACAGTTGGACGAAGAGGTGTGTTTCGATTACCCTTACCGACGTCATTGGCTGTTACTGACATCCCGACTCTCAGACACGAAAAGCCTACGCCGCAAAGCTAAAGGCCGCCGGTAATAAGGCTTACGGCTCCAAGGATTACAACAATGCGATCGAGCTGTACGGAAAAGCCATCATCTGCAAACCCGATCCTGTCTTCTACTCGAACCGCGCCGCCTGCTACAATGTTCTGTCAGAATGGGAAAAGGTCGTTGAAGACACCAGCGCTGCGCTTGCGATGGATAGCGAGTATGTCAAGGCCCTGAACAGGCGCGCCATTGCCTACGAACATCTCGAAAAGTTCAGCGAAGCCCTTCTCGATTTCACTGCTAGCTGCATTATTGACGGCTTCTCCAACGAAGTCAGCCGCGTTGCTCTTGAGCGATTATTGAAGAAGGTTGCGGAAAGAAAGGGCCAGGCCATCCTCGAGGCGAAGGGCAAGAAGCTCCCCAGCCCAACCTTTGTCTCCAACTATCTACAGAGCTTCCGCCCCAAGGGTCTGCCTGAAGGTTTAGATGAGTCCATCGACTTCCCTGAAGAGTCCGGAAAGGGCGAGCTCCGCAAGGGTCTTCTGGCAATGGCCCAGAAGACGGGTGACGGCTATGAGGAGGCCGCTGCGTCTTTCATCAAGGCTCTGGACCTTGGCGACTTGGGAGAGTTTGAAGGTCTCGCTCTGAACCTTCGAGCCACTTTCACATACCTGCAGGGAAGCGCTCAAGATGCTTTGGCTGACCTCAACAAGAGTATTGAGCTGGATCCATCGCTGGTGCAGAGCTACATCAAGCGTGCTAGTCTACATCTCGAACTAGGTAAGTTTTTTCGGTGTTCTGCTGTAGGGCCGAGCTAATAAATGGATAGGCAACAAGGATGCTGCGCAGGACGACTTTGAGCTTGCGATCACTCACAACAAGGATGACCCTGACATCTACTACCACCGTGCGCAGCTCCACTTTATCCTAGGTGAATTTGCCGAAGCCGCCAAGGACTATCAAAAGTCGATCGACCTCGACCGGACGTTCATCTATTCTCACATCCAGCTCGGTGTCACACAGTATAAGATGGGTTCTGTTGCTTCTGCGATGGCCACCTTCAGGAGGTCCGTAAAGAACTTCGAGGACGTACCTGATGTCTACAACTACTATGGTGAACTTCTCCTCGACCAGCAGAACTTCGCCGAAGCCATCGAAAAGTTCGACAAGGCCGTTGAAATGGAGAAGCAGAGCAAGCCTATGGGAATTAACGTTCTTCCGCTCATCAACAAGGCTCTTGCCTTGTTCCAGTGGAAGCATGACTTCCAGGAGGCGGAGAACCTCTGCCAGAAGGCTCTGATCAGTAAGTTATCTACCATTTGAACTTCCTTACGTTTATCTAACAACTATGTAGTTGACCCCGAGTGCGATATTGCCGTCGGAACGATGGCTCAGCTCCTCCTGCAGCAGGGCAAGGTCTCCCAAGCACTCAAATATTTTGAGCGCGCTGCCGAACTAGCACGTACCGAGGCAGAGATTGTCAATGCTATCTCCTACGCTGAGGCAACCCGGACTCAGCTCGAGGTGCAGGAAAAATACCCACAGCTTGCTGCACGCCTGCAGAGCATGGGTGCTGGCTTCGGCGGCCCTCCCGCCCTGTAAGAATGTTACTATGTCCTGGTATTTTCGAGCCCAAGTAAGCTGGAAACCCATGTTGGTCTGATCTCTGGCGATATCGATATAAATTTCTCCTCGGATATTGGCTTCGTTTCTTCATTTGTGAGTGTACTTACTATTTTTATTACTACATGGTTTCCCTCGGTGTGATTTTCTATTCTCTTTTGGACATTGATATGCGGCTTGACATGTGTCTTCTCTCCACTTTGATGATTGTGCTACATTTCGAAAACGGGCTGATCTGCGAGCTTGGGAGCTTGACGACGAAGTCATGTATGTACTATAGTGGAAAGGATGCTGGGTGGAAGAGGAGGAACCTGGACCAGAACTAGGTAATAATGGATAGAGTTGGAGCGACAAGTGTTTATGATTGCAGTGGTTGATGCGCAGCTAGACGGTTCCTTGGGTGCTCCGTAGTTTGGATCGGCAGGCAGACCGCCAGAGTCCCACCTGATAGGAACTCCCCACTTAGTCTGCCTACTTATCGCTCGTCATCCATCAGCGCCTTATCCCCCTCATTCCACCCATACTGATTTACTTACCAAGGTACCATCCTTTCATCCTGTGAATCATCACCCTGGGAGCCCTCGACAACTGCCACTCCTCATCCTCATGCTTTGCATCCAGCCTCATTTTCTAGGTGTTCTCGGAGTTACCTAAGCAGAGCCTCTTCCCTGCTACTTGTTCCGGCTGATCGTCGGTCTTCTGATCACCGGGCGCCCGTTCCTCTCCTCATCCTCATCCTTTCTTATCCAGCGTACCAACGGCCTAAGCTGGTTGCTTTTTCGGTTCCTTGAGTCCCTGAGTTTCAACGCGGGAAATAAACTTGTATGTACAACCTCAGTTACTAAACTAGGCTTCCGGGCTAGACGTTTGCCTGTGCGCCTGCTTTATCTGCCTGACGGCTTCCGCCCGTTATCCTCAGGCTGACTCCTACCTAGTCCGATACTCTACCCCTCCTGGACTCCCGGCTTCGTGTCCCTCGACTTCGTTTTCAACTCTTTCTCTGTCACCTTCCATCCGCCATCTCAACATCGAGTGCGCTCTCGCCCCCGGGATTTCCAGGGTTCGGTCTGGATTTCCCCGACATCTCTTTCAGTCAGCGGCGTAGCCCTCATCCTTTTTTGGAAAGCTGTCGCAATGTCTGAGACACAAGGTACGCCTACCGTCTATCTGAAAGATCCCATCGAAGTCAGTTGACTAACTTATTTCTATCCCACAGCTACCGTACTTCTTCATACTCTCGGACTCCCAGACTCCCTCCCTTACCGCTCCCTTACCTTTACATCCGAGTCGGATCGAATCCAGATTGGCAGAGCATCAAAGCGGGAGAATAAGAACCTGTCACCTGCCCGTCATAATGCACTATTTGACTCCCGTGTCATGTCACGAACCCATGCTATACTTAGGGTGTCCCTGGAAAAGAAGGTAAGGTCGATAGGTTGGGCTTCTACTCATATCTTTTTAACTAAGGACTTAGCTTCTTTACATCCGCGACCCTGGGTCGATGCATGGTACTTGGTTGAACCAAGGGAAACTACCTATTGATCAGGATATCGAGCTAAGTAATGGTGATGTGTTGAGCTTTGGTGTGGAGGTTGTCCGTGGCGCCGGTGAGTTGTCTCCCAATGCTCCCTGGATGTGTAGCTAACAGCTCTTCAGAGACCTTCCCACCCCTTGCGGTCCGTTGTGAATGCCAGTGGCTACAGATCCAGTATGTTCCTTATTTTCCAAACTACGGAAAAAACCTACTAACCTGGACAGGAGCGATACCGTGCCCCAGAAGCAACACCAGACTAGTAACACTTTTTGCGTCCCAGAAGACGACGACGATGAGTATGACGATGACGATGAAGAAAACGATTGTGAAATTACCTCTCACAATCCCGTTGCTTTTGACCTCACTGGTGACCAGGACCCCGAGTCGGAAGCTTCAAGTGTTGACTCGGGCTCGGATGATAGTCACTCTGTGATTGAGGTCCCGTCTCCTACAAGCTCCCCAATCCAGAACAGTGATATCAAAGACAACAATCGAATGGAGGTGACGCCTATGCCCGCAGATCCCCTGAGTCAGAGCCCCGTTGAGCAGAACAATGAACGCACTGAGGTCTCTGAGCAGCCTCTGGTGACACCAAGAATGACACCACCTTCGGTTGGCTACGAATCAGAAGATTTCCACGGTGAGAACCAATACTATGACGAATGCTTCGCTATACATAGCTCAGATGAGGATTCCAACGTCGACTCTGAAGACTGGGGGCTGAACGATGAAGTGGACGATGCTGCAGATGAGACAATCCTCGAACCATTCGAAGCTAATATCCATTTCCCGAAAAAGGACTTTGAAAGTGTCTCAAGTTCTACTCGAGCAGATCATGAAACAGTCAACATCGAACCCCTTGCTCATGAAGGTCTGAAGGAAGTTGCTTCGGCTGGGAGCCTCGCTACTCTGCCACCTGCCAAACAGCTTCCCAACGATATACTGGGTACCTGGAATGTCCCTCCCATCCTTTCAAGCGGTTCTATTCCAGAGATCAATCGTCTTCCAGAGATGAAGCTCGCCGGTGCACCTTTCCCGCAAACAGAGCGCTCAATCTCTGGTATATCTAGCACCTCGCCACCAAGGTTACCCCCTCTGTATTCTGGCTTTGATAGACTGGGATCGGATTTGGAACCTTCTTTCCAGACTGTGAGCCCATCTGACCACTTCGTGACCACCGCCCCTGCCCACTGCGTTTCCCCACTGGCAGTTGAGACAAGCCAACCTCCATCCTTTCCCCAGATTGAGTCGTTATCGAGCCAAAGCTCTCAGGTTTCACCTACACACTATACAGACGGCCCCTTTGCCAGTAACAAGCCTATCGTAAGCACTGGATCCACTGGTGTTACCGCGGTAAACGCCAGCTCTAAGTCAGAGATTCTGCCCTTCATGGATCCGCTGGCGCCGATGATTCCCAGGATTTCCTGCGATGCATTCCCTGGACGAGAGACTGGGAGCTTCCCACCAGTTGAGCAGTGGAAAACATTCAAAGCTGACTCGGAAAAGATATCTTCAAAGAAACGAAAGGCGACAGAAATGGAATCCGAACCGAAGGACGTGGTGAAGGCCGTAGGGTCGACAAAAGAGAAGACCGACCTCGCTGATATTCAGAAGCAAGATATTACCGCCGCAGTTGACCCGGAAGATGCACAGATAATTACTGTGGGCGTCCCCCCGGTTTCCGAAGAGGTCGAGCGTCCGGCAAAACGGGCAAAGGCCCCACGCCCGACCAGCCTTAGAAGCCATGCCACAACAGCCATTATTGGAGCCGTGGTTGGTGCAGTGGGCACTATCGCTGCTTTGGCTTCGCTGCCTCCGGATTACTTTGCCTAGGGTGGGCTTTGGAACAGCTCTTGGGATTGATTGTGGCGTTATCATGGTGAATGGAAGATTGGGATAGGGGGAAACGCTTCGCTTACTTTTCGATATTGGTTCTCCTCTCCAATCAGTTCCTTCTTTTCCTTTGTCACCCAGTCCGTTCAATTCGATTTTATGACATGCCTCCGCCTTTTGTCTCTTATGTTTAACTCATCATTGTATCTGCCGAGCGCAAAGTGGTTAGAAATTGACCCCTTGGGACTGCATTTTCCCTAAGTTTTAGTAGAGAACAAACGCTGCTGCCCAAAGATTGTGCCCAGCCTTTGTAGGTGTAGGTATTGCCTGAGGACTTGCGTTCGACTTGCAAGCCCCGACTTCCCCACCTTCCTCCTTTCCATCCTTCGCCTGGTTCTTTTCTTTTTCCCCAGCTCATTCTCTCCGCGAGTGCAAACTTGGAATTTAGAATGCATGCAGGAGGCACTCGCAGCAGTTTGCTGGCAGTCCTATTTCCTGCGCAATTTACCATTGCCTTGGGGCCGGCTTTCGTTGGAACCGTGTGATGAGTCGCAGGCAGCAATGGGGGATGCACTGAGTGAAGGGACTGAGCACTGAGCAATGAGCCGAGACGCCGAGGGAAGCCCCATCAGCTGACCGTGCACTCGTTGTTCATCTCCTTTTCTGTGCCGTGTCGTGTCGTGTTGCTAGGTTCTTGTGCAACCTTCCTGTGTTTCCAACGCGCTAGGCGGGAGACGGTGACAGTTTCCCGGCGGACAAAGCCGGTTTTATCTCTCTGCAACCGTTGGTTTTATTATCTAACTGGGAAACAAAAGCTAATGATTTCTCTCAAGGTATCTTATTCCAATGAGAAGTGCTCATGATGTTTGCTTGAGCTAGCTGGCCATGGCATTGATTGACATGGCACTTCGCCAACCCGCTCTGGTTCCTAGCTGGTGCGTGAATTCCAACGGTTACCTGCAGCTCGCTTGCCCTTAGTTCAAGATTAGGCAAGAGCAATAATCAGATCACATACATACGTTACTCCTCTTTTCGTTCTGAGACAGCTGAGCGGGATTGGTTCTACAAGTATCGTTGTCGGGCTTATAATATCCGCTCGAATCGGCTTCTATACAGGACGGCTTGGGATAAACGCCGGTTTGACCGCCCCATACTGCGTGCTCTCCGCTCCTTCAGCGCCATGACTCAATTCCCCCTTCGGAGCATTTCGAGTCCGTCTTTTTCTTTCTTTTTCTCTTTGTCCTGGTTAGACTTCACGGCCGTGTTTTTCCGGGAGCCCTTCCCAGTGACCCAGGTTCCCAGCTTCATACTCACTTTGAACCCTTCTATGTATTGGGCAGACAATCTCCAGTTGTGGCTAAAATGATCCTGTTTCATATATCGTCAAGGGCTGGGGTTTGCATCTAACCAGTAACTTGGCACAGCTTGCATCGAATCCGGCAAGATCATTGTCGATTGGCCCTTTTACTACATTATTGCTTCCACCTACGAATAGCGGCGTGCTGCTAAATTTCCCCGGGCTCACGTGGAGCTCACTGCGCAGTGCTTGCGTTGGAGTCTCATCGATTTTTTGCTGGACGGATAGTTGCATAAGGCCTCATCCAGACGGTTAGGGGTTACAAAATTTGATCTTTGAAGCACCACGAGACCAAGCTGAGTCTACCTCTCGTCTTCTCCCGAGTTCTGTTCAACCAAACGAAATATTTTCCGGCTCTCTGGAATTTTCAACCGAACAATGCTCGTTACCACTGTATAGTTTAAGGTGGGCGGGTGTCAGTTTTATATTTGCTTTTTCTGGTCTCCATGAAAGCTCTCCACTCAGCCCGTTGGATTATTCTCATCGAGCTGATGTATTGTCATTGTAATTGCAGTAGCCTTGATTCTTCCGCTTAGACATCATAGCGGGGGTTGATGTTCTTCGTCACATCTTGCGCATTTATGCATGAGGCAGGTAGGCATAGGATCCTGCCTTAAGCCACATTGGAAGGAGGCGACAAGCTCGGCGTTGCCTCCAAGAGGTGTCCAAACTCAACCGGAGGTGTCACCGCGCTCTGATCCATTATGACCAGCACAACGGTAAGTATATTTCGGCAAAGTCAAATCTCACGCTTGATAAGATTTCCTCATTGCTGAGTTGAAATGAAGCACCTGATCACAGCGGACTCGGGAGTCTTAGTGCGCAACGATTATCGGATATGCGTTCTTATTCGGTGTTACCCGATCTTCTCAAAAAGGTTGCTGTTTCTAGGAGTGGCCACGGCTCCTGCCGCCATGCGAAGATTCGTATCGAGATCGCGCTCGTATTTCCGCTGCAGTTATCCGTCCATGGCTTGGTGATATGGACTTAAAACGGGAGACGTCCTACGCTCATTGGAGGTAAATAGCGATCTAGCATGCTTACCAGAGTCGTCGATTGTTCGCGATTCGAGTGACACAACTCTCCGTGGCTGCCATGCTCCGGCCTTATCTTCCGTGATTTACATTGGGCTCTTTTTCCGTTTTCCTTTTTTCTTTCGATGAAGGACCCAGCGTGGTCTCCACTTTCCTCCCCATCCTGATCGTCTATTCCGCGGATTGACGTTCTATTTGCTGGCTCATGAACCTGTGGCTGATGGTATTGAGGAGTCTCGCTGTGCTCAACGTGCAGTGTGATGTACCCAGTCTGGTTGGCAACAACGAGGCAGGAAATATTAGCCAGTCTCCATCTCAGCTCTACGGACTACCGATGACCCAAGGTCCTCCTACTCAACGTATCGTGATAGGCTACCATGTCGCTAGCCCGCCTGACATTGATGACTCCGTGGTACGTAGGCACATCTGGGGCTGATTATACGGTCATGCGTTGAATCCTTGGTACATGCCGTACCGTCCGATGCTGTGCTATTGGTGCGGCTGACTCGAAGTGATTCTCGATTCGACCGAATCTCATAGTGATAGACTCGCGATGGTGTGGAATGCCAGGCCGTCATTCGGCGCTCCGGAGGAGGCATTGCGCGGGCAGGCCTTGACTCGAACCCACCAGGAACAGGAACCCTGCGAATGCATGTCTCACTGTTCAACTCCATCGGCAACATCAAGGGAGCTGAACAGGGGCAGCCTGGTCAAGCTGCAGATAGGCCTAACTTCCGATGTCTTGACCTGGATGACCGGGTATTGTTTCCTTGCTGTCCTCTTTCTCGGGGTTATTAATGATGGATTCAGCCATCAACTAAGCAAGAACTGATTGATAAACCCTAAATGAACCCCAAGGATATATAGTCTTCAACTCGCCCAATTCTCTTCTTCCATTCTCCTCAACGCTCCGGCTACACCCATTGATACTTCATACCTTGATACTACCTTCATCAGTGATATCTTGAACCCTTGACACACGCCAACATGGCCAATCGAGCAGGCCCATCTCCTAATCTTGATCCCAATCATACTTCGTGTATTGGCGGACACACCGTACTTACGTGCCGAGGCTGTGCCGGCAATGCTCCAAGGTGAGTTCCTTCTTTACGCTATTTGTGATCCGATACTGATGATGTGGTTAAGGAACTCGGTATGTACCAGTTGTAGCGGACGCGGTTTCAACATGTTCGTCTGCATCCATTGCAACCCAGCCGCTGCTACTAGCCGCACGGCCGCGGCCACGTCGGAATCCTCGACGCCCGCATCCCTGAGCCGGAGCCCTTCGACCTCAGTCTCCTCATATAACGACCGTCTGGCCCCCAGCTCTGTGCAACGGTTTGGGGATCGAGACGGTGGTTCAGGCGGCGGACGAGTGGAGACAAATTCCAGAAATCCTCGGGGTTCATGAGGGACATTGCCGTAATTGGGGTCTGGATCTACTTTCTTCTTTGCCCATATTATGTTCAAGTTCCTATCTTTTTGATACTTTGTGGTGCCTCAGAGAAGCGAGGGTTAAGTATATATACGTATCCAGTCAGTTCACGCATTTCTTTCGCACATGAATGGCATACATGTGTAGTCGCACCGTAGTACATTAGATGTACAAGAGTGTAGTACAGCAGCCCGGCCTGCAGACCGCTCTTTGTCGCAGATGTCGAGTCCAGTCGTCATTATTCTTTCATAATTCATTATTCGGTCACTCTCCGTTACTCATTTTGAGACAATAGTATAGACTCCCCGAGGTCGGATATCCCGACTTCTCTGCCCCAGTGGGTTATCCGACCTCCACCAACTCCACTTGACTGCTCTTCCATAAATAAGTTTGCCATCACTTATCATGACAGAAAAACACGATCCTCTATATCATTTCACCTTCCAGCATAACCAAACATTTCACGCCAGCAAGGTGTACATCAACCCACCATGTCTCTATGGACAAATACACCCCCGGACTCCCGCGTCCCCTACGCAATCCCCCAACTAGAAGGCGAGCGCATCACCATCCCCGGCAGCAAAGGCGCATTCCGCATCCTCGCCTCCTCGAAACAGACAAATGGCCTTATGGCAGTCTTCCAGAGCGGTGCCGTCCTCTCGGACGCCCCAGGCTTTCACTACCACAACCAGGCGCACGACGTCTTCCTCGTTACGAAGGGGTACATGAAGCTGTGGAACGGCGACAAGTGTCGCATTATGGGGCCGGGCGATTTTGCTTATGTCCCTCCTGTATGCACATACACACCCACGATATCCTCAGGGGCACTACGAGCCTACAACCTCTCCTTGAGCCCATTGCTAATATCTGTATAGGGAATCGTGCACAACCCCGAACTCCTCGGCCCCCACACCGAAACCTTCGGGTTAATCACCCCCGGCGACTGGATCGACTTTTTCCGCTACATCTCCGAACCGTATGAGGGTATC
The DNA here is from genome assembly GCA_027569055.1 of Aspergillus baeticus. Classification (NCBI taxonomy): domain Eukaryota; kingdom Fungi; phylum Ascomycota; class Eurotiomycetes; order Eurotiales; family Aspergillaceae; genus Aspergillus; species Aspergillus baeticus. The sequence continues at coordinate 201,207 of JAPDEI010000004.1, forward strand.
CTCGTACCGGAAACCGACAACCGCGATCTGAAATCCCTTCTTATTCCCAAAGTCATGGCCGCAAAGGGCAAATTCGACGTCGTCTTCCAACCCAACCATGTCCCTCCCGAGCTTGGCCAGTGGGATAAAGACGACGAGCGTCTACCAGAGGGCCAAGCGCCTTTCTATCTCCGTGCGAATACAGGACCGCGATGGATGCTCGGTGATGTGCTTTCGCGGCCGTTTATCACGACGAAGCAGAGTAACGGCGTTTGTGCGATCTCGAGTATTGAGTCTTCGAGTGTTTATAAGGAGAAGGTAAGCTTGGTGTTATCGAGGTTCTTGACGTTCGAAAAGGTGGATCATTGTCTTGCTGTGCAGGAGGGGACGCTCGGCGTAGTGCTGAAGGGGCAGGAGGAGGTATTAATCAGGGAGGGCGAGACGGTGGTTATTCCTGCTGGACAGGCATTTTCGCTGCATTTCCGTAGCCGGTTTGTGCGCGTGTGGTCGTTTACTGATGGCGATGGGATCGAAACTCTGGTGCAGAGGGCGGGGCAACCGTTCGCGGATGTGGTGCTGCCGGAGACTGCGGGCGGATGGGACACGGCAGTTGTTCGGGATGTGGCCAAGGAATTGGGTGTCGATATCGAGCTCTGATTGTATCCGTTAACTCCGGGAGGACTCGCATAGCAATGTACAAAAGGGAATAAAGCTTCATCCTTTCTCCACACGGGGATACACCGGGGCGTTGAAACGGCAAAGAGTTGGTGCGGGGAATGGAACCGACTTGTGTGGGGTTCGGAAAATCCGACTTTCTTGCTCCCCCAACTTTTGGCCTCCTTTCCCCATATTTGCCTTTTGTCACTTTGTATCAGCCCATTTTTTCCGTTCGCATCGATGGATCATGCCACGTCTATCTACCGCAGCTGCTACATCCCGCGCCCGTGAGGAGCCTCCGAGGTCGAAGCGGCCTCGTGCAGCACAGGCCTGTGAGAGGTGCAGGTCGAAGAAATACAAGTGCGACGAGCTGTATCCGTGCTCGCACTGTAAGAGTACGCAGTCAATTCCGCTTATTTGTGGGGGTATCGCTAATTTATTGAAGAAAGCCAGCTAAAATGCGTGTATCAGGGAAATTATCGGCGGCTGGAGAATAGCCGTTCTGCCAGGTATGTACATCCTTCTAGCTGCGTTCTTATATGACGTTGCTAAGACACTGTATCGTTGATGTAGCTACGTTCTTGATTTGGAGAAGAAAGTGGAGGAGCTCAACTCGAAGCTTCAAGCGGCCGAATGCAAGCTCTCCGCATCCCCGGCGCATCCGACGATCGATGCGACGCCGCGATCAATGCCGGTAGACAGACCAACACTGACACCACGAACCGACCTGAAAGAGCCATTCCCCCGCTACGACAACAACACCGGCCCTGATGCTGAGACCGATCCCGATGCAGGCGCCGACGAAGCCAGCGACCCCGTCGAAGAAGAAATCAGCGAACTCAACCACCACACAAACGGCATCGAGTTCCACGGAAGCACCTCATCCGCCGCCTTCCTCGGGCACCTGCAGAAAGCGCGCGATCCACCGCGCACAGAAGAGTGGCCCACCACAGCAGGTCAGAGTCACGCCCACACGCATGCGAGCACCCACCCTCCCACTCGACCCCAGGAATACTCCATTGTCTCGACGCTCCACAACGCCGGGTTCTCGCCGACAAACAGTGCCGCGCAGGCGCAGCAGTCTCTGCCCCTGGCAGCAGTCCACGAGCACATCTACTATTTCGACCACGCGCATGTGTTCATGAGCGGATACTTTGAGAATATCCACTTTGTGCATCCGTTTATTGATAAGGAGGATTTTTACCTGCGGGCTCAGGATCTGTGGCTGCGGCGGACGCCGACGCCGGATCCAAGTTTCGTTGCGCTATACTTGAGTGTGTTGTCCTTCGGTGCGCTTCTTAGGGTTTGGGATGAGGGGCAACTAGGTGGGTTGACGCGGTTCGAATGGAGTCGGAAGCTGTTCGGCGAGGCGCAGCTTTATTTGAATCATTTGCATTTTCCGAATAACCTGGATGCTGTTCAGTGCTTATATCTTATGGTATGTTCCCTCCTTATGAAGCTTAATCGATGCTGACTTCAGAAGGCCAAAATCTGCCAGAATGAACTCAACCCCAACTGTTCGCCTTTCTCTCCCTCACACTTTTGCTCTTCTGACAACAATCAGTGGCATACATGTACCTCGGCCTCGCAATTCGCACATGCCTTGCTGCCGGCTTCAACCGCAAAGTTCGACACGCTGATCCTCGCGCAGACTGGATCTCTCGAACATGGTGGTGCGTCCACTATCCCCCAAATTAAACCATCTCTCCCTGCTAACTTATCCGCATAGGGGCCTATTCTCTCTCGAAATGTAACTCTCCTCTCCCTCAACTCTTTCTCGCTACCCTTCTCAGCTACCTAACTTCTATGTAGAGAAATGTCCTTTTCCCTCGGCCGCCCTGACACATTAGGAATGGACGAATACCACAACCGCCCTCTCCCACCGCGCAATAACACACAATACGCCATAATTCCCTGGATGGTCGACTTTGCGCAAATTATACGCAAAGTCTCTGTACAGATTTATCACAGACGCATGCCGCTGGCTGAGAAACTCCATGTTGCGCTGGCGATTGAGGCGGAGCTGGATGGGTGGATGGGGAGTCTACCAGACTGGCTTCGGCCAGAGTTTATTGAAGGTGGTGCTACTGGGGAGAGCAATGGGGAGAATTCGAAGGATGGGGGAAGAAGAAATGCACTGCGTGATCCGAAGTGGGCGAGAAGGCAAAGGGTTGTTCTTGGGATTCGTATGTTCCCCCTCCCCCCATTCCAGAACTTACCACATCAGTATATGATGGCAGAGAACTAACTACTCTCGATTTGCTGGGAAAGGCTACTATAACGTGAAGATGCTTCTTTTCCGCCCGTTCTTGAATCACTGTACGACGGGACGCAGACAGAGTCGACGAGAAAGAGGACAAGGGCGGCGTTCAAGCCCACAAAATCAAGCATACGCCCACCCAGCTGCGCCTGGAGAGATGATTGAATCACCTTCTACCTCTACCTCTACATCCGACGTTCTCATCACGCAAACCATTCGCAAATGCCTCGACGCTGCCGGGCGGACTATCGTCGTGATGCATGATATATATCGATTACATACTTTCTTCCGCTGCTGGTATGTTAGCCGCTCTTCCTCTATCCCTCCAGCCTCTATCTAATGAACGGAAATGAAAGGTGGTACAACACAACATACATAACATTCGCAACATCAACACTCCTCCTTCCTCTCTCACGACCAGGATTCGATCTGAATCTCGATCCCGACCTCGACCTTACTACCCGCCAAGAAGACATAACCTACACAAGAGCCGAAGCCCATCACAGCAGACTACCCTCGCTGCACGCCTCCGTCCGCAAAGCAATAGACATTCTAGAAGCAACAGATGAAAGCGTCGTTGCAAGGAAGAGCGCGGAGATCATCAAGTACTATCTGAGGGAGTTTGAGGAGCGGGAGAGTCGGGGTCGCGAGACTGAGGGCCAACACGGTGGTGGTGGTGGTGGTGGTGGTGGTAGTGGTTCATATGGTCTCGGCCACAGTGCTGATGAACGTATGGTAGACCCGTCATCTTCTACCTCGGGCCCGTATCCCAGTGGGAGCGATGATGTTTTCGCCTGCGGCGAGTATGCTCATGTACCTGGTGGCAATGGGGATGGGCTTGGGATTCTGGTTCGTTATTTTCTTTTTCTCCCGATTACTTACATGCTAGCATGGCGACTAATAAGAGCCAGGAATGGGCTTACGGCTTCGGTTTCCCAGACTGCTCCTTCGAGGGTGTTGCGCGGTTCTTCGATGATTTGGGTGGGTTGCCCGTGCTCGATGAGTGATGATGTACTCACCTGTGCCACCTTCCATCTTATCTTTATTCAAGGGTATTTTACGAGTTTATATCTTTTATAACAGCTGTGTTATCTCGAAAAAGGTTGAAAGCTAGTATAAATAAATTTGCGAGTAGAAGAGTCTTCAGATTAGTAGTCCTTTCTCTGCCTAGGTTCCCTTCTCACTTGCCAAAAGCTATGAAGACATGAGTATAATGTTGAGCCTGGAAGATGAGTATCATGCGCAACCATGACTCTCACTTCGGCATTATGCTATTCTTATTCAGCTATCCTCTACTCAGTAAGTTGCACTATGAAATCTGAAAGATCACCACAGGTCAGCTGCCAGTCTTTTTTTTTTTTTTTTTTTTTTTTTGTATGAAGAAGTGCACCTGAGACAGCACCCGTACCACAGGTGTTGTCGGAGATGACTAGAGGATTCTGGAGTGATCGAGAAACCAGTTCTTGGGCACAGAGACGACCAATCTTGCTACCAAATTCTTACCCGTCGGCGGACTTCCTCATGTTGGGATTATCCTGATCATCGCTTGTTTGAGTCAAGGCTGTGCTGAATTAAAAAAACCTTGAATGTGATGCTTCTCCAGTGTAGAGGATAGTATCTAAGAATTTGGCATGGACAAAATGGCTCGAGAGAGTAAAATCTGGGAAAGAGAGGTTCGGTTTCTCGACCGGGAGATATCATTTGATTTTAATCATAGAGTGGAATCTAGCTATTACAAGGGGCGGGGATTTGCTTGCGTTATTACAGACTGATGAACACTTGTCTAACTTGAGAGCTTTGCCAACTAGGAACATCAACCTGGGATTTTTTCCCCCAAAGAGAAAAATCAAAGAAAATTAAAGAAGAAAGAAAGGTTAAAGTGTGGCCCCTAAGTCCAAAGCAAAAAGAAGTATTGTCTCAGCTTCCTCTGTCTCTTCTTTGCTGCGGAACTTTTTGTGGCGCAGTAGGAGCTTACCTTGGGTTTGCAGCGGACCAGGAATATTGAGCCTTGGAAAAGAACCTCTTTTGGAGTGCTTTGTATGTCCTTGTAAGACTGTTTCAAGCCCCAGGCCCTATGGATGGACATTAGGATCTTAGATTCCTGAGAGCGAGTTACTTACTTGGGGGCGAGGCTAGAGCTTTAGAACATGCTTTTCCTGGTCTTGTGAGTTCATCGTGCCTAGCTAGTTCTGTTGGTTTTTCAACGTACTGAGTAGGATAAGGCTGCCGTGGCTACTATACGTACACCATTACTTCCACCTATCTCCAAATACCGGGGTTATCTATAGTTGCCAGTCTAATTTTTGAATGATTCTGCCCTCTGATCTTAAAGCAATATTTCACGGTCTATTATATCATTCTCCTTTTGAATTTTGTTCAGGATATTTGAAGTGATTTCGCTTCTACAGAAAAAGGCCTTAACCGCTCTAATAGTAAACTGGTTGTTATTTGAGTAAACGATATATGATGGTCTTTTCCCCGTTGAGATACAAATATGCTTTCTCGAGTCCTTTGGCAGTGTCATCGGCATCCGCCTGGATTGAAGGAGCTGTACGCGACCTCCAGTAGTAAAAAGATGCCAGGGAGAAAGCCTGAGCGTTAAAAAAGGGGGCCGTGCCAAATCATATAGTGCCGCCTTGTTCAAGCAGTTTTTCTTGAAGTATCTCATTGAGTATATATTGTCTCTACTATTACATTTACTATCTAGCAAGCTGGGAGGGACACAAGAATGACTATCGGGTCGCAGCTTCATCAAACATTGCTTCTGTATGACGCCAAACCATCTCCGGCATCCCTTGCTCCCGATACTGGGCAAGAATCTTGCCACTGGCTCTAACATCCCCTTTCCAATTTAATAGATAAGCTCCGCTCCCAGTTTCCCCTGTGGTACCTTTAGCCTCCACATCATCCCCCGTCTCAAGAGGGGCCCGTTGGCCGAGGCCCGGATCTGCAGAGCCCTGTTTAGCTGGGTAGCGAGCGGAAGTCAGATGGTATAGATGCCGCTCGCCGCTCTCGCGCAGGTTCACAGAGAAGGGCCACATCAAGGGCCACATGGCGTAGTTGTAGAAAGTTGAAATGGGCGCGGGGAAGCTGTTGGTGTAGATGTTTGTTCCGACGAGACCCGGGTAGGCATGGATAAAGCCAACGGCGGGGTGGGTGGTGGCAAGGTGTTCCATGCTCAAGGAGGTCATGGTGATTGAGTGTTTGTAGGAGTTGAGTAAGGAGAAGTTGTGCTTGAGGTCGAGATCGGACGGGTTGATGGAGAATTCGAAGCCGCCGCCATAGACGCTGATGACTCGACTTGGGCCAGATAAGGAAGAAGGGGATTCGAGGAGTGGGAGCAGGTTCTGGATGAAGCGCATGCGGGAGTAGTACCGCAAGGCGAACAGGTAGTCTATACCTTCAGTGGTTTCTGTATTATCCGTTAGTTTTTATTATTTTAAGGCATATAATAGATATAGGAGGATATGTATACCATTCCGGCCCCCTAGTGAGATGCCACCAGGAGTCATGAAGAGGAGATTCAGATGCTTTTCTTGCTGGGCTATTTGTTTGCACGCGGCGTCGACATTCCGCAGTAGCGAGACATCGGCCTCGATGAAATGGAAACGACCCTTCGGGCTCAATTGTCGCAGTTCGGATAGAAAGGGACTGGCGCGAGCCTCATTGCGCCCGACAATATAGGCCGTTGGACTGTCGGCGTGGCGCGCCAGCTGGCGAAGAGTGCTCTGGCCGATGCCACTGGTGCCACCAACAAACAGGGCTGTGATTTTGGGAAGGGCACGAATGCCAGCGTTGGATGCTTGCACAGTTTTCAGGGATACCATTTTCAGACGGAGTGAATTACATCTTGAAAAGAATATGGACAGAGAAAGGGAATTTATTTATTTAAGCAGTCGGAGAACACAGGGAAGTAAACTGATCCCCCGGAGTCCTTCGATCGGTGATCCTCCATCGGTGATCCTCCGCCGAGGGATCAGAAAAGCGGGTCCGGCAGGAACGGTTTGCATGGAGCAACTACGTATTAATACCCACGAAAGGCAGGCTACGAAGCTTAAGCTGTTAGTGCTTTACTTATTTATCAAGATCAACCTGCAACATGGTAGAGCAATACCATGTCTTTCGTGTTGAGATGTCTTGGCGAACTACTACGTGCCCAACAGCGACGATTCTCTCCCAGCCACCAACGACATGGCAGTTCTGCTGGGCAATGAAGACATGATCCCTGGTCTGGGAAGGAGCACTGACTATTCACTGTATCGAAACAGGTTTCAGTACGCCACGCTCCACTCAGAGGTCACGGATGCCACGATGACAATCAGGTCAGAGAAAGTTACTACAGGGAGGTTGAAGAACAAGCGAAGAACGTGTAAGTATTCCTTTGGATTAAGGTTGGATTGTCGTACTAAGCTGGCGATAGGACCGGCGCTAAGTGCGTGCTCGCCTTCAATCACGCTATTTTCACTAAGATTGGGAACGAGTATGGCGAGCAGATCAAGGGCCGCTATCAACTCGTGGAGGGACCCTAATACGGAGTGAACATAGACCAAACGGCCCTAGGCACCCTCAGCATGTGCGGTTCATGTTCCCCGATATCGCCGACGAGGTCCAGAAGGGGAATTTCCAAGTGATCAATGTCTGGCGCCCGTTGGCTGGTGTTTGGCGAGATCCATTTCTAGTAGCTGATATGGCCAAAGATGTCCGTCGACGACCTTATAGTCATCAACAAGGTCTATTACCGTGGGCTGCGCTCCTCCAATTTTGCCATTAAGTACGCGGGCCGACCGGCGACCGGACAGGAGAAGAGGATCGATGGTCATAGCGGGAATAGGCAGCACAGATGGTGACATATTGAGGATCAGGAACCGACGGAAGTATTGGTTTCCCGACCTCGTCTCCGGGCCTTTGAAACAGAAAGGCGATCATCGGCACTCCCCATGGCTCGTTTAAATTACCACAGCAGGATCAGAACCCGGCTCGTCAAAGCATTGAGTGACGGTGTGTCGCTCTTTACTGATGCAGCCATGAATGTATTGACTCACTCGTGACACTGGATGTTGACCCATCATGGACATCTAAGTCCCATTGCGTATCCGTCTATGGCCCCTCCACTCTTGTCTAATCTCATCGACGACATCGCCTGGCAGCCTCATGAGCATTCCGCGCCGAACTGCGCAAGAAGACAGCATCGCAGAAAGAACAGCGCAGCTTCGCCGATTCCCCCTTCCGCTCCCGCTGGTGTCGTATTAGGTTGCTTCTATTTGAAAAGATTCGACCCTTGCAACATGATTCCCAACAGCGATATATTTCCGACTTTTGAGGGCCTAAGGCTTGATGCGTGGGTGGATTGTCTGCTTGGGTGGTGGGGGTACTGTCAAAGGAGGGGGTGCGGTCGCTCGTCTGGGGGATCCGATTCAAATTTGGACTCGGATTATTGCTTGAGCCGATCGGTGTCAGTTCCTCACGTATGAAATGGGCTCCTAAGAGGTTGAGAAGTTACCTGGTAGATTGTAACTCTTGCAAATCTTGCCGGAGGCGTCGAAGTTCGGACAGTAATTGTGCGTTGGATGGAGTGGTTGAGCTCCAATCTGCCCCTGTTCCTGTTCCTGATCCGATGGAAGGATGGTTGGTGCGGCTAAGAGGTACCTCAGGCTCATCTTGGAAAAGCCCCCAGGCTTCTCTTCGTAACCATGTTAGCTACTTGCTTTTCAGCGAGAATTGGATTTATACCGATATGTAGCCATGGCAGTGACGGAAGGAGAGTTCAAGTGGCCGATCTTTGATAACTTGAAGGGTACATTTAACGAACTGCCGAGAGTGTCAGGTTACCGTACTAGTAACTTGATTAAACTAGCTTAGTCTGGCAAAAGGATTGAATACAACATCATTAGTAACTTCTTTATCCTAAATTCCAAACACGATGTGTGACAAGGATAGTCGAACACCCTACAACACCTGTGAATCTTCATGCTTTGACATTCCCCAGATTTGACTTCATAAAAGTTGGAGATGTTCAGGCAGCAATAAATCTTCTATAGATCCCATGGAATACAGTAAAATTCCCGGGCCTCAGCGTCAAAGGTTTTCTTATTTTGGAATAGCACGAGGCTGAGGTTTAAAGTGGATGATCCCACGGCCCGACCGGCATATCATCCTTCTCCTGGACAACTGAAAGCACTTGAGATTGATCTCGATCTGGTTCCCATCTCAGTGAGAGGTTGTGTGGGGTGGAACAACACGTGATCCCACTGACTACTAGGATAAGGCTAGGGACGTGCCGATCCTTCGGACTGTATCGCGTCAGGACTAATGTGACTACTAGCTAGTGGTAGCATAGAGATGAATAATTTCCTTGTTAAGCTGCTAATACGGTGGTAGTATCTCTCTAATTTCTTGCCTCAAGCGCATCCAAGGTTGCTGGTCTCGTTGACGGAGTGGGCGTGGATGGCCCGCTATGTACCCAATAGGAACAGCCCCGGCGCCATTAAGAAGCGCCACGTTGTTTTTATGCCTTAATCATAAGGCAAACCAGATATTGGGGGCTAAATCAACACACGATGTCATCATTTCATCCACCGCATTTCGCTCATACTGAATAATCCCCGAGATTCAGCTCTCAGTGTCTATCTGGAGTTGACGTCTAACTGACTAGGAGAGTTACTATTACTATTATTGTTATTTGACCGATCTCGAGGTAAGCACTTTAATTTCTTTCCTGCTTTGGGTTTCTAAACCCATGAGGGATCTAGCATTATTATCAGCTTTTTTTTTTTTTTTTTAGAAAAAAGCAATACCTGCGTGAGAAGGCTCTGCGAGTATTAAATGCTGAAAAATATTCAATCAATTGACTCAACATGTTATCAAGGCTGTGTCTAATGATTTACTCGCTCCCAAAGTTGAGGTACTCTATCTATACTCTTACGCCCACGGCATGCAACGACGGACTTCGGGGGGAAAGACGTCGTTGCCATCCCCCGATGACGAAGGTGCCGATTCATACGATGTAGGCATGGAAGAGGAAGAGGAGCAACAGCAGCACAGTCAGAGCCATTATCAAAAACTGTGAGTGGAACTGTCGAGTTTGTCGACGCCACCGCACGCTTTTTACTTACAAAACCTTGCCTCTCCGACAGCAGCACTCCTCGGGCATGTCAGTCATGTCGTGCCTCTAAAGTAAGGTGCGATCAGCCTAACCCTGGAATGCCCTGCGTCAGGTGCCAGAAATCAGGGAAGCATTGTATTGATGCGACGCCGGGTTACCCAGGAATGCGACAACAGCCTTTGAATAGTCGTATCACGGAGCTTGAGTCAAGAATTGACTCGATCTTGTCGTCTGCACAATTACATGACTGCGCAGGGGAAGGCGTCAGTTCAATTAGGGCCTCCTCTGCATCTATACCTGTCGATTCGCCTTCAACGTTGTCATACAAGATTCAGCAACACCAGGGAGTTAATTCCGGTGTGGAAGATCTTAAATCTAGCATCCAATCATGGCTGGACGACAATCTCACCCCGTACCTTGATAACCATGCGACAGAAACGATATTCAGACGCTATGTCACAGATATGGCCCCCTCACTACCAGTTGTCGTCTTTCCACCTGGTACCACAGGGGCTGACATCCGAAAGGAGAACCCGATTCTTTTTCTATCTATTCTTGATGTTGCGTCATCGGGGTTTTGTGCGCTGGAAATTGAGAGGAAAATCCGAAAGTTGATTGTTCAAACATATGTTCATTGCATGCTCCGGTCCGAACAGTATACGCTCGGCTTGCTGCAGGCCTTAATCGTCTCTGCTACATGGTATCGCACAATCGAGCCTGTAGAACCCGGGGAACAGATGGACATATACCAAATCAGCCACACAGCAGCCAACATGGCCCTGATCATGAGATTAGGTGAAAATCTCAACGCGAAATCTTGGTGGAGGCCTATGTTTCCTCGGACGGACAAGGCAAAGGAACCTGAGAGCGCGTTTCAGGCTGAGTCGTTGGAAGCGCGGAGGGCCTGGCTGGGGTGTCACTATATTTGCTCCAAGTAAGCGAGCAAACTGGATAATTATGGATATGCCCTTTCTGACACTCTTTTTATTCTATTCAGTACCTCCATGTCTCTCCAAGCTCCTAACGTCATGAGATGGACCCGTACTATGGACGAATGCCTGCAGGTATTGGAGAATTCTCCGTCAGCCCTTCCATCGGACAAGGTCCTGTGTGCACATATCCGGCTCCAGCACATCTCCGAGGAATTCGCGATGCAATTGTCCGCGGAGGAGACCTCTAGCTCTGTCATGACTCGAGCAACTCAGAGGCAGGTGACACACCGTGCTTCCGAGCAGCAGCTCAGCGAATGGTACATGAACGCTATTAGTGGTATCTGGGATGGTATGTTGGACCTTCTTTTGATCCCCGCTTGGACGGTAGTAACTGATAGAGCGCTGGCAAGGATCACTGGAATTTTCATATCATTTTTCTCGCTTGTATATAAGTGAAGTTTCTCACTGCACGGAAATCAGTGATGGGACCTCCTCTGAATCATCAGCACCGATGATCGCAATCGAGCCGCACGCGCTCACAGAATTCTTGGACATAATAGATAACATCCTCCGGGTGTTCACCGCTTTGGACATGACGGCGATTCGGGCCCTACCCGCGTTCTACCTGATTCGGATAATCTACACGTTCCTCATACTGGTCAAATTACATTTTGCAGCAACAAAGCTACCAGTCGAGGATGCATTGCTATCAGTTGACCGACTCCAGGTCTCTCAGCGCCTGGACCATGTTCTGCAAAGGTTTACAGGATGGGGTCCATTGTGGCCTGCTACGAAATTAACTGCCGTTTTTCTCAAAATGCGGGCTTCTTTTCAAAGGGAAGAAGAAAATGGCAATCAACAGAGACTGCAGCGGGCAGACTCGTGCCATACCCGATGGTTATTTAAACACACTTCTTCCCACAGTCAGGATGCCTCTGATACTGGGTCAATGGCCGTTACGGATTCACCCACCTGTGTCCCATCATTGGCTTCCACTGACGTGGATACATTGCCTTCATGGGTTGAACCACTTTTAGCTACTGATGTCTCGACTGGGCTCTGTTCCTCTAACTTAACTTCCGGAACTACCGAGGATTGCTTTGTATTGAGGGATGCTTCTGAATCAAGTTTTCATTGCGATATTCCGCCTACTGAAAGCCATGCAGGCAGTGGCCTCGGTGACATCTTGGATATAGCACTGGATGATACTTCTGATATGCATCTGGACTGGAGCCAGTTTTCGAATATGAACTTTGACTTGCCTGCGCCGTTCTCCGGTCCCTGATATCGGGTTTATCCTGAAAGAAGGGGGAACTCTATCTCTGTGACTCAAGAAAAGAAATTTAGTTTTGTTTTGTTTTGTTTGGATCACACGGGTAGGTTTAAGTTCATCTGAGAAACTTGCTCAATGTTGGAGTTGTTGTCCGGCCACTTGTTTCTCTATGATTTCTCGCCACAAACAATTCATAAGAGGCAGGATCTTAAAACCCTTCAACGCTACCTAAGTGAGCGCTGGGGGAGGACTTTAAGGGCTGTGAGTGGGCTATCTACAACATTACAGGCTATTTGCTGGTTAATTAACCCTTATGTAACTATTCTATACTAACTATAGATAAAACTGTAAATCAAGTCATGTGATTGACTAGCACGGTATGTACGGGGCCATAACCTGAAGTAATTGCTCCTTGTTCCATCAGTGTTGCTTAAGCGCCGACACTCCCACTCTCAACAAGTCATCATGAGTCCATCGCCGAGTCCCAAGAGGGCTTCAAGAACCTTCCAGGTGTTTGTTCAGAAGATCAGAAGTCCCAAAAAGTCCATTTCTTCCCCATTGTGCAACCTGCCACTTGAGTTATTGCTAGAAATAAGCGCTTCATTGGACTCCCCAGCCTTGTGTTCTTTCCGACTCACCTGCCAATTCCTATACGACTGCACCTTGCCCCAATTTTGCAAGACATATCTCAAGAGTGTGAAGACAGACCTGTGATACAATTACAATTCTTCTCAGCATTATCACTTCAATAGAGCGTCCGCTACAAGAGCTTAGTATCCTTTTCAAACCACCAAATTGCAGTGGGGGGAACCTAATCAATCTATCCCGTGTCGACAAAGGCCTCCTCCAAGAGCCGAAATTCATTACTGCATGTTCTAGCCTAGAAACTCTCACGTTCAAATTTGCAATGGAAACAGAAGACACGGTTATCTTCGTGGCGCAATTTATACAACATGCGACGCGCCTGCAACAACTGAGGATTGATGCTGACTATGGCTACTACTCGACCGCTCTTATGTCTCACTTGTATTCAACGCAACTCACCCTGAGCATACGTGAATTGACTTTGGAATGTGCTCATGTAGGCTCAAGCCACGCCTTCAACGGATTTCTAGCCTCTTTTAAGCAGAGCTTGGCCAAGGTATTATTTGCTGCTATTCATCTTGATTCAGGGGATTGGGCGTCTATTCTACGGGCCCTTTCCAAATTTCCGTCGCTGACTGAAATTTCCACATATTTGCTCGGTCAGGAAGGGTTTCAAAAAGTACACTTTCTTGCAGTGATGTGGGAGCCTATAGTTGATCCAGTGCTGAGGACAAAATTCTCGTATACTGTCAAAAATTTTCGACAAGGACCGAGGACCCTGATGGTTGCCTACTCTGGTCCTAGCGTGGACATTGCATTGCAAAAGTTGGCTGATTTTACAACACCTTACAAAATTACAGGCTAGCTCGGCTACATTTACATTGCCTCGTTTGTGTCCAGGGGCAACAATGACACCTTATTATGGAATTAGCTAGAACCTGACAGAGAATTCACAGTATAAAACAACAGACATCGCATAATCCGTATGCCCATCGGCTTGATTCACCCCATCAAGGCGCACGGATTGCCATCCTGATCGAACTGTCGCGCACGCACAGGGTCATCATTCTGGATATAGAGCCGCAACTTCCCGCCCCCTTCGTCTTATGACTCCCAGGTCACGACGACCTTCCCCCTAGAGCCGACTGTGGAGAGACCACTGGTATATACGGACTCCTTGATATTCGCCTGCGATACCCCGTTGATCATCAAAGCGTCCTTGATTGCGTCGAGTCCCCTCATTGCTGATCTCCTAGAGTGCACGGTGTAAGCCACTGCCTGTTCCGTCCAATCCACTTGAACCAGCTCACGAAACAACGGCTCGATGATCCTAGTGGTGGTCGCGGTCTCGCTCTCCAATGTGATGCTGCTTCCGGTCTCTTCTGGAAACTACCCGATCAGAAGGGCCCCCGAGTCTATGACGATCACAACCGTGCATCCATAGATATTAGTCGCCCCGTAGCTGGCGGGCCTTTGCACATGCCGATCCATCAGCGTTCAGCACAACTTACGTTCTGGACCACACTACCATCATCATAATCAACCCAAGCGCCACTTCAAATGCACCTTCTGTGGACGAGAGTAATAGCACAGTCTCTGGTACAGGTGCAGGCAACGAGACATTTTTGACCAATCTCTCTCCTGAACTGGAAGGAGCCGATAGAGAGTCAGCTGCTCCCGTTCAGACGCGTAAGAATCCAGCGCTGACAGAGATAGCAACAACTCTGACAGAGACTGAGCGATGCAAGAGAAAGTAATGGCACCTTGGATAGTAGCTCAACCACCGCAGGTTGTGCGGCCCAATCGGACAGAGTCAGTTTCTCAACCTGTTACAGTCATGTTCCGGATCCAAGACAAAGAACGGGCGCTAGAAGACAGCGCATGAGGTCCTTTGTTGATCGATCCAACCTATTAGAGGTGAAATAAGTGGCAAGGAAGGAGGTGAGAAGCTAACAGGTCACATTCTATAATAAGAACCTGCGGAAACATTAATGAATTTCGAGAGAGAGCTCGCGGTGGATAAGAATATGCTGAGGTCAATCGCAGAAGACCTGGAATTGTGAGGCGAAGGAATCTGGAGTCTAGAAATGATCGGCTTCAGGATTGGGACCGAGATTGTTAAGGCAGGGGAGGTTGGGAGGGTGAATAGAGGAACAAAGAAGCCGGGAAAAGGTAAAATTTTTAGGATCACTTGGCCAGACTGGTCAGATCTGGGGCAGGTGAATTTGGCCCAGAAGGAGGCCATTTCCAGCGTCAATTCCTCAGGTCCTCACATTCTAGTTGTAAATAAAATAAAATAACATGAATATTGACCAGATAGTCCGTGTTGGAAGAAAAGTAGCTCTCAACTCTGTCCTCTTATACACGCTTCTTCTTCTAACACTCACCCTATGATATTCCTTCCTCCCAGATTGGAAATCAATCTTCCAAGCTGAGAGTGAAAGAAATAGTGACTGTGAAAGCGAGGCCCGCATTTGACCCCAGGCCCTGAGCTCCACAGCTCGGATCCCCCAGAGCTGGACAACCCGACTGACTCGGCAATTCCGAGCGCCTCTGCAGCTACCGAGCTCACTGCCATCTTAACACACCGTATATGACACTCCTACCTTCTTTCTCTCTAAAAATACCCTGACTAACGAATCGACATCGCAATGCAGTCACCCCTCCACGTAATAATAACCGGCGCGGGCCTGTCAGGCCTCGCAACAGCGGTCTCGCTCGCCCAATCCGGCCACAGCGTGACAATCCTCGAACAGGCCCAGGAGCTCGCAGAGGTCGGCGCGGGGTTGCAAGTTACTCCGAACGCCTCGCGACTTTTCCAGCATTGGGGTCTTCCAGAGTCGATATGGAGTTCGGCTGTCGAACCAAAGACGCTTACCGTGCATCGGTATACGGGTGATGTCCTCGCGCATGACGCGACCTTCGACAAACGCATTCGAGCAAGATATGGCGCGCCATTCATTGACATTCATCGGGTTGATCTGCAGCAGGCGCTGTTCGCTCGCGCGAAGGAATTGGGTGTCCAGGTGCATCTTTCGGAGAGGGTGAAGAGCGTGCAGGGCGACTCTGGAAGCGCGACAGCGACAGTACTCACCGAATCCGGCAAGCGCTACACAGGCGATCTCGTCGTCGCCGCCGACGGACTGTGGTCTCGCTGTCGGGAGTGTCTCATCGGCCGCAAAGACGATCCCCTCCCGACCGGGGATCTAGCCTACAGAATCGTGTTGAACGTCGAGCAAATCGCGGATCACAAGCTGAGAGAGTGGGTGCGTAATCCGCAGGTGCATTTCTGGATTGGACCTGGGGCTCATGTCGTCGCGTATTCGATGCGTGGGGGCGATATGATCAATATCGTGCTTCTTGTACCGGATAATCTCCCGCCGGGGGTTTCGAGGGAGGAGGGTTCCGTTGAGGAGATGAGGGGGTTGTTTCAGGGATGGGATCCTGTGTATGTTCCTCCCTTGGGCCTTCTAACTGTGAGACGAGATGCTAATCTGGATGTTACAGTCTAACGCAATTCCTCTCCTACGTCGACAAAGTCGACAAGTGGAAGCTCATGCATCGTATCACTCCCCTCCTACTTCCGGTTCCCCTTTCTACCGATATACGAAATACTAAGATGCTCTTACACAGATGCTGAAATGACAACTTGGATCAACCCCTCCTCGACACTCGTTTTCGTGTACGTCGGCCCATTCATCCTCATTGTTTCCCCAAGAACTATCTAACTTCTATCCAAACAGCGGCGACGCCTGCCACCCCATGCTCCCCTACTTAGCGCAAGGCGCAAATTCGTCCCTCGAAGACGGCGCCGTCCTCGGCGGGCTCCTGGGACACATGAAAAGCAAATCGCAGCTTCCGGCGATTCTACGGCTATATGAGGCTCTGCGAAAAGAGCGCGGAGAGGCGATTGTTAGAGAGACGTTTAAGCAGGTATGCTACCCTTCGTATCCTTTCCACGGATCCCGTAAAGAGTGAAAAAAAAAAAAAGAGAGGGAGAAGGAAAGCAATTAACTTAACTCATGGCAATGCAGCGCCACGACTTCCATCTCCTAGACGGTCCCGAGCAGGAGAAGCGCGATCAGATCTTCCGCGCGCAGTTGCCGAATAATGGGGAGATTGTGGGGGCATTTCCGAGTCGGTGGTGAGTATATCCTTCTTATTTCCTTTTCTCGTTTGTTATCGTATACTAGTGAATGATGAGGGATACTGACATGTATTGGTGTAGGACTTGCCCTGAGGTCCAGCCGTGGCTGTATGGCTACGACGCTGTGAAGGAGGTTGAGGAGGCTGTTGCGCGGAATCCGGGGTTGTTCGTTACGTCGAATTTATAGATGACAAAATAATCCGTCGCTCTGTTGACTTCGGATTGCTGTGTGAACTGTCTGGCCGAGTTGAGTTAAAGATGCTGGTTACTTGTGTACTGGGAACTCATATATTATATTGAATCATGTACAGATAGATATACAAATATACAACTTGCGAACCAAAAGTCTACTCTATATCCCGGTCAGTATACACCGCTCATCTTCTTCTGTTCCCGAAACCTCGTCCGTAGACATTGCCGAGCTTTTTTTTTTTTTTCTGAGCTGCGTCAAGATCTTTTTTTCAGGCGCAAATCACCCCACTCTATACGCTGATTCTGGGGGTTATTGGTAGATACCGCAGAAGGGGGGGTTGGGCTTTGTCGGAATTTGACGAACCGAATCCAGCAGTCAATATAATGGGTCTCCTGTGGGTCTGCCTTCCACCTAGTCTTATAAAATTATTTACCTTACTATATTATTAACCTTAGTTTAGAGAAATACCAGGTTACCTTAGCAGGCCAGAGACGGTATCTCAGGTCTTGGAGGTTATTGATGCTGATATGTAACGGAACAGCTGCGAGTTGACAAGAATCCTTCCTCTTGATAACAGAGATCATCTCTGAATTGTATATTTAGCATTTGATGTACATAGACCACCTAAAGCGCCTCGTTGAATTTGGATTCCGACGACCAGGTGCATTGACTATGGGAGTTTCCACGGTTCCGGAGGCCCCTCTTTCAGACTTACGAGCATGGCCTCGCCTTCCCATGTAAATGCTGGAAGATAACGCCCTTTATTTGCATCCCGTTCCTTTTGCCTGCTTGCCTGATATACCCGCCGGCCAGGACCGCTGGAGAATTTTTAGCAAATGAGAAGTGATTATTGTACTCGCAACCAGTCCCCCAATTACTCTCACTCCCAGTCACTAAGACTACGACCAAATAATGCAATCTCCGAGCAGAGAGGTATCCGGCCCCGAACAGCCAGTCAAACTACTCAGAACAGGAAGCTCCCCGCCTTAACCTCTGTGGGTAGACCGGCCCCTTTCATCCCCTTCTCGACAAAATCGACTAGGAGTAGATTCGCACCCGGGGGCCCAATCAGCGACACTGTAACGGGGAGACGCTCCTCCCTGTCTGTGACGATGGAATGGTACGGAATGTTGTCAACTATGAGACTAATCAGCTGGTTTCCAAACAGGTCGAGTCTGCCGCTCAGTGACAGCTTAGCTTACCCGGTGCTGTAACTTCCGGTGATCGCGACATAGGAGACAGATTAAGTGCAGCATAACCGCTTAACAGGCCGTTTGGTCTTAATTATGGAAACCGGTTAGTAAGAATCATAATAGAATCAGGGATTTTCTGAGGAGGGAGGCGATCTTGTTTTGTGTGGACTTACGGAGGCTGAGAATCACGATAGTTGGGCTTCCCAGCTTCGATTGGGAGGACCATTACTGCCAGGCTGTCTTCATCGTGGGCTTGAAAGACCTTGTTTAATAACCATTCCCTGTAAAGCTCGGAACGGCGCCAGCACTCGTCGCGCTCCTCCTGCGAGATTTTTCGGCCAACATCCCTGCAGTACACACAGAGTCAGTTTTCTGTTTGTTGCCCTGTTGTACTTAGTAGTATTATTTGTGGTGAGCAAGGGGCTGGGTTGGTGCCAGTTTACCATTGCCAGTGCAAAGCTCTGTGCACAAATGGAGGCTTTCCATATTTCTCTTTGTATTCGTTTCTAGAGTCGGCCGAGTTATATGCAATCGTTTTTTGGTCGAGCGAATGGGTCGCTTTATTCTTTGCGGTGGTTTTATAGTGGATGGACCGTCGATGATCAATCCATGGTTCGGAGCTTGGCTGCAGCTAACGTAAATCCCTGTCAGTCCGACCGTCCCTGGCAATCCGATCAGGCTGTATTCCATAGAAAATGGCATCTTTTAAAACTTGAATAACTCGGCAACAAGATATCTAGAAGACTTGTAACTAGATATATATTGCCTTTATACTAAGATAAATAAGATGATTATCTATTTTATAACTTAATACCTTCTAATCTTCTAGTAATATAAATTACGCCTGTATTTTTTGTATTTATTTATTGTTAGGGCTAGCAATATAGTGGCCTAACGGTCTAGCTTATCTTTTTGCACGTGACTTTGAGGTGCGGGTAACACTTATATATAAAGATTATAAGCTAATTATAAGTTATGCAAGCTTATAAAAGGGCTTATTATTATTTTTAGTTAGCTTTTAACTAAATATATTGCTATTCAAGGCTCTTAATACCTGGTTGTCGAGTTATTCAAGTTTTAAAAGATGCCATTTTCTATGGAATACAGCCTGATCGGATTGCCAGGGACGGTCGGACTGACAGGGATTTACGTTAGTCGACGTTACGGTACATAAAGTGGGCTGCGGTGGTGGTTCAGAAGATCCCGAGGTGGAGCGCAGATCGGATCAGATCCGAAAAAATAAAACCAAGATAACGTTGTATAGTAGTTAACCAGCTCTGATGTACAAATACAACAATATTCATGTTCAACAGTATCCGTGGTAAAAAAAAAAAAATCGAAATACAATAAAAGCCAAGGAACTCAATTTTGCTGCCCCAACCCATCGTATCCTACACGAAAACACCTGAACCCAAACCAAACTCCCCAATCCTAGTATTACTATTAGGTTTTATATGTCATATTCCCTCCAAGAAGCCGCGTAAATAGTGATATCGTATGTATTACTTGTGGCAATCGGACCCAGCCAGATATCTTATCGTTACTGAGACCGCAAAGTCATTGTCGCAGTCGTTGTAGCTGTCGTTTGTATCATGCCGTCCACTCATAGCTTGCTTGTCCTTTGTATGTCTTGTCCGTGGTGGTTGGCATTTAAACCTGAGCCATGCTGGGACGGCCGCGGGCAGGGCCGACGCGAGGGCGCAGGTTGGCGCCGGTTTGGCGCGACATGAGGATCGAGAGGACCATGGAGGCCGTGTACCCAGCCCATGCGAACCAGAGGAAGGCAGTGGATGCCTGAGCCTCACGGCAGCGCTTGCCCCGGTTGTGCGAGCCGTTGGTGATCTCGTTGCTCAAAAGGTATTCCTACACCATTAGCACCTCCACAACTTATGAAGCCAGGGAGGAAGAGAGTGTACCTGGTTGCCGCAGCTGTGGCACTCAAGCTTCGCCGCAAGAGCGATCGCAGATGTGAGGAAGAAGATTGCGTTCAGAGTGTCCAGGACGACCATGATAATTGGGTGGATCGCCCAGTCGGAGTTGAACGACGCCGGAATCAGGTAGATGAGTGTGAACATGGAGAAGGCTGCGACAAACATTGTGTAGTTGATGGTGGCTGGGTTTCCAGCGAAGGCTTCCGCAATCATGTTACCGATTAGGGCCATGATAAGCAGTGTCCAGACGAACTAGACCATGATTTGTTAGTGTTTTGGTTCTCGACGCGTCGTGTGTTTGCGAAAACATACCTGCCAGATGCGGAGGGCGATCTGAAAAATTCTCATTTTGGCTGATGTTTTTCGCAATCTCCTAGACTAGCGATTGAGATGAAGGCGATGAAGATGAGAATTAGAGGAGAAAGAAAAAAAGGGTTTCAATGATTTAAGGGCGGAACGATCGGAGTCGAGATGAGATGACGATCAGATGAACTGTTGTTCACTACGTCATCCATTTTCGAGAATCATGAAATCACCAGTCGATCCGCGCCGATCGTTCCACTTCGAAACACCACGACTCATGCGCACTTGCCCTCAAAATTTTTGCGAATTAAAAGATAAGACCTCTCGAAAGTCCTCATAAGCTCTCACCTGCGACTGCAGTTGCGTTCGCGCACCGATAGCAAGGGAACTTCTGCAGGGATGTCATCCGCTGATTTCGATGAGCTTTGCATGCCGTCAGCAATGCAGCTCGAAAGTCTGGACTGCCGAAAGGATCCGGGAGTCGAACTGTGGAAATCCACTGGCTAGCAGCAGTTGTCATTGTCCAGTGGAACAACGTTACAGAGTCGGGCCCAAGCTAACATTAAGCTCACTGGGGCTAAATCACCTAGCCTGATAGGGTGACTCGATTAGGAAGGTCGCTTCATCCCTCCAAAGTACGCTATCAAACACCAAAGAAAAATATAGAGATGTCTTATTTTCTTCCCCTTCATCGGAGTTCAGTCAACCCGGTGGACGACATCTCATAAGTCTGGTGTCCCGCGATCTCATTCACGGGCGCCACAGGCGCATACCAATAATCCGCACTTGACGGCTCCGACGACATCGATGGAGCTGCATATGTTTTGGGGGGCCCGTAATACGTACTATCCTGAGGCACTTGCCCGGGATGGACGTACTGGTGCTTCTTGCGGCGAAGGTATACGAACGCGGCTGTGAAGACGATTGCGAACCCGGCGACCGGGCCGATAACAGCTCCTGCAATCCATCCTTGATCCGTTGATCCGCCACTACTGTCATTGTGCTCCTCCTCGGGGTTGTCTGTAGGGGTGGTGGAGGTGGTGGAGGTGGCTGAGGCGGAGGCTGTCATCAGTCGATGTGCAGTGGATATTTGGATTTGATTGCTTACTGGTTGTGGTCGTAGTGGTCGTGCTGCTTGACTCGGATGATGTCGTTGGGCTGGGGCGCTCACGATAGACAGTCCACGCGCTCCAGTTCTGCCAGCAACCAACACTACTTGCAGAGGGCAGACCGGCTGGAGAGGTCTCAAAGATCGTAAAGGTCACGCAGGAATATGCCGTTCCACTACAAACGTCAGTCCCCTCATATAGAGTAAGCGGGATCATCCTACCAGTTCGCGGTCCTCCCATTGTCCCATGTCAAGATGTTGCCTTGGCATCGTGTAGGTAGGGCACATTGAGCGGCGTCTGTGGTGGTACATTCTCCAGCATAATCGCCAACCGTGACCCAAGGACTTGCAGCGGTTAATCGCTCAGCTGCTTCCATTAGACGGATTCTGAACATCTGGACTAGGTAACTAACTGGAGCTTGGTGCAAGATACCATCCGATCAGAGAGCCAGCTGGGGTGGGCGTTTCCTCCTGAGCGCTGCTCAAGCTTGGGATACACGCGAGAATCGCGAGAAAACGAAAGCATTGCTTCGATGGCCACATGATGAGAGCTGCTGGGATCTGAACATCACCGTTTCCTGGCGTGCATTTTCTGGCGATGGATTTTGAGCTGGAAAGGAGGCGAAAGCGGCGAGGGTTTGAGAAAAGGAATTGTTCCTCAGCGGCTATTCAGCCTGATGCCCAGAATAAGACCATGCCAGGCTCACGAATGTACCAGTCGTAGCTGAAACAATCTCGCCGGATTATGAGCTAGCAGCGTCTTGCAGAGTCTCCGGCCTATCAGAAGACTAGTAGCGTTATTGTGGTTCAGCTCTAGCAAGGATTAGTCTCCTCGCATTGAGCGCCTGCTCATTTGGAAGCGGCACAATCAAGCATTGATATTTGTTTCGTCCCCTAAGTTCTTGCACCTGAAGAATCTACCACATAGTAGTTCTTCTTCGAGGGAGCTTCAATAAATGAAATCGACACTGGCTGTTAAAGAGAAGCAACTGTGGGTATCGGCATCAAAGCCACCTTGTCGATATCTCCGTCGTGGGCCAAGATCCTCTCACAGCGGACTCACCCTAGCGCGGGGGTGGATTCTGAAGCCTTTTCGGTCGGTATCTCCCATGTACTTCATCCCCTAGCATCCACGAGGCCGCTTCGGAAAACTATGGCTGATTCATGATTCGTGGACAATACAATCCTCATAGAGTTAATATAGTTGGAAGACTTCAGTGAAGAAATGAGGGTTTACTCTTATGAAACGTTTGCAGTATGTACAGCGCTCATACGGAGCAGGCCCGCTCGTCTCAGCTGCTGCCCTTATAATCACCGCCATGACACACATCAGACAAAAAACGGGTCTTTTTTAATCTCTCGAGCTAAAAACAAAATATACGCATTTACGATACACCTGTCCCGAAAACCTGAATCTCAGACAGACCAACGTTCATCGTCGAAGGGCTGACGGCTGTTATTCTAACAGTGAGGTTGCGAACAGTCCTGTCGGCGACATCAAAAGTCTTGGCTGTCCCGTAGTTGCTCAGTTCCCCAATGTCGATTCTCTCTCCACTGTCGAATTCGATAACGCCTGCAGTGATTTGATCATCGAGATTCGGACGATCGTAGAGAACAACCTTCGAAACGACCTGCGGGGTCTCCCAGTCAAGACTCAGCCAACTCGCCGTCTTGCCGCCATCAGTCACCCACTCATGTGTGTGATCTGCAGGAAATCCATCTGTGTTCGCGTCAATCGCTTTGTCTGGCGTCTGGCCTGCCGCAGCATTTTCAGATGACGCCTTAACTTTCGCTTTGAGGGCAATGTTCTCGGGATGTCGCATGGTGGTGACCTTCGCAACAATTGGCGCGCTGCTGGCCTCTCCATCACTCACGACCAGCTCAAAAGTCAGGGTATCCGGCTCGCTGGGCGTCGTTAAGGAGAGCCGGCTCGTCTCAGCGTCCACCAGGTCCACAGGTATCCCGCTAGCCTGCGTCCATTCATAACGCAATGCCATTTTCGGGTCTGAATTCTGTGCTCCATCCAGGACGATCGCCGCATTCAAACCTGCCACTTGCGCTGGGCCAGCATTAGCAATCGGTCCGTCGTCAAGCCTGTACTCGCGTTCGAGCCATCTAGGATAGTGCAGGTCGCTCTGACAAGCCATGTAACTATTGCAAACGGCAGGATCGCCTCGAGCATAGGCATAAAACGCAAGTTGCTTTTTCAGGAGATCTTCTCCGGTGATATTGGCTGTTTGGTTGATCAATGGATAGCCCATGTATCCCGTGAGCTCCGGATTACCCTCATACCGCTCCACAGCTTCAGCAACGAAGAAAGCAGCCGCATGATGGTCACTGTGATCTCCATCTCCGTATGAGTGGACATAGTCCAGAGTATTCACGTGCTCTGGATTGAAATCGGTCATTAGGGATACAAGCGCACTTAACAACTCGTCTTTTGTATACGAGCCGGAACCACTGATGGTGTGGATGTTCGGTATCCCACCCTCCCATAATTTTTCCAGACTCTCGTTTCCAGTCACGTCGAATCCCTGTCCCTGAAGGTTTCCATCAGGAAGGCGAAGAAAGACAAGTGAGACGTTGGGATCCTGGTTCAAGGTGAACAACGGTGCTTCCTGGTCTGGTATACCCGCGTCTTGCTCCGTCCAGGAATCGGGTGCATCACTCATCAACGCGTATGCTGCCCGTGCACCTTTCTCGCGGCCTTGCCAGTAACTCGCTTGCATTCCTGAATCCCCAGCAGTGATAAAAACAGTGCGAACGTCATGACCGGCCTGGATGTAATGAAGAAGGTCGGGAGAGAGAAACAACAGATCATCATCTTGATGCGCGACGATATTGAGGATCTGGCATAGGGCTGGAGTAATGTATATGGTAAGCAAAGCGCGCCAAAACAGAGAAGGGTTCATCTTGGGAAGACTGGCTAGAGCTACGTACTTACAAGGCCAGCAGGGATAACCTTTATATGATCCCTCGGATCAACATTCCGCAGGGTCTTCTTCATGCAATGTCTCAGCTCATGAGGACTGAGTGTCGATACATGCCGTACTTTGAAACATTCCGCCCTCAGATCCTCAACCCCGTGATGGTCTTAAGACCGACAAGTGATAGTGTTCATAGATCTTGCGAGGTGCTCGCATGTAAGACAACCGCGGGAAAAAAAAAATCTAAGAATGTAAACAGCTCCTCATCGGGGTTGACCGCTCATCTGCAGAACACGTTCAGAGGAAATATTTATAGTCCTTTATGGAATGTGTCTGCTCCTTAAGTGGCTAGGCCTTTTTCTGTTCGCTCCTTCCACCGTGGATCTGACCTACCGAAAGGAAACATCAGGGATAGATACTTCCTCCTGCCGGTATATGAGCGAAAAATGGGCGTTAAAGCAGCGAAAAAGTGGGTATGGCATTCGGGTAGTTAGTCTCTTGGAGCTTAGTTATGAGTATGAGCGGAGTGTTTACATCGTCAGCTCTGGAGGGCAAGGTTCAGCAGCAGGATAACATAGAATTGGCACATGAATTTTTAGCAGCCCAATTAGCCCGGAGACAATTCATATAAACACGATATTTGATTACAAGAACAATAAAGAAGGTTAGCGCAACGAACAAAAGGAAGCCGTGTGTAGCGGGGCAGTTGTAAGAGCCCCGTGCCGCCCGTGCTAAAGAATTTGCCCTCATCTCCACCAACACCCTCTTTTTCCTCGACTTCCTCAACAGTTCCCACTTCTTAACCGACACAATGGCAATTCAGTAAGACTTGACTTCTACAAGTCCCCGCGGACATACGCTGATTCCCCCTTCAGCTACCTAATCCTCCTCTCCCGGCAGGGCAAAGTGGTTCGTCGTCACCCACCCGACTCTGCGATCTGGCCGCAAGCTTGAGCAAGCTCGAACCCCTTTGCTGACATCTAAACTCTGCCACGCAGCGCCTCGCAAAATGGTTCACGACCCTTTCACCTAAGGAGAAGGCCAAAATCATCAAAGATGTGACTCAACTAGTCCTGTCCCGTCGGACGCGCATGTGCAACTTCCTCGAATACAAGGGTACGTGCCATGACCACCACCACCGCCCCCCGGGCGTCATCCCCAACCCCCGCATTAGTCAACTGTGACTCACTGACGTGAGTCTTTTACTAGACACCAAGGTCGTCTACCGTCGATATGCCTCACTCTTCTTCATCGCCGGATGCGCTTCCACCGATAACGAGCTGATCACCCTCGAGGTCGTGCACCGATACGTCGAGCAGATGGACAAGTACTATGGCAACGTGTGCGAGCTTGATATCATCTTCAACTTCCAGAAGGCGTACTTCATCCTAGATGAGTTGCTTCTGGCCGGTGAAATGCAGGAGAGCAGCAAGAAGAATGTGCTGAGATGCATTAGCCAGCAGGATAGTCTGGAGGATATGGAGGTGAGTCGCTTTTTTCTTTTTTACCAGATATACATCGAAATTTCTGTCGGCGAGAGTATGGCCGTCCAGTATCTGCGCGCGTATTTCAACGAGCTTCCTTTTCAGATTCTGGTTGGCTTGATTGTCTTCCTCTGTTACTCGCCCGCAGCGTCCTATCCTCCCTTCAAGCCCGCACCTGCACCCGGCTCCGTGAATGCATTACCTTCTGTTGAAGCCGCTTGTTCTCGGATACCTTCACTGCCTGCGATTGTTTCTCGCTTCTCAAATCTGCTTCCCACGATTCATGTATGGCGCTAACGTCTCTTCACCTCAGGTTGAGGAAGATGTGGTTACGAAGATCATGTAGAAGCCTCGTCACTTGACGAGCGTTTCTTTTCTATTACTGGTTTCTTTATGGGCTTTTAAGGACATGTTATTGGCGTTCGGACGTATATAGGCGTTGATCTTCTCTATACCACCCCCAGTGGCTAATAATACTACGTTGACTTGATTCAGGACAATCAGGAACTCCTCGGCAATCTATCCAAGCAGGGCCTCCTGTGATGACGAACTTTCGGCTTTCGCAGTCTGCAGTTCTCTGGTTCCCATCGGGACCCGTGAGGTAGGTGAGTGATATCACTGGCTGATTGCGGCCCCCACGTGACACTCCCCCCTCGGTCGCAACGCGCAACTCGAACCATCTGGCAGCCGACGACTGAACATCATCACCCTATTTCCCCCTCTTTAATCCCCCTCTCATCGCTTTCCATCATTCCAGCACCTGGAATGGCCACTGTTGCTGCGATTACCTCTTATTAACTACCCGTTGCCCGCCTCTCCTGCTGATCAAGCCAGCTGTTCCGCCTACCGGTCTTATCCCCGACAATCAGTACCAGCTGAGACAACAAAGAGCCACAGTTCCACCTGTGACACCCTTTGTTGTAGCCAAATATAGTGTGTTGTGCAGAAAGTTCACTTGCGATACGCTCGCCATCTACATATAACCCCAGCCTGTTACCGCGATAGTGCTGAGAGACCATCAATACACCAAGATGAAGGTGAGCGCAATTCCCGCATACTCAGCCCTGCCTGACCCAGCTAACTCTCCTGGATTATAGTTCCTTCCGCTCCCCGAGTTCGAGGATGTTACTAGCTCGCTCAACTTTGATACTGGCGACTGCCATATCGTCGGAGGTTGCGATCTGTACACAACAAAGGCCGCCCGATCGGATCGCAAGTTATACAAGAACATCGAGCATTCGCTGGAGGCGCAATATGAATCAGTCCTTCGTCTTTCGGCATCGCTCTCACCTCCAACCGCATCCGATGCGGCCGCATCTCTAAATCTATCCCGATCGAGTCCCTTCGGCCCCCTGAGCGACCACTCTAGTCGTCGAACCTTCGCTTATCTGATCGCGACACTAAACGCGAGCCATCCGGATTACGACTTCTCACATGTCCTGCGACCGTCAGACTTTCGCCGCGAGCGAAATCTAAAGAGAGTGATGAACACGATTGACTCGACTCTCTTCAACCTCCGGCCACGCGAAGCGATCGATCTCACACCGCCTTCACCGTCGGCAGTCTCAGGGTCATATAATGCAGAAGCGTCTGCTACATGGGGTCGGAAAATGTGGAAGATTATTGATGAACAAATGTCGTTAAAGGAGTGCGGTATCTACTCCTATTCACCCGACGAGGACCCGTCAGACGCGGACGACGGAGCGATTTGGAGCCTCCACTACTTCTTCTTCAACCGTCTGCGCAAACGCGTGTGCTATCTCTACGTCAAAGCAATCCCCATCCTTAGCCATACACCGAGCGAGGGCCTCGCGACACCCACCGCGAAGCGAACATTCGACGACGGCTACTTCACCCCGGATCTAGGTACAAGCAAGCGAGCCCGCTACTGGTTCGGCGAGGACGCCGAAATCGACGAGGTTGAGAGTGATAGCGATATCGAAAGGTCCCAATCACTGCGTGCCGGCGGCGACGAGTATGATAACTACCTCATGAGCGATGAAGAATTCCGATCCCGATCCGGTAGCAAGGGCACCGTGCGCGCTATGAGTGAGGAAATCGCCGACTCGATGGAAGTTTGATGAATGAATTACGACCTAACGTTTCTCTTTCAATCCTATTTTACTGCTTGATTCGACTTTCAACTCTACTTCTCAGTACCCCATTTACTTTGATATCAGTGTCAGTTTGTTATGAGTTGTTCGTTTGCGAGGCGTTTCCTGCTTGCTTGCTTTTTGATCCACTCCGCATTCAACCTGCATTTCCAATGGGCTTGGCTTGGGGCGTTTGGCGAGGTCGCCGACAGGCCCCTTAAATACAGTATCTAAATTTGTGATGAGATTTTCTTTGGTGACCAGCCTGTGCTGTGGACAGCTGTGGCGATGAGATGGCGTTGTTTCCGCTTACTCTACTTCTTGTTGTACCTTAATCGAATCCATTTTTGACCTTTATCTTTAAACATGCGTTGTCATGAAGATACCAGAAATATATTTAACAATTTTTGACATCGCTGAAGCAGGAAGTATTGACCTAGTCCTGTAGAGCCCAAGACTGCTATCGTTATCGAGGACCTCAGTTGGTCCGTGCGCAGCATGGGGAAAGCTGTCCTCCCTCCCGCCCATCAAGCCCACCTTCAATTGACAACAAACCACACTAAACCACACCACACTCGTTTCTCTCCCATTCATTTTCTATTGTGTGCCCCCCGCGCTTTTGCTCATCGCATAGAGTAGAATTAAAACCCACAACTCTGCAATGGCCGACGAGGAAGAGCGCCTCAAGGCTGAGAAGCTCGCCGCGGCGAAGAAGAGGGTATATATTCACTATACGGGAAAACCGCAAAATCTATGGTGACTGACCTGGTTCTATCTGGATGTTTAGGTTGCCGCTCTGCAGAAGAAAAAGAAGGCAGGGAAGAAGGCCGGGGGATCGAGTGCCGACGCAACCAAGGAGTCTGAAGTGGCAGAGAACAGTGCAACACCCGCAGGAGGAGAATCAGGAACGACGGCAGTGGAGGATGAAACGCCAGGGAACATTGAAACACAGCCTGAACCCGAGACTACAAAACCGCAGGAGGAAGGAGAATCGCCACCCGAGCCGATGCCCGATGCGCCGACAGAATTAGAGGAGGGGCAGGAACAAACCGAATCGGAATCAACAGCTCCAGCTTCAGATGCCACCTCGGCGAAATCAGACCCAAGTCCCACGCCGCGGGCTGGACATACTCGCCAACCGTCTCTCTCAATCCAGTCGAAGATGAGGTCGTCGTCGTTCCGGAAGTCGTCTGTTTCGCAGGCGCAGAGTGGTGCTGGAAGGGCTACTTCTCCTTCTCCGTCTACGACGCTGAAGTCACCCTCGCTATCGCTGCCGCCGCTCAGTGCGGATGGAGAGTCCGTACATGAGGTGTACAGGAAACAGGCGGGCCGGATTGAGGAGCTGGAGAGGGAGAACAAGAGGCTTGAGAAGGAGGTTGAAGAGGTGACAGGTCGGTTTAAGAAGACTGAGGATCAGCTGGAGGATCTGCGTGAGGCGAGTGTTGATGTTGCGGAGTTGAGAGAGAGGTTGAAGGCTGCTGAGGGGAAGGTTGAGGGGGTTGAGGAGCTGGTGCGTTTAACACTTTTCTCCAGCAATTGTTTTGACCGTTTAGAGACTAACCTTTTTATGTGCAGAAAGCGGAGATTGCATCTCTTCAACGACAGAATTCACACCTCCAGACGAACAAACATCGGGCCGGACCGTCAGAGAGCCCGCCATCTGATCTGGTGCAGCAGCTAGAGTCCAAGTCTGCGGCGGTGGAAGCGATGGAATTGGAAATCTCAAACCTGCGTGCACAACTTTCAACGCAATCTGCGCATGAAACTCAGATTGCTGCACTGGAAGAGAAGCTATCACGCAGCGAGTCTGCTCTCGAGAAGTCCCAGCGTGAGCTTACAGATGCGAAGAGCGCGTTGACACGGGCTTCCGAGAAGGCTGTTAAGGAAGGCGTTGACAAGACATCAACAGAAACCCTAATCAAGAACCTACAACGGGAAATCGAGGAACTGAAACAGGAGAAGACAGAGTCCGAGAAGAAGATTGATACACTAGAGAAGAAGCTGCAAGCAATCGGCAACCTGCACAAGGAGTCCGAAGCCCGGCACCAAACCCGCCTCCGCGAGAGCGAGAAGTTCGAAAAAGAAGCCACCATTCTCAAGAAGAAACTAGCAAGCACGGAGAACGAGAATCTCCGTCTAAAAGAAGAGCAAGAAGCGCTTCGCAAACGCGACTCTGGCTCAGGCGGTGCAGACGACGACGCCCTTGACGAACTAGAAGACGAAGAG
Source organism: Aspergillus baeticus (assembly GCA_027569055.1). Taxonomy (NCBI): domain Eukaryota; kingdom Fungi; phylum Ascomycota; class Eurotiomycetes; order Eurotiales; family Aspergillaceae; genus Aspergillus; species Aspergillus baeticus. The sequence goes on from JAPDEI010000004.1 coordinate 231,600, forward strand.
CGTTCACGTCTCCAGCGCCGGATCCGCGAACTCGAAGGCGAGAACTTTGACCTTCGCCGCGGCGTCTGGCGCGAGAAGCGTCAAGAATTACAAGAGCAGGGCCATGACGGGGAAGATGTGTACTCCCCTGAATACTCTCATCCCTCGGCGGCAAACACGTTCGACGACGTCGACCTCACTGGCGGAAGCCCCGAGCATTCTCGCCGCCGTAGCATGACGCAGAGACAATCACAGCAGCAACACTCATCGTTCTCCACCGTGCTCTCAAGCGGAATTGCCGCCTTCACGGGAGGCAACTCGCCATTCTACAACCGTCCGTCATCTTCACAATCCCACGCACACCAACATGCACCCGGGACAAGAGGAAGCCTCGAGCTTCTCTCAGAAGAAAACTTCGATGATGAGTTCGACGAAGCGGAGTTTGCGCGCGCACAGGCAGAAGAGGAAGCTCGGAAGAGAGTTGAATGGGTGCGGGGCATCAAGAAGCAACTACGCGACTGGAAGGGCTGGCGATTGGATCTTGTTGATAGTCGTGCTGGGGCGGAGGGAGCAGGTGTGGGTATGGGCGAGATTTTTGAGATATAGACAAGAACCTTTCCTACTGTTTCCGTTTCTTGCGTCCCCGGACCGACTTTAGGACTTGATGTATGTTATGATACCGCGAAGAAGAAAGACTTTTATTTGGTGCATCTATCTACTTCATGGATGAGACGAGCGACGATTCTATTCGCGGTGGATACCGGGAGGCAGGAGCCTATTAGAGCAGCTGCGTACATCGCACTAACACCTTCGCCCTTGGTCACAAGAGAAGAACCCTGGGGCTACTCTTTGTGAATCATCTCATGCAAAACATGTGACTCCGTTCCTGTGTCTGTGCCTTATGCCTAGGGCTCACACTCCCAGCTCCCCACCACCAAATCCCGCCTGAACTGATGCTCACCAGTATTCAGAGTGATCTGGTCGCCATCACAGGTTGCAGACCTGCAGGTGCAATAGCGTCAGATCAAATATCCCAGGAAAATCTCCTCCCCGGAGACTAAAGAAAGAGAAGAATCTTACGTGAAGAAAGTGCAGCGGATCGCGGACGTGTCTTCTAGCGGGACGACATTGATGAAGCGCGTGGTTGTCGGGCTGGAGGTTGTCGGATTTTGCGTCAGTCCATATTCAGATCGAGAACAGTTTGACGACGCGGTTGACGAGGACCGGGACGTTTCAAGGGTGAGGGCGAAGATTTAGAGGTAGGTAGAGTGGAGTGTGGAGTGTGGAGTGTGGAGTGTGGAGTGTACATACCCTCCGGGATAGGCGAAGCAGTTCTCGGAGGCCGGCAAAACATTTTGTTCATTTTCGCTGTCGGCTATAGCGACCTGGGGGTGCAGAGGAGAATTAAGTTAGCTCAGGGCATCTGGTGCCTAATGTTGTTCGATTGCATTGGGAGCAGTTGAGGGCATAAAGGGTGGGTAAGGGGCCAGTACAAATCCTAGAAGCCCTTCGCTGGCCACGACTGGAGCCAGAGCAGCGAGGAACAGGGAGGCTATAGTGGTGGTGAGCTTCATTTTGGATGAATTGGTGGATTGTGATGATGATGATGATGATGATGAACGAGGTGCGTGTATGTAGGGAGTTTGTGTGAGATTTATGGTGCGGTCTATGAAGGGACAACCACATTTTATACTCCATGGAAGAGTCGGGGTATCTGTTCGGCCTTGAGATACCCCGGACGATCATAATGACGGTGAGGACGCTAGGCGTGGGAGAGCCTACATGTTTGCTTCTACGAGATGCAGACCACGAGTCTATGATCGACCTTGCTACTCGTAGAGGCGTAGCGGTGTGATCTACATACATAGCGTATCAATAGCCCTTACTTTGCTCCGAAAACCCGCTCTCTCTCTCAGTATGGAGTATGACTTGATTTCTTGCCTGGACTCTTGAAACAGGACAATGAATCTGTCGCCAGCACGGAGGAGGAAGAACGATAGCAAGCCATGGAATAGCCCTAATTTAATACGATAAAATGTCTGCCTATACGCCATCTTCAAAAGGCCCCCCTCTACGAGCAGGACGGTCATATCTCGTTAATACAAGATTCTCACAGGCAAAGAAGCTCAGCGGGAATCTGGGAGCCTTCACCCAAGGCAGTGTCTATTGACTTCTACGGTTGGTTCGTTCCCTGAGACGCACCATGTGAGCAAAAAGGTCAATATCCTAGAATGGAGGACGAAAAGTGCTTTTCACAAAGACGATACAAATTCACCGGAGAGACCTAGTGCAGGGCAGTGGCCGCTATCTACTGGCGTCTTTCTGCCTGATGGATTTGATGCTGTTGGAGTGGTCTAGGGAAGTGCAGTATACATGCTGTGCTATTTTAGGCACTTAGTACGGACTATGAGCCTTACGATATTTTAAGCATCCAACACTGTTTGGACCAGTCGACGAAGATGGTTACAGGAAGCAGGCTTTATAGTCAAGGGTTCGTCGTACATATGTCATCGCCTGGTCCAACACGACCGCGGCAGAAGTTAACACGGCGAGTAGGGCATCACTCTAGTTCAAATAAGCTGAAGACATCGACCAATAAGTGCCATGTGCATAATAACCTGCAGACTTGCAATTCAATGCGGTAAGAAGACATAGATTTAGAACCGTCTAAATACAATTCTGAACTCACCAAACAACTCTAACTCCTGCCCTGTAACCAATTCAAAACTTGCTCAGAGAAAATTTCAAAAAATGAGAAAGAAAAAGATCATTCATCTGCCAACTTCCCATGCAAATACCCTTCCGACTTTCCGCTCGTCCTACGCTTGCGCAGCTCAACAACCCACCCTGTAATCTGATAAAGCCAGCCCCCCGTAACAATAACCCCAGAGATGGTGTTCACAAGGCGAATAACCAGATTCAAGAAGCCCGTGCGCTCCTCAGTAAGGAGGAGCAGGATCGGCTCAATGTTGTACTTGAAGAAAATGCCCGGGATAAGGTAGGGGGACTCGGGGATCGCCTCGGACTGGCTTGTAGCCGCGTATTGGTTTGTGAAGATGAGGTTTTTGTTGCTGCGGCGGCTGTTGCCGAGGTTTGTGTTTAGCGTTTCGGGGCGGATGTTTTGGTTCTTCGAGTAGATCGTAGGGACGATGGAGAGGAAGTATTGGTATTTGTAGTAGTGGGATTCGGTGGCTGCGATTGTCTTATCGAGCGGATTGAGGATTGTTGGGTAGTGTGGGCCGAAGGAGAGCTCTGTGATCATGTGCGAGAAGTTGAAGGCTATGTATATGACTATATTAGCCGGATATCGAGATTGATGAGATGAGAGAGGTTAGACACGTACCTGAATGATCCAAGTGCTTCTGCCCATCTTGGTACCCATGTCCACGCGCCGTGATATGGAAATCACCCTGCACCTTATTGCCCTCGAGACTCCCATAAATACGACACGAATCAACCTTGTCCCCCCGTCGAAGCTTCGGCCCCTTGGGAAATTTGCGATTTGAATTCCGCCTCAGTTCACTAAGCACATGCCCCGCATGCGCGTCTTCCTCCTGGTCCTTCAACCTCCGATCATCCTCGCGACTAAGCGTCTGGTACTCCCTGCCCCCTGTGAACCCTTCGTAGTTGCGCTTATCCATCCACAGCTTCCAGGAAGTAGGCTCTTTTTTGAGCATCTCCGAGGCCAGGACGCGGTCACCGGCTGCATCTTGTATGTTGATGTGGAGGGTGTCGCAGGGCATGCGGACAACGGCGTCGAGGTTGAGCTGAAGATCGTGGGAGACGCCCTTTTCGACAGTAAAGTGGTGCGCCTCGGTACCGCGAAGCCAGGTGCGGAATTCGGTGAAGGAAAAGAGGGTGCAAATGGCGAGGATTAGAACGGTCCATTGCCCGCCGCGGCGGGAGGGGGTGGTGTATGAGGGCTTTGTCTTTGCTGGGTGGGCGCATCGCGGTTAGTACAGTGGCCTGTTCTTGGAGGGAGACAAGAATTGAGGCGTGGTTTTGTTTAATTCCCCGGACTAGTGGTAGTTTACTCACGGAAAGCGTCGAATGTCTGGAGGCCCTTCAAGGCCGACTTCTCGCCAAAGGCATCCTCGTCGAGGCTGTGGTTCGCGAACCCATTCATGACGATCGGCGTCGCGAGTTGGCAGAACGAACACTCAAGGCATGGGAATAGAAACCAAAGCAAATTGATGTTATGTAGATTCGAGAATCAAGGTTGACCTGTGGGTCGGAGCTGTCAGGACGAACGAGCGAGCTAGTAGATGCGAGAATTGGATGAGGCCAAGTATTCCGAAACAACAACCGACTCCGCATCTACACTCCGCAGCAAAACATCCCGGTTCAGCCTCGTCATCTCACCTCTTATTTACTCTCATTTGCTCAACATGGCAGATTAATCATGTCTATTCGTTGTGTCTCTTTATGTATATCCACGAAGGTTCTAATCATAGCAGGTTTGTACTCCACCCCTGCCAAATACACCACAGCGAGGGACCGGAGGCCCGGTGAAAGATACGTATACAAACGGCGTCCGGCAAGGTCTCCCTCATCTATCTCAAATATAATATCGCTCGCCCATCAATGAATGATGAAGAAGAGTAAACAATGCAAAGAAGAAAGCCAGGGGTAATAATAAATGCAAGGGTGGCAGGCATGCAGCATGTATGAACTCGGCCTCCGCAGTCGTAACAATATCAGCAACATGATATTTAAAAGACAAATCACAAATGAATGGAAGATAAGGACAAAATAAGTCAAGTCGTCGCAGGCATACAAAATCTCAAGCGAGGGTATAAGAACAACTATTCCGTCTCATCCACTGGATCGTTGGACCAGCAGTCGGTAATGTCAAATCGTAAAAGGGGGATAAAAGCAAAAGCAGAAAGCCACAAGCGTCCCCGGCCTGCTATGCAACTGAATAATCAAATGAGTATTATTACAGATATGCAAGAAGTGAGAAAATAAAACGTGAAGACAAGGAAATCATTTGGGCTTCTGTTCCTCGGTTAGCATTTATCCTCCAGCTCGGACTTCTGCATCGGCCGCTCAACCTACCAAGCTTGTCGCTGCCGCCGCAGTTGCGAGGTCCGGCTTTCCACTAAGGCTTCTCGCAGAAACTCTAGGTAATGCGGAGCCAGGTGTGGTGGTGGGGTTTGTGCCTCGCTTAGCTGGCGTTGACGGTGTTATCCCGCTGACTGTCGAGTGGCGCTTGCCAGAAGACGCTTTAATGGGAGAGCTGTTCGAAGGGTCTCGGCTACGGACAAACGTGCCATTTTTGAGACTGGTCCCCGGGGGTTCTGGCAGGGGTCGCCCTGTGCTCGGAGTGGACAAAGTATTCACCCGCTTACCTGGGGAGTGAGCCCCAAACGCTCTGGTACGGGGAGTCATTTTATGCCCAGTGAGGAACTCGTGTCTCAAAGCCTCTGTTGGGCTTAGTCGACGGGCGGGGTCCCATCGGAGACACCGCGCGATAAAGTCCAGGAAGGCTTCGTCGTCGCATTTCAGTACTTGTCTGAGCTCCTTAGAGCTAGGCCGACGTCTCCGTCCCTTCGATGAAACAGTAATTCTTGGTTTGCCCAATGAGTCGAAGAATAACTTCTTCCGAGTACTCTTTTCGATCAGATGTTTCTCTGGAGGCCCAAACACCTCCATGATGCAAGCAAGCTGTTCCTGTTCGTTCTCGCCAGGAAAGATTGGGTAGCCGGTGTAAAGCTCAGCCAAAATACAACCCAAACTCCACATGTCAATCGGCATGCCATAGGACATACCCAGAATGACCTCAGGTGAACGGTAGAATCGACTTTGGATATAGGTATAAACCTTTTCGTTTTCGAAACAGCTGGATCCAAAATCGATCACCCTGATATCAGAGCTCAGGGGATGAACCAGCAGAATATTCTCGGGCTTCAAATCACAGTGAATGACCTTCTTTGTTTGTAGGAGAGTGAGGGAAGAGAGAATTTGCCTAGTGAATCGGCGGATAAGCTTGATAGAGAACCCTCTAAAATCGTGCGCTTTGATAAACTCGTAAAGGTTGATACCCAAGAGTTCGGTTGAAATGCACAGATGGCCGCGGAAATAAAAGCTCTGTGTAAAGTTGACAACGCTGTGGCGGCGATGTGGATCCCACTCCTTGAGCTTCTGAAGGAGGTTAACCTCGATCAATGCCTGCTGGTGAAACCTCTTCTTGTTGCGGATGATTTTCACCGCGACCAGGTTACCAGTCTTGTGGTCAATACATCTAACAACCTGCCCAAAGCTGCCCTTCCCCAAGACATCAATAACCTCGTATCGGTAAGCTAAATGATCACCAAGGACAATGTTGTAATCTCCACGGTCATCATCATAACCAAAGTTTGCAGCCTGTGCATTAAGATCCCCAACATGCTTCTTGGCATCCTGTGTTCCGCAGAAGTAGATATCTTTGAAATCAATAATTTCCCCACGTTCAAAGATGTTAAGATGAGCAACTCTCAGTGCCTGGGCGGGGGTGACCCGTTCCTTCGGACCAGCCCTACGCCGTAAATCATCCAACTCCCTTGCTGCAGACTCGAAGTCTTTTCGTTTGCTGCCAAGTCTCCGCATTTCCTCATCAGCAAGCTTGAGTTCGGTCTCTAGATAGCTCTCACCGGATCCCGAGGTAGAAGCCATATTGGACTTGGCCGAGCTGATGATCTTGTGTACAGGTGAAAGTATCGAAGAAACAGAGCGGTGCGTGGCATCACTGTCATGAGACTCGCGGGAGATTGTCGGCTCCAAGGACAGACTCTGCTCACTGCTAAAACTCGGTTTTCTAAGCGCTTGATTTGCAACATTCGACATAGACGACTGTCGCCTGGATTTCAGATACGCTGGTTTCAATGTAGGGCTCGAGTTTTTCGTCGTAGACAGGTTATTCCAAGTAGCAGACGCCGGAAGCTTCGGGGGAGGCATTAGGTCAGACTTCTTCGGGTCAATGTTGGCGGTATACCCTTGCTGGGGCTTGGAGTTGCTCCGCTTTCGCGACAACGTAATTTTGTTCCGAAATGAGGAACCGGAAACAGCAGTAGTATCCGGGTCGGAAGGCGTTGAGACCTGGCTTGCTGTCTCCGTGTTCGAGAGAGCAGAGGATTGTGTTTGAGGACGAGGTCCAGTGAGCTTATGTGGCAGGGATGTTTTTGGAGAATAGTCTGCACTAGGCTTCTGTCGCAAGTGGTTGAAATCACTGTTGCTCTTTGGTAGAGTGTAAGAGACATAAGGGGAGACAGTGCGAGCACCTCCGGGGTTACCTTCAAAAGACGCAAGAGCACTAGAACTGCTAGCAGTCCTTAAACCAATACTTGATGAAGTGCTTAAAGCAAAATGGGAGGTGCTGCTTCTCGCCTGAGGGAGCGGAAGTGGATCCTCATCGTCCCGGAAAGAAAAGAAATTTGCCTTGGACGCTGTTAGAGGCGTACTTGGGGTCTTGGATACTATTTGCGCCGAAGGTGTGGACGCATCAGTATCATCATCTCTATCAGCCAGCGCCTCGATTTTGGTGGTCATCGGTGTTCCTAGAGGCAGCAGATTCAATGGTGGCAGCTTCAGCGGCTTCAGGTTTCTTTTCCCAAAGCCGCCGCTATGTTGTGGCCCGGCCTCTGGGGTTTTCAGAGCGCGCTCCTCCACAAGCTCATGCTTTACCTTCTCAACATAAGACGGCGTAACATTTGAATCGGACACATTGTTGGCCTTGAGAAGTTCAATTTCCAACGGCAAACTTGACTTGCGGGTTATCGGAAACGGTGATTGATCAAATTCGCTCTTCGGAGACTCGTAGGCTTTAGGGATAGCAGGTACCGGTGGAACTTCTTCACTACTGATAGAATGTTCCACCCGAGGTTTAGGGGTTGGGAGTCGAGATGATGAGAAATTCTGCGATAGTCTTGTTTGTAGTGAGCCCCCCGAATTTCTAGCAGAATTATAGCTCGTGTTTGATGAAAGGGATAGCCCAGAGCTGTAGGATTTGCGATTTGGATCGGGAGTTGTCCGAGTGGAGGACGGCGTCGCGCTTTTTCGAGGAATGTTCGAAGGCGAGTGGGCGGACGAGCGAGGGCGGAAAGGTATCGGTTCCGTTTGGCTTGGGGGCGTAAAGGGCAAAGGGTGCGCTTGTGGAGCCGTGGAAAGACGCTTAAGGCGTCGAGCATCCGTTGGGCTGATTGTCCGAGCACCCAGGCCAGTCGCATGTGGCGGCATGACTGACATTCGTTTCGCAGATGAGGATGGGGTCATTGGTCGGCCTCCTTGGTTTTTTACTGGTGTTCGGACAGCATTTGTGGAGGAGGACCGAGAGTGGTCCCCAAATCCAGTTGCTGTCAGGAAATTATCGCTAGACTCGGTCGATGGGGGTTGAAACGACTTGGCTTTCGCGTTTCGAACATTGGATGGTAGTCTCGCACCAATCTCGCCGTTAGGTTCATGGTTATGTGCCCGTGGACGAAGGTAACTTGTTTGGTCGTGTCGGGTCGTGTCAGCACTCGCTTTTCGAGTTGACAAGCTCTGTCGTCGCGCAGAGGTAACCGCAGGCAGTGAACCTGGCCCGATTGATTTACGTGGCGCTCGCTGAGCATGAGTAACTGGCGCTTGATTTTGAACAAGGCTCTGGCGACGATTGCGAGAGCCACATACGGTGCTTGCCGGCTGACGAGATGGTAAATCGGTGGAAAGGTTCTGCCCGATCAAGCTTTTGCGCCGCGATGAAAAGTTCCTTGTGTGTCCAGACGGATTGGAATCGGCTGTGCTGTTAGCCCAAGGATTGGTTGGGTGAAAAGATGATGGTTGTCGCTCGAAACCGCTTCCTCCACTCCCAGGCAAAGGAAATTGGCTCAAGCTCGGTTCCGCCATAATGCTATTGTGAAAATCGTCGAAGTTAACAGGGGCAAGAAATTCCATGCTATCGGGTGGGGTTTGGTTCGAGACGTTGCCCATGCTGGTCGACCGAAGGCTAAGACGCGAGTTGGTGCTCTTTAAGGTGTCATTCGCAGGATCGACGGAGGATTGGCCAGAGTGGAGGATCGAGACGGAGCTGTGTCGCATTTACGCGTTAGATGCATTATAATGATCGCGGACAGAAGTTACATTTCAGAGGGAATGAATAGAACAATAGGAAGAGGGAAGCGAACCTGCGGGATGGGTCTTGCGGCCGTGGACCCTGGGGCACTTTATGGTCACGAATTGAGAGCCGTCTCTTACTCAGAGCACTTAATCTTGAACCAGCAACATTACTCGAAGAGAGCGAGGGGTTATCGGAAAGAAAGGTGGTTGAGGAGTGCTTTTGCAATCGCCTTCGTGCGGGCACATCTATTAATCAAAATAAAGCTTGTTAGACGTTGTAACATCCACGAACAATCCCAGATTCCCCTTACCTCCAAAGGCCGCGTTCTCATTTCCCGCAGGGCTTGACGGTCTAGACTGCACTCTCCGCGACTGCCCCTGTCCTGCAGTCTGTTGGTCCGACAGCTTTTCCGGCATGGTCACACTTCGGTCGGGGGAGCTCTGGACGCGGGGAATACGCCCAGGGGAAGAAATCGGTGACGGAAGATCAGTTGGGAATCAAGGTGAAGACCCAATTGTCAAGACATTCAGGAGTAAAATTCCCTCAATGCCTAACGAAGGAAAACCTTGACCAGCACCGTCGCGCGACCATTAGCGGTCGTTAACGGTCCATCGCGGGGATAAGAGCAGTACACTCTGTTCCGAGAAACAGGACGGGGGATGAGGGCAGGACAGAAATGTCGAGTGTGAAATAGAGCTCGTGGCAGGTCCTTCGACGATCGTTTCGGGAAGATAGATCCTGTGTCGGACAGTTGGAAAAGGACGAGTTGACAGAACTTTGCCGGGGCAGCAGTTCTGCTTGGACTTGGCGTTCGTAAAGGGTACAAGCGTATATAAACCACAACTCAGGAGGAAGGAACTACAGACCGTGGTGCGCCCGACGAGAACAAAATCGTCGGAAGAATATGGGAAGATGTATAGGAAGATAAAAAATAAACAGATCAAAACAAGCTGGGGTTACTGGGGCCTGTCTGAAAGCAAACAGGAGATAAGTCTAAAAGAACAGCGAGCAGTAAACAAGCACGCCGTCAATCTCTTGAACTGTCTTTCTGCCCCCCTAGCTCCTTTTTTCATGCCATGCTGGGGAATTTGGCTGCAAACAGCACAAACTCTTAGTATAAGTAGAGACACCGCGCATTTTAAAATTACAATTGACATTTGCGCTTAAAGCTAGTAAAAATTGGTCATAATAGCTTGTTGGTCGTCTTGCACAGTTTCGATGATAATATCTCAGAGAGATTACCTTTCAGGTTGAAGCCAAAAAAAACCCTTGCTATCGACATGTGTAAGCTATATCCCAAATTTTATTACCTGTCCTTATATTGCCGGGAATTATGTACTTCATGTGAAGTTGAGGAGTTGACTTTCAAGTGCTGTTAAATGCTGGGATTAATGTATTATTTTGCAAATAAGCACCAGGCCGTAGATAGATAGAACCAGCTTACGAGGACAACGAAATAATAAGCCAATTCAATTTGGTAATCTCAACTCCCGAGGTCGATTCTACAGGACACGAGACATTGCAACTACTCAGGCTATAAGTATTGAAGGCCCTCCTCCACAATATGTTGAGAGCGACTGATCTACAAACAGAGCTCAATGCACAATAGTACTCCGTACATAAGTTATCGCCAAAAAAAAAATAAACTAGTTGTCTATAGTTGCTTGACACACTTTACTTTGGCCCTGGTTCTTATGTTCTTTTCTTGTTTCTTCTGAGGTCAAGTTGCTTGGCTAAAGGCCTATTCAAGAGTGCATATATATACTTTAATTGCCCATCCAACAACTCATCCTAACTTTATGGTGTGCACAGATATGTTATGTTTTGACATGATTCGCGTTCTTCATGTACTTCTCTACGGAATAATTATATAAATACTACGAAACAGCTCGTGTCTTCCTTGTGCCCTGAGCTCTCGATCTGTTTGGGAGTGTTGTTGGCACTCACGCGTATTTTTCAGAACCCTAGACATCTTATTACTGTCCCCCAAACGTCACCTGCTCGGCTCAACCCGAACGTGGGCATGTGCTTGCGGAGCAATCGACCGAGAACTTCCACCATCTCTTCCCACATATTGCTAGAAAATGCAGCAATACCTTGCCCCTGCGGCTGCATCTTGGACAAGGCAATATGGAGGATTATACTGTCGATGCCTTCGCCGACCGCGATGATCCCTCCTCATCTCGAGGCAGGCAGAGTGCGAACCCGGATGACGTGAATACAAGCCGCCATGGACGATCAATGTCGAGTGTCCGCCGCTCCATGCAGGATAGGCTACTCACCAAGTACGAGGCTCACTGCCCTTCTCTGACCTGTCGCACACTCCTTGGCCCCTCCACTAACCCCACGTTAGGATTATACAGCAGGTTATCCCCGTGGACGATATCAAGGATGAGTCGGTATCAATGGGCGCGAAGTCCGCCCCCGCAGACGCAAAACGACCAGCTTTTAGCCTTCCAGTGATGGGTAACAACTTCCGGCGGTTCAATGCGAGGTAAACCGGAATAATCACTTAAAAGTACAGAACCTAAGCTAAGATAAACAGAATCGGGATTGTCTTCCAGTTCCAAACCCAGGTCGAGCATCTGTTCAGCTGGAAGCAGCCGTCCCATACTTTTTCGTTCCTATTCGTCTACTCATTCATATGCCTCGATCCGAACCTGCTCGTTGTGCTTCCGATCGCGACTGTACTCCTATTCGTAATGGTCCCTACTTTCCTTGCGCGACATCCTCCGCCGCCCTCGACATCAACATCTAGCATAACCCCTTACTACTCGTATCAAGGTCCCGCATTGGCACCAGCCAAAACAATCAAGCCCGCACCGGAGACGTCTAAAGACTTCTTCCGCAACATGCGCGACCTACAAAACTGCATGGCCGACTTTTCGGACCTGCACGATTCGGCGGTTTCGGCACTTGCGCCAATGACAAACTTCTCGAACGAGCGGCTGTCTTCAGCTGTTTTCCTTGTGTGCACACTTCTCACCGCCGTGTTGTTTCTTACGGCTCACCTCATTCCCTGGAGATATATTATGCTTGTTGCGGGCAATGCATCGATTCTGTCGAAGCACCCCAACATTAAAGAATTTCTTGATAATATCGCCGAAGACCTGGGTAGTGACAGCATCAAACCAGAGGCACCGCTACCCGTAGACCCGTCACAGATACCTTTAATGCGACTGCTGGGCGACATCTCGCTGGATTCGTTCCCCGAGGAGCGCGAAGTGGAAATATTTGAGATTCAATACCGTTCCCTTGCTCCGTATTCTGAGCAAGACTGGGAAACGTTCCTCTTTAGCCCTGTCCCGTACGACCCATTATCTCCTTCCCGCATCGCAGGCGGTACACCAAAGGGATGCCGTTTTTTTGAGGACGTTCAGCCGCCCATTGGGTGGGCGTGGAAAAGCAAAAAGTGGGAACTAGATTTAGATTGCCGTGAGTGGGTAGTTGAGCGGATGATAACCGGTGTTGGATTTGAAGTTCCTGGCTCTCCATCCGAAACCGGTGCGGGCACTGATGAGATTGGAGGCTGGGTCTGGGATTTGCCTTCTCTTTCGTCCCTTAGGGGTGATGATGACGTGGCGTCTGCACTCGGATATGAAAGCTTTGCGCAGAACTCGGGCGAGAAGAGGAAGGGGAAGAAGAAGGGAAAGGAGCGGGCATTTCAAGATATTGAGGAGAAGGGAAACACCGGACCGAATGTCATGGGCGAGTGGAGGCGAAGACGCTGGGTTCGAATTGTCCACCGTACCAGCATGCCGGCCGAGAAGGAGAAGAATAAGGCGAGCGATGGGGATGCGTAAATGCTTCCTACTATTCATATGGATGCTATTCTTAGTCAAAATCTCAAACAAGCTGTTTGGCTACAACGTCTAGTCCAGCGGGCGTGTGAAACGTGATAATTTCCGCAGCCTCTCCCCGGTTCTGCCGCATAAAAAGTAGTAAGCCAGTTCAATAGTCGCCCATCTGCCTGAAACTGGAGTCTGAGATTACCCCTTGGGGTACTCCATAGTAAGGAGAAGTATTAATGAGTGCCCCAGGCATCAATACCGCATAGGCAGCAACTTGAACTTGAATAGCCAATCATCTTCGCCTATTGGCTGGAGTGGTTGGAGGGTATTTGAACCAACCTCCTCATCCATCAGCAATGCCTCGTCCTTAATTCTCATGATCAATTATCGATGTCGATGTCATCAGGCATGAAATATGGCATACTGCACTCTTGCCAAGTCATTTGGGTAGGCTCTTCGAAAGTTCCGCGCTACATCTCTACTGACTATTCCGACAGGATTCAGGCAATGCTCGCTTGACGCCATGTGCAATCGGATACTTTACCCTCATCGCGGCGGCTGTCATTTCCTGGGCCTGGCTGAGCTATGTACTGCGAAAACTGCCCTTTGTGCAGCGCCCGAAATGGGCTAGACCTTTTGTGCGAGAGCTCCCTCCAAGCCCAGAGTTACCTCTAGATCAGACGAAACATCGCCTTGGCTGGGTCCTAGCTCTCTTGGCGATATCTATACTTGGGTCTGCTGCTGAGCTGAGCAAGGTCATTCTGAATGGATCCAACTTGGCTAATTGTACCCTACTTGCTTCATGGGTAAGAAGCATATTCGCTTTAATATGACTGTGGTCTAATATGATTCTCCAGATTGCCACTGTGCTTTTCACTGCGACAGAGCGACCGAGAACATGCCCGAAATTGCTCCTTGTGTACTATGTGGTCGCAGGTATCACAGAAGTTGCTTTCATTGCTAACCATAATGCCTACGCTATCTCGAATTTATTCACCCACCAGCTTGCTGCTGGAGCCTCTCTGCTAGGCTGTGCCGTCACCCTAATTATGCCCCTTCGCCCGGCCTCGCTCCCTCGTATTGATATTAGCGCGGTGGGCCAGAAGCCATCCAGTGATTTCCGAAGTCCGGAAGACAATCTACGGCTATGGCAGTTTTTTAGTGTGTCCTGGATGGCACCGCTGATGTCCGTGGGCAAGGAGCGAAAGCTAGACGAGAGCGACGTCTGGTTTTTAGGATTTGAGTTTCAGCATAAGCGACTTCATGAGAAGTTTCGGCAGCTCCAGGGAAGTGTCATTGGCCGCCTTCTTAAGGCAAATGGCATTGATATTCTCATCATCAGCACGATTTCAATCGTGCAAATGATTTGCGGTTTGACTACCTGCTCCTCTTTCCTAGTAACAGCTGCTGACCTGACTTGCAGAATTCTCGGCGCCCTTGCTCCTCCAGCAGTTGTTACAGGCAATGAAAGACGAGAACAGGTCGAATCGAGTTGCGCTCGTCTATGCATCCTTGACATTGGCGCTTGGGCTAGTAGCCGCGCAGTCTCAGGTCTTCAATCTCTGGTATGGTAGAAGATGCTACGAGCGTAGTCGTGGAGAGATGATGATGATGGTATATGAGAAAGCGCTCTTGAGGAAGAACGTATTTGACCAACGTGCGGAGGAAGGAGATGAAATTGATCAAGAAGATGAGGAAATTGCAGATGGTCCTCTGAAGAAGAATTATGGTTTTTGGAGTTTTCTGACCTTTGGGCGCGGTACCCGTAAGGACAAGGCTAAAACAGCTGTCTCCATGGGCAAAATCTTCAATATACTACGCGGTGACGTGTATGAAGTTGCTCAACGGTTCTGGGAGGTTGATTCCCTGATCAGCAAACCGATTGGCTTGATTATAGCTGTGGCCCTCGTCTGGAAAGTACTGGGACCCTCATGCTTCCTGGGTGTCCTGGCAGTTCTCATTGCACAGTTGATAAACGTTTTTATTACACGTGCATTACTTCGTAGGGAACGACTGCGGAGGCAGGCCACAGATACCAGGCTTCAAGTCTCGTCCCAATTTGTGGAGGCTCTCCGCCATCTTCGGTGGTATGGTTGGCAAAACCACTGGCTCCGCCAGGTTATGGAGGCGAGAGACGCCGAATTGAAGCTCCAGGTGGTCACGAGGCTCTGGACTCTTGGTATCATCATTGTCAATATGCTCGCAAGCGGTCTGTTCCCGGTCGTCGCTCTTTATGCGTATACTCTGTTGGCCGGGAATCCATTGAGCGTTGATATCATATTCCCTGCTCTACAGCTATTCACGATGCTGGAGTCACGGTTGAGAGAGATCCCAAACTTGATTACTGTGTTGATAAACGCATCCATTGCGATGGAGCGTATCGAAGACTTCATGGCTGAACCTGACAAAGAAACCAGGGACATCACGTCTTCTCCCGATTCTGCTCCGCTTCGGCTGGAGTCATGTTCCTTTGCATGGCCTGGCAAGACCTCTCTTGTTCTGTCAGAAATCGACCTAAAGATATCGCAAGGTCTTACTGTCGTGCATGGAAAGGTCGGTGCTGGGAAGACAGCCCTACTCCAAGCACTCCTAGGTGAACTGGACAAGAAGCAGGGAACATCGTACGTCTCAAACGAAATGATCGGATACTGTGCGCAGACCCCATGGTTGCAAAGTATGAGCATTCGGGACAACATCCTGTTCTCCTCCCCTTATGATGAACAGCGCTACAAACGTGTCCTCGATGCTTGTGCCTTGCTACCAGACCTCTCGAACTTTAAGCATGGTGACCTATCCTTTGTGGGGGAGAATGGAATTGGTCTCTCCGGTGGACAAAAGGCTCGCGTTGCTCTGGCAAGGGCCGTCTACAGCACCTCTCGTATTCTGCTGCTTGATGATCCTTTATCAGCCTTGGACCATAACACCGCTGAGTCTGTTGTTCAAAAGTGCCTTACGGGTCCTCTAATGGACGATCGTGTTGTTGTTCTCGTAACACACCGCATCCACCTTGTTCGTCACCTGGCGGATCAAGTTATCCTTATTAAAGATGGCCGAGCAATAGCAGAGGCGAAGTCGTCGGTATCGTTAGATGCTGTTGACGAAGTTAGTGGTTCTTCTAGAGGGGGTTCAGGTAGCGCTGGGGGTACAGACGAACTGGAACTCAAGGACCATTCAGCCGCCGTGCCTTCTAAATTTATCGAAGATGAACACCGAGCTGAATGGGGTGTAAAAGCTGCCGTCTATTGGAACTACGTCAAGGCTGGAAAATACCGTTGGTGGTGTGTTTTGGTCGTTGTCATCATCATTTACCGACTGTCAACAGTTGCACAGACTTGGTTCCTGAAGGAATGGGGTGAGGCCTATAACGAGGTGATTCATGTTTTTGGGCAGTATGGCTCTGGAAAGTCGATTTTCTTTAGTCCCTCGACAGCATTCTCAACAGTACAAGGGTTATCAGGATGGACCCCCAGGAACCCGCTCAACGATTTCCCAGCTCCCATCGACAACGTGCGGCCATGGCTGCTGGCTTTCCTCGGCATTATAACATTCCAAGCTCTGGCCATGCTTGTTGCTCGCATCTTTATGCTTGTTATTGTCTACTGTGCCGGGAAGAAGCTCTTCCAGGAAGTGATGATTGGAGTCAGCCATGCTACGTTTCGCTTCTTCGATGTTACTCCTGTTGGACGGTTGATGAACCGATTGACATCGGATATCGGAGTAGTGGATGGCGATATCAGCGAACAGTTCCAACTCATCGCGTTCCTAATAATCACCTGGGTTTCTGCGATCGTTGTCATTGCCTCGGTGACACCGGTCTTTCTGGGTTTCTCCTCCTTGCTTACCGGCGCCTTCATCTTCACGTTCCTTCACTTCTTACCAACATCACAAAGCTTACGACGACTAGAGATGGTCTCACTCAGTCCACTTATCTCCAACTTCGGCGAACTCCTGCACGGTCTAACAACCGTGCGCGCCTTCCACGCAGAACCCCGTTTCCAAGACCGCGTAATCGCAGTCGTCGACAAGTTTCAAGGAATGGACCACTTCTACTGGTCCCTCCAAAGCTGGCTCTCCTACCGCTTCGAAGGCCTCTCCGCCCTCTCTACCTTCTGCCTGACCGTGCTAGCCCTCTACACGGACGTCTCACCGGGCCTCGCAGCCTTTGTCCTCATCTCAGCAAACAGCTTCGTCACAGCAACCCACGGCCTCTGCCGCACCTACGGCCAGCTGCAGATGGACTTTGTGTCCGTCGAGCGCGTCGACGAACTCCTACACGTCGACCAAGAACCACTGGGGACAGTCGACCCGCCAGCCTCGTGGCCGAAGTTTGGCGGCGACATTGTCTTCGAGGACGTTTCGATCCGCTACGCGCCGCATCTAGACCCGTCGCTGAATAACATCACCCTCCGGATTCCCGGCGGCTCAACAACAGCCCTAATCGGGCGGACGGGGAGCGGGAAATCTACGCTCGCCGTCTCTCTGCTCAGCGCCATCCAACCTGAATCTGGTCGCATCCTAATCGACGATATTGATATCGCCGAGGTTGACAAGCAAGCGCTTCGTACACGCGTAACCTTCGTAGCGCAAGACCCCGTTCTCTTTCCCGGCTCGATACGACATAACCTCGACCCAACAGAAGAGTATTCAGACGAAGATTGCATGGAGGTACTGGGACGGATCTGCGCGAAGCGCGGCTGGACGCTTACAACACATGTTGATGCTGGAGGGAGAAATCTGAGCCAGGGTGAGAGGCAGCTGATTGGGCTTGCAAGGGCGGTGCTGCGGCGGAGCTCGATTGTTATTCTCGACGAGGCAACGGCATCCATTGACCATGAAACTTCGCTGGAAATACAGCAGGTGCTTAGGGAGGAGATGAGGGAGTCGACGGTCGTTACTATTGCGCATCGCTTGGAAGCTATTAAGGATGCAGATTACTTCGTTGAGCTGGAGGCGGGGAGGGTTGCTCGGGCTGGGTATGTGAGGGATATGTAGCGATTTGATTCAAGAAACTTTGAGGGAAGTAGTGGAAAATATCATTTTGAGTAGTGGAACCACGAACTAGATACTCGTATCGTAAGTCAGCAATCTTCTATGATAGGGATAGGAGTTTGAAGGGTCTGGGCTTACTATCCGATTTGGGCGTGGGTAAGGAGGGCCGTTGTTAGAGTGAGTGCGAGGAGATGGAGGAGGGACATCGTGGCTGTTAAGCTTGATTCCAAACGGAATAGAACAAGAGAATCGGATGGAATTTACAAGAAAGGCAAAGGTAGAAGATCCCTAGAGGATCTGAATGGATGTATTGAAATCCATGTTGGAATTGGAAGGTGCGTCACAGAATCTGCTGAGTCCAAAATAAGCGCATTGACTATCTGGATGTCAACATCGAGATCATGTTTTGTGGCCTTCAAGGCAGGCCCTTAAGCAAACCCTTAAATGTGTCGTTAAGCAAGTAGCACCATTGAGAGGCTCTGCTTTGAGATACCCTTCGAGCCCACGGACTGGCCCGCGGATCTCGAAGTAGTTCTCTTTATACTAGGATTTGGGTTCTTCAAGTTGGGCCTTGAGCCTTTTGAGCTTCTTGAGTTGAAATAGTGGATCTTGACCCATCTCGTCAACGGTTGTTCCTATAGCTTAGGACTAAGCGAGTTTCGATGGAGGGAAAATTCCTGCTGCGAGAGCTTGGTAAGCTCCGTTGCACGATAAGTCTGGAGAATCGTTACCGCACTTTGACGTACGTGGTAATGTATTTAATGTGCTCCGGAGTTCCCAACCATGCGCTAAATACCTACTAGGATTGAGGGCTCGGGGGTGATTGATATACCCCAAACAAAATGAAGCTGGACAATTGAAATACATGAAGCAGAATGATATTGCAGAGAACAAACATTCATCAAGTCTAAAACCCACAGATAGACACTTTTGTCCAGAATTAACCTAACGCCATATTCGCCGCTTATGCGCTGAAGCCCAACATCTTGATTACGCCTGGGTCTTCTTCCACTTCTCGATTCTTCGCTGCAAGTCTCCCGGCGTCTGCTGCATCGGATTAAGCTTCCTGTCCCTGGCCATAGCCGCATAGTTGTCTCCATGCCGCTCAATTAATCTCGTAATCCACTCCTCCTCCCGCTTGCTCTGGTGCCGCGGCTTCTTCGGAGCTTGTCCTTCCTTGTTGGCTTGAAGCTCCAGCTGTTGAACAATATGGCTTGCTGATTTCTTTGCCTGCGGGGTTGAGTCGTCGTCTTCATCGGATAGGTCATTTAGCGGGTCATTGAGCGGGTTTGCGAGGCGGTGCTTGCGCCCCGCAATCTCGATCTCTTCTTCGTTGGGACGAATCACGCGGAGAATCTTGCCCGTCTCAGGATCACGTTCGACCTTCGTCTCGCCTACAGCGGAGTTCTTCACAACAGCATCGACGCTTCCCTTGATGTGTAGGGAGTCCTCGGGTTCTTCGAAACCATTCTCTGTTTTGCGCTTTTCGGAACCTCCAGCTGGGGCGTTCAGGCGATGGACTAGGCCTAGGCGGCGGTAGTTTTGTGTGAGGGTCAGTTTGCGATCCCTGTAATTGAAACTTTTGTCAGCCTCTATTTTTCAGGATTCTGTTAGACAGAACCTACCAGTTCTCTGCGATAATAGCATTCCCCAACACATTAATCTTCTTCTTTCCGTTCTTGAGGATACCGGTGCGCTTGGGCTTCTGCTTCGGCGCTGAGGACCTGTTTTTCCGTGCCTGCCGGATATTACCCATGTTAATTTGATCTGCGCGAGAAATTGAGTATGCGTTAAATTGTGGTGGTGAGGAGAAGCTACAAAATAAAATTCGTTATCGCAGAAAAGCTGATGTTGTTTGCATCAGGTCTTGGCGTATTTGTTTGCTGATAAGCGACATCGGCCGATTAACCAACGTTCCGCATTCCAACTCCTGTCCAAGTGAAGCAGAGTACCTTGTAGGAGCTCAATTTTGGGTCTTGGCTTCTTGCAACTGCTCCCTAACAATGGCTCTCCTCTCTTCTTCTCCTGCCCGCAGGATCGGCCTTGCGCTGGCTGTTGGCCTGGCTCTGTTTGCCAGTTTGGCCGCTGCCCGCGAGCTGTCCGTTGGTGAGCTGTCTGTCAGCCAGATCGAGGATGAACTGCAGGTATGTCAAGCCTCGTTGGACCCAGTATATTGTATCTATATATCCTTCTCTTCTTTCATGTTCCACCGAGATTGGTAAAGCTCAATCTAACCGAACCAGAGCTGCCCCCTCGTGGAGTCCCTCAACGAGCATAAGCGTGCAACAAGCCCCCAAACCACCAGCTTGACATCCAAGATCTTCTCAATCCTCTTCCCCGGAAGCCCCGCCGTGAACTCCCTTCTTGCGACTGTATATATCTCCGGGCCACCAAGTAAGCTCTGGTCCGCACTGTCGCGTGACCCCCCTGCTAATCCCACCCCCAGACTTCCTCCTAGCCCTATGTCCTCCGAATATTGACCCCTCATCTCTGTCCGTCATGGTTGCGTTCGCCGTTGGAGGCCTCCTGGGTGATACTCTCTTTCACCTACTCCCGGAGATTTTCCTAGGAGAAGACTCGCCCGACCATGTCCGTTTCGTCATGGTCGAGCCGAACAGGAACCTCCTCCTCGGTCTAGGTATCATGGTTGGATTCTTCACCTTTGTCGCGATGGATAAGACGCTGCGCATCGCCACAGGAGGGGAAGGGCACGACCATTCGCACTCACACTCCCACTCCCATAGCACAACCGAAACCGCGGTGACCTCTGGCGCAAGCACCTCGTCCTCAAACACCGAACTCAAGAAGCGCAAACCCAACAATGACGATACCTCAACCACCATCACCACAACTACAATAACAACAGAAGAAGAAAAGGACATCAATCCCAGCGTCAAACTGGGCGGCTACCTCAACCTCATCGCCGACTTCACCCACAACATAACCGACGGCCTTGCCATGTCCTCTTCCTTCTACGCCTCCCCTACAATCGGCGCAACAACAACCGTCGCCGTCTTCTTCCACGAAATTCCTCACGAAGTCGGCGATTTCGCCCTGCTCATCCAGTCCGGCTTCTCGAAGCGCAAGGCCATGGGCGCGCAGTTCGTTACAGCCATTGGTGCATTCCTGGGTACACTTATTGGCATCGCGGTGCAGGAACTCGGTGGTTCCAGCTCTTCTACTACAAACGACCCGGATACGCCGTTTGTCGGCCTCCTAGGCACGAGTCTCTCGTGGGGCGACATGCTCCTCCCATTCACAGCGGGCACGTTCTTGTATGTGGGGACCGTCTCGGTAATCCCGGAGCTGCTGGAGACCGGCAAGGATAAGGGCATTGAGATCCGGAAGACACTCGTGCAGTTCTTGGCTGTTGCGCTGGGTGCGGGGATCATGCTTGCGTATGTTTTTCTTACCCATCATTCTCGAATGAGTAGGCTTTGTATATACTTGGGGGCTTTTACTAACGGGTTATGTATAGGATCTCTTGGGATTAAGCTTAACCCATTCTTCCATCTATCCATATCGGCACCATCATATGAGATTCTTGGCTCATCGGTCGATATATGCCGCTGTACTAGCAACCCCGCAGGCCACAGAACCCAACGACCATAACCCGACCGCGTCCGCATCACCTTCTTCCATACTCTAAAACCACATCACGCACCTTACAAAGAACTTGAAAAGAGCTAAGAGGAAAGGCCTTGATTATCAAACAGATAGACTCCATGAATCCTACCCACCGCCCACCAACCTACTAGAAAACAGACTAGACAACCATTGCCAAACGCCCACCCCTAATATTCCAAGTAAATAAAGATAAAAAAACCGGTAACGCAACATGGGCCCCTGCGCACAGCGCGCGGGAATGCAAAAGATTTGGCATGACACATTCTATAGTAGTAAATACGGAAACATGAGATTTCGAGGAACACAGAGACTCCAGAGGGAAACAAGAGTGAATAAATGAGTAAGCATCACTCGTTATAGTGGTATACCTGGAGGAACACGTTAGTCGGTTTGCTTCCAACAAGAGCATAAGAAGAAGGAGAGAGAAAGGGGTTGAAGGAGAAGAACTTACAAAATAATCAGGTAACCCATGCACAGTATACCCCAACCGCTTCGCCATTTTCGCGAACCCCTCTGTCTCAACAAGATGATAGAACGGGAACGCGGGGAACATGGCTCCATCACGGTGCACATCCGCCTTAACCATCAACGCCGTTCCGCCTACGCCGTCGAGCTCGATCACGCGTTTCGGGTTCGGGTTTTTCGTATTGGCCTGGTAAGCCATGAGACTGCGGTATGTGGGAAGCTCCGCGTAGCCCTCGAGCAGGATCTCATCGGGTCCCATTGAGTTTCCGAGACTTTGCGCCGTGGAGCTGTCGATCCACGAGTTGAAGTCGTAGGGGCGGACGTCTTCCGTCTTTGACTGCGTGTTGTAGTATCGTTGGAAGCAGTTGGGGACGATGACGGGACGGTTATGCGAGGTTAGGTCCTGAATTAATGTAGGTGGTGTTTCGATGATGTCGGAGTCGAGCCAGAGGACCCAGGATGTGCTGGGTCCCAGGGTCGTAAAAACGAGGCTATTGCGGGCGCGGGACATGGACTCGCGGCGGACCTTCTGGTTCGACATCTTGTGGCGTTCCTTTTCATCCTGCGATTGGAGCGGCGGGTCAAAGTCCTGGCGGAGGATTGTGATGCTTGCGAAGCGATTGGGGTCGGGGCCTGTTTGCGTTTTGCTAACGGCCTTTTCAAGCGCCGCGGCGGCGGCGTCGCCGTCCTTTGTATGCGGGATTATGAAGCCAAGAGAGATCAGTTCGTGCGGGTAGCTGAGTTTCTCGACGTTATCCCAATATTCTTGATAGAAGCGGGCGAGAGGGGTGAGGATCAGGACGCGCTCGCCTTTGCCGGTTGCGTCGCTGGATGTGGTGAGAGCGTTGAGGTCGTATTTGACGACCGGAGGAGGGGGTTGGCGGCCGTCATCAGATGCAGGTTGAGGGATAAATGGTTTCGTGGGAGGAGATAAAGGGTGTTCCGCTGTGTCTTCGAGTCGGGAGTCTGTGGTAGAGGATGAGGACGTGGAAGATGAGGTCGAAGGAGTCGGGGAGAATAAAAAGCAGAGGAAACCAAAGGCTAACAACGAAGCTAGCAGCAGCGTAATTGGATTCGTACGCCGCATATTGCGCGCGACGGCCATCCTGGCCGCTTAGGCAGTGTTTGTAGAAAGGTATACGTTGCTCGTTGAGTGTGAAAGTGAGGTGTGGTATTCTTCGCGTCGTTGTACGTGGTCAGTCGCTCGGGTCAGCGATGGTGAGCCGAGAGCCGCGTTACTCTGAAAGTGAAGTCGCCAGGACCGGCGCCAGAGTCATCTCCAACCTGCTGTTAAAAGAGCGGACGTCCCTGGTCTGGGGCCGAGAGATGCAGACTGGGGAGCGGAAGAAAAGTCGAGTCGAGTCGGAGATGGAGAGACATAATCGGAGATGACGATGCCACTTTCGATGATCTGCTATCCGCAACGGGAAGCCCGGCGATCTATATTTGGACACTGCACCCTAGGTGTCTCTGCTAAAAACCATAATGTACGGTAGCTCTAGATCCCTCTCGCCGGAGGGAGCTATAGGCGTGCCAAATAATCCCCATTCAGAGCTCCCAGTGCTCACCTCGCCGGAAGCGGAAGTCCCGCGCAGCCCTCTGCCATCATGACTCTTTCCCCTAAGCGCAACACCCCGTTCGAACAATGCTAGATGTCATCAATATCTAATAGTATTCGTTAATAAAGTTCAAGTCTATAGACCATATATATGCACTCATGCCCCAGACGCCAAAATACACGACTTAACCCGCTCATACAATATCTATGGCAGCCAGCGCATCACACCCTCAAATGCAACCAACGCCATCGCATTCGCCGGGAATGCGCGTAAAAAGCAAGGCACAAAGCCTCTCCAGTACCCTCTCCACCCTCGCTCCCGATATACGGCCGCGGCCGCCTCCCTCCACCACTGGAACCTTCGTTGCCCATCACCGAGCGCACCGCCCATTGGATCCGTCATCAAACGCTGTTTCACTACATCTGACGGGTACGACGTGATCCAGAAGATCTGCGCCGAGATACCACCGGCCCAGAAGTTGATTGCAGGCGCAGAGAGATTTGTCCGCTCCTTCATCATGCGGCTCAGGACGTCGTAGGAGCCCCACCAAAAGAAGAAGAAGGAGCGGAAGAGCATTGTTGCGCAGAGCCCGCGGTAGAGACCTGTGATGCCGTGTGTGCGAAGCTACATAGTATTAGCAACAACATCGTCCCCACCACCGGTTCAGGGTCGCTTACAATCTTGCGAATACAGTCAACCGGCCCGCTGTATAAACGCTTCGACTTATCCGCAGCATATTGAATTTGAAGGCGTGCCTTGACATGCTCGACAGGAGCAGCTATAAAGCTAACTGTCGTCCCGGCCATGATACCAGCAATGCCATGGCCAAAACTAGGTAGCGTATGAGGGTCGGGCTGATACTTGGAAAACGGCGTGATCGACCGGATTGATGGCTTCGAGAACACATTCTCTAGCAGCAATCGGCGATATAGTGTCAAAGAGCCAAGCATTCTAGAACCTCATTAGCGTTCCGTACCGTCCTACACAGGGGACGATAGTAGACTTACATCGAGTCCATCATCATCCAACCTACCAAGGGGGGCGTCGCTCCCTTGTAAAACCCAGATACGCCCTCTTTCCTAACCGTCTGGAGCACACAGTCCAGTGGCCCCTTGAAATGTCCATCCTTACTTGTCTGCAGCCTGACCTTGACAGTATCGAATCTATGAAAGACGTCGAGTCAATATCATTCAAAAACCAAAAGTATAGAGAGCAGCGCAAGCGACAGGAATAAACATACGGATGGCCGACTAGACAACCCCAAGTCACATATTAGCGATACGCCCTATACTTTTGTAGACAATAATCTTCGACTTACCGCTTAGTTTCGCAATCCCAGAAAAAACCCCTGCAACAAACCCCTTGTAGTCGCGTTTTGAACTCGTCGAGGCCGCCGGTCCGTCCGCAGTAGTTCCTTTGGCGATATTTCGCGACGATTCGGGCGGATCAATCGCTGTAGTTGTCGAGTTTGGTAGTGGCACCGGTGGGGATGACATTTCGATGTATATATGGCTTTATAAGGACAATTTCAATGTAATATGAGGCCTCTAGTTGGGAGGTAGGAGCGAGGAGCGATAATTTTGGGTCCGTTATCGGACGACGCGATGGTTGATGGCGAAGCTCCGGCGATTGAACATTCGCCGTCTAATTAGTGTCCGCGGTGAAGTATCGAAGCACGGACAAGATTATTTGATATCCGCCCCCATTGAAGGTGGGAAGAAATCTGCTCTTATGTTGAAGAGAAAGTTGGAGAATTGCAGATCTTGAAAGAGGGGGCTCCAGCTGTATGCACTCTGAGCCCCACAGCCCCCAGCGGATCGGGGAGCCTGTGCTCGTCTCCGGAGAAAAGGTTCAGCGCTCCAACCGAAACGGTTCCACGTTATTGGAGAAGTTAAGCTTGCGATCCTGGGGTCGAAAGGGTAGTTAATCGCAACAACTGAAGTAATACTCGCCGAAGTCACGTTCCGGAGCTTGGTCCGGTCTGACCGTATGTACCGGAGATAAATATAGATATCCGAGACTCTAAGGCATGTACTTATGCCAACATTGTGCCTGCAAATGGGCTATAGCTAGATCACTCAATATCTATCTTATAATCATGTCTAAAACTCTCTCTGCATTCTCTATCTAAAATAAGGACAAAGTGCTTGGTGCTGTTTGACCCAAGGCAAAACTTATAATTCCCGAAATGAAGAAGTAGTGAGCGTCATCAACGAATGGAAAGCCCATAGAAACTGAATCCAGCACAGGTGAAAGCGTGTATAGAAATAGGGTTGCGAGAATACAATAGAATCTTGGGGTCCGAATTTGAGTATAGCTGCAACAAGACCGATGCGGGGTATAATCATGGTATCAATCACAAAAAAGCAAAAGCAAAGGCGTCGAAACGGCCTAAGCGCACCATCGGATAGAAAATCCAAAGGTTCGAATAAATGACACACAGTCATGTAGTAATGGTTCTATCACCGGATGGATGGCTCGGCTCTTCTTCACCACCCTTTGGGAGCCTTTCTAGTCTTTTGTCTAATCTTTTCATTTTCACGCGCAATCAGGCGCTCCAGCAAATCAGGAGCCGGGGCAGAATGTTGATAATCCCGCGATGAGAGATCCGAGCGATTGGAGGCACCTGCCGAAAGGTAGCCGTTCGTTTCCTCAAGGGCAAGCGGAGTGACTGGACCCGGACTGCGTAGGGGATTTAGGCGGGGGGCGGACGGGCTAGGAGACAGTGGGCGTGATGGAGGTTTTTGTAGCACAACTCCTTCCACAAATTCCCGGTACTGCGAAACGGGGTCTCGTGAGGCCAAACTGGGACGATATACATGTTGCCGAGATTGACGAGGTGATGGTGGCTGGCCGGTAATAGCCTGGGAGTTGCTGGAGGATTGATAGACGGCAGGGTGAAATCGAGGGAGGTCACCGAGATGGAAAGTCGGGGCAGATTTGGCCGTGGGTTGTACTCGACCAAGGCCCGGCTGCGGGGAGCCAGAACGTCCGGAGGAAGACATCGATTGCGATGCAACCGGGGAGTAGAAATTCGTGCTATCGGAACGCATTCTGGACGGGCGGTAATCAGTGTAGCGACGACTTTGTCGGCTACGTCTGTGGCGGCTGGCTCTGCTGTCTCTTTCAGGAGACAGGTTACGGTGAGGGAAATAGTTTTTCTCGAATCGCCCAGTCAAGGGAGTAACAGGGATGTCCTCGTCGTGTGTATTGAAGGATGATCTGGGAATTGGGATAGGTCTTGACCTAGTGTGGTAGGTTGAGAGCCTCTCAAATGGCTCGGCCAAGTCCGTGACTGGCGAACGTGAGCGGGTTGGCGACGGGGGGTTATAAGAGGAGTAAGTCGCGGTCAATTCCTCGAGGGACGAGAGCGAAAACCGAGTCGGACGACCGTGTCTGGCAATCAGAGTTTCTAATTGATCACGAGTATGTGAGGGCGGTCGATAGGATGATGAGGATCGCGATGAGAGATTGGCTGGGACAACAGGATCAGCCGAGAAAACACCAAAGAAACTAACGCTAAAGACGATAGGGCATGCCACACGTGTCAGGTGGGGATTGTTTTGACAATGCTAAGGAGGGGTATCAAAAGATGAGCGCTAAGCAAATGCCTAGTGATGCCGAATATGAGAGTTCAATGGAGACTGAGCGATACCCAATGACAGTTATGACTGGCAATCACTGAGGGCTATCAGGAGTCCAAAATGGTGCAAGGAGTGGCAACAAGGATGATCATCAAGTGAAGACTGAGTGATACCCAATGGCAGCCAGGACTGACAAGCAACCAAGGGTATCAAAGAGTCCAAAAATGAGGGAAACTGAGGGAAAATGGCCTCATTGAGGGGTCGATCAATAGGTAGTGCTGATCAGGTATGGCATGATGTCTAGGAGACGGAAAGAAGCGTACTTACTGCTCAGAGGGGGAACTGAATGGACGGAGCTGCAGGAGGACGGATATAGCAAGGGAGAGGAAAAACTTGGGGTCGGAGTTGAGTAGGAGGAAGAGGAGGAAGACATTCTTTTCAGCAGATCTGACGGTGGATAATAATCAATAATAAAGTCGGTGGCGCCGGGAAGGTGCAATTCAGGAACTGGAACTGTCTGACCCTCCGGTACACTTTTTCTAGGCGCCCCGAAGTTCCTCAACCTTCAGTTGGAAAAAAGATGCGGCACTCCCTCACCCGATAATTAAACTTGCTCTCTTCGTTTGTCGGCCTGGGGGGTCCGTGTATCACTCCCGCAACTGGAAATATTATTTCAATGATGGTCGGTATGGTGGATTTCAATGCGTAAAAAGCAAGCATGACCTAATTTTACTTCAGGTCAGTTTTTGCGGGGAAAGGAAAATGGCTCAGGGCCATGGCGTCATCACCCAGCGCTTATTGGTTGGAACCTCACGGAGAGGGGCACAAAAACGGTACCGAGCGGTATCGACGGTACGGAGTGACCCTCACCTTGATAGGAACGAACAACCTGGGCTTGGGCTGCTCCACTTCTGACCTGGCACGCTGGGCAACGGAGACGAGGGAAACCCTGCTGTCGAACGCGCGCAGAAGAATGTGAATGACTCGAGACAACTTACAGCATAAGAGGAATTCAAGAATCGGCGGCCCGGGACTCAACAAACCGCAATGGCAGACATGCATCACCTCAAGGGAGCACAGATAAGGTTCTTGGCCTGCTTCGGCTCGCCAGCACACAGCATTCTTCTGCATCGAACAATAGGAGGAGCGACTAAGAGTGGATGTAACAAGGGCTTGAGAAGAACTGCAGTTTTCGCTGGACAGCCGCGTCTCTTAAATCAACGAGCTGAAGAGCAGGCCTCCAGCTGATGGGTGTGTTCAGCAGATACCTAGCAAAGGTATTTGTGTGCCAAAACTCGGCTGACCAACCCAGTTTTGAGGAGGCAGTGAGGAAAAAGAAAATACCAAAACACAGATAAAAATCAAGGCAAAAAGAACCGTTCAAGACAGTCAAGTCTCAGAAATGGGATTGAATGCGCCCACCCCCCCCTCCATTCTGCTAGGCAAGCGAGATTGCTTTTGGCGTTTTCATGTAATAGCATTCCTTAGTTCTCATGCGACCAAGGGATGCATGTCATTATCTAGCGACATGATAGGTATCCATCCACGCATCGTCGATCATGCTCTACTACCGATCGGGAAGTATCATTATGCCATCAACAGTATCAAACCGGAGCTCGACATTGTCTTCCATCTTGAGAACTGTTTCAAAGCAGTGTTGCAACAGCGCCCCTGCCCACCCCTTTCCGCGAGGCCGACGGATACTCGCGTTTCCACCGAGAAGTCATCACCCATCAGCCACGCTAGGCGACACGATCAGGCGACTCCTGCCCTCCATCACACAGCTCTCAGACCCCCACCAGAGCTTCAGCTACGCCGCTTCATGCGTATACAGTTGCGTATGAACCTCACTAGGAGCTCTGCGATTATTCAATATTTCCGGATGAGGCTATTTTCGAGCACTAGGTACCTCCGCCTCCGTCGTATCCGGTTGCTTACGAGACCAAGCCAGACAAGATAGCACCGTCCACAGCACAAGGCCTTCAGGCGACCAGGTTTCTCTGCGCTTTTTATGTTATCGACAGCCCTTCATAAGCTGGGTGGCTTCGAACGCTCTAGCACACCCCTGACAAATATAGCCTGTCAGCGGCATTCCAAAATCAAGTTTTCTCGTCATCAACCAGTCATGCGTCCAGAACTAGGAAATAATATCCTACGCCAGAAATGGCTATTGGTATTTCTGGGGGCTCTGCTTTCTAGCGAATAGGATGTCTGCGCCTCGGGCATGATATACTTTCCTTACTCCACACTCCTTCAGGAGTATGACGGGGGTATTTAGCTTCCAGCCCTCAAGAGGACAACTTGCAACAAACGATATGTCTCCCAAATAAATCCTTTGGTCTGAGACAGAATTGTAGATGCTGGGCTGGAGGACCTCATGACCTGCCATCCCATGGCGAACAGTCCCCTACGTCACTCACGGCTTGCGTACCAGCCTCCCTTTATACTTGCTCTAACTGTCTCAGCAACTGTCTTGGCAGGAGCCGCGCCTATCCATGGCTAGAAGTGTCTATGTCCGAGGCTCCGAGACACAGGACTGAGACCCTTTAGTTCTCGAGTTCTAGACCATTGAAGATATCTATTCACCGTCCACCATATTTCAGGGGCAAGCGCAGAACTAAGTACATGGGTTGGGAGGCCAAGGCGCACATGGTGTCTTGGATGGAAGGATATGGATATGTAGAAGAGGGTCGCGCATTGAATGTTTCACTATATCCACCGCAGATAATCTGATATAAGCAACACGACGATAGAGAAAGCAATGTCAAAAGCAGATAGATCGAACAATATAGCGACACTAACATTAACAAGAGAGTGAATAGATATAAAGGGAAATAAAACTGAGAGTAAAATGACTAGAGCCAGACAAACTGGAGGAAAGGAATTAAAGTAGGCAGAACTATTTCTTCTTCTTTCCAGTCGTTTCCGCCGTTGGGGATTTCCTCCTTTTGTCTTGTCTGATTTCTTGACTGCCGGCCTCTTTGCTTTTGGAGCCTGCACTGTCGAGATCTTCGCCGTAGATGACTTCCTGGCTGAAGTCTTTGGTATTAAAATCTTCGCAGTTTGCTGCCCCACTGCTGTATTCTGTACGAACATGTGGAGTCGTGCAGTCTGGTGTCACTGCACATAGCTTTCTTCCGCTGCATCTTAGACTCGGATATATCTCCTGCGTTTGGTTACTAGTCGGAAATAGGTGTAGCAACCATCAACTCGAGCAACGAGTGCGCCACCTCCGCCGCAGCAAGGGTTGTCGTCTCCGCCACCGAATCATAAACTGGAGCGACTTCAACAACATCGGCGCCTATAACCGGTAGCCCGCGAAGCGCGTCCAGAATAGATAGGAGTTCGCGCGTTGAGAATCCACCTGGTTCTGCGGTTCCCGTTGCTGATCCCCCGGATTAGCTAGTTCATTTCAGAGCAGCTAGGTCAGATGCAGACATACCGGGTGCGAATGCAGGATCTAGGACGTCAATATCAACCGAGATGTAAACTTTGCCATCTCCGACTCGAGATTTGATCTCATCTACGACGCCGGTTATGCCGAGGTAATCGAGATCGCGGGCTTTTATGATTGAGAAACCGCAGCGGATGTCGTTGCGTAGATCACCTTTGGGTCGGTTGACGGGGGCACGTATGCCCACATGGATAGAGTCGTTTCGTATCAAGCCCTGCTTTGTTAGTCTTGTTGATATATCCAGTTTGGAGGCGCTGTACCTCTTCGTGGGCCAGGTGGAGGAATGTCCCGTGGTTGACGCCGCTGCCAGAGTCAGTATGATCTGTGAACCGGGAGCTAAACTTACGCATAGTGGGATATCCCACCGCCTCATATGTATATTAGCTTCATCGTGATATCAACTAGAGTGTTGACTTACCTAGCACTTTTGGATCCCACGTATCTACCAAGTCAGCATTGAATAGATATGCTGCACCCGAACATACCAATATGACTATCAAAATGAATAACCGATACCGGGCCCCAGTGCTCATATGTCGACCTCAGCGCCGACAGAGTGGTTGTATGGTCCCCACCAAGGGTAATAATCCGTGGCGTCCGGCTATGGCTTGTGCTATTCGTCTTCCTCGAAGAGACAACCTGCAAAATCAGCCTTTAGTCTGCCGTATGCAGTGATACAATACTACCTTATGCGCAAGATCAAGCTGCTTCAGCGCAACAGTATTATCCAGCCAAGTCAACGGCGCATCCCCACAATCCACAAGCTTCGCCCAGCTCTTAAAGACATTCTCTCCACTGTAGATACTCCACCCCGTGAGACGACGCGAGCCTAGCCGGATGCCGCCAGGCCCGTAACGTGCTCCTGGGCGAGCGGTGACTCCCTGGATAGGGTCAGCGTGGAAATGGATTGACGAGATTGGGTGGCATACTGTATCAAATGGAGCTCCGAGGAACGCAATATCATATGGCGTGGCATCTGCTTCGCTATCCACGAAGCAGTTGACATAGGGTATGTGTGCGAAAGTCGTCAAGCCGGAGAATTGGCTGCCGCTGACAATGTCGATTTTCTCACCTTGCCCTAAGACGACCTGGTCAAATTGTACTGCTGCAATTGGGGGGAAGACGATCTCCCTTGTGCGAGCCGAGGTGGCCAGCAGGGAGAAAGCGAAAGCAACAGCGTACATATTGACTGATACACAGAAGACCTTGTGAGATCTCAGTCAAATGAGACGAATTGAGAAATGTCGTATTTAAATAGTCAGGCGTCTCCAACTATACATAGTGGCGCTATCTTATCGGCGATCGACTAAAACAGCAGTTCCATCCGATGGAGTAGAATACTCGGCGCCGCGGGGAAGCGAAACAAACTTGCATAATCAAAGCGATCATTTGATTGAAATGGCGAAATTTATAGCAAGAATGAGAAGACCACTTCCTCTCAGTATTTCGCCATTCTGACTATCGTAGATAATCGTAGAACTGACAATGCGCTCCCTACCAGGGTATTTAAGAGCAAAAGCTCCCCGCACCCACCCCACTTGAACAATACATAATTTTCTCCGACTCGATCGGTTGTGTCATCACTGCGACGCGACCCTCCCACTGTCATCTCAATTCTACAAACAATCATGGTATGCCAATGCACTCGCTCCTATCTAGTAGCTATCTATAGTTAACAACCCCGAAGCCACACGCAGACTCCTCCTACTTCGGCTCCGCCGGCTCCAAAGCCGAAGTCTACACGCAGGTTCTTGACCAGGCCAAGGGCCTCGTAACGGGGCAGCGCAATTGGGTCAGGTAGGGATGACGGATCCTCCCCCCTCACAGACCCTGCTAATGAATGTCGCAGCAACTTCTCCAACGTTGCCTCCCTCCTCTGGCACGCCTACGCCGCGCTCCCTGCTCCCTCATCATCCGTAAATTGGGCCGGATTCTACATCCGCCGCGATAAGTTCCCTTCACGCAGCGCGCCATCATTAAAAGATACAACGTCGAAAGAGACGCAATCGCAGACGCAAACACTCTGGCTCGGCCCCTTCCAAGGGCGCCCCGCGTGCCAGGAAATTCGGTTTGGGCGCGGAGTATGTGGAGCAGCCGCTGAGAAGCGCGAGACCGTCGTTGTTCCCGATGTATTTGAGTTCCCGGGCCATATTGCTTGTGACGCTAGTAGTCGGAGCGAGATTGTAGTGCCAATTTTGTACAATGGAGAGGTGAGTTGCTCTTCTTCTTCTAGTGCTGGGTCTTACTGCGGGTTTGGGGGAAGTGGCTAACAAATGCCTGTCGCATAAAGACGGTTGCTATTATAGATATTGACTGCGCGGTGACGGGTGGGTTCGATGATGAGGATAAGAAGTATCTTGAGGAATTAGCGGCTCTACTCTCCGAGAGCTGTGACTGGTAGGATAGGTTACAGAACCTACCAGTTTCTAGGAAGCATTCGATACATGACTATAGATGTGCTCACCACCCGCTTATAGACGGGAAATAGCCTTATGCAAGGCCTGTCACTATGTCCGCACCATCCGATCATCTCTGTGTTTTGTAGGAAACAAGATTAGCAAATAAAGTAAGCCCGCCACTCCAACTGAGCTGAAAGTCAAGTGGACCTACTCCATACACATGCAGGTATGTATGATGCAAGTACGCTCTGTACGTGATTATCTTGCAGGTATTACCACTGTCATCACCATCGTAAGAGCCAGTTAATAGTTGTCTATCTAGACCGAGCATTGCAATGTTCTTTCACATGAGTATCACTAATCAGATATATTACAAGAGGGCCACGGCGACGAATCCGAATCAAATAGGTTGGTAGACAGTCTAGGTACTCGGTTTGTGGTCTCCCATGGGTCAGAAGAAAAGGGCTCGGGATAACTGCCTTATGTCCACGAGAATAAACGTAGAATAAATTCTGCAATCGGAGAATTAGGAAACCAATCAAAGAAAGGCCGGCTCCGAACTGAGAATAAAAAAAAAAAAAAGGAAAATCCCATTTCATGGCTCATCAATAAAAGAGAACCTAAATCTATATCGTTGTCATCGCTGATAAATTGACAGGAATAGCCGGAAGTAACCCAAAAGCGCCGGCCAGATATCACACACAGTAGCAATGAATGTACCAAGAGCCCATTTCCAGGGGTAGAGTAAATGTATAAAGAGTTCTAATAGAGATGGGGGAAAACATAATCGGAGTATCATGAAAGGAGCAGCTACATGCTGAGCAGACTCATCTGCCGCTTCATCGGACTATTCGAACCGGTGTCACCATCCTCGCTCGGCCCGAAGCCGCTGTCAGTACCGTTGTACCCGGCATCGGTGTCGATGTCCCACTCTTCATCCTCGTTATCGTCGTCGGCTGGGTCCATGGGACCGTCGCCGCTGTGCCAGCTCTTCTGCACTGCACCACGAGTGTTCCAGCGGAGTGCCCGCTGGATACTTTGGAACCATTCTCCATTGTTGGAGACGACGGTTGGAAACGGATATTGGCTTGCTTCGACGGTGACGTAGTCACCTTGACTAAGTTCGATTCGGCCTTTGCCGTCAAACGAGCAGTAAGCGGTTGACCGGGATCCAACCGGGACTGCAATGCGGAGTAGGAGAGAATCAGAGAGGACCATGGGGCGGAATGATAGGGTGTGAGGGCATATGGGGGTGAGGAGGATCCCCGGGATGGAAGGGTGGATGAGAGAGCCGCCGGCGGACAGCGAGTATGCCGTGGAGCCTGAACCAAGTTAGTTGGTGATTTGTCGCGTTGGGGATAATGAGACGTACCAGTAGGAGTAGAAAATATACAACCGTCCGCTTGGACGACGGTGAGCAAATCATTGTCGGCGTATAATTCGAGGTTCGACACGTATGGCGAGGGCCCTCGGTCAATAACCAACTCATTGAGCACCTCAAATTGCTCGCCTTCCTCCACCGAGTCAGCTTGTGCTCCCTTGCTGCGGTCTTTCCGGAAGACTGTGCAGGTGAATCGCATTCGAAGGTTGACTCGCATCCCAACATCTCCCATTACTGCATTTAAATGAGACTTGTAGTTTTCAAACTCAAAGTTTGTCAAAAAGCCAAGACTCCCTAACGAGAAACAGAGGACCGGCGGCACGATACGCTGGAAGAGCCACGATGTGAAAAGTACAGTGCCGTCCCCGCCCAGTGTGAGCACAAGGTCGAATTTCTCCGGCGACGTCCAACAGAGATCCGGGGTCCAGTAGCGGAGTTTATTTTCGAATGCTGGATTCTTCTGAACCAGGTCCTGAGCGTCAAACCGCTTGGAGTGTCGGAGCTTGGCATCTACATAGACATTCACCCCGAGGTCACTCCCATACCGCGGCGTCGATAAGAGCCACTCTGTAAGCTCTCGAGTCAAGTGAACAAGACTGTTATCCCGTGCCTTGGTAACGATCATTACGTTCCGAACAGCACGCTTGATAGGACGTCGCTGAAGCTGCTTTGAGACCTCGCGAACTCCTGTCGCTGTCTGTAGCAAGCGGGAATGTGATAGCCATTCATCGTCTCCTATCTCCTCAAGCACCTTTTGTAGATTGACTGCATCGTCGAACCGTTTGTGGAAGAAACATGGGGATTGCATAACTAGGCGGGCGGTGGAAGATGTGCGATCATTGTATTTGCTGAGTTGTAGGTTTGACAGAGCAGCAGAGAGCTTCTGTGATGAGGATGTATTCGGACGTTTTTCTGCCTCCTCCGGAGGGCTCGGTGACGAGGGGGTATTCTGGAGTCCCACAGATGCCGCCAGCGGCACGTTGGGACTGGAGATAGAGCTGGAGAGAGAGGGTCTCGAGGCGAGCGCCTTCATGATTGTCTGCCGGGGTATCAGGTCGCAGGATAAGACGTTACGATTATGTCGACCTAACGAGGAAGTTGGCCGGAATGGGAGGAAGGAAGTCGAAGAGGTGGACGGGGCCGCCTGGTCTTCTCGTGCTGGAGGGGGATTCCGCGCGGCTGCGGCGGGTTTTATATATGATTGTTGAGAGACGACCCTGGCGTCAACTTCGTTCGGAGTTTGGGAAGGATCTATGTGGAAGGCATAGTCGCGAAGGAGCGAAGCTCCAACGGTCTTCGAGGAGGTCGAAGGAGCAGGAGATGGGTCTGATAGTGGCGGGGCTGCGGAGTCCGATGGTGGTGATTGAGAGTACGGCGGCTCGGAAACGTGCTGGGAATTTATATAATCATGACGGGGCGCAGGAAAAGCCATGGAAGGAGCTTAGAAAAGCGATAAAAGCCGATCTTGTTTGACGTGTTCACAGGGTCAGACAGACGGGCTGGCTGAGCGAGGTTGACCTGTCCTCCAGAGGTCTGACAGGAAGGAAAAATAACTGGGTCGAGACGAACGGGCTTCAAGCCGAGTTCGGACGTATCGGGGTTTGGGCGGACTCTACCAAGGCAGTGGTACTGTAAGCTGACCAGAGCTTATTGGAATATTACCGAAGAGCAACGATCAGAATAGTAATTGCGAGTGGTGGAAACCTGCTGGAGACGTGGAAGGGTTCGAGGCACAGTTTAATATCGCAGTTTCCCCCACATTAGAAAATGGCCGAAGTCTTGCGAATAATGGTACGGAGGAATACTCCGCTCCGGCCTGGAAACTTTGGGGATCTTTTCGAGGTTCTACGCACGACTGAGCTCTTTTTGGGTACAAAGATGATTCGACTATCAATGGGCAAATCTGTTTCGATCTCCATCTGGAGTAAGGGCGCTTCTTTACTCCGAACCGAATCAACTTCTCCGCTAGCGTTGATTTGTAAATCATTACTCAAAAGACACGGGCTCTTCAAATGCAATCATTCGGCTATCGTTAGCCGAAACAAATCTATTATCGGTGGAACCCTCGAGGCTGCTCAAAGGGTCCAATCCTAGTTCTTCTCTGCAAGGCCGGGTAGCCCGGATGGCACTTTGGAAGCATGGGAATGGGTTCTTTAGGATGCCAAAGAAGCAGCCACGTCAGAACATGGACTCTTTCAGTGTCCATTGCAAATTCCCCGCATTCCGAACCCAAGCACCTCATCTCTTTGTGCACATATGAGCTCTCCCGCCAATCCGTATCGACACGGCTGCGATTGGCCGCTCTCGGGCCAGGTTGTCCCAATCAGAACTGGATATGCTATTGACCCGCGTAAATTTGTAGTAACGCAAGGCAGCTGATATAAAGCTGAGCCATTAAGCGTCTCGCGAGAATAGCCCGACCGCATGTGATATGGCGGGAGTGAAAACTTTGCAGTGGTGTTGTTCGCTACCATACCTCAATCATTACCTGGTACGAAGAGTTCTCAAGCAGCATCAATTTTCCAGGCGTATTCACGATGTATATGATGCTCAACCGTATTGCGCACCAAGCCCTCAAGCGGTTGAGCGTCCACATTCTCTGACATCGCTACATCGCCGTCAGATCCAAGTGCCGAAGTTCCATGGCAGATAGCCAGGGCACGCTCGTAGACTCTTTCCCAAGTATCAAAGTCGAATCTACCCTCGCTTTCATTCAACAGAAGATGGCCTTGTGATGTGAAGGCTAGGACGTGAAGAGAAGCTGCAGCCGCAGCGTCCGTACTGGACGGCTCGCAAACAATTTCACCTGACGAATCAACAGCCAGAACTGTAGCGCTAATTGTCATCGATAGAGGAACGGAGGCCGAGAGTAATGCGAGGATTGACGTATGGAGAAGCGCTGGGAGAATGGGAAGATACTATGTTGCCATAGACACGTTAGCCATGACCTTCCTATCACAGTTTGTTTGCCAACTTACGGATGCCCCTCGTGCGATGTTACCACCGCCAACTACAGCCAATGTGATGACAACACCTCGCCTTGGGTATCCCTTCTCTCGCCCAAGGATAATACGGCCCAAAGCGCCTCTCAGGAGGCCTTCGATGTGTCGCTCTCCAACACCACCGGGTGCAGTCCCTGGTTTCACGAACACCTCGATAGTGGCATCTTCGGGTTTCAGAGCGTCTCGGCGACCAGGAAGTTCAATGGGCGCATTGACCGATCCTAGAACATTTGACCCTGTCGCAGGGCATTTGTACGATGCTGAGCCATCTGCTCGGCTCAGTGGATGAAGAGAGGCGATTGGGCCGCCCATCGTGCGATTTTGTTGGTGATTGTTCGGACTGATAACGTGTCTAAAGTGCGAGGGTTGAATGGGAGGGGAGGAACGTGTTCAGATCATTAACAGGAGGGCGTAGTGGCGACGTCTATGTCCAGTTGTGCTTTTAGACTGTCTGGAAATTTTGAGCAACCGTTGGAGCTGTAGGTGGAGGGTTGCGGGCTGCTTCCTGATTGGTTTTACATAATCATGAGGTGAGTTTGCAGCCTCAGGTGTCGACGTGCTACGCTGGACTCCGTCGATTTTCCTACGAGTAACATCTGGCTTTCATTCCTGTGTCAGTTTGTCGAGCGACGAGGCGACTAACGTGAGCCGGCCTGATAATAATTGATGCAAAAGCGTCTAAAAATAGTCTCGCTCTTGGCTTACGAAGCGGACGTCTCTCGTCAAGCAAACTCGCCGAGAATATGAACAACGGATGGCAAATCGCGTGAGATGTACCGCGATGAGAAGCTCAATAATCTGACCAAGCCTCGAGCCGACTAGGTTCTTTGGCTGCCTTTTTGCGGTTGACTTATACCCGTCTGGTTGGTGCCAGCCTTCCAAAATGTCAAACCCACGCGGGGGTTTTGAAGACAAATAATGATGCAAGAGAGTGGGAATCCAAACCAAGGACCCAATTGACAGCTTCAATTTTTGGCGTCTGATCAATTACAGAGAACGGCATCAGCCGTCTGGCTCAGGGCAACGTCAACCTTGTTGTAGAGCGGTAATGGCAACAGGCACAGAACAGGGAATTCGAGGCCGGCTCACTAAGAGCATGGGTCAATCGGAGGAGAATCCGCATCTCCAATACTGGGTGAATTGTAACGGGAGCTTTCAAATGTCAAGATATCCTGAATGTCGAGATTGGGGATGGGAACAACGGCGAAGCGGTACTGGGGCAGTGAAGGGTCGTTTGTCTTGGCTGCGATTCTCCGACACCGAATCTGACCAATAATGGTCACTCGAAGCTGTAACGAAAGCAATGAGCTGGGCAAGGGTGGGACTGCACGATTCATGGAATAGGCCAGGCGTTGATCATCCTTGTTGTCGCAGGTGTCTGGTTGTTGGAGAGGTCAAGCCCAGAAAAGCCCAGAAACGCCCAGCCACAGGTTGGGACGAGGGGCGAGTGTGGCGGCGTGAGCTCAAAGATTCGAAAAATATAAGGGATGAAGGTGCTGTTTTCTAGTCAAGAGATTAAGAAAGCAATAAGAAGCCGGAAAGTGCCAGCGACGACCATATTTCCCTCTTTGAGACCGCTAGATACCTCTGTTTTGAATCTTGGGAAGACCTTGAAAGAGAGAGTGGCTGCATAAGCTCACGTGCTGTAGGCTACCAGGGTCGAATCCTCCATCCTCAACGCTGGGCTCCATCATGTTCATTGTAGAGCATCCTCACTGGCTGCCTTCCTTCGATATGCACTACTCGAAAGGGCGTAGTGACATGATGATTGTGTCGAATCTGGACAAACCACGACTTATCGCCTGAGGCGTGGTCTCCGCTGAACAGTTCCCCAGACTCGTCGCTAGCCAATCTGCAACTGATCTATCTGACAACCAAGCCATTAGTGGCTTGATTCACGGTTGAAATGCAAAGTGATTCTTGGAATCCTGATGGTGATGCAATCGGCCAAGATAACGATCCGGGTTTCGTGGGTTCCATGGGTTTCATGAGGTACTATTATTGCTCTGGGCTGTGAATGGTGCAAGCACTGTGACCCCTCATGCTGCTTGCCCAGGTCTTGTCCCATCCCCCGCTTCGAACCGAGATCCCCTGTCAGGCTATAAAGGACGTCCACAGCATTCTCAGTCCTAATTAGCATTGTGTTGCTGGTCTCCTCTCTTCTTTGATTGCTTAGCCCTAGAGGTACTCGGATCCTTTTGTCTTCCCTAGAGTCGTTCCCAAGCCACTCTCGTGACACAAGCTCTTCCATTTTACCTCAACTTTAATTGAATGGGCATAGACACATCTCCACTTGATGTCGAGGAATCGACGGAGCCTCCTATATGTGCTTACACCAGGGAGCACAATTCACAACATCGTAATCATCCTAGAGATGTAAAAGACACACTCGATATCGAGAAGGCTGCGCATTCGCAACCCCAGGCACCATCAGAAGATAAGACTCGCCAGACTGCCACAAACCGCGACTTCGAATACGATCTTTCAGGCCCAACGCACCATGCTCACACCATCGAACCTTCGAGCCTTTCGGCAATACTCAATGTCGGCCTTGAGTACGTTTCATGGTCTTCCTTAGGGATCAAAACACTAATTGTTGCAGCCATGGCATCTCGAACGCAGAGGCCACCGCTCGCCTTGCACGAGATGGGCCTAATACGGTCAAAGAGATGGAAGGACTATCCGCGTGGAAGATCCTCCTAAGGCAAGTTTCGAACAGTCTAACTTTAGTATGATCTCAGCCCATAGACTCACACAGCCTCTTCGTGCTGGAGATAACATGCCGTTGTTAACTATTATAATCAGATTTTGGTCATCGTCATGGGAGTGTCCTTCGGGATCAACGACTATATTGAAGGAGGCGTGGTTACCGCAGTGATTCTTTTGAATATCGTCGTTGGGTAAGAATCATGATCGCTATGCATTTCACTATTCTAACTTCTATAGATTCGTACAGGATTACCGTGCAGAGCAAACTATTCTCTCCTTGCAGCGATTATCCGCCCCAATATGTAAGGTACTACGCGACGGACACGTTACCTCTGTAAAGGCCGAGTCACTTGTTGTTGGCGATGTCGTGCAACTCGCCGTTGGTGATATTGTTCCCGCGGACTTGAGGTTGTTCGATGGCATGAATGTCTCGATGGATGAGGCACTTCTGACCGGGGAATCTCTACCGGTAGCCAAAACGCCACACATTACTCTGTCTGCTCATGATATTCCAATTGGCGATAGGACCAACATGGCGTACTCGGGATGTAGCACTACTCAAGGTCGAGCCACTGGCATCGTCACCGCTACGGGCATGATGACAGAGGTCGGAAAGATCGCTCAGTTACTCCAGGATAAAACTGAACACGATGGGTCAAACCTAGTTGTGCGCTTGTTTCGCCGCTTCCTTGCTACAGTAAAGAACATTCTTGGCCTTGTTGGAACACCCCTTCAAGTCAAACTGAGCAAGTTTGCTTTGCTCCTGTTTGCACTCGCAGTCCTCCTTGCTATCATCGTCTTTTCAGTGAACGAGTGGGATGTCCAGGGCGAAGTTCTCATCTACGGAATCTGTGTTGCTGTGGCGGTTGTTCCGGAGTCACTTATTGCAGTACTCACGATCACAGTCGCTGTTGGCACCAAGGCTATGGCCAGAGGTAATGTGATCGTTCGAAAGCTGCAATGTCTTGAAGCTGTCGGCGGAGTTACCAACATATGCTCCGATAAGACTGGCACCCTGACGCAAGGCAAGATGGTTGCACGTACCGCTTGGATCCCAGATTCTGGCACCGTGACGGTCGATCAGACCACAAATCCGTTCGACCCTACAAGTGGTCTAGTACAACTTGACGATAAGAATTGTGATCTAAAAGACGTTCAGGATGACAATGCCTTGAACACATTTATTACCGCCCTCTCGCTATGCAATCTATCCATTGTGCACAACGAGGCGCAGTCGGTCTCTTCAAAGACCGAGCCTGCTCAGACCGGCGAGGGCGAATGGACTGCCGTCGGAGAGCCTACTGAAATCGCTCTACGAGTCTTCTCAATGCGATTTGGCTACGAAAAACCAGAAATCATCCGAAACAGAGGCCTTAACCTTCATACTGAGTACCCTTTTGATTCTTCAATCAAGCGAATGACAGTCGTTTATACCAACCACCAAGCCAAGATCAATGAGGTCTACTCCAAAGGAGCCCCGGAGGCACTCATTGGCGGTCTCGACATCATTGAGCAGGAGAAGGAGCTTATTCAGGAAACAGCCGACAGACTGGCCGGTGAAGGTCTGCGTGTGCTCTGCATTGCCTACAAGAAGACCGCTTTGGAGGACGATTCCCAAGTATCTTCCCGCAAAATGGCAGAATCCAACCTGCGGTTCGCCGGCCTAGTAGGATTATACGACCCTCCACGCCTTGAAACTGCAGCGGCAGTCCGCAAATGCCAGATGGCGGGGATTACGGTGCATATGCTTACTGGCGATCACATTCGGACTGCGACGGCAATCGCGTCTGAAGTAGGTATCCTGGACCCTGTTCTCAATGCCAAGTCAAGTCGACTGGTCATGGCAGCAAAGGAGTTTGATCGGTTGTCGGACGACGAAGTCGACGCGATTGAACAACTGCCCTTGGTCATCGCGCGGTGCAGTCCTACCACGAAAGTTCGCATGGTTGAAGCAATGCATCGACGTGGGGCGTTCTGTGTCATGACCGGTGACGGGGTCAACGACTCACCCGCGTTGAAGCGAGCTGATGTTGGGATTGCCATGGGAAAGAACGGGAGTGATGTCGCCAAAGAAGCGGCTGATATGGTTTTGACTGATGACAACTTTGCCTCGATTGTAAAAGCTGTCGAAGAAGGACGCAGACTTTTTGATAATATTCAGAAGGTAAGTAGTCTATTTCGCGTGATAAATGGTGATTGCTAACCATTGCAGTTTCTAATGCATTTGTTGATCTCAAACATTGCCCAAGTTATTCTTCTTCTGATTGCGCTCGCATTCAAGGATGAAGAAGACAACTCGATCTTCCCACTGTCCCCTCTGGAGATCCTCTGGGCCAATCTAGTAACTTCATCCTTCCTCGCCCTAGGGTTAGGCCTGGAGGAAGCACAGCCGGACATAATGTACCGCCCACCGCACGATCTAAAGGTTGGCGTTTTCACACGCGAGCTTATCACAGACAAGATGGTCTACGGTAGTTTTATGGGCTCACTCTGCCTGGTGGCCTTCGTGATTGTCATCTACGGCGCGGGCGATGGTACTGCTAGTATGGGACATGACTGCAACGAGGGGTGGAACAACACCTGCGGAACTGTTTTCGAAGCGCGAGCTACAACCTACGCGACGCTAACATTTTTACTACTTGTCACCGCATGGGAAGTCAAGCATTTCTCGCGCTCACTATTTAACCTTGACCCGGACAGGAATCCGGGCAAGCTATCTGTATTCCACTCAATCTGGCGCAATCAATTCCTCTTTTGGGCTGTTATTGCGGGATTCGTGGTCGCCTTCCCCGTGATTTACCTTCCCGAGGTGAATCGAGTCGTCTTCAAACATCACGGCATCAGTTGGCACTGGGGAATAGTGTTTGGCTGCGTGGTGATTTACCTTGCACTGGTCGAAAGTTGGAAGGCAGTGAAGCGGC
Source organism: Aspergillus baeticus (assembly GCA_027569055.1). Taxonomy (NCBI): domain Eukaryota; kingdom Fungi; phylum Ascomycota; class Eurotiomycetes; order Eurotiales; family Aspergillaceae; genus Aspergillus; species Aspergillus baeticus. Next base: position 274,533 of record JAPDEI010000004.1, read on the forward strand.
GTTTCAGGATTGGAACCGGGAGGAATGCTACACTGACGATGGAGGATGCGGAAATGAGAGCCGGCCTAAGAGGTCTGACTTCAATTTCGCTCAGCGCCAACGCCAGCGTCGACGCCAGTATGAATGCGAGCGTGGTAACCGAGGGGAAGAAGTAGTAGCTGCTTGCTGCTATTTAACTTGATGAAATCATGCGCAACCATGAAGGAATTTGATTGGGGGTACTCTTATCTGGCTGATTCAACACAGCCAGCGATGTCTTTGCTGTCTTTGGTTCATCCTGATCTATGCACACACACACCGACCAGTTTCATCCATTAGATACTAGTGCATGCGAAATTTGATTTCGATTCTGGATCTGGTCTGTACGACCTACAGATAATCAGGTGGAGAGGTCCGGTCCCCGAGTAGAAGCGTAGGCTGCGCAGCGCGCATGACCAGGATTCCTCCGACAAAGTATCCAGTCACCGCTCCTTATCTGTATGTTGCTTTTGCGAGTCTGGCCGCTCTGCAAGGAGTCGACAAACAAACGCAAACATGCTTAATATATCTTTACCCCCTCCGTCTCCGCTATCCCCAGCTATTTCACCTCATTCCCGTTATCCACCATGAAAGTCCTCTGCCTCCATGGCCGAGGCACAAGCGGCGCGATCTTCAAGTCGCAAACATGTCAGCCCCCACACCTGCTTAGCTCTGTGCTATTCAAAAGCACAAAGACCAGCCAGCTGACTTGAGAGTTTCGAAATAAAGCCTCCATCCGTGCCCGCCTCACAGACCTAAACCTTGAATTTGACTTCCTCGACGGCCAATATCCCTGCGCCCCAGCACCAGGTATCGACCTTTTTTACCCACCGCCATACTACTCGTACATTGAAGACACACCACCATTAAATGGTACAACACCATCAACCAACTATACCATTGAGACCATACAGAGGACACATTCCTGGCTCTCAGCCATCATCGCTGAGCGCGGCCCCTACGACCTCGTCCTGACGTTCAGTCAGGGCGCCGCGCTGGCAGCAAGCATGCTCCTCCTGCACGAAGTCAACATAGCACAGCTCTCAGCCCTCGATCGAGTCTTGTCCAACGTATCCAGCGACAGCGATAGCGTGAGCCAGGCCGCACCGCCAGAATCCCCCTTCAAGTCCGCGATCTTCATCTGCGGCGGCGCCCCAATTCCAATACTCGAATACATTGGCTTCCACATCCCCTACGCCGCGAAGGCCCGCGACCTTGCATCACGCGCCGCACTCGCTTCAATGGCGGACTCCGCCTCTATTCTCTCCTTTGGCTCCTCGCGCTGGATAGGTCTTTCCCCCTCAATCTCAACTTCATTCACAACCTCCCCCTTCGACACCCAACATCTCCCATCGGGATTCACGTTTAACAAGGAAGAAGAGATTAGGCGCGAAATGTATGGGCCCGTTCAGATTGGGATCCCCACGGTGCATATTTACGGCGAGCGTGATCCGCGGTATGTGGCGGGCATTCAGCTCTCAGAGGTTTGCGTCAAGGCAAGGCGCAAGGTCTATAATCATGGCGGGGGGCATGAGATTCCCAGGTTTGAGGCTGTTAGTGGGGCGATTGCGGATTTGGTGAGGTGGGCAGTTAGGGCTGCGCGGGCGCAGGAGTAAGTAGGTGGAGGCACAGATTTAAGCATTGTCGGGGCTGGTGTTGACGGTTTTGGGTTTTTGGGTTTCCAGGTTTTTGAAGAGCACAAATTGGAGTTCTAGTTCTAGCTAAACGATATGAAGGACATGTTGGGGTTGGCAAGCTCGCATACAAATCGGATAATGAATTCCTTCCCATATCCCAAGATCCTATACTTTAATCTGCAGCCCCGATCCCGGAAGCTTTTCCGGTGCTTCTCCAGACAGACCCCCATCCTAGCTTCAACACGACTATGCACTTATCTATAAAAAGAAAGCAGCGCGACACCTCGGTGGAAAATACCCCGGGAAACCATCTCCTAGACCAATTCAAGGTCTTCATCTCCGCTTTCGTCCCGACAAGAAAAAGGGTATCGGCATCCAATGCGAGCAATTCCATTTCCCGCACTCGGCAATCATCGGGCTTTGACCGACGGCTAATGATGGCCGAAGTATATAGCCCTGCGAACAACAACACAACGCGCCATATACCGCTACATGGTCCATATCCTACCAATTGCAAGCTAGTTATTACGAAAACCAAACAGATTCACCCAGCTTTACCACAGAAAAGAGAAATCGCTAAAATGTCCCCATCCAAACCCCGCGTCCTTCACATCGGGGATCCGATAAAATACAACCACGACATCTATAAACGCTTCGCCTCACAATTCGAAATTATTCGCCCCGAGACCGCTGACCGCCAGCGAGATGCGTTCGAGGCGGCCCTGAAGGAAGGAAAATGGGGCTCGTTCGACGCCATTTTCCGCCCTTTCTGGAACACCGGTGGTGAGATGGGTCGATGGGACCGCGAGCTCATTGAGCTTCTGCCGAAGAGCGTGAAGATTGTCGCCAGTGCAGGGGCCGGATATGACTGGGTTGATACGGATGTTTTTGCGGAGCACGGTATGTCTTTTGCTCTATCGACTTAGGGATATTGTTACTCGGGGAGAAGGGTGTTTGCTAATATGATGTGATATGGGTTGTAGGCATCCTCTACTGCAACGGTGCCGCTGCCTCCTCCGAGTCTGTCGCAGACATGACTCTCTTCCTCATCCTCGCCGTCTTCCGCAACCTCGCCTGGTCACACGGCGCCGCAATCAGCGCAAACCCGCAACGATTCCTAGATGCACACCAGAACTCCCCGCTCACAGCGCGGAACCCCTCAAGCCACTCGCTGGGGATTATTGGGCTCGGAGCAATTGGGTACACGATTGCCAAGAAAGTTTATGCAGCGCTGGGGATGAAGATCCTGTACCACGACCTTTTTAGGAAGAGCGAGGAGGTCGAGAAGACCGTGGGTGCGGTTTTCTACCCCGAACTGGATACGTTATTAGGAGATGCGGATTGCGTGGTTGTTGCGACGCCGTTTGCGGGCAAGACTTTGCTTACGGCGGAGAAGTTTGCCAAGTTTAAGAGGGGTGGAAGGTTTGTGAACATTGCGCGTGGGTCGCTGGTTGATGAGGAGGCGTTGGTGGCAGCGTTGGATGAAGGGTTGCTGAGTGGGGTTGGAATGGATGTGCATGCGAATGAGCCGTATGTGCATCCGAGATTGGCGAGTCATCCGAAGGTCATGATGATGTCGCATAATGCGGGGGGTACGGTGGACACGCACATTGGATTTGAGAGGCTGGCAATGGAGAATATTGAGAGCTTCTTGCTCAAGGGGAAAGCGTTGACGCCGGTTAATGCTCATTTGATCAAGCCCAAGAGTGTGCTGTAGAGTGTTCAAAGTTGAATTTAACAGTAAAAATAAAATAACCATACGCCAAGCTAGGTGACAAGGACAAAGCACTACCAGGTAAACGTCTCTTCGTAGAGATCCACCGTTTTCGAGCCCTGTGCCATACGGACGGACTGGCGGACATCATCGCCCATTCCGCCTGGTCCGCACATACTCACAGCCATGGCTCCTATTTGAGACTCCTTTTCGGTCTCGATGATGTGTCCAAAGCATGGCTTTCCAAAGCCAATGCTGACCGTGACACTGGAAGGTGCAGTCAGGACCCACGGGCTCTCGTCAGACATGTACTCTTCTCCACTAGATTCTGCGTCCGTCACATATACATGAATAGATATTGAGAGACCTTGGGACTGGCAAGGGTGCTGGGGCTTGCAGCGAAGAGAAGGATGGTTGAATAATGATTCTATCCATGGATGGATCCAAGATAGATGGTCTACATTATTAGTATTTGGCTTCGGGAAAAGATTGGAAGTTCTTACCAATACTTCGAATGACCCAAATCAAGCTCACTTTCCGTACAGCAGTACTTCGAGCTGCGAATCCTTTCACGAACTCGTGCAAGTACGACATCGGGTGGGTGATCCCAATCCCACCTGCTACCAAGACCACTGTGCCATAAGAAGATAAGGAGTGAAGCCCTCCTATTCAAAATTAGAATAGAAATGACCAAGGAAGAGGTGACGTACCGAACGGACCTTCTGCAAAGGCAGTTGCGCGAAATTGGCGTTCATCTGCGTTCATGGCTTTGCGCAGGAGCTGGCAAGTAAATCCGTCTCGTCTCTTGATAAGAAAAGATACGGTAGTGCGGGGCTTTTCTTCAAGCAAAAGATTAAACGAGTCTCTTGAGTCTCTCTTGTCTGCAACAGCGGTCTCCTCTGAAGATGTCCAAGCTACCGAGAACGGGTGGGAAGTCCAGAGTCCTAGTGTCGGGACGTATAGGTACATGTACTGTCCAGACTTGAACTTCCAGGTTCGAGCAAGGGCAACATTCACGCGAGCGACATTCCCGGGAAGCAGTTCAACGTTGGCGACAGTGCGTTGTTTTCCCCAGTTACGCCAGATAAGACTACATAGCCGTGCAGACCTCTGGAACTGATGTTAGCCGAATAAATACGAATACAAGCAAGGCCTTACCTCTAGCCCCCATAAGACAATTGTAGCAAGAAGGACGTATTGCTGGGTGAGCCCGCGGAGGTGGTACCAGAGCCCCACAAACGCCGCCACTGCTAAAAGAATATGTAAATGGAGAAAGACTTCGTAAAACGCATGGCGGAGTGGTGAGACAGATTGGATCAAGATGAGCAGGAATCCGATGAAGGCCTGAAGGAGTATTAATTGATGAGCTAGCACACCTGCAGAAACACTTACGACCATGCCATAAATAAAAAACGGAATATGCCAAATGGCGTCCGCAGTTTCTTCAACACTCGCTGCTGATGTTAACAAAGCAGCCAACTTAGGGCTAGGCACTTGAGAACTTACTTTCCGCAACCTTCCCAACCACTACACAAACAATGTGTACAATTGCGCCGACCACTATCAATCGACCGACCCAGCGATGAATTAGATTGAAAGCGTCGAATTGAATACCCAACAGAGGAATTAAAGGATTGTTTCGGCCAGCGGTCAATACCAGCCCCGGCGTATTCATCACAGCCAGATGTCCAGCGGCATATTTGAGTTGGTATAACACTTCCTGGTAGTCCTTCCACCAGTCGACCAGGGAAAAAAAGAAGGCGAGATTTATCCCAATATACACTGCTAACAGTATTATCTCTATCCGAAGTGGTAGAGTCCCCATGTGAACTTTTCCGAGGCGGAATTCGCGGCTATGACGGGTGGATAGTATCGGCGCATAAAAGACATATTTGTTGAGACTGGCAATGAATCTGCTTCTTTGCGTAAACTTCTCTTGGCTTTCACCGCGTATAATCGCTTGAAGCCGCCGGAGGTGTCGTAGTTGTATCAGAAGACGGCCGAAAGACAAGATCATAATAGCCCCGGCAAGAACAAACAACGGCGTAGCCAGGGCAATATTCATTGTCGGGTGAACATGCCGAGAGCGCTGCTCCCCATCATCTAGGAGATCAACTCCCATAGTCCCGTCTCTGAACTTGAACGTTGATTTGAACGTTGTTGTTGTTGGGGCTGTTGTTGTTTGAACAGAAAGACCAAGGCAGCAAAAGCTGCACCCCATCACTCATTGAAAGCCGCTAGAAGAGTCAACTCACGGAGAAAACCCGAAAACCACCTCCGGCTTCATATAGATGATGGAGATTTACGAATACAGGTGACAGCTCGTCGTGACGTGCACTGGCTTTCCTCGGCGTACCCCAGCGATACCGTCATCCAGTCTGATCCCAGAGCCATTGTGAATCCGGATCAGTCGCAGACTGTGGGGGTTACTACATATTTGTGGTAAAACAAGGTTAAACCTGGCATGCGATTGCAACTGAGAAGAATGTGGGGAATGCCGGTTCAAAGAATGCGGATGTTTGTATCCTTGACACGGGGCCAGGCCTCACCTCGGTGCAGTCGAAGCAGGGATCTAGCACGAGGAAGAAGGGAAACAACATTTGAGAATGGTAGCAACTGTTGGAGCGTCTCATATATCGAATCCCAAAAGGGAATAAGACGGCGGGGCTGCCGTGTTGCTGGAGATGGTGCGAGGATGAAACCACATTCCGAAAACGGAAGTCAATTCACTGAGCTCGGGAGCGTAGAGGTCAGGGTGCAAACATCGATCGGCAGCGAATCATTCACTCAGGGTCTTCCTGTTCCCCTGGCTACCCTGAAAGTTATTTTGGGCCCAGTGGACAGTTCCAATATCGGGGGCCGAGCCCTGGATTTTGACATGACGTAAGACTTGACGCTGCGACAGATGGGGCATGGAGCATGCAAATGGGTGGCAGACAATATGGACAAGTTGAGCAGCCTCATTACGCGTTGTCTAGGTCATCTGATTTTCTAATGCCACGGCCAGTTCTAGAGGACGTCATCCACGTCGAGGGTATACTACTTCACAAGCTCATGATGTCTCAATTCACGTGCAGCGAGGTGACATTATGACCTCCTCGTCTTTAAACCAAGGTCATGCTGTGACGGTGTCAAGATATGCACAAAACGCAAACATTTCATTGCAATAGAGCGAAGATCTCGCGGTTTTGTTTAAGATCCATAAACACCGTCTCCCAAATTACCTTCCCGAGGCCTCGCTAAACACCAAGCAAGATCTATACACCTAATAATGCAATCCGCCAAGGAAACGAACAGTAGTAAATGATGATATAATTTGACAAGGCCGAGACAGATCGAGTTGGGCAAGGTTAGGTGGTAGTAACCACGGGCTCTGTCTGCCGGCGGGGCTCGTTATTTGTCACCTTCTCAGTCGAGTCTGTTTTCAAGCTTGGACTGAGCGGAATGGAAGGCTGACTAAGTTCTTCGACTGCTTTCGACCGCCGAGAGTGTTTGCTCTTCTTCTTGTCCTTGCGTTGACTGGCTCTCAGTTTTTCCTGATGGATGCAAGAGTAGTCGACAACGTCGACTCCAGCACCCTGGCACAGAGCCGTACACTCTTCTTCAATAACTTTAACAAGGTCCGAGGTGAATCCGTAAAAAGCAGGATTGTAAGCATTGCGAGCCCAGTACGTGAGCTCTGACGCAACACGACCAATAAGAGGGATTGGTTGTGGCGGAACCTCGTTCCAACGGCGGATAGCTGGTTCCTCTTCCGCCTCGTCCTCGGCCTCATCGGACGAATACCAAGGAGAGATCCTCAAAGCGGGAGAAGAAGGACGCGATGAGTCTGAGGAAGATAAGTAACCCGTGTCGGAAGCTAAAACATGAAGCAGGTGGTAGACTGCCGAGAAACCTAGAAGAGTCAGGTCAACCGGATCCAACGGTAACTGACTAAACCAAGTAACGGCTTTCTCCATGGTGAAGGATTCGGGTAGACTGGTGTCATGACGAGATCGTGCAGTGAAGATCGCGGCTATCATGGCACAGCGAACCGCTATGGAGATCTCCTCTCGGACGGATACTGGTAGCGACGAATCGAGGAAGTTGAAGTTTTGATTCTGCTTGCTCTTGGACTTTTCCTTTGGAAGTGCAGAAAGAACAGCGCCAATATTCGCGATGCGGTCTTGCTCAAAGAAGACGGCCATCATCACCAGAGCACGGGTATGAGCAGCAGAAGGCTGAGGTGCTACATCCACGGCAAGTTGAATTTTGGCTTTGAAAAGATCACGGCTCTTCTTAGCGTCCGGGCCGCGTGCGCTAGCCTCGAAATACCTCAGAAGAGCTCGTTGTAAAAGGTGAGAAGACCACCAAGCTGCAAGTGCGTCCAACGAAGACTGAATGGCGGGGTCCTCCTCAACTACATCTAAGAGGGCCTCATCGCCATCAGAGCCTTCTTCAGTCGGGCAGTTCCAGGTAAGATTCGCTGCTCTTTGCGTGATAGTATTAATCATGATATCCTCACTGTCGCAACGAAGCAAGGCAGCGAGATGAGGAGGGAGGGCATTGGGGTGGTCCTTCGGCAATTTCGCATTCATCTGTCTTGCCAGATCCCATTGGTATCGTGCCAAAGCGCGAGAAACATCATTAGAGACCTGGAAGCTCCAAGATCCAGGGACACCAACCCGCCAGAGGAGAATGCGACAGTGAAGAGCCTTGAGCATCATTCTCATGGGACTTCGAGGCAAGGTTCCCGCGGCAAAGATAGTAAGCACAAGTCGGCTTTTGCTAATTTCCGCGTCGCCACCAGAGAGCTGCGCGTCAATCGCGATATCCCATGACTTCACACGCAACTTGTCATCATCTTCCGTAATGCCCGTGAGCGAAGAATAAAGTCTCCATCCTAGCAGGCATCGTATTATGTACTCAAAACATCGGGAAGTCACGACATACCACTCGTGAAAAAATCGATGTCTCGGCACGCCGACTTGTTGAACACTGGTCAGCCATGCTTGACGTCTGAAGTTGGAGGAAGTAAGCATGACACCAGGCGCGGTTGAGGTTTTCGCAGAACTCTGTCGCCCAGGCCCCGAGTTGAAGAGATAAACGAACACGACGAAAGCCGACCCGACGACAAGTATGGCAAGAAAGAGAAAGTGCAAGATGGCCCTAGCGTGCCAAGTCGACCAGAAGTTGTGACCCGCTGCATCCATGTAGAGGGAGGGTGGGATTTCGAGGCTCCTGAAGCAATTAAAGGGGACCGCCAGCAGGCCCTTTGCAGTCGATTCAGTATCCTTCTCCCTACCCAGTCCTTCGAAAACCATCAATCCGGCAAGAGTACCGAGCACGTATTTATTTGGATAATTAGCGCGCCGACGGCCACCACCAGACGGAGCGGGTCCATTGCCAGTATTTGAACTTGGATATTGCATGTAAGACTGTGACCACACATCGTCTTTCGCAGGCTCTGCTCTCATGCGCTTGAAAGAATCCGGGACTTTGATCATCCCTGCGGAGGACCGAGAAGAGGAAGGGGAGTGATCGCTAGGGCTGTCCTCTGCGTTGGAGAAGATGCTTGGAGAAGAGCTGGCCCCTGATTCCGTAGAAACGGTGTAGTTGCTAGGGGAGGACACGGAGGCGGCAGATGTCAAAGATTGGTCAGCTGCTTTCTCAAGTTCGCGAAGTCGAACCTTCAGAGCAGTGTTTTCATCTTCAAGTCTCTTGTTACGCGTTTCAAGATGACGAATGTATTCTGTTGCTTTAGAAAGAATCGACGCCTTGTTCAACTTGTTGGCTGGTGTGACACCTTCTGCGTCATCATCATCAACAATCCCGCTGCTTCCTTTAGATGCCCGTAGCGAGGGAACACTATCCCGAAGTTCAGCAATCTTTTCGTTCAGGTTCGCTCGGTAACGCTTTTCGATGACGTTGTGTGCTCGTTTCTTTGAGGGCATCTTCTTCGTATCCTGTACAACACCACTAATAGTTGAGCCATCGTCATCACTTCCGGACTTTCGCTTCTGGCCGGCACCTGTCAATGAAAGGGGGGATCCAGATACGACCGAGTGTGCCGAGTAGTTGTCGGTGCCGTCTCTGAGAAAAGCCTGAGTCGAGATGACGCCGCCACGATCTTGGTTCAGAAATGAATCGAAGGGTATGTTCGTGCAGTCGAGGGGAATGTCGGGAGAAAACTCGCCGCTGGGAAAGACGTCTAAACTCTTGTTATTTAACGGATTAATGGGGGACGTGGTAGATGGCGATAATGGCAGGCCCTTGACGACATCTGGGAATGTCTGGTCATCCCATCTCATCCACTCCGTCCAATCCGGTGCCGCATCGTCTGTTCCCGAACCCCCCTGGAAGCTCTTCCTTCCCTTCGACTGGGCCGGTGAGAAGAGCTGGAAATCACTGCCCATTCCGGGGACAGCCATTTAGAATGAAATGCAGAAAGCTTGTAACCATAAACCGTTAACCTGGGTTTATGGTGGCCGTATCTTTCGTCGTATCATATACTGGTGCGAAATTTGCTTACTTCGGTGATGAGTATCAGCATCAAAGTAGCAGCTAAAGCACATCAAAGCCTCATCTGGTGTTGAACACATACAGAGGTGGGAAAAGGCAGGCTTGTTAGGGACCAAGTGTCGAGCCGCCACCTTAAGTTCGAAGATTGATTGGCGATCAATGCAAACCGGACGCGCTAACGGGCCTCAACCGCCGTGGTGTGGAGAAGGCTGATCGGAGCCACAAACAGAAAACGCCGGGAGTCGAATTGAGTCACTTTGACGTTGAGTATATCGATACCTTCATCAACTGCAAGGCATGTCAACCAAGTCACGGAGATGAGAAGGAGGCGGCAGATGGTACCTTTCTTAAGATCTTATCAAAACCGTTGGGGCCCGCTTGGTTGAGCACGCGGCATGAGAATTAGGGACTAGGCACCGTGGTTTCCTCCTCACATGGGAGTTGTTATAGGAGGCTATCGTTCCACCAGCGGGACGAACCAAGTGACAGGGCTGGGCTGTGCCTGGTTTCCTTTTGCGACTTGTACTTGTCCGTCTTTCTCAAGGCAGTCACAGCATTAAATTGATACCGATTTGTGCTTGATCAAAGGGGTCAGGGTGTCATCGACAATTAGTTATTTCTCGCAGGTTTAGGCGAACGTTTGCCATCGAGAGCTTGCTCCTCACTGCATCGACACCCTCCATTGATGGATCTGAGCCAATGGAAGATTGGCGGTGGGCGTCGTATGATCGCGGGAGTCTGCGCTTCCGGCAGGCCGGCTCTTGAAGCCGGCGCTGGCGGCTATGAGATGTGTATTTATGATACCGCACTTTTATCATTACTTGCAATGGTAAGGTGTATATTTGGTAAATATTTGTAAAGTACGCTCCGCCCCGCAGAACCCAAGGCTACTCCGTACAACTATTTTTATTGCATAGCTGACTCATTGAACTATTTTTGCAAGTCACAAATTGTGTACAACGTCAAGCTTCTCCGTACACAGCCGCCTCAACCTCCGCTAATCCCCCCATAACCTCCCGAACAGCCTTCTTCGCACCCTCGGCTGGTTCCTCATATGGCGTCCTCGGCTTCAGCTTCTCCTCGGCCCCATCGATTCCAGCAAGCGGCGCGGTAAACAGCGCAGTTGCATACTTCGTCGAGGCAATGCCACTCTTACACGGACTTTCCGCGAGCGCAGTCTTCCTCTGCAACTCGATCGCTTCCTTCACCTTGCCAGCCGTATACAGCTCATAGATCTTCGAAGCAGTGCGTGGGAACACATTAGCAAAGGCCGCGATACAGCCCGCTGAACCCACGCTCAAGCCTCCAATTAGAAAGTCAGACTGTCCACCGTACACCGCGAATTCGGTCGCCGGGAATGTCGCCCCTAGCCGTGTGATCTTCCCAACAGAGGCGCAGGTCAGTTTGACACCAACCACGTTTGAAACACCATTCGGACTCGAGGACGCGGATTCCCGCACGATGTCTGTGATAGTCTCGGAATCGAGGTCGACACCATTACAAACACCGGGGAAATTGTATACCACAATAGGAAGCGGAGCCTTGCGGGCAACATCTGCAAAAAATCGTTTGATAACGGCTGGTGTCGTGGCCTTGCCGAAGTAAGCAGGTGGCAGGACCAGGAGATAGTTGGCACCCGCGGCTGTTGCATCTGCTGCAAGTTCTAGAACTTGTTTTGTAGAGTGTGCACCAACACCAGCCATCAAGGGGAAATCGGGGCCAACTGCCTCGCGGGCAGCTGCGATGAGCTGGGCGCGCTCTTCACGGGTGAGGAGGAAAGCTTCGGAGTTTGTCCCGAGGATGACTAGGCCCGCGAGACCAGTTTTGGATAGGTAGGCGTAGTATTTCTTCTGCGATTCTAGGTCGATAGTGTCTGTTGCGTGGTTGAAGTATGTCACGGCTGGACACCATACCCCCGCTTTGGGGACATGAGGCTGTGGACTGACTGCGGGGGATTGAGAACCCATTGTTACTCTAGCTCAAGGGAGTCGGGAACGGTTGGAGGCCTGGCGCGTCTATACGATACGTGTTGGTCTGAAGGAAGCTGAGACTCAGTTACATGACTCCAAGAAGTGTTGCCATACTCGCCATATATACGTACCTATATGGCTCATAGTATCGAAGTGGGGGGATTACACAAGGATAATTATCCGCTCGGATGTGGAGTCCGAGGGGTTGGAGTAGTAGTTGTAGTACGACTAGCTGGCTCACTCCATCGGGCTGGTAAATCGGTTTTCCACGGACAACCGACCCGAAAGTCGCGGAGATGAGCCGAGTGTACAGAAGCCCGGTTACTGTGCTGGTTTCAGTGACTGCTTCATTATCCTTGATGTCTAGTGGATGAGTTCTCTGGACATTCACTTGATAATTCCCTATAAAGAGATACAAATCGACATAAGAGACTATGGGAAGAAACGAAACATATGTACCGACCTCCCCAGCAGCTCGATAATGCCAACCCCAGCCCATGCATGTCGTGTTTTATTTAGTGCTGTACACAATTGTTAGTTAACGAATCTCTTCCAGGTAGAAAACACAAACGTACTGTCACATCCTCCCATTTCTCCCAACCACGTCCGCGCACTTGAGACAGCTCTTCCATCGTATATTGCTTGCCCGTTGTGAAATATCCGGCATTGATCTTCGCATCGATTTCGACTCTTGAGTCGCTCGGGATCATATCCTCTGGAATTGGAATACGCTCGAGAATCTTGATTCCTGAATCGACAATAGCGTCGTGTTTCATATTCGACATTGACAGCATTCGGTCGATCTTCTTAATACCTAGCCAGTGCAGGATGTCCGGCATGAGAGCTTGAAAGCGCATCTATAGCAAACGTCAGCATCTGATATGCAGCACAATAGGTATCGATTCTGCTCACATCTCGCACGCCTGCAATATTCTCCGTTCGAGTAAAGTACTTATCTGCAGTGTCTCCACCACGTTTGCGGGCGTTATATACCAAGTACTTTGTCACTTCTCCAAGAGCACGACCCTCCTTACGGAAGTAGATGACAACACCACTGCCTCCATTCTGCGCTTCTCGGATTGCCTCGCGGATGCCGAATGCCAGGTATGGTCGACATGTGCAGATATCGGACTGGAACACATCACTACCATTGCATTCATCATGAATTCGTAAGGCTAGCTTGACATTCTCATCGGATACTCGCTCTGGAGGTCCGAAGATATAGACGGTGAGACCACCAATTGGAGGAAGGAAGATCTTGAGATCTGGTCTTGTTATCAACTCGGGGTAGCTGCCACCCGTGTGTTCGAACAGAGTACGACGCAAAGTTGGCTCATCCACCCCGAACCGTTCCGCGACGCCTGGTAGATACCATACAGGCTCAACTGCAACCTTAGTGACGCGAACTTCACCTTGAGAATCTACCACAATCGACCCATCGACTTCAAGTTGTCCATCTCTGACAGCCTCCCCAATTTCCGCAAGCTTCATGTTTGCCCGGGTTATGGCCATAGTGGGCCGAATATCCCAGCCGGCATTGATCTCTTCGCCAAAGTACTTGACTATGTCATGGCCATAAGGATCCATGGACACGATCTTAGTCTTATCGGCCCAAGCCGGCTGCCAGGGGAAATCGAAAGTGGGTTCCGTATTGTTAAAGTTCGGGAGGAAGTTCGGGTCTAGGTCACCAGCTGCAATAGCTAGAGCATTGTAGATGCTATAGCTCCCTCCATGGGCACCCATTGCATTGCGACGCTTGAGGAACGCTCCGCTGCGGGAGACGACAACAGGGCCGCGAGATCGGGCGTCTTTTGCGCCCCAGTCTAAAGGAACAGGATCGATACCGCTTTGGCCGGGATATGTAGTCAACTAAACAGGTCAGTTCGAACACCTCACAGAGAAGTGTATTGCAGCTACTTACAACAATATGCTTACTGTATCTCGAGCTCGAGGTTGGGGACTGAACGGTGGTTGTCTCCGTATCCTTGGGAGGAGCATTGACGTCTTCTTCCACCATCTTGACAAGTTACAGGAGCGATAGTCCTGTGGTACAGAATGTAAGAAAAATAGGCACAATTCAGTAGAGAGCAAAGGGAGGGAGGGGAAGAACTTGAAGGGAAAAAGAAGGTGAGAGTGCTGGGAGGGTGACCTGCTGCATGTGACCCCAACTCTCCGCATCTTATCTGCTGCCTTACGACACCGTACATTCTTGCTGGCCCAGCCACAATGTCACTCAGTGTTGCATTAAGAATTACATCCTTGCTATGAAACGGCCTAGTAATAATGTCAGCCCGTATCTTAATCTAAACCCACTCCATTGGCACAAGATATCTCGAATGCTGCTGGGCCTCTTATCACTTCAGCGCGGTTATCAGTGGCTTTCCCCTCACCTCATCGGCCGCTATCAACGGGGCGACAGATAAGCCCGCTCCCCACCCAAAATTTGACCCTGCCCGGCCATAAGGGCCTTGGTACCTGATAGCTTAACGGGCGGCTCCATGCGAGAGAATGGATCGTTCTATCCAGTCTACATGCTTTTGAAGTGGAGTCTTACGCACACATACGGCTGCGGTCTAGCGTTGATAAATATAGCCTAAGTCATGGCAATGGATAGAGGTTCGCTCTGTGCGCAATGGTATCTCTAGATCTTCGTGTACTTTTGAATATGTCAAGGAAAGCGTCGTAATTGTTCATACATAAGCCACAAAACCATTCATTGAAGCCTTTGCCGAAAGTCGGTCTCCCTAAGACGTTCTCATAGCGGCCCAATATGTTCAGAGCAGCGCGCGTCTGAGGTCCAGATCAAGCCCATCGGTCGAAATGAAAAGGCCTCCCAATACCAACTTCATTCACCGCCCAAAGGTTGCCTGAGCACGAGTGTTCTTAATCGTCTTCTTGATTATGTCTTCCACCTCGTCCCAGTCCTTTGTGTCGATCCGCTGGATATCTGTGTTGAAGTATTTCTGGATTTGGTTGAGCATGTTCCATTCCTCCCGGTTTGAAACGAATGAAATGGAGACACCGACGCGACCGAAACGTCCGGTACGACCGATACGGTGAAGGTATGTCTGGAAATCGGCCTGGCGTTCGCGGCCGGGGGGTTGGTGAAGCTCGGGAATGTCCTATAACCGTCAGTAAAACGCACTCAAAATTGAAGACAAGGGGTACTACTTACATAGTTGATGACCATGGAGACTGTGGAAACATCGATACCACGAGCAAGAACGTTGGTGGTTATCAGGACCTTGGCCTGACCAGCACGGAATTGGTCAATAATGGCATCACGCTGGGAGCCCTCAATACCACCAGTCAGAGACGCGACGGTATGGCCCTCAGCAACCATTCGCTTCTCAATCTCTGAGGCAGAGGCACGTGTCTAGCGGCCAGTTAGTCGGGGTCGAGCCGTTGATAATGACGGAACATGATAGCGCACCTTGACGAAGATAATAGACGAACCGACAGTAAGAAGACCGTAGAGTTGAACAAGCGTCCGGTACTTATCCTCCTCACTTGCACAGTCAAGGTACAATTGTTTAATTCCCTCCACGGTCAGCTCCTCGTGCTGTAGGGTGAGTTCGTTGGCCGAAGGAGCAAATTTCGAGGCGTATTGGTGAACGTGGGTAGGGAATGTCGCAGAGAAAAGAACAACTTGAATGTCTCTTGGCAACAGCCTGGAAAGAGTCAATGGAGGGATGAAATAAAGAGCTTCCAGAGACTCACGCTTTCACTCGAATGCATTGATCACCTAGACCTTGCTGGTCCAGCATGTTATCAGCCTCATCCAACACCAGAACCTTAAGTTTCGCAGCCACCATGATACGCTTCTTGATCATATCCATGACGGTGCCCGGAGTACCGACGACAACAGAGCACTCTAGCTTGGTTGGGCGCGCGGTTGAATCGGCGGGAACGGCGGTCCCAATGACCAGTCCATCCAGGAACTGTCCCATGACTCGGATAACGCCGACGATTTGTCGGGCCAGCTCTCGGGTAGGAGCTAGGATTAAGGCCTGCGGAGTCTTTTGGAGTTGTTCAGTAGAGAGGTCCAAGCGACTGAGGATATTCAAGACGAAAGCAGCGGTTTTTCCAGTTCCTGATTGGGACTGGCCGACTAGGTTCTTTGCAGGGTTGCCCATCAATAGAGGTAAGGCTCGCTCTTGGATTTTGGAGGGTTTGCGGAAGTTCATGGCGGACAATCCCTGGAGAATACGAGGGTCTCTGAGCGGATAACGCAGGTCAGTCACCAAAGTTCAAACGCTATTTATACCGCAACGGGCGACTTACAATCCAAGATCCTCAAAGTTTTTCACGGAGAAAAGAGGATTGTTAGGGTCGGCTTGGAGATCGCTAAGCTTGACTTCAACTGTGTACTCCGGCTCGTGGAGGTCTGAGCCGCCCATCTGTCCAGCAGCACCATCGGTCTGTCCATTATCTGTGGCAATTTCTGTGTTCTCTGTTTTTCACCGTAAGATTAGCGTGTGTTGGCTGCGATTGGGATCTGGCAATGCAGAGATGGGGTCATCCGGTCGAGCAGTCTCGGGGTAGCGCGCGTACCTGCGGGTTTGGTTTCATCCGGGTTTGAGACGCGATCGGCAAGAGAGCCGCCAGACGGAGCATCGGATGCCATTGCGTTGGTTGTGGCGAAGGGAAGGGGGCGCGAAGTTGAGGAAGTGTGTTAGAGACGGGAGAAGCGCGGTCAAATTGGCGGGGTGACCTTGAGGGCTGATCAACAGCGGACGAACACGAGACAAAGAAAATGCGACTTTCTGAAGAAGAGGGCGCCGTGGGACAGCGATTTGGAGTTATATAGTTTCCACTGAAGCTCGAAGCAAATCTGAGACAGGAACAACTATTGGAGGTGAAAGGAAGCGACAAGCAAAAAACCGCAGTGAAGCATCTCAAAAGCTGCCAAGACATTTCATTTGGGCAAACAACCGAGCAAGGTGCACTAATCCGAGAGAAGAAAGCGGTAAGTCAAGCGGAGGTGTACGAAGATGACGTCGCTGGTAATAAATCCCCACCATCTGCCAGTCTCTGGGCAGCAAACGTGGCCAGATAGGTGTGTTTGGTATTGTCACAGCAATTTAGCCTGAGGGCTAGTAGTACCAAAGTACTGCTCAGTGTGCCTTCCCCGCTCTCCCGCATTGCCCGGCCAAAGTTCGAAGAAGCAATACTCAGGTACACTGATGAATGTTTGGTGTGCTGGGTCGGAGTGCTACCACAAGGATCTGCTGCATGCTATCCCGCGACACGTTTGATCTGCTCGATCTCTCTTGTTCTCGACGAGATTTTCCTCCAGTCTTCCCGCTGCTGCCTTAGATCCACAACACGCATGCGCCAGAGGTGGTAGTAACAGTCACAAGGACAATGGCTGCCCCCGAGGCCGCTCCTCAGTTTGGGGCGGAGTTGAAGGTGAGTGCTGTGCCGCTTGGTTTGCGTTATCCGTTTTATCTAACATTTCATTCGGTGTAGGATGCCTTCAAGCCTGTCAACAATTGGGTACGGTCTTCAATGTCTCTTCCCCGCATCCGGGCAGACCGCAGCGAACGCAATTGCCATACACTACCACCGATGCTAAAATGCTCATCTCTAGGTGTCCAACGGAATATCATGGCTTGAGGAAATACAGCAGTTCTACCGAGAGCGGAGTGCGATCGAAAAAGAATACTCCTCGAAGCTCACAGCCATGTGCAAGAAATACTATGACCGCAAGGCGAAGAAAATCAGTCCACTGAGCGTTGGAGATAACCCTACAATGACACCGGGCTCTCTCGAGAGTGCTTCACTTACAACCTGGACGACACAATTATCCGCCGTCGAAGCGCATGCCGCGGAACGGGATAAGTTTGGAACGGATCTTATTGTTCAGGTCGCGGAGCCATTGAAACAAGCCGCTTTACAATACGAAGAATTGAGGAAGTGCCATGTTGACTTCCATGCAAAGCTTGAAAAAGAGAGAGAGGCAAGTTTGAGTGAGCTTAAGAAGGTCAAGGGTAAATATGACGGCGCATGTCAAGAAGTCGAGTCTAGGAGGAAGAAGATGGAGAGCGCGTTTGACCACAGCAAGACCAAAGCCCAGACGGTTTATCAACAGCAAATCTTAGAGATGAACAACGTCAAGGTAAGCACAGTCATCATCTCCTTTGTACTGGCTACTAACAGAAATAGAATACTTATCTTATAAGCATCAGCGTGACCAACAAGCTAAAAGAGAGGTTTTACCATGAATACGTACCAGAACTTCTTGATGTTAGTGATGCAAACCGCTGTTTCGTCATAGCCTGGCTAACAAACCTGACAGGGCTTGCAAGACCTGAACGAGACCAGAGTATCAAGGCTGAATGCGCTCTGGTCTCTTGCTGCGCAACTCGAGAAGCAATCTTTAGGGAAAAGCTCAGACCACATGGCAAACCTTATCAACGAGATCCCGCGAAATCAGCCTCACCTAGACTCGCTCATGTTCCTGCGACACAATGTTACACAACTCCAGGAGCCCGCCCCCTTAGGGTTTGAGCCCAGTCCAGTATGGCATGATGACGATGCTCTTATTACCGACGATACGGCCAAGGTTTTCTTGCGCAACCTTCTTAGCAAGAGTAAAACACAGGTTCGCGAGTTGCGCGTGGAATCCGACCAAAAGCGACGAGATGTTGAAGGGGCCAAACGCATACGGCAGAGCATCCAACAAGGACGGGACAATCGAAATGAGGTTGACGTTGTGAGGTCGATATTCTTCATGCAAGAAGCTTTACACGAGGCAGAGCGTAAACGGCTTACGGCTGAAGTTGAAACATCCACCATCATAACTGTGGTCGGCGATCTCTCACTTGGCGCGAAAAATCACAACTTCAAATCGCAGACTTTCAAGATCCCGACCAATTGCGACTTATGTGGAGAACGTATCTGGGGTTTGTCCGCCAAAGGATTTGACTGCCGGGATTGCGGGTACACCTGCCACAGCAAATGTGAGATGAAGGTACCGGCAGAGTGCCCAGGGGAACAAACCAAAGAAGAAAAGAAGAAGCTAAAAGCTGAACGCCAAGAACAAGCCAGTGCAGCGCCGGCTGTAGATCTCGGGCCTACAAGTGCCTCTTCCACAGCGCCGTCGCTCGCCCGACAAGATACAATGAACTCTTTGAGTTCTGGATATGCAGTCAGCGCAAACAGGTCGTTGTCAAACGTCGGTACTCAAGAGTCCGTGGCTGAACTTCCTGCTCCTAGTGCTGCTGCTCCCGCTGCCCCCGCTGCGGCTGCTGCAGGTAAGCCCGCACCGAAACGCAACAGGATTCTTGCTCCCCCGCCGGCGCAATACATCAGCAGTCCAACGGCTGAATTGCCTGCCCCTGTTTCCAAAAACAATGACCGCGAACCTCGCGGTAAAATGCTTTACCCGTATCAGTCGACCGGCGCAGATGAGGTCACGGTCGTTGACGGCGAAGATGTTACTGTCGTTGAACCAGACGGTATGGTACTCTAGTCGGTGAAACTATCACAACACTGACAGATATGACAGATGGATCAGGATGGATGCGTATTCGGTCTGAATCCTCAGGCGAAGGTCTCGTCCCGGCCTCATACGTTGACATATTATCCGCACCGGCACCTACATCTGCCAGCCCCGGCACTGGCCGACCGGGATCTACATACTCGAACTCTTCTGCCTCCTTAGCAGGCAGTACAGCGGCGGCCGCAGCCAAGCGGGTAGGGCCGGCAGTAGCCCCTCGTCGTGGGGCCAAAAAATTACAATACGTAGAAGCTCTATACGACTACGAAGCACGAAGCGACATGGAATGGGGCATGACCGAAGGAGACCGGTTCGTCCTCATCACACGTGACAGCGGAGATGGGTGGGCTGATGTCGAGCGTGGAGGCGTAACGAAGAGCGTCCCTGCAAATTACATCCAAGAGGTATAGGTAGGTATAGGCATAAGCATAGAACTGACGGTTGGCTGTATATCAGTGCAGATTTTACAAACTTCTACCGTTTTATCTCTTCCTTTTCAATCCTATACAGTTCTACATTCGTGTACGTTCGTTCATCATGTTTGATATACTTCCTGTCTGTTTCCGATTGATCTGGTTCGACTTGGTTTGCATCGTGGAGTTTGGAGATTAGCGGTCTTCTTTCTCATTTTCCTATTTTTGTTTCTTTCCATCTGAGCAACTTGTTTTGTGTGATTTCAGCAATCCAGTATCTATCTTATCTCGCTGGTTACATCCACATGAGTTTCTGCGCGGTGGGACGAAACAGGAGCAGATATAAATCCAGTCCAACTTACAGTGCCCTCCGTCTACTCTACACAAACACATATGCGTCTACTAGCTCCATGAACCTTTATCCCCGCTCCTACCCTCTAAAGCTAGCTTCAGGTTACCCACCCCTCCAACCACACGGCTCTACTTTTCGAAAATCCGTCCTACCCACCATGGCCACCACCAACAACCAAGGAGCTCAGAACGCGCAAAATAATCTCGTTCCAATTTTCCTCCAATATTCTCAAGCTATGACCTAAGGAATACCGCCTACATTAAAGCCCCGCTCCACTAAAAGACTGGAGTCCACACTATGGACCCTGACGCCTCACGCATGCAGGCGCGGAGATGCCTCCGCGATCTCATATGATCACAAGCCAGCCGCCGATGAGCTATAGCTCTAGCTCCAAGCGCTGAGAATTCTTGCCTTGCTTATCTGCTTGTTTGCCCACTTACTGCCTGCTTGATTTTAGTTTTTTTTCTTTATTATTATTAATATTTTCTCTTTTTTTTTTTGAGTGTGAGAGTGAAGAGCTATGGTCGGATTTCAGTTTCAACGCCAGTTATACTTTTCAGGCAGGTTAGTTTTTAACTCGATGTTGGTTAAGGTAATGACGGTAAGAACCTTGGGAGAATGCGTAAGTCCAAAGTAGGGCCCTGGAACGCACAAGAGAGGAGGTTTTAAGTAGTATCAGTGTTGGTGTTAGTTTGATATATATCCTCGTTAAATTATTGAACACTGCCCTTTTTCTGATCCTCGTATTTCATTCTCTCCACGTCTTGTTTATCAATTTTTCTTCTTGAGATCTAGTTCGAGCTAAAGGGACCTAGGAAATAGGTTCTGTTGAACCCTATGAGAATCTCGTAAAGCTCATCACGTCGTAATCGTTCCGATCATATTCGTCGTAACCGTTTTCAGTCCACCACTTTTCCCTCAGCCAAAACGAAAGCATGAAAATTAAACGCCACCGCTGAATTCCTATCGGATATTGTGATCGTCGGAGAACCACCTCCAGTCTTCCTCAATCATGTCATCCTGGAGTGGCCCAAGGTCGAAATCTTCTAGAGAAGGGAACGCAGCAGCTCCCCCGCTTCCGTCAAGCATCGACGGATCACCGTACGGATGCTCAAATGGATTCACCATTGACATCGAGCCGGGAATATCAGACATGGAACATAGCGGTGGGGAGAACGAGCCCAGTGGCATGCTCAGGGGGGAAAGGCTGCCGTAGTGGCTCGGTCCCGGGGTGTAATGCTGCTGTTGGTGCTGGTGCTGCGTTGCTCGCGGAGCGGATGATCTCGCGGTGGAATTGCTGCTGCGGTGGTGCGGCGCTCCCTGTGGTGCGCCTCGCCCTCCTGCTCCCACAGCCCCGGCTCGTGGAGCGAGGGCAGCGGCGTCGGAGGATTGAGAACCACGGATGTATCCCTGGCGCGAGGAGGATTGGGTCGCAGACGGCGGAGAAGAAGATGACGTCGGACGCGGCGCGATTGGGAGGAATGCAGAGGGATTTGAACGAGCGTGTCTGCCAGATGCTCTCTGTAGTGCAGACAAGGAGGGAAAGAAAAGCCAATTAGTAAGAACATCTCAAATTTGACAAATTTGCGTGAGATGATGTGGTTTTGGCTTGCTTATTAGAAGATTATTGATGGTTTTGCATGTGATATGGTAGATTCTGGTAATGGTGATGCTCTAACATTTTGCGATTGGGATTTTATCTCTGCCTCGCGCTTGAGCCGATTGTGCTCATCTGGCGAGTTGCAGGGTGTGCAGTTGCATATTGAGCAGGTCGAGAAGGGGCGACCCTTCCGATTGATGCGAATTAACGGTCGATCTGAGAACCATAAGCAAGGCAATTGAGTATAGCGGTGACGACGAGGAAGGGGAAAATGAGGAGAGGAAGAACGCACCATGGTGCTTACAGGTAGAGACACGATGGCCGCGAACGCAAGCTTCACAAGCCCACTTTTCACCGTCTATGAGCATCCCTTGGAGGCACGGTGGTGAAGGAGAGGGGAGAAGCCATGGCGACGGGGGAGGGAGCCATGCGCCTTTATACGTGTGAATTGTGGATCGCGGATGGGACAAAGACGAAATGACGGGGAGAAATTGGAGAGTCTTGGGAAAGGGAAAGCGGAAAAGAAAAAACAAAGCAATGAAAGGAAAGGGAAGAGTGGAAGCAGCGTAGGCCGGACAAGCTGGGACACTGGGTGCAGCGACAGGAAGACTAGCAGTGGTGCATTTGGCACTGGCAGCCTTGATCGTCCTGTCGCGTAGCCGCGGTCAAAATCGCATAGCCACCGGGACAAGGAGAGCTGTGGATGTTGGTAGGTCCCATTTCGGACTATGAGTCGATGAGGATTAGTCCTGCGTGGTTTTCTACATGTCCGATTTAATTGTGTGGATTCTGCTGGTGGAAATGTGTTGTGGGAATCTCAGCTCCATTGTAACATATGGAAATATCGAGCATCAAGATCGTGTGCGGCATTTTCCGAACAAATGAATCTTTGACTGGACTTTGGGACGGCCTCAGAACGAGCTTCCCCAATTGTCTTAGTTGCAGCGAGGCCGAATGGTCCAACAATTCCCTCATAATACGGATTAGCATCATTCCTGGTCGAGGATCCTCCCTGTCATCCAGCCGCTGCCTTCCCCTCATATTATGACGTCCAGCAGTCACCGCTCACTGTTGGGTATTATATACAACTTTGTAGGTAGTAGTAGAAGTTGCCCCAATGATGCAAGTCATAGTCCCCAGATCTCCCATCTCACAAAGTTTATTTTCCTCAGCGAGAAAAAGAAAAGAAAAGGGACTGGAAAGTCGCAGAAAAGGAGGATCAAGGCAAACGCTCGGTTCACTATGCGGCTGGAGCTGCAATTCGAAGCTGTCGGCCTAAAGCACCAAAAACCAATCATATGAATGTGCGAAAGAACCGAAATGAATGGAGGTGGCTGAGCAATGTGCGCATCTGCTGCTGTTTGATGTTTTCCTAAAGCTTATCGCGCGAGCCAATCTGCAGCTGTGGCGCGGGTCGATCA
The DNA here is from genome assembly GCA_027569055.1 of Aspergillus baeticus. Taxonomy (NCBI): domain Eukaryota; kingdom Fungi; phylum Ascomycota; class Eurotiomycetes; order Eurotiales; family Aspergillaceae; genus Aspergillus; species Aspergillus baeticus. The sequence goes on from JAPDEI010000004.1 coordinate 297,663, forward strand.
CTTGGGAAGCTCGTGAACTCGATTCTTCGCTTGCTGCGGGTGCACATGGATTCGAACGCCTGTGAGTAAAGTACGACAGCTGGCGTCTGCGAGTTACTGTTTGCCTATTGAGTCACTTTCGCTCACTCCTTCCCGAGACATGGGTGAGCAGCTCCGTTGAACAGAAACGCCGCCAAGAGCTTCCCATCCCTGACTCAGTTGGAGTTGGTCAATTCCGCAACCGCACTGGGGAGTCTTTTCTCCTCGATTCCCTTGGCAAAGACTTGCTATTTCTCAAGATCCACAGTCGGTGGCTCAACTGGGGTAACTATGCAGCCCTAGTTCTTAGGCAACAGTGAAAACGAGCCACGGATCGAAAGTTCTCTCACGTCTTTTTGTTGTTCGTCCCTCAATATCCACACAAGGTCTATCCTGTCTCAGTGTAGATTTCTAGCAAAAGCAGTCAATATCTATAGGCTCCTTAGGGCTATCATCATATGAGACACAGAAGCTCTCGCTCGGTTCTTAGATCCTCGAGGCCATCTCACAAGCCTTGTCGTTGTAAACCGTGAACAGCCATGACACTACCCACATTGATTTTAACAAGATATAATTTCCGACTATGGGTGATCAATGCAGCAGCCTTGCTGACGATCAAGCGAGTAAGCTGGCGCCCGCGGACTCCGCACACGCCCGCTAGCTCCAGCTTTGCTGCTTCAATATGCATGGCGACAGCCCAACCCATGACAGCAAGTTTCGACTGCACCACTACGCCATGTCTGAATAGCTCCCGTCGCTATATGCCAGACGGCTATATCGTGAAATAGCGAGGAAACTCGCGATGACCGCCTCGACAACTACACACAAAAGTTGTATAGTTTGTTTAGGCATTAGTAAAAAGTAGCCAAGTGGCTCCCCATAAATAAAGGTGGGAAATGAAATCAAAGTCAGGTGTATTAGAACATTCGATCGTTGATTACGAGTCTATACTCAAGCTCTGGAAACAGGTCAACAAGATGTGCCGTCCAACTGTACAATCATGGTGGCTCTCAGCGAGTAGCCGCGAAGCGGTCAGGAGAAAATCAATACAATTCCCAATCCGCCATTTAGAGAACTCCGGAAGAAATAAATGTGACAACCTGATAAACAATATCGGTTCCATCGATTAGATAAGAATGACACCCGCTCCGACCATGGTCGACACAATTGTCACCAGTCCGACAAAAGCAGGGGCCATTGAGAGACTGGGAATTTGAAGACCAGCGGCAGCGCCGTCAGAGGTGTCAGAAGATCCACTGGTACTAGAGCCGGAGCTGGAAGGAGAGACGGTGTTTCCGGCACCATTTGTGGTGTTGCTGGTAGATTGAGTACCGGCGTTCTGGCTACCAGGGCCATCGAATCCAGGGCCGTCACCGGCACCATTCTCAAAGTACTCCTGGGCTGGCTCAGGCATGGCGGGCAGTTCGTCAGCGGAGTCAACGTCCCAGTTGGGAGCGTTTCTGGCAGGGCAGGGGTTGGCACCGCCAGTCTTGTTGTATCCACCGTCACCAGAGGGGTTGTCGGTCTTAGCTAGGGCGGTCTTGAGAGCATCATAGTCATGAAGCTCGGTCACCTTGTTGTTCTTGATTTCAACTAGACCGTAGTCGCTGGGCTCCTGAGAATACTCGTAAACCAGACCACCAGAGTAAACGGCTGTCATCTGAGTGGAGTACAGAGCCTCGACCTCACCAAAGTCACGGGTGTTGGTGTTGCAGCCATACTCGGAGAGGAAAAGAGGGAGACCATAGCCAGTAAAGTTCTTCACCTTCTGGTCCCAGCCGGACTTCTGGAACGAGGAAGGACTGCACCAGGAGTAGTCGTTGAAGGCGAAGAAGTCACTGCGTTCCTCATCGGTACCACAGTTCATGTATTCAGCCATCTCACGACGGTTGGTGTCGACATCCGCCTGAAGGTCACTCTCGTTAATATTGTCAATCTAGTGGCGATGAAGGGGGGAACTCACAGCAGAATATCCAACAGGGATTTGACGGTAGTCGCGGGCCCGAATGTAATTGCGAAGATCACGGGTAACAGCCTTCACGTAAGGAGCAGTCGATGACGAAGGGCCATCGTTGATAACTTCGTTTCCGGAAAAGAAGGCCAAAGTGTTCTTGTACTTGGCGAACTTGTCGACGGTTGCGAAAATGTATTGAAGATAGACGTCGTTGTAAGACGGGGCGGGGTCTCCACGGTTGATAGAGTACTTGGGCGTGTTGACATCGAGTACCAGGTAGATGCCAGCATCAGCCAGGGCGGTCATACACTCATCGTGGTCCTTTGAGTTGTCGACGGAGTAAACACGGATAGTGTTCAGGCCGAGATCCTTGAACTTCTCAACATCGCGCTTGCAGCCGTCCGCATCCGCGATGGGATCCGCCAGGTCGGAGGAACCACCGGGTTGGTAATCAACACCGCGCATGTAGAAACGTGTGTCTCCCTTGAAAAATGCATTGCCCTTGACGGTGATCGGGGTGACATCGGCACGGGCGGAAAGCGAGGGCGCAGCGAGGACAGTAGAAGCACTCACAGTGAGCGCTGTGGCGATGGTAGAGCCCTTCATTGTGAACTGAGAGTCAGACAAAAAAGGTTGAGTTGACAGTTGATAAGAGTCGGTTAGCAATTAAATCTGAATTAACAAGTGTCGCAAAATGCGAGAGCGAGAGTGAGAATTGGAAATAGGCAGGTCCGAACGAGTGACGAGGCAAAGCCTTGAGGTATTAATAAAGAAGCAGGAAAGAAAGGAGCTGAAATGATGGAAGGGATGAACGAGGAGGGAAAGAAAGAAAGAAAGAGAGAGGCAGGAGAGAAAGAAGAGGGAGAGAATGAAAGCCTCCCGCAGAAGGGGTTGACCGTCGATGGATGGGCCCTAGGGTGGAGGTGCAGGCAGCAGCACAGGCCTCCCTGTTTTACAATGGACATCATATTACAGCACTCCACCAATTTTCTCAGCTTTTCATTCGACATGTCTTTGAATCTTCACTCGCCCGTCAACGCTTCGTCAATAAGTCCATGAGTCTCAAGTGTGTGTGTGTGTCCTGCGTATATGTAATCCTCCTACTACTTGCCTCGGAGAGACATACAGTTGTTCCCGGCAGCCGAGCCAGAAGGAGGAAGAGGCCCAACACGCACCTATCTAGATCAAATGGTAAATTACATACAATAACAATTTGCTACAAGGCAGGCAGCCAATCTCCTCTCCAGCTGGAGCATTCGTCATCCTGTAACAGTTTCAAGATGCTTTCCCGAAGATCACCTTCTGATGTGGGTAGAGATGGGCGGATCGCCAGGGGAGGCATGGTTTTTTCAGATAGAATCGTTCGGCGAGTGGTCAGTTTTTCCTATCAAGCTTTCACGAAGGCCAATTGGCAGGAACATGCGGTGGCAGTGCTTGAAGGGAATGCCATTCTCAGCAAATGGGAATTCAAAATGCGGCAGTCAAGAGGGCAAAGAATGAAGATGATTTCCAGTTCTGATGCCGCAGTGGGTCTTGGGCGGGTCAGGGAACAGGGGTCTTTCTCAGTCCCTGGAGTCCCTGTTGACCCTTAACGTCGCGCTCACATTTAAGACTGCATCAACTGGGTGGCCCGCTTCCACCTTGAATCAATCGCGGGTTACAAAATATATGAAGTCTGAAAAATCGAAAAGTACGCAGGATGATCTCGAGATGTCTTGAATGTATTGACCTGCTTAATGCCGAGAAGCTCTCCGGTCAGATTTTCAATCACGTGTTCCACAACAGGCTCAGGTTTTGATCCACACCGTGTGATATTTATGGACCAATTTATTTGTCAAACCTCCCTATGCACCATTAATTTCCAAAGGTGTCCTCCCACCACAGTGGCGAATAATTGAAAATTGATTGACGGTCTGCCCAGCGCCAACAATGCCAACGCATCAGTACATCAGATCGAGATGTTGGTGCGTTCTCCTCGCTTGAATGATCCCAAACATGCTCGTGCTGTCTTACCAAAAATAGAGAAAAGTGACGTCAAAATCCAGGGTTACATCGAATGCAAGCGAACAAATCATGGCTTGTGATCCAACCACTAGTAGTTTGGACAAGGCCGTCCAGACTTCCGGAAGTCATACTAGGAAATCAGGCTGATGGGGCGTGTTTCATGTTAAGTCGATTTTCTGAATTACAGTGACAAATGAAACTTTGATCCGTGGTTCGAACTTCGATAACGGCGCGAGCTCTTGTCGAATCAAATCAACTATAATGTGGTATGAACCTCTTATGCTAGGACCGATCGACACTATCTACAGACAGGCATTCAACTATGGTTCAACGTTCATGCATCAATGTCTGTTTATACTGGACTCCATCTTTCGAAGAATGAGGTCGGGTCTAGATAATGAATTTTCCTGCAAAAGTTTTGGTGCACGCAGAGACTCATTTGCGCCGCCACATATCCGATTCCTACCTTCATCTCAGAATTTTGCGTCTCATCTCATCGTCCCAACATGCCTACCGTACTATGAAGGACGTTAGGAACGTCATGCTATGCCTACGAACCGTGCACGATTCATAGCTAGGATGAGTTGTCAAAGCATAGCATACACCGCATGCTGTTGATACTGGACGAAAGGTGCCTTGTAAGGATGTGACCACTTGCCGCATCTACTGCAGACTGCCATCGCAGAGAATGGCGCTCTGTTAGATCCAATTCCCACTGCCTGTTGATCCATGCACTCCCTAGGAGGAGAGACTGCATATTCTAGATTGATGATTCCAAATGATCGGGGTTGGCAGCACTTAGGATGCCACCGGGATGGCGCTTGCGAGAAGCTGGCCAGAGCCCAACGTTCATAGGCGGTCTCGCAGCCTTCCGGGAAGATGTCATTTTCCACTTTAGAAAGTTGAATGACGCCAGGGTTTCCATGACAAAGTGATTAACCCCGATCGATTTATCAAGTTTCAGAGACAGTATACTGTTGGTACTATTCTGACAGGAAGCATTGTCAAGTGACAACACAATTTCCATGTTCAGAAGCCACGAGCGTTCTCACATTATCGTTAACTTGGACGAACCCCTCTCCAAACGCGCGGGTTCTCAGAGTAGAGTTTGGTTCTGCTGCTTTTAGCTGCTCGAGGGGGAATAGTAACCGAGGTACAACTCACTATCCCCACAATTTATAGCAGGGCGTATCCTCCGAGTCTTCAACCTTCATCGACGAGTCAATATGGAACAGTTCTGGTCGGATATCGTCACTACCTACTCTCCCCTACAAATAGAATTCCTAGGCACTCTCCTAGTCCAAATCCTATCATTCTGGGTGCCCAGCGCCTGCTATATCTCCCTGGACTACTGCTTCCCCTCCTTCTCGCAACGCCACAAACTCCAGTCAGTTTATAAACAGCCAGCCCAAAGAGACCTCTATGAGTGCCTCAGGGTCGTCCTTCAGAACCAACTGCTCACTTCCGCCGTCCATTTCGTTCTATTGCTCCTTGTGCAACAGGGCAGACCTAGCTACCGAGTCACATCTTTCCTCCCATCCCTTCCAGAGCTCACCCGCGACATAATCCTCAGCCTCCTTCTCCGCGAAGCCCTCTTCTACTACGGCCACCGCCTCTTACACTCCCGATACCTCTACAGCCGAATTCACAAGCAGCACCACAAGTTCACTGCGCCCATAGCACTAGCGGCGCAATACGCGCATCCCTTCGAGCAGCTTTTTGCGAACGCGCTGCCCATCTCTCTGCCGCCACAGCTGCTAGGAAGCCACATTGTGACATTCTGGGTGTTTCTGGCCTATGAGTTGGCGAATACCACGACTGTGCATAGCGGGTATGATTTCTTAGGAGGGAAGGCAAGAATGCACGATGCGCACCATGAGAGGTTTAACTTGAATTATGGGTCTATCGGGCTATTGGATTGGATTCATGGAACGAATCGATTGGGGAAGCGGGCGGCCTAATTAGGGAAGTAGCTGCTGGAGGAGGTATGCTAGGGTTTCGAATGAGTGAATGCACTGTGCATACATGTCGGTGGAAGAATCTGACCAAGGATTTAGTCGTTGCTATAGTGTCGTGATATTATTTACACAGGCGTTCCTTCCCAATTGCCTCTCTTACTGTGCCAAAGCGTGGGTTATACCTTCCCTATCACCCTTGTCGCATCGTACACCCTCCGTTCTGGCGCAAGCAATTCCCCTCTCAAAGTCTCAAACAAGCACTCTCAAATTGAGACCAAATCTTTACACAGACACACACCTATCTCTATTTGCTGCGGAAAGTATAGCTATCTTGTAATAGTAAGTGGTCAAGCCCATGATCCACATCTGCTGCCGTTTCGTAACTCGTCTAACGTCGATAGATGCGTTATTTCCAATACGCTCTCGGCTACCTTACGCTCATCGTCGGCGCCAACTCTCGACACAACAAACTCTTCATTAGCCATCCCGCATTCGCTGACCACCCTTTCCCCACGATTCCCATCGAATGTCCCGAGCTAGGCCGATCAGGCACCTACCTCGACAAGGATCACACATCCGAAGGCGCGGGTTTGATCCCAGCTCTAACATGGCCTTCCCCAGCCGATGATTTCGACGAGTACCTTCTCATCAGCGAGGACCCTGACGCGCCAATTCCCGAGTCTGTCATCCATGGGATATACTACAGGATCCCGAGAGAGAAGACCGGTGTACAGAACCCTGATTTCCGAATCTTGAACAACAGCCCTGAGAAATACATGCTTCGAGGTGGATTCAAGTACGGGCAGAACAGGCATGGGACTGTTTACGTCCCGCCTAGCCCCTTTTTCGGTCATGGGCCACATCGCTACTTCTTTGAGCTTATCGCGTTGAACAACTCTCTCGAGACCGAGCCAATGAATGACTTGGTGACACTCGACGAAGTCCATAGGGCAATCCAAGGCAAAGTTGCTGGTTGGGGGGAATGGGTTGGAGTGTTTGAAAGCCCGTAGAGCGTTCGTTGTCTCCGATTTCCATCTATTATAATCAGTTGTGGCCGGCAGTATTCAATGTTCCAGCTTGTGCTGTTTTTCCAGAGCCTATTTTTATTCCAGCCGATGTAATGTTTCGGAGCCTCACCGCGTATGTCATTGACAAGGGATTGTACTACCCATTTCACTATTGCCTCGATATCAACGAGCCACAATCTTGCTCGGTAACTTCATCCTGCGCCGCATAGAATAATGCCAAGCAAACAGTTTCCTCGGAACGCAGTCGCAATGGCTCGGTTTGCATCGGAGGTACCGAGAACGGTATCTGAATATAGAATCCATCCTATCGAAGTTTAAGACTGTCTCAGCCTCAGTGGATAGTATTTTCAACACCGGAGAGAGAGAAGCTGACGAACAGGCTGCCAACCGTATGAATCGCGGTCGCAATTATTTATAGGCTTCGTCTACACTTTGAATGAGACAGCCGGGGAGAGAACTGTCAACAACTTTGTGAGAGGGGGAAATAGGTATGAATTGGCTCCGATTTCAAGACGAGACCATGTCATACCTTCAAAGTTCAAGAGCTTTTGTTGCCTTTATGGTGGTGGGACACTTCCAAAGAGGATCCATGCAAATATTGTGCGCTAGTCCTGTTCTCGATTTGAGTCACCGAGTCATGGCCTATCAAACCGCATGATGCTCGTGCCAGGAATAGCAGCCGGGCCCACAGCTAGCACATCCGGATGCGGCACACTGTTTCAAAGTTCAAGCTTGCCAGCTCCTCCAACTCTTGTTTTTCTGAAGGGACGCAGGATTCTTGAAGAAATGAAAACTCTTTTACATTACAGCAACAGTGGCAGTGACAGCCAATTGCCAAGCCAGCGCTCGAATTTCGCGCCGGTGAGAATATCTGAGCCGGACTTTCGAACGCGATTCGGGATAGTCCCTGACAGCTTTTCCGGAGGAGAAGCCATTATTGCCCGACCTATCCATGGAACCAGTCAGTCACTGCGTCATATCCCTGGCAGGAACAAAGCAAAAAAAAAAAGAAAGGCCGACTATTTTGGTTGAGCGGGGACTTTGGGCAAAAGGTTATGGGAGCTGGCTTCCGACTCACTTCGCCTCCTGCGAGGTCTCTGTGTTCCCTCAGCCTTCGCGATAATGTGCAAGAGCCTCAACGACGAATCAATCGTATGTTGCTCGGGGTTGGTTTCTCGTTTTATACGAGCGCGAGGAATAATTTGTCGGCTGTTATGAAGAGAGCAAGTCCCGCAGCAAATCAGACCAGTAGACAAGGACAGTCTATCGTGCGACTGCTGACAAGAAGCTTGGTCAACCTTGGAAGAGCACTGCCCACCCTCCTCCACCATGACCAGGTCCATAGTTGCTGGGGCGCTCTGCCACCAACCATCGCGCGTTCGGCAATTATAGCTGACACCTCTCGATGATGCGCTGGACGAACTATTTTAAATAGCTGAATCTTCGTTTCTTGCTGCCCATTGATATCTCTCGACCAAATGTCTTATTTTGCTGCCCTTCCCCTCACTTTAATCGAGATTCTTACGCCTGCTCGATCGTTGAAACGCCATTGGTGATTGCACTTCACGTTATTCCGACGCCTTTCAAGGTGGAGTTGTTCGCGAAGTACGCCCAACTTTGAGCAAACGGCCCTCCAGATTTTGAGCTTGGACGCCTCTCAGAGCTCAATCGTGGAAAAAAAAAAAAGGGAAGAAAAACTCTTCACCTCTCTCACCACTTGCGTCAGCCCTCAAGCTCTCGTCTACTTGTTTTCCGCAGCAACTCCAATCTACTACTAGTTCATCATGGCCATTATGAATCGACTTGTGCAGGTTCTCTGCTTCTCATTGATTGCATCGTCAACTGTTGCAGCACCAGCCCCCGAAAGGCTAAAGGTCGAACGAGGCACAGTTTCTCAACTTGAATATCACGAAATTCAAGGTATCGACAAAAATACTATTCAGGATTTTGTCGGTAAACTCCGCGTTGCCCGCGATGGTGCTCTAGAGAATCGGAAGGTCGCCTTACCCAGTCGACCATTATTCGGAAAGAGGCAAGACAGTGGAAGCAATTCGCTAGTCCCTACGGGCACAGTCACCGACAGCCCGACCTCTACTGACACCGAGACTACGGATCCTACTTCCAGTAGCGACACCGGGACGGAGACGGAGACGGAGACGGAGCCTACCACTACGACTACATCATCTGGAACTACAACAACCGAGCCCACCACCACCACAACAACTACTACCACAACGACAACTACAGAGTCCGAGACGACAACTACAGAATCCGAGACGACGACATCTGACACCACGGAGTCCCCATCCAGCACAACCACGACGACGTCTGATATTCCAAGCTCTACTAGTTCAGGAACTACTACCACTTCTTCTCCGGATCCCACCTCGACTGCCACGACCACGACCACGTCTACGTCTACTTCCACATCGACTGAGGAGGATACCTCAACGGAAGAATCCACTACTGATTCCGAATCCTCCACGACTACAGAGTACACCTCAACCTTCACTAGTACATCGACCCGCCCTGACGGTGTAGTAGTCACCGTCACCGCCACGACCATCGTTCACCCAACACTGTCCTCTACCGAAGCCACAACGACAGGACCAGCACCCGGTCTCCAGACGCACGACAACAGCGCCTCGTCCAACATGGCAAAGGGGCTATTTGCAATGATGGGAGGCGCCGCCATCGCCGTCGCTGCCATCTAATCTCACAAAAACTCACTGTCCTTACTCGACTAATCTAATCATCCCCATTCCGACCTAACGACATTCCTTACGGCCAATTCAATCCATCCATCCATTCATTCATTACTTGTATCACCAGCCATTCATTTGCATCAAGGGCGTTGTTATTCGTATCTTCTTTACCATCGCATCTCTGTTACGATTACGCTGCTACGTCTCACCCGATACCATCCTTTGCATTATAGACTGACTCCCCACGGCGTCTCGAAATTGCTTTTGCTCTTGATACCTATTGAGCCCTGTTCGGCTCTTCTGATTTGGCGTTGCCTCTCACCTTCCGTGATTTAGGAAGGTGCCGTTTATGTGTTTGTCTCTCGTTATATTTACTTGATATTCCAGCGTGCACATATTAGAAGGGGGGAAAATCACAGCTTGAACTCTCTTCGGAAATAGTAATCTAAATTACTCACCTCTTATGAGGGAAATTGTTCTGTATAAATAAACAACGTACAGTAAAATGTTCATGTTCGGGCATGTTAAAACTCATCAAGTATATATACGCGATATGAGATCAACACGATTATCCAGCGCAAACGTATCTGAAAAGAACGAGTCATCACTGTATCAATATGTATATACAAGTCACTTAACTTCCACCAGAATCAAACAATAACTCGACTTAGAAGCTTCACCACCCACTCCCTTGGCGTCATAAATCAAACCCTTCCCCTCCACCTCTCCTCCGTAGTATAGTACCTGACAACACTCTCCCAAGCCGGAATATCGCCGTCCCTCAACAACGCCGCAACGTCGACATTCAGTGGCGAGTCCGGCTGCGGATCCGTCAGCAGCTGGTGGATCGCTGTTAACGTGCTGCTGAGCGTGTACACGGGGCTCCAGTGCTCGGTCGTCAGTAGTGTAAGGCAGATCTCGCCGGTCGTGAAAGAAATATTTGGGTGGGAGATTCGGGTCGTGAAGCGGATTGTGGGTGGGGAGAGGGGGTAGTTTGTTGGGATTTGTATGGAGAGGGACCAGAGACCATCTGTGTTGTTTCAAGATTTGAGGTTAGTTGGTTATTTGTTTTTGATGGTGGGGGAGGATTTTTGGTTGGGATTCCGGTGTTCTGCAGGTGGTTTTACCTTCGTAGGGTGTGCCTTTCACGCCTTTTAGGACTGCTTCCCAGGTATAAAGGTCGTCTTCGCCTATGGGACCGAGATGGAGGAGGGCTTCGTTGGGGGAATTAGTGTATTCTTTGAGCTCGCGGAGAAGGCGCTGGGGGGTTGATGAGGGCGGCATGGCTGTGGCTAGGTGAGTGGCCTGCGATGGGATGGTCGGCAAGTGACGGTTAATAATATGGATCGTGATGAGTCGTAGGTGATAATGGACGGCCTGGCTTTGTCGAGTCGAGTGGTTGGGAAGTGAGGTGGTTGTTGTGCACGATTTAAGAGACAACCATGCGATGCGCCCGAAGCGGTGCACCGAGGCTTACTCCGTAAAACCTGGGTGGGTCTAGTTCTCCAGAGCAGCTCCCGCGGTCGGGCCCGAACCATGTGTAAATTCGACATTATTCATTCGCCCCTGTAAATTTTCGTCGATCTTTAATATCGCCTTTATTTCATGTGAAATCGCCTAGACAGAATTACTCCAGGAACCCGATATTCTTTCGGCTGCATCATGCGTACGTCGCGAACCTCGAAAGAAACTGCAAAGGTCTTGCAGGCCCTGTCACCCCCTGCGCGTCGCCAAACTCGGAGCAGTTCTCATGCTGGCCTATTCAGGGGTTTCGCGTACAATGGAAACGAGATTGGGACTGAAACCGTCAAGAAAGAAGATGACAGCTCTTCTCTCTCATCTATGGATACCGTTGACATCGAAGATATATTGGAACCTCCTGCGAAGAAACGGAAGACTAGAGCAGGCGCTGTTGTTAAGGGCAGTACCTCATTGAGGACACCAGAGAAGAAGATTGAAAAGCCCATCAAAAGCGAAGCCACCCCTCAGAAGGCTCGGCGAGTGCCTGCACGGAAGATCAAGAGCGAAGACGGGTCCTTCACTGTTGAACCTCCCTCAAATTGGGAAACAATGTATTCAATTGTCAAGAAGATGAGGGAGAGTAACCCAACAGCGCCTGTCGATACCATGGGCTGTGCCGAGCTGCACTGGCGCGTTTCTTCCCCGCGGGATCGACGTTTCCAAACACTAATCGCATTGATGTTGTCTTCACAAACCAAAGACACCGTGACAGCCGTTGCGATGCAGCGACTACACACGGAGCTGGGGGACGGCGATGCGCCAGTTGTCAAGCAGGAGACGGAAGAAGACTCTAGGGTTGCGTCTCAACCTGACAAAGACAGTACTTTGAATCTGGAAAACATTCTGGCTGTTTCTCCCGAACGGCTCAATTCGCTCATCCGTACCGTGGGGTTTCACAACAACAAAACCAAGTACATCAAGAAGGCTGCAGAGATAATCAGAGACCAGTATAATTCCGACATTCCTCCCACTCCCGCCGAGCTGATGAAACTGCCCGGAGTTGGCCCCAAGATGGCTTATCTGTGTATGAGCGCGGCGTGGGGAAAGCACGAGGGCATCGGTGTCGATGTCCATGTTCACCGTATCACGAACCTTTGGGGATGGCACAAGACTAGAACACCAGAAGAGACGCGTATGTCGCTGGAATCGTGGCTACCAAGGGATAAATGGCACGAAATCAATAAGCTGCTCGTAGGATTGGGGCAGACGGTTTGCTTACCTGTAGGGAAGAGATGTGGTGACTGCGACCTTGCAGGAACAAAGCTCTGCAAAAGCGAAATCAAAGGCATGGCTCCGAAGAATGGCCCTCGGGTGCACCCGCTACAGGAGGAAACTACTGTCAAGATCAAGGTTGAGGGGGATTAGGTGCCTGTGGGGTAAAGCCTCCTCAAATTGAGCAGGTTATCTTCTGGCAGTCTGGGTTTGTTTTGATGCTTTCCATAGCCTTTCCATTTTCATTTTCACTGCTGCTCAACTCATTTTCCTCATGTTCTCAGCTTGTCTCCCCACAAAACGAGTTTGGATCCTTTCATAAAACTGTCCATTGATGACTTGCGCTCTCGGATACTCTGTCCAGCTTGATTCTCTGCTTGTTTGTTCCTCCTCGAGCGCCATCTTGTCACGGCACTCAATATTCGAGTCTCTAGTTGGTCACCATGCGTGAGTCTCTTTCATCGTTTCAATCCTTGCGCGATCACAGCTAGTACTATGGTTGCTGACCTACAAAATGTAACCTATCAGATGAGAAAAACAATATACGCACCCTCAATGGATTCGAGGCTGTTCCTTCCATAAAATTGGGCGCCGAAGGATCTCTAACTTCAGACACCCGATCTGGACCCGTCGACGGAGAGGCCCTAGTCGTATCGAACACCACGGAGTCTGCAATAACCTTCTTTGACTTGCCGGAAGATGTCATAATACGGATCCTGCAATATGCTGGGCTGCTTCGACCCTGCCTGATCAACATCGCTTTTGAAAAGCACCGAAGCAAGACTGGCCGTGGCATATGCGGAAACGGGAACCCCGTACGTATGACTCGAATTTCGTGGACTGGAACGTGGGTTGATCCTTATCATACACCCTGCAATCACCCTCAAGTTCCCATTCAGGTGCTCCAGACATGCCGTGAGGCACGTAATGAGCTTGGGGCACTCTTCTTCTCCCAAAATCACTTCAGCATTTATCTCTTTGGCCGGGCTGAATACAATCTCTTTTGTGCCGCAACAAGGTGGGGTCTAAAGCACTTGAGACACCTGCATTTAGATCTGGGACCTCGAGAAAACCGATACCTTAAATCAGTAGGTTCGCTTCACAACACCACTTGGGCAATATGGGCAGAATTCTGCCATAACTCTAAGGAGAGAATGCCTGCCCTCAGGCGGTTCAGCATGAAATGCAGGGTTAAGGATTTGGAGATTGCGAGCAGGTTGATGCGTACCATGGAGCATTTTCCACTCCTGGCTCAATGCGCCTTTCACTTGCGTGATAAACAAGACAATGATATTCGTCCCGTTATCAGACGAGCTGCCTGGAGGCTGACCGGGAAGCTCGATGAGAAGCCACCGTTCCCCTTCAGGGAACTACCCAAAGAAGTGCAACTCATCATCCTTGAGCATGTCTTGTACAACCGCTCCGATCCATACTTACCCGCATCGGAGCGCAATAGGGCAATGGTTGGTTTATTGGATCGTAAACTCTACCGGGCGACTACGTCTCCTCTTAATTGCTGCGGAACCTGCTCTCCTCTTCGCGCTATGTGCTTCTGTGAAGCTCGCCAGACTGCGTTCTCCACCACCTGCTCCTGCTTTTCCAGCCCTTTACCATATTTCTTGGTCAGCCGTGGATTTTACGAGGATTGCCGGCGCGTGTTTTTCTCAAGAAACATGTTCACATTCGTCGAGGAGGAGCCGGAATGCATCATGCGCTTTCTCATTACCATCCCTACGTCGTCGTTCATGCAAATTCGTCATTTGTCTTTCAAATTTCCCAAGTCCTGGAGAATTTTCCACAGATCTGCCAAAACCGAAGAGGCAGCCCTTCTCTCTTGGTCTGTTCTGCGTCGCTTTATCCGCGAACATTTTGAGATTGCACGCCTTTCGCTGAGCATCGTGGACCTTGGTACGATAGAGCCAACCCCTAGTCGAACCAAGTACAAGCGTAAAATGCTAAAAGCATTTTCCGAGCTGCAGGGACTACGGGAGTTCCATGTTTACCTGGCAGATGACCCTTCTTTTGAAAAAGAGTTGGAGCGTGCGGTTTCCGGCAGAGTGAGCGTCGTAAGATATCGCCCCTACGACATGTTGGCTCTGCAACAACACTTTTAAAACTCGCCCCATGCATTACATGGGGCGTTGGTCCTATTACGGCATATTACTGCTTACTTGCCCTGCTTACTGCCATCTGTTCCTAGAACCCCTTCTGGCGCCCATCTGGTCTCATTCTAGGCGTTCTGTTTCCAAGCTCTGACATTCTATTACCTGTGACCGTCTTACATTTGATTTCTTACCATGTATCTATAGTTTACCTTTTGTTATCATGTACTTTATCTCGTGATTTGCTGAGAAAATGGCTACAGAATAACAGTGTCACTATCCAATCCAAAGTGTTTGCTCCGAGCATCAGCCATTCGAATAGCTGCTTGAGCATTCGCGGATTCACACCACATTTGCTGAGAGCTAGTTCCCCTCCAGGACGATTCTTCTTTTCAGGAGGTTTCAAGTTCAGCCACTTTCGAAGTCTGAAAATATAAATTTGAGGGTTCTAGTCTTGAAGAAATGGCAACACCAGAGATTGTGTAACTTACGGGTTCTCAATTACTTGTTTGCAGGTGTTGGCCTTTATCACGGTATTCGGTAGCGCCCTTGTTGCTCTCCAGGTTCCCAGGATAAACCAACCCTCGTCGTTCAAATTTTATTGAAATGCTCTGCGCAAACATTATTTGTCCACTAACTGCGTAAAAGCAACATATTTTGACCGAAACCGCTACAATATAGTTAGTCGGTGTTTATCTATGACTAAGCAATCATTTATGAAGTCACGGCATTTTCTCCCCGCACGAGCTCCGAACTCCAACATTTTGTTCAAAGCTGGCAATAATTCAGCAAGAACACCACTGAGCCCCTTGATATCCACCAGGAAAGAAACAGCAATCCCTGCATAATATAGCTTCAGAAAAGCACTCCAGGTCTCTCCACCTACGGCCCTACATGGCCCCGCTAGCCCCAACCCCAATCTCCATACCTCTCTTCGCCGAAACACAACAAGCACTCCTCCTCAAAGAGCATGAAGCCGAAGTCTCCTCATCCAAACTAGCCAGCACCGCCTCCGCCTCCCCATCCACACGTCGAACCCTCCAAGCGACCGGATATGCATTGACGGGTATAATACTCTCGCAATGTCGGACAGGACTCGGAGGCCGGTTAGTTGGCGAATTCGCGGCTGATGCCGCTGTTTTATCCTCGTCGGGAAAGAAAAATGGTGGTGATACGAAGGTGTCGGCGAGCGGGAAGCCGAGGCTTGGTGCGCATGGGATAAGGGTTGGTGATATCGTTCGCGTCAATGAGGTTGGTGGATCGGGGCCGAAGAAGCCAGGGAAAGATAAGGGTAAGGATGCCGTCAAGGGCGGTAGTGGTGAGAGTAAGGGCCCGGAGGGTGTTGTGACAAAAGTTGGGGAGAGTAGTGTGTGGATCGCATTTGGACAGCGGGGAGGAAGTGGTGGGCGGCCAAAAGAGGAGGATGAGGTTGTTGAGGAGCTGTGGGGGAAGAAACTTTGGCTGTATGTTGTTCTCTTCATATTGTCTCGGTTGATTATTTACCGACCTTGAGGCTGAGATATATGACATTTGGGTACTGACTCGCGGAATGCAGGATCAAGCTTGCGAACGACGTGACGTATAGACGGATGAATCTGACCATGGAGAAGATGGGAAAGATGACAGAATCAAGCTATACCCACTTCATCCGGGTTGCCTTTGGCCACACGGGCCCTCTGCCACCAGACTATGACGCGTCCGGAGAAGTGGAATTTGTGGACTCAACCCTAAACGATTCGCAGAAGGAAGCTATTCGATTCGCATTGGCTTCCAGAGATATTGCTCTCATACATGGGCCTCCAGGGACGGGAAAGACACATACTCTGATTGAGCTGATAACTCAAATGGTCAAGCGGAATCTTCGAGTACTTGTATGCGGGCCGTCGAATATCTCAGTCGACAATATCGTGGAAAGGCTCGCGCCGAATAAGATTCCGGTTGTGCGCATCGGCCACCCTGCCCGCTTGCTACCTTCGGTTCTTGACCATTCGCTGGAAGTCCTAACCCAAACGTCCGAGGCTGCTGCTATTGTGAGAGATGTACGAAAGGAGATCGACGAGAAGCAAGCGAGTATTCGCAAAACAAGATTTGGCAGAGAGAAGCGGGCTATCTATGAGGACATTAAGGCACTACGCCGGGAATTTCGCGAGCGAGAATCGAAATGTGTGGATAATCTGGTTCGTGAGAGCAGTGTCGTGCTTGCGACAATGCATGGAGCAGGAGGCCACCAGTTGAAGAATCAGAAATTCGATGTTGTCATCATTGATGAGGCTAGTCAGGCGCTGGAGGCTCAGTGCTGGATTTCGCTCTTATCAGCGCCGAAGGTTGTTCTTGCTGGAGATCACTTGCAGCTTCCACCCACCGTCAAATCGGCTTTGCAAACACTCAATAGCAATGGTGAAGACACACATAAGGCTGAAGTGGGAAGCACTACTCTTGAGAAGACGCTGTTTGATAGGCTACTCTCGATGCATGGCCCAGGTATCAAGCGAATGCTTACGACACAGTACCGCATGCATGAGAGTATCATGCGATTTCCGTCAGATGAGCTTTACGAATCCAAGCTTATCGCTGCTGAGAACGTCAAGAGTCGGCTCCTGAAGGATTTACCATACGAAGTGCAGGAGACGGATGATACTAGAGAGCCTGTGGTATATTGGGATACTCAAGGGGGGGACTTTGCGGAAAAAGTCGAAGATGGGGATATCGCTAAGAAGGAATCCCTGCTTGGTGAGAGCAAAAGCAACGAAATGGAAGCCTTGGTAGTAGGAAGGCACGTGGATAATCTGGCGCAAGCTGGTGTCCACCCTGAAGACATTGCCGTGATTACCCCGTATAATGGCCAGCTTGCCATATTATCTCATATGCTACGCGAGAAATATCCAGGCCTGGAGCTGGGAAGTGTGGATGGATTCCAAGGACGAGAAAAAGAAGCTGTCGTCGTCAGCCTTGTTCGCAGCAACGGTGAGCAGGAAGTAGGATTTCTCGGGGAAAAGCGGCGCCTCAACGGTATGCTTCCCCACCCGCTCAACGATTGACAGATAATAACGTAATTCCAGTGGCTATGACTCGACCTAAGAGGCATCTTTGCGTCTGTGGTGACTCGGAAACGATTAGCAAGTAAGTTGACCTTTGCCCCGATATGTATCTAAAATGCGTCCCTGCGTTTGCGTCCGGTACTAAGTTGACTTTCTTTCAGAGGAAGCAGCTTTCTCAAACGATGGATGGCACATCTCGAGGAACATGCCGACCTGCGATATCCGGACGCTGCAGAGTTGCTTTGAACGATAATGCCTGCGCAACTCTTGCGCTTTGACGCAAAGCAGCCTTAAGCAGCTGCAGCTAGCGGTCAGATGCGGCATGAGACAACTTCCAAGACGCTGGAAAGAATCTAGACTCCAGATGATCGGCACGGATATGCCGCTTTGTTGAGATAAACTTCCAAACTCCTTGCTTGAGCCAATTCCACATGCTCTTGCAAACGTTGAACTAGGTGTATGCGAGTTAATCGCTGCTCATTGTGGCCTTACTTCGCCCCCGCAGCTTGACCACTGAGCAGCGGGCGATGATGGAGTTTGAGCGTGGTACCAGGTATAGACTCCAGAAGCTGTTTCGAACTAGTTTGTCTGAACGGACAACCCTGCAAGTGCGGGGTTCTCAAGGACAGGGCAAATCCTTTAGCTGTTTCAGCGGACCCACGAGAGAGACTAGGAGCCGTTTTGTGGCTTCCTGTGGCTGCACCGACTGGTTTCCTTCGTTGACGAGTCACGTTCTTGACACCCCCGGGACGGGTTGCGCTGGAACCAGTGCGACATCTTCGATATGACAACAAAGGTGTCATCTTGAAATTCCGTGAAACCCGAGGACTCAGAAGTGCTTCGAATGGACTGCGAGGATTCAACGCGATCCATATAAACCAGGCAGCAATGAGTAGCATGGATAAGTGGGATCGGGCAGCGTGATGCTTTTCGTAGGAATATTCTATCCCGCTTATAGCTTGTTCCAGAACACTATGACAACAAGCTGGTGGAGAATCTGCGCTGGAAGTGGATTCCCCCCACGGCGCCCGTCGCGTCGCAGGTGGGCAGGAGCATTTGAAACAGAGATCCATAGACCTGGTCAGGCTCACTTTGCTGTTTCTTCAGCAAACTGAGAAAAGTCACCAACTCGACGACAGCATTTACATGGTGCCAGATCAACGTTTGTTTCCAACAATTGGTATCTAGTATATTATTCCCCTTCCCACGATACCACGAGGAAAGTGGAGCAAACTCAAATTGTCGCAGCTCGTGGTTGGCTAGCAGACTAGTTAGTCAGGAATTCAGGAACAACTGGAGAGCTATTAATAACTGCACAAGAAAACAGGAGCTGAGAATTGAAAAGATATCACAATTCCTGATTGAACCCAAGTTGGAGCGGTCAGTTTGTACAGCTGTCCGCCTCTTTGGGAGCTGAGTCTGGCTTGGTGTTTTGGGAAGAGATGCTGAAACACGGCCGGTCAGCACAGACAACAGACTCTCCATCTCACCTCCACTCACCAACCTGGACCGAACTTCTTGTAATTTCCCCTCACCGTCTCCCCTTGTCTGTCCTCGCTGCTGCGCTGGCGTCTTCCCTCTTCGCCGCATTTCTTTGGTCGTTGTTATTTCTGTTTTTCGCTTGTTTAATCCTCTCCTTTGAGTACTCTTTGTTTGATCTCGCAGGGCTGTAAACGTGCTGCTTTGTAGCTCTCCCCTCGATTGGCCAACCTCACCATATCTCAAACGCCCATCTCCATCGGCCATGCAGCACGATTCAGCGGCGTCAACCAGTCTTTGCTTGACAAGCGATTATCCTGCGTCTCACCCTGTCTGATAAGCTCCACAGATCCCGTCCATCCTTTCCTTTTTTTTGCCTAAAGCCACGACTTTATTACGTGCCGGCCGTGGCTTGCACCTGTCAGCCTCCATTGCGCTGCCTTCTCTTTGTCTTCCAGGATCCCAGTCCGCCTCGCTTCGGCCTTCGGACAGGCTCAGCCAACCTTGCCGTTCTTTGAGTTTCTGTGACCTCATGCCCATGATCGTCTCTTAGATGCTTCTTCGCTCTTTGCTTTTTCCTTCCTAGTCTTTCGTTAAACCTATCGGATATACTCTGTGTACGGGTTCTCCTATTCAACTTTCTATCGAAATTCTATATCTACCCAAAGACCCGATTATGACTGGAATCCCATCTGTCAAGGTAAATATACCCCTCTTAACACCTTCGGTTCGTTTGTTACTGACCCCTGTCTGGCTCTTATTTAGCCCACCAATCCGAGATACCCTTCGTCGTGACTCTAGTCGAACACCACTGATAGTTTCATATACCCCATCTTTTTTGTTGACACTTCGCTCGCACCTTGTTTATGCATAAGCATTTCTTTGTTTTCTCTTTTAACTGTACCAGGGTTTGCCTGGCCTACTGAGACGTTCTTTGCCATATATATGCGCTTGATCAGACCATTCACTTCGATGCGCGCAAGCACTCGACTGCCTCGATTCGTACCCTACTGATCTACACATGCCTCTCGAAAGAAAGATGTCGAGGCCCGTTGGAAGGAGCAATTCGGTCCGAAGTCCTCCGACGCAACCCGAGTCCCCAGCCCCGGCGATACCTACCCTCGATACAGAAACATTCGACACTGCTTTACCTCCGATGAGCTCTAAACAGCTGGTCATAGCGAATCGTCGACCACAAGGAGCACTGCAGCGTCTTCCATACCCACAGAACCTGACATCAGTCAGTGGAGGCCCTGGTGCGCATCGCCGGACAGGAAGCACGCTGAAGACGGTCATGAGAAAGATATTCACTCGGAACAGGCGAAGCCGGACGGATGAGCTTGATGATCCTATACAAGACTTTGAGTTTGGGAGCCAGTTCGGAAGCAGCATCGGACCCATAGGAGGCAGAAATGGAGACAGGTCACCAAACCCAGCCAAGTCCGAAAGCTCACAGCACAGTAGTCAGCTTCAGCAGAACGGCGAACCTTTGACTACACTGGATGTCGTCTTAAAACAGCTAGACAATGAGCCACGCCAGAGGCGAGCAACTTTACCCAGCCTAATATTCTCGGATGAGGGATCCCGCCACGCATTAGAAGCAGTCGTTCACCCGAATAAAGGCTCGAAACCCAGAAAATTGAGTCCTCATGCAAAGAGCGACCCCGAAGAGGCACAACGAGGACAACTTCGAAGCATAAAAAGGCGCTCCAGGAGCGCTGGGGCACTGCGACTCATGGCGAAAGAGCACCGCATGTCCCCAATACAGTGGAGGAGACCACGGAGTGCAGAGTCGGATTATGGTGCGTCAACCACCCACGGTATTGCTTCAGACAGCGAAGCATCTTCTCGCCCTCCGACCCGGACTACGGTTGCCAGTGCCTCAGGCAGCATCTCTAAGCCCTCGGCAGAGGTGTCTGTCTTTGAGGAGGATGAGCCGGAGGATGACGAGCCTAGCTTACCTCCAAATGTCGGAGAGCTCATTAGCTCCATGCAGAACGACGAAAGTGCGACGCTAGAGCAACGGCTTACCACGCTTGAGGTTAAGCTCATTGACCTGGAATTCGCTATAGCTCGCATGCAGAGTGGACGTGGAGACACACCCGGAGATTCACCAACCCCTAAAGCTTTACAGGATCCGTCTCCCCACAAGCGTCAAAAGTCCTCGGGCTATTCGCAGCCGTCAAGAATCGGACGCTCCCCAACACCGGAACATGTGGCCGTTGCTGACCGACCTGTTAGCACGAGCACAATCCGTCCTAGCCTGAGTGACATTCACCGCGCGCGCGCGCTGCAAGCTCCGTCCATGGTCTCACTTAGCGACTCTGGGGCTATTTCTGTGCAACAATACAGTGCGCTGGTCATGCTACTACGACGAGAACAAACCGCACGCCGCAACCTTGAACAACAAGTCACAGGCCTCCGAGAAGATGTCGAGCGGCTTCATCGCATGGCTAGAGATTCTGTTGGCGTCGGAACAATGTATCCCATTCGCAGCGTTGAGTCCCAAGAATATCTACGCCTTCGGCCAGACGACTCTCCAAGTAGCTCACCAAAGCCTACAGACGAAAAGATAACTCCTCGCTACGAAAGCGACTCAGACTGGTCCGAGAGGCCTAAAGAAGACCGCTTTCGACCATGGCAACCTACCCGTCGAATCGAGGTTGCGAACATGATATAACCTCGCCACGTCAGAATAACAACTATTCCACTCACGTTTCTCTCCCTATCTGAGCAGACATGTCGGCATTTAAACTTCATTTCTTTGTGATGATGATTTGAGATATTTCGAGATACCACTTTACATGCTTCTCTTCTATTTTTCTCATTGTGAGCGATTTTGCCTTGCCTGGCTGTCTTGATGTTGACCACCGACGTCAACCATTATCTCTCGTCTCTTCACGACTGCGATATCCTCTTGATTCCCCATATCGTTTTTTGAATTTCTCAATTATCCGCAGAGGCTGGTTCCTGGATCGAATCCAATCTCAAGTCTATTCATCGGATTATCAAATAGAATGAATATTGAATAAAAATAATTACAGGTAAATCAGTAATACAAGCAGACTACCCATTGTGGGTGGCTATATGAAAAAAAAAAAAAAAATCCCGCATTTAAAAATGCAACACCAATGCAATGAGGCAAGACTCGGCTGCGAATTATGATAAGTGAAAAGCCTTCTTTAATCAACCTTTATATCCCTTAACCCCTGTGGCACAAACTCGAGCCTCTTCCCAAACACTCCCTTGGCTCTCCCCAAAAGCATCCCAAGCACATACCCAATATACACCCCCGTGAGGATCGTAATCGGATACGCCTGCCATGGCCGATCCCTGGATACACACAAACCAAGGTCGTTAGCCAACGACTCTTCAACTCAACTGATCTGACCAAGATAAAAGATAAAAAGAAGAAAGAGGTACATACCAATCCAACGGAATCGGGACAGCTCCGAACCAAGCCCCCAAACAAGTGCCCAACGCACCACCCCAAACGGCATCAGCGGGCCTCGAAGCACCCCAGATTTCGCGCCAGATCTCACCGTCAACGCCGTGGACGTAAATAAGCGGGAATGCGGAGAGCAGCGCCATGTGTGCAGCGCAGAGGAAGGTTAAGGCGTGGTGGGTTGTTAGTGGCGCGCCAAAGAGGACGAGGAGGAGGGCGAGTGTAGGTGTTGCAAGGACAGTTGTAAGAGTTAGCGAGAGTAGAGCAGGCTATTTAGAAGGCGGCTTGTTAGCACATAGAGGGGAGAGAAAGAGGAAAAGAGAAGTATGTACCGTGAGTTTCCACGCAACAGTAACGAGCCCTGTGGCCCACGCCGAGCCTTTCGAAGCCGAGTGTCCACGGCGCTTGGGGCCGGGAGTTTTTCTGGCAGTACTGTCTGTGGATGGGCTACCGTCTTTCTCTGCGCCTGCTGGTGGGAGACATCCCATCACATAAACGACCTGGAGGCCGACGAGGAAAGGGATATCGCTTAGGAGCTCCACGACCGGGTCATTTACGACCGAGCTGAAGCGGTAGATGACGAGGGAGAGGAGAATAGCCGGATAAGCAAGAGCATAGCCGCGTGCAAATTGCGAGGGGAGGATTGAAACCGGTGGGTGGGAGAATTTAGGTTTTGAGGTTGTGGATGTTGTTGAGCTTAAAGCTTGTTGTTGGACGGGGGTGCTAGATTGTGAAGCCATTGTGAGGAGGGCTGGATTGAGGAAGAAATTGAGGGAGGGGGAGAGAGGTGTAAAAAGGCGCTGGGCGCCGTGCAGGCCGTGTTTCTTGTCTTGCACTACGTCGGTGAGCTCGGAGCTTTGATGTGGAAGGGTCGGAGATGACGGCTGGAATTATGAGAAACTTGTTGGTGTTTGGTTGGTTTGCTTCGTGGGGGTGCTTGTCCTGCCTGAGGTGTCGACCCCCCTCTCTTTTCTTACTCAGCTCCATGCTCCATATCTCAAGGTTTAAATATAAACTGGCTAGTAGTAAAATTCCTCTTTAGAAACAAATACATCATTCGTGAGACGTAACGAGCATCAGGGGATGGGGTATGAAGAACAGCAAACGTCAAGGCAAAAGCTAAGCATACAGTTGCACCCCTCATCCAAGGAAATACAAAGGAAACTGTTCCCGATAAAACCAAATCCATAAATAATGACATAGAAGAAAGAAATCCATCTATCCTGGTTAAGATACTTCAACCAATGCAGCGTATCCAAAATCACTATGAGGATAACGGGAAACACCCGGAGATGGTTACTAGGCTTGAGGCCTGGTCTCGGTCGTTTCAGCCTCTTTTGTGGTTTCAACGGTAGGTGCTGAAGGTTCAGGCTGGACGGCTTCCGCAGCAGCAACGCCCTTGACTGCATTTTCATCGGCCTTCTCAGTATCATTCGCAGCCAGCTTATCGTCTGTCGCGTCGACCGGATTTCGCGGGTGCACAGGGCTCTCAGGAGTTCGGGGTTCTTCTGGAATAGGTGGAGGCAATCCCGAACTTGGCAGAGGAGACACTGGAGAGTTTACTTGAACATCTTTTGGCTCACGGTTCACGTCGATTGGAGCAGGTCGATAACTTGTACTCTCCTTGTTAGGCAGGGGTAAATTCTGATTAGACGCAGACTTTTCCACATCTGAATGGACAGGGCTCTGAGTGCGGTCCCTTTCGGAATCCCTCACACCGTCTCGAACCTGTGCGACCTTGGCCTTGAATTTTCCGAAAAGGCTTCGTTTTTCGGGTTCAGACACTAGGTTCTCCTTGGAGGCACCATTGTTGTGGACTTCCGCATCTAGACTCAGTGGTTGATACGAGGGATCGTTCACGAACTGCTGTAGATCGGACGGAGAACTCTTGCTGGTGTGGTGCCAACTGCTAATTGAACTCGTGCTGCGGTCTGCTCCAGGGCTTGAAGCAGTAAGTGGTGGTGAACCCAATCCAAGGCCGATCTGTTCGTTGCTTCGCTTAGCTGATCGCGGAAATCTCCAACTTCGACGGTGTTCTTTTCGCTCAGCACGCGCCACATCGTCATTGTGATCGATATCAGAATAATCGGTAAAGGATGAACGGGAGTTCATAGAAGGCGTTCGCGAGCCGTGCGGACGTAGTGCGTCCGTCGTCCCTCCTTCAGACTGGCCATCCCGCTTCTCAGGCCTACCCACCCGCTGAGAGTCAGACTCCTCATAACTTAGGTTGTTGGGAGGTTTGGGAGTGGCGCCTCCGTCGTCATTAGAGGTCTCCAAGCGCGCCGGAGCCTGAGACGCAATTAAAGCTGACTCAGATGTTGCAGCCTGGAGGGAGATAGACGAACTATGTGCGCTTTCGCTTGTACTTCCAGGAATCCGCTTCTTCTTCAGTCTATTTGGTTGTCGCGGCTCCTTCGAGTCTCCGCTTGGGGGAGGAGACTTCGTGAAGAAACTAGAAAGCTTGCGCTCCTTTGTGGGCGTAACAACAGCGGGCGGGGAGGGCGAGTTTGTTGCGGGTGGCAAAGTGATGTGCTGCACGGGCTTCTCAGGAACACGTTCAATGTCGGTTGAAGGTTTTGGCGTGGGTCCGTGGGTAGCCGAGTGGATATAGACGGCGCCAGGTTTGGGCTCGGGATTTCTAGGTGCTGGCGGAGTCTGCAATGCGACTCCGGTGGTTGGTGGTGTGCGGCTTGACGATCGAGATTGTTGCGTAGGTGTTGGACCGGGAGAGTTTAAGCTTGTTGATTCAACAACCCGGCTGTATCGTGGAGGCGGAATCGCAGGTGACATCTTGGATGGCAAGGTGTTACTCCTGTGCACCCCGGAAGCGCCTAGCGATGTAGGAGTTGCGGGATTTGAGGGGTTATTTGAGGCGCGCGAGTTCTTAGAGGATACAGAGACGTTCCTTCGCAGAGAACCATACTTTCGGAAGCTGTCTGCTCCCCCGCTAGCGCTCGAGACAGACCGGCGAACGGTCGACTGTGATGTTGGCGGCCGGGTATTGCCGGATTCCACTTCTTTCACGGTCTGCTCATCAGCCGCCGTGCCGTTCATGCCGACTAGGAAATGATCCTGGTTTTCGATGAGGAATATCAATACGTCTTGGCTCAGCTTATACTCATCTGGGGACATATCGTGCTGTGGGTGGGAGAGCAAGCCGGGTTGGAAGATGGCGGACAGATTGGCCGAGTTCATCCGGTTTTGGTCGGATTTCGACGCGAAAACTGCGAGCAAGTCGAGAATATATAGCAGTAGCTGCTTGTTTAGAGGAGGAAGCTCCCTAATAAGCTGCTGGTAAGCGGCAACAGCGCTCGAATGCTCGTTGACCTGTGATTGTGGAGGAGACCCATTCTCTTGGGCGCGAGCCTGGAATTTGCGTAGCGGCTCTCGGAAGCGTTCGTAAAACTCCAAGGGAACAATCGGTTCAGGTAGTTGGTTGAGATAGCGTCGAAGGACATTCGCAGCATCATGTACAGTATACCCAGTCCAATCCAGGCCTTTTCCGTATCGCTCTGGGGAGTCGAAGACCTCTTGCAGATCCTTGATTCGCTTTGCGGACCCATTCAAACGAAAGATACCCTCGACATCCGTGGCTAGCGCGAAGGTTAGACTCGGACCGACCATAGGACGTTGAGCGATTGCAACTCGTACCTTTTTCTTTCAAGAAGACTCCGCATTTCGCGACTACAATAGGCACATACCCATAGATAAAGCTTTCGCCATTATCATTTGTAAGGGAGATAGCAACATTCGCATATTTGATGCTGACTTTGAGCGGGACCCCGAAAATGCCCTGGCGTGTGTTTTCTGTGGACACTCGGTTAGTATAATGAGCACCCAGCGGGCAACAAAAAGGATAGGTGTTATCGGGGGACGCTGTGAGTGCCACATCGAGAGGCGCCTTGTGCGATGATCGACGCTCAGCTTGAGATGAGAGCTCGAGGTAGCCTGTCGAATCACCAATACAGCTCTCTCGCGCCCCAACATTGTGAAGATTTCCTGCCTCATCGGTGTGCCTCCACACGTACCTTTCGGTTCTTCCTTCCTTGTATTCCTTTTGAACTGCCTCCACCAAGTTGTGAGGTCCCGTCTCGACGGCGGCGAGGCGGGGGTGGTTTCAGGCTGGGGCGCTGTCGGCGGAAGCGTTTGGAACGGTTCAGCACCGTGCGACTTTCCGGTTACCATCGTGATGGACAAGGTGCTTCGAAAATCGGAAAGGGTAGGTCAATAATGATGTAGATTCGAGTTGAGATGGCGAAATCGATGCTCGTGGATTATTTCGTCACTGCCGCCGTTGCTGCAAAGCAGATTCCGGGGCTGAGATGACGGTGATCCCAAAATAGCACGGAAGCCTGGGGATTACCGCGCAGGCTGCGACGACCCAGCGACGCAGAGATAACAATAAGGCTGCAGAAGCGGGCACAGAATCAATTCAGGCGACTTCTCCAGATCAATACGACGGGGACAGGTGGATTGGAAGTAAGCAAGAATCTGAGTAGGGTGAAGACCAGAGGGCGGTTGATCGATGGGAGGGGAGAAAGCGAAGGGTCGAAGAAAGGGTGAAAGATTGAGAGCAAGCACCGGGGAAAGGCCAGCCAGTAGTAGTCAGTTCCAGCTGGTCAACCTCAGCCTGACAGGGGAATAACTTGGCCCCCTCAATTTCGGAGCGAAGCAGGTTCAGTGGAACGAAGATGATCAAAATCCACAAGCGATGAAGAAGATGGGCAGAAGAATATCATGGAGTGGATGGAGCACATGTGGGTGGAACACGCTGGAGGAGTCGAGGCTGCATACACGACCAGAGGGGTGACCAGTCATTACTTGCTTCCCAGATTCTATGCTTCGGGACAAGACGTCTATCGTTATTATCAACCGTTGTATTGATCCATGGGTCCTCTAATAAATATCCCGTTCTTGAGATTCATGACACCTCTCCATTCACCAAAGTCCCGAGGAACCAGAGTTGAGGAAGGGGTCTCGCCTACAGAGGTCTACTGCTCGGGTATTGGTTCTGGAAGGGGGTGTTCCAGACACTACTACTGCCTAGGGGATCCTCTTACGATGTTGATCTTCAGTCTTCCGGCGAACAAATCTCCCGCGTGCAGGACGACATAAATGTATTCTTGATATGCCGGCTGGAGTGTGCCGTCGTCTTCTAGAACATCTTCATTTTCGGCTCCGGGGCGAATTCGCCCCCCAGAAAAGCCAATGTGTTGGGCAAAAAGCCGTCGAAATATTTAGGAATCTGGGAGGGCAATAGGAATAATCAGGGCCTGCAATGCAAACCGTCAAACAAAGGCTGACAGCATGGAAATTGGATGCAACCTCGAGACTCAAACGCACAGCTGCGACTATCAGCACCTTACCGCGGCGTCGACCATTTAGCGTGGCGTACCTCCAGGCAAACAAGTGAACAACCCCTGCGAATTGGACAGTCGTATCACAGCAGGAATAGCGGGTAAAGAATTTCCTGCCCCCTGGCGAGCTTTTCAGCTATTGGGTTGATGGTCGATTCCTGAAGGTCACTGGGTAGAATCTCTTGGACTTGAAGACTCCATCACAGGTCTCTCAACCACGGATCTGTCCATGCCACCGGAACAGGGTCTAGGCTCTCAGCCAACTCGTGGATGGAGTGTTCTTTTTTTAAAACATGAGTCAGCCAGCAACGGCGCTGGGCGGGCTCCAGGGCTTTCCTGCACGCCTTCTTCCTCTTTCGGCAAAAGAACGCCTGACCGAGTTCGGATGCTGAGTAACCAAACAATCACGTGATAAACAATGTCACGTGTACTCACGCAGAGCTTGCGGGATTGCTGAGCTTTGGAGCTTCGGTCGAGATAGTGCCAGAATATTGTTGCTGCAACTACACTCCACAAGTTTCAGTTTAACCGATTCACTCACATATTATATCAAAATGGACGGGTCAGTAGCTACTTCCCCTCGTTTCTTGTCACATAACGTGATTTTCTTAAGCCTTTCTCGACGTCAAAAATTTACCAATTATGATGCTAACTTGCCTAGACTTACGGCCGCTGAACAACGCGAGTTCGCTGCTCGCATGGAGCGCAAGCAGATGAAGGAATTCATGACTGTACGTTAACTATTCACCCCGATTTATATCCTCTACAAATTTAAACGAACCCGCACCCTAGTCATCATACAAATCAAACACTAACCCTCTCTTCTCTCCAGATGTACTCCAAACTCGTCCAGCGATGCTTCGATGACTGCGTTAACGACTTCACCACCAAATCTCTCATCTCCCGAGAGGAAAGCTGCACCATGCGCTGCGTGGACAAGTTCCTTAAGGGATCCGCCCGCTTGAACGAACGCTTCCAGGAACAGAACGCTGCCATGATGCAGAGCGGGCAGTTGCCGGGACGGTAAACGGGTTCATCTTTTCGAATTTGCTTCTTGTTTATTCGGCTATTTTCTGTGTACACTAGACTTTCAATGATACTCTCGCCTATACCTGGCTGGATATGTGGCATCGGTTCAGGATCGTACACCCTACGCGCATTTTTCGCGAGTCATATACAAACTCCCACCGAAAAACGGCCTTCTGCGTCATCTTAATCCTCTCAGTCTACATTTCTGCCTTTATGTGAGCGTCCGGCGAAATTCCGATGACGTTCGGTAGGGGTTTAATGTCAGGCGGGACGAACTCCATGCGGGCAGCGACACTATCCCAGATTTTGCTGCTATAGTATTCTTTCCAGGTCTCCGGCGTGATATCAAAGAGTAGCGTGAAGGCTGAGAAGCTCATATGATTTGCAGGAACCAGTCGATATGATTTCTCCGACAAGCCATTCAGGGGTTTCCCCTCGTGCTCAAGTGATTCCAGAGCAGCGTGGACAACCTGAATCCAAAAGTACGCTTGTGTCTCCGAGTACGGAGGAATTGTAGGTTCCACCGTCCGCAGACGTATCGTTGTCGTCTGTAGTGCAGCCAGCGCTTCTTTCACCACTGCACCGCGGCGCAACCCCGAAGCCTGTATATGCTGAACAATGGCGAAGGCAAAGCGAAGAAGTCGATCGGCGTTCTCTTCCTTGCTCTGGGGGGCGGGCTTCTCGTGCATCGGGCTAGGTCTCAAGATGGGAAATTGTCGAAGATCTGGCGTGGTCCACGACTCCCGTGCTTGTGGGCTAAATATATGGTCCTTTGTATAATATAAGCCCCAGAGCTTCGTATTCCTGAGTGACGGCGAGTGCAACAAAACGTCCTGGAAGTCGGTCCAGGATGGGAACAGTTGGAGTCCCTTGTCGATCTTGTAGTTCCAGACTGCCAACTGCAATTGCAGGAGCCAGAAAATTGTCATTGTCCTGCCCATTCACTTAGCGGCTACTCTTGTTCGATGGCAAGTGGCACTTACTGATGTTCTGTGTTCCTGAATCTATCCGGATGTGCCGCCTTCAGTCTTCTCAAATGCGCAATAAACGTGTCCGCAGTGGTAAAAATGCTTTCTCCCTTCTCGGCGGATTCGACAGCGACAATATACCCTGCCTTAAGGTGACTGCGGTGATCCCATGCCGGTATTTCAGCGGTGAGGAAAGAAGCCCAAAATGACTGCAGGTCCAGCGTATCTTCACTCCCTTCCTTCTCAATAAGTGCCTTGAGCTCTTCCTCAGATGTAGGGTCTTCCTTGGGTTGGATGTTACCATTTCCTGGACGTTGACCAACCACTCCGGCGTTCAAAGACATGGTTCTTTGAAGCTCGGCTATGATTTCCTCCAAGCCTTCCCCTGTCTTCGCACACACTTTGTGCTTCAAAACTTTGTACTGCACATCAGGTCGAACCTGGGACAATTCCTTCTCATACAATTCACGTATTCTTTCAATGTACGTCTCGCGCTCCTCCAGCTCATCTTGCCTAGTGGGCACGATCCAGATGTACTTGCTTTTCGCTTCGACCATCTGCCAGAGGAAGTGGCGGAACCAGTCCTCGACCACGGGTTCTGCTGTGCTTGAGCAGTTATGGAGAAACAGCACTAGAGTTTCCGGTTTGAGATAGAACCGTAATAACGGGTAGATTCTGTCACAGCCTGCTGCTCGCCTTAGTACGTCCTCTCGTTCGAAATAATGCGTGGCTTATTTCATCAGATATACGCTCACCTCCCACATCCCACATTGTCCACTGCCAGCCCCTAGGATATTCGATGGTTTCGCAATTGAACCCGATAGTTGGAATCGTTGTGACCAACTTATCGAGCTTCAGCCGGTAAAGAAGCGTCGTCTTCCCAGACTCGTTATTTCCGACGATGAGAACTGGGTACTCCGTTGAGCCGAAGAGCCATCGCGACAGACCTTTGAACATGACGGGCATAATTTTATCACAACTGCTCTGCCTCTCACTTTGGCGTTTTATTTGTTAGGCTTATATGTTCACCAAATTGGCGCCTGGTTGAGGCAGCAGAGCACTGTCATGCCACGGTGTCAAGTTTTCAGCTCTGATCTGTAGCTCTCTCGTATTCAAATCTCGCGTTCTTCCTCCTTAAGGAGCGACACCGCCACATGTTGATCTGATGAAGAATTAAGCGCAAACAACCCTCGTATCGACCTAGGTGCGCTAGACTTGAAATTTCAATGTGGGGCGTGCTGTCTGCACTATTTTGCCGCATGAGTTTACACTTCGTCGGACAACTATTTATGCCTGTGGCCACTGTTCGTTACATAAGAGAATATGGGGGTGCGCATATTTTACGCTATGGATCACACGAGATGCACCCTTTCAAGTCTCCCCAAGACTTGAGATCCCAGGTCGCAAATGGATTGGCGGGTGGCATCCGCATGTGGACAGTCTTAAGCGGAACAAGTCCGATGACTTGGCCTACACGATGCCCCAGAACTGGAGATATTTAAACATTGATTCGGGTGCGCATCACCATGTGAGGTTTGCTAACAATATTTTCAGCTTCAAATCTCTGTGCGCTCGCTCTACATCTGTAAAAAGCATAGATAGCTACAGTCGCAACCTCAATCAGGATGACCCTTATCCACATTGGTTAGTATACACCCATCCTCAATACCTTCTCTTCATGTCTAATACACGTTCTAGTCCTCTTCAAATTCCGTCCCGAAGTCAGCGAGGAACATAAGCAGACATTCATAAAAGAGCTTAAGACGTTGAAAAATCTCTCTTGTGTCAAAGATGGCCGCCTTATTGTCGGGAGTCCTAGCGTAACAGATCCCATCGATCGCAGCAAAGGGTTCCAGATTGCCCTTGTTAGCTATCATGAAAACCAGGCAGCTCTGGCGGAATACCAAGCAAGCCAGGAGCACCACCGGTACGCATTACTATTTTAATCCCTTCTCCGTAATTATCAGGGCTAAGTGATCATATCCAAATCCAGAGTGACATCGACATACATGTTCCCCTTCAAAGAGGATCTAGTCCGGTTTGATTTTGAGGTTGATTCTGAGGATGAATATATGTGCCATTTCCCTTTAACCTAGATATCATAGAGTTTAGAAATGGTATTTGTTTATTATGTTGAGTTTGGCTTTAATCACGTGACTGTTCTTCGGGTATTCTCCGCTTTCAACGGATCTCCTCCGCCACCTGCTCTCTTCAAACTTCATCCAACAGAGAGCCTTCAACAAAAACCGCTAGATGTGTGCTAGAGAGCATATGTACAACACTATTATCCTACAGCTAGCTGTAGAATTAGTACGGAACTCATCTTCATTGTTTCCCACATTGTTTGAAGCACAACATGGTTTCGCCTGGGAGGACTCGGAACCGGGCCGCTTGCAAACGCTGTCAACGACGGAAAATCCGCGTACGTGATTTCCGAGTATCATCGCGACAAAGACTCATTTGTTTTGCAGTGTGACGGAAATTTACCCTTCTGCAGCTCATGCCAGAAGGCGGGTGTGCCTTGTATCAATGATGGCAAGCAGGAGGTTCATCGCTCGTTAGTAGACTAAGGTCCCGGAGGTGTATGCCCTATGCTGATTACTAGCCAGGTATATTGCGAATATGGAAAATCGGATCAGATGGCTTGAATCGATTGTTCGCGATAAATGCTCCGATATTGACCTCAGCCGCGGGCCGGAAGGCCCACCAGAGACTCTGAATGAGATGACACAGCTGGAGACTCCTACTGAACCCAGCCTGAATCTTGGTCTAGATGTCCCTCATTCGCTGCAAACAGGCATCGGTGACAGAAGCGACCCTCAAGCCGAGACGAGTCCACGTATAATAGTTTCTGGGGAAGATAATCGTTCACAGACAACTTCAGCGGCCAACGAACAACCTCAGCAAGCACACGAAATCGGGCTGGTGTCCCTGTCCCCAGGAGGGGATCCTCGATATATCGGCCCATCCAGTGGCTACTTTTTCGCACAGCGCATCCTGTCTAGTGCTGGCTGCCGCAGAACACCAAGAGCGTCGGCACAAGTTGCTTGGGATTCAGCTCATCTATCTCTCGAGCTTCTTAATAGTCCCGCGGCACTACCAACGCAGAAAGAAAGCGCAATAGACTTGTCCGACAAGTACTTTCAGACTATTCACATCATTTACCCATTCTTGCACAAACAGTCGCACATGGAAGCCATTAATCGGGTTTATGCGTCACAGGAAGAAAATCCATTGGAAACCTTCCAAGTATATATGGTTCTCGCGGTTGCTGCCTTGAACCTGTCGCGGCAGTGCAAAGTGCATCTTCCCGTGGAAGGCTACTATGCATCAGCTATGAAGCATCTTGGTTACGTTTGTAATCATGGTTCTGCGGCTTCCCTGCAATGCCTTCTTCTCCTGATGGTTTACGCGTTGTACAACCCATCTTGCGGTATCAATATCTGGAATCTGAACTATCAGTGTCTTGCGAGTGTGGTTGATCTTGGGCTTCAGCGTGATGTCCGTGCTTCATCTTCTCCTCGTATCACGCTGTTTGAACAAGAAATGAGGACTCGCATCTTCTGGGTAGTATATACGTTTGACCGGACAGTATGCACTATGATGGGGCGGCCGATTGGCATTAGAGATGAGGCCTGCGATATAAGGGTAAACACTATCTGCCCCTGTCTCGATTTAAACTAATTCGGAAGGGTAGTTTCCACTCACCATATCAGATTCAGATCTCGTCCGCGTAACTCTTGATGGGCAGGGTTACAATGAAACACCTTCACACATGTCCTATTCAGTGCACGTCTTCCGTCTGGCTAAACTGAATTCAGAAATAAAGTATGTTATGCATAGTGTCAACCGTGATGCTCCCGCATATGCATTCCCACCCGTTATGGATATCTCCACTTGGCAACAGGACATGATAACATCCCTCGACACCTGGCTCGCGAAAATTCCGCAGCAGGTCCCTGGAGTCCATTCTGAATTATTACAACTATGCAGGATCAAATATAATGAGACTATGATACTGTTACTACGGCCCAGTCCAGGCATTCCTAATCCTCCGGACGACATTCTGAATGCATGTTTCCAGCACGGCCTTGCCTTACTCCAAGAGTTTGGTGACTTGTATGCCAATGGGAAGCTCCTATATAGCAGGTTCGTTGTGCATTCGATTTTACTCGGTACATTGGTCATGCTATACTGTATATGGAGGTTACCTTGGACAGCCGCAAACATTCCTGTGAGTGACCTAATATCGAGATTCAACACCGCGCAAAACATTCTCAGCAGTATTGGAGAGCATTGGTCCGAATCGACGCGGTCTCGTGACTGCATAAAAGAGTTATCTGCTGTCACTATTCAACGACTATTGAGAACTCAGCCCACACTTGTTGCCACCGCCCAGTCAGCTCAGTCGAACTCAGCATATCAGCTAAGCGAAGGTCAGCCGCAGCAATACCAAGTCGATAGAGCCCACGGTGAAGGAATTTCAGATATTCAGGCGACAGATCCGTGGTCCTTAAA
Organism: Aspergillus baeticus; assembly: GCA_027569055.1. Taxonomy (NCBI): domain Eukaryota; kingdom Fungi; phylum Ascomycota; class Eurotiomycetes; order Eurotiales; family Aspergillaceae; genus Aspergillus; species Aspergillus baeticus. The sequence goes on from JAPDEI010000004.1 coordinate 331,999, forward strand.
CGGAACACAGCCGACTTTTGACGCTTCAGCCTCTGACTTTTCAAACCTGTTTGATGATTTCTTGCAGGGAGATTTCCCAGGTTGGAGTGGGGTGTCTGATATTGACGGGCTCATGTGGGAAGTATTCAATGCATCCACGCACTGATCGAGATTCGGGTTGGCATCTCTTTGAACGTCTCCTGCCTTTGCTTTCCGCTCAGGTACACTCGACTCTTCAGTAAATCGACAATGGGGAGAACGCTACAGCACCACTGATACGATGAGTGGCAGATAGGCGAAGGTTGCACTTCACCTTTCGAGCATGCCGAAACTGTTGGGTCAAAACCTAATTCCAATTTTTTTAAGAGAATAAGCGGATGGCATATGGAGGCTACAGCAGTTGCCGACAAAGCGGGTCAGCCCCGCCATCGGAGTGCTTCCAGCACCCACTTCCACTGTGGTGCGGATGTCCCGTTCAGCACTCTCTCGCACTTCTTAACCTTCAAACCATAAAAGCTTCATCTTCTACACTTATCATGAATTATACATGAACTTGTCTAGATCTTAGAAAGGGATAGTGCTCCCTTACTTGGTTCTTGTTATCTCTGAGAAACCCCGCTCTGTTTACAGCTACCATCGTCACCACAATGTCCGAAACTACAAACACAAAACAAACCCACAGCATCACACCTTCAGAACTAGAGAGTTTTGTCCACCGAATTCTAGTAGGGAATGGTGTTCCTGACAAACATGCTGCCATTGTCGCCAACTGCCTCGTGCAAGCCGATTTACGCGGCGTCGATACCCACGGCTCCAACCGCATTCCCTCATATATGCAAAGAATCCGACAAAAGGTTCTAGATCCATCATCCGCCCCAGATCTGGAGCAGATTACCCCTGTTGTGGCATCTGTAGACGGCAAAAATACCTTCGGCTTTGTGTCCGCGCATCTTGGGATGCAGAGAGCTATCGAAATGGCTCAAGAGTTCGGACTGGGTCTAGTCTCTGTCAAACACTCCAACCACTTTGGTATGTCCGCCTGGCTCGTCCAACAGGCGATCGACGCAGGCATGATGTCCCTAGTCTTCACAAACTCCTCCCCTGCTCTCCCTGTGTGGGGCGGCATGTCCAAGCTTATGGGGGTATCGCCAATCGCATGCGGCGCGCCTGCGGGGAAGGAGCGTCCGTTTATCCTAGACATGGCGCCGTCTGTTGCGGCTAGGGGGAAAATTTACAAGGCACTCCGCCGTGGGGAGAAGATCCCCACGGACTGGGCGCTCGATGGGGAGGGGAACATCACAGATGATCCCGCCAAGGCACTGGAGGGTGTGATGCTCCCGATGGGCGGAGCAAAAGGCTCCGCTCTCGCTATCATGATGGACGTGTTCTCCGGTGTGCTCTCTGGGTCCGCGTTTGCTGGGGATGTGACCGGTCCGTATGACCCGTCGAAGCCTGCCGACGTGGGCCACTTCTTGATGGCTATCAAGCCAGATCTGTTCGTGAGTCTAGAAGACTTCAAGGCTCGCATGGACTACTTGTATCAGCGAGTGGTTGGAAGCGATAAGATGGCAGGTGTAGACCGCATCTACTATCCCGGGGAGATTGAGCAGATTACAAGGGAGAAGCGGTTGGTGGAGGGGATTCCGTTCACAGGTGCTGAGATTGAAGGCCTCAATAAGGAAGCGGAGCTGGTGGGCGTCGAGAAGCTGAAGTATGATTGATGCAGGTACCCTGTGAGGCTCTTTATAATCTATCTTATTCCCTCAAATATACACCCAAGGAAACAAGGTATATAATACAAGGGTATACCGTAATATATATATATATATTAGTCGATTTTACTATACAGTTCAACCTCAAACCTCAACGCCGAGAGAGAGATTGCCATCAGATTGAGGAAGCCTTCTTCTGTACAAAACCACGCCAGTTCTATTGACTCCCTTGATAAGAACAGGGTTGCAGGCTCAGCACCCTCTGAATGGCAAGGAGGCTGGCGTCATCGACCAAGAGGCTTGGCAAGCATAGACCAACCCGTCTGGATCGGAGCCCGCAAAATTTTACCCGTTCGGGTTTTGCAGTGCGCACCGAATCTCCAATAACTGGTGATAATGGGTCTGACAGCTGTTGAATTAGAGGCATAGTAATCGAGTAGAGTAATTATTTGCACCAGATAATCAACAGCTATGCTGAAGCGGAAACCCTTTAGAGTCCGGATCGGCCGCGAGCTTGCTTGTCCTGTAACAAGTTGGACCTCTTGGACGTCTCCAAGTCCAAGTAGTTTTTCTCCTCAGGTTATGACTCAATATACCTACCCTGTCTGCGGAGAATGAGGAGAATAGACCAGAAAGATGAAACCGAGCACATTTCCCTGGATTTGACAGGTGGTGAGCTCAATCCTATTGCGATAGACACCGCGAGCCCCTCATTACCCCACCCCCTCTCTGGTCTCCCCTCACCAGTCACCACCACTCGATCTCTTTTCTTCTTCTGCGTTCTTCTTCGTTGTCTTCTGTCCACTTTCCGACCCAGTCCGTTTGGAGCAATTAATTCCCGCTCTTTCTTCTATCGCCGATAACAATCGTCATCCTTTTTATTTACCCGTCTTCCCTACTCTCTTCTCAACTTTCATCAGGTTCAACTTGAGCTGTAGCCATCTTTCTCCTACATCACCACAATGGCTAGCACAGTAGGAAAGGTAAGCTCTTACCATCGACTTGAATATTGCTTCTGACGATACTAATTGCTTTTAGACCATTACCTGCAAGGTAAGAAAAATCCACCGATGCGCAAAGGATAAACAAAGGTTCGAACGTGTGCCAACTGAAGCTCCGTAGGCGGCGGTTGCGTGGGGCGCCGGAGAGCCCCTCTCCATCGAAGACGTCGAGGTTGCTCCTCCTAGGGCCCACGAGGTTCGCATTCAGGTCCTTCACACTGGTGTCTGCCACACAGGTTAGTGTTCTCTGAATTGCGTTAGCCGAGCTGACTTTCGCTAACGTGGCTAGATGCCTACACTCTCTCCGGAAAGGACCCCGAAGGTGCTTTCCCCGTTGTCCTCGGCCACGAGGGTGCCGGTATCGTCGAATCTGTCGGTGAGGGTGTCACATCCGTGAAGCCCGGCGACCATGTTGTTGCCCTCTAGTACGTTTTGGTCTAATATAAACCGGAAATCAACCTGACATTTTCATAGCACCCCCGAATGCCGGGAATGCAAGTTCTGCAAGTCTGGCAAGACCAACCTGTGCGGAAAGATCCGCGCCACCCAGGGTCGCGGTGTGATGCCCGACGGCACCTCCCGCTTCAAGGCCCGTGGCAAGGATCTCCTGCACTTCATGGGCACCTCCACATTCTCTCAGTACACCGTTGTTGCCGATATTTCCGTCGTCGCCGTCACCCCCAAGATCCCCACCGACCGATCCTGCCTTCTGGGCTGCGGTATCACAACCGGTTATGGTGCTGCCGTGGTGACCGCCAAGGTGGAGGAGGGCTCCAACATCGCCGTTTTCGGCGCTGGTTGTGTTGGTCTCTCCGTCATTCAGGGTGCCGTCAAGAACAAGGCCAGCAAGATCATCGTCGTCGATGTCAACGACGCCAAGGAGGAATGGGCCCGCAAGTTTGGTGCCACTGACTTTGTCAACCCCACTAAGCTCAACGGCAAGACCATCCAGGAGCAGCTCATCGAGATGACCGACGGTGGATGCGACTACACTTTCGACTGCACTGGTAACGTCGGTGTCATGCGTGCCGCCCTCGAAGCCTGCCACAAGGGCTGGGGTGAGAGTATTGTCATCGGTGTTGCTGCTGCTGGCCAGGAGATCTCCACTCGACGTAAGCTAACTCTCCCCCAAAGCTACTACAATAATGTTCTCACAAATTTTAGCATTCCAACTCGTCACTGGCCGCGTATGGAGAGGATGCGCCTTCGGCGGCATCAAGGGCCGCACTCAGCTCCCCGGCCTGGTCGACGACTACCTGAACGGCCAGCTCAAGGTCGATGAGTTCATCACCCACCGCGAGCCGCTTGCGAATATCAACAGTGCCTTTGAGCAGATGAAGGCCGGAGACTGCATCCGTTGCGTCGTGGATCTGTCATAAGCCAAGCCAAAGGGAAAAAAAAAGAAGAAATCATTATATGCCATGTAGTTGAATGAGATATGAAAAGCATAGAGTCACATTTTGCAAGAACATTTGTATCACTCAATTGTGCAAGAAGAGCTGGGGATCTATTGAGATAAGGCTACGTATATATATGCTCAGCAAAGAGCCCTCAAGGTACTCAGGTGTGAGGACCCCCTCGACATCAACCTAACTGCATTGAACTCTATCCGTCATCTCACCCAGTAGCATAGGTACCCCCAATCAAGACCTCTACCATGACTTGGGAACAAACTAGATAGGTGTCCGGGTATAAAACAGATACTTCGGAACAACGAGATAAGTATATCAAAATGCTTCGCAGCCACCAAGTCTTTGGGAGTCCCGCCTCCATCTCCTTCCATGTAGGCCGTATGTACTAGCCAGGATTAGGAACGCCCTCCTTTTCTCTACGAGGAACTAATTAACCAACTGAAATACACCCCGCACGAGCATGCTTTCTAGCCTCAGCCACAGCCTACAAAAGAACCCCCCCCCCCCCCCCTTAAAAAAATACATTAACATGGGCCGAAATTAAGCCGACCTTTCCCCTCTCCTCCCCCTCCCGTCCCCGCACGGAGCGGGAAACGTTCATACTCTCACTCTTCAAGACGAGACCCACGGGCGCCGGTCGTTGCGTTAAAAAAATTTCCCTGACTCCGCACTAGGCTTCTTGGAGATATTGAATCGTGTGAGATTCCTAGGGGGGAAATGTAAGAATATCCGACAAGTCGAGACTCGGAATGGTTATCCAGTTCGATGAGATCATCGCAGCGACGCAACGGGTGTCTTTCCGATGAAGAATAGATCCATGAACTTTGCGCGGGACTTGTGTGGGAATAGACTCGGTCGGTGGTAAGGCATAAACGGAGGACTTTGGTCCTGTTTTTGATCTACAATTTTACAGGGTCTATGTTTATGAAAGGTTGCGTGGAGAAAATCATTCTGTGTTTGTTTAAGAACCAAGGAGTGAATATAGTTGGCAAGTAAGACAGAACGGTCGCGTGGGATTATCCCTTAGGAGTAGGTCTTGGTGACCTTCCTAGAACAGCTTGTGCTCAAGGGTCATGTCGGACTCAGGCTGCAGTCCAACGCATGCGCGGAAGATGTTGGTCACGGCGCTGCGCTGCTTGGCTAGAGAGTTCACGACAGGGGTGCCGGGAGGAGTCAAGGGAGCCTTGAGCATGTAGCTCAGCACGCTGAGCACACTGTGGAAGCCCTTGTATTCGGCGGCATCGTCGGCCTTCCAGCTGATACGGGTCATCATCTCCGCAAGAACAACCAAGTCGATGATCAGAGGCGAGGCCAGCAGCGAGTCTTCACAGATGTTAAACAAGCTGATGGTCTGGTGGCCGCCCATGAAGATCTCAGCGTAGTACTCATCGAGAGCGCGCTTGTTGTCACCGACGGCGGGCATATACTTGATCACAACGCAGTGGTCAGGATGTTCATCCTTCTTGTAGAGGATGTGGTTGGCAGCGACCATGTCGTCGACCACGTTAGACTTAGAAATCTCCTTGGAGCGGAACTGCTTCTGCGAGCTCAAGTTCTTACCATCATTGTTACCCAGGTGGTTGTAGCTGGCGATGGAGGTGAGCTTGATACCAGCGTTGATCAAGAAGTCAACGAGAGCAGACTTCATCTTGGTCTGGCCAGACTTGAAGTCGTCACCGCCGATAAATGCATTATGCTTCTCAGCCAAGGCAATGGCACCAGGAACGAAGGTGTTCTGAGGAGATCCATTGATGAAAGGAGTGTTCTCCAAGATACAGGCAATAGCAAACACTGTGGAAGGAGACACCTCGGCGTGACCAGTTTTGATCGCGCTGATCAGGTTATCAGCAGTATCATTAACGCCGGGAAGGATGTCGGCATAGCGTTCAGTGTTGGCGGTCCACATGACAATAACCTTGTCAAGACCATTCTCAGCCTTGAAATCGCTGTTTTCCCGTTAGCGAACAACTTACTTATACAGCTAAGATCTGAGGAAACTAACCGAATGTCGGATTGAATCTTCTCAACATGAGCCCAAGAGGCTTGAGTACCCTCGAGGACATTGTCGGCACGGTCCTCCTGGTTGGCAGCAATGAAGTCAGGGTAGTAGACACTGGGCAAAGGCTTCAATTCGGCCATCTCCTTGCGGACAAGCTGCTTAAGAGTTGGCTCAAGAACCTGGGCACGATCCATAGACTCGGCAAGATTTAGGCTGCTGATATCCCAGCCGCCAATAACGAGGTCATTGGGGTGGACCATGGGGAGCATGTCATTAAAGGGGATGTTGATCTCCTCGCCAGTCTTGGAGTCAGTACCCAGCTTGATGGTCGAGCTCATGACAAGAGAGCCATAGTAGTTGGCTGCGCGAGGGCCCTCCTTGGTCTCCCAGGTGAGGTTCCTGCGATTGGCGATGATACCAGCAGTGACGGTGGAACCGTTGTTTCCACCCCAACCGACCATCATCAGACCGACTTTGCCGACCTTGCGATCGACCTTGAACTGATAGGTGGCGGCTTTGGGGGTAGCAACAAGCTTACTATCCGCGTTGCGGGTGACATCAGTGGTATGATAAGCATAGGTGCTCTTGATTTCCGCGTCAGTGTACTCGACGTTAGGCGAGTTGACGGTAAACAGAGGGGCGCGAGCAGCTTGGGCGGACCCGTTCACGGCGCCATTGGCAGCAACATCCGAGTTTGCGTGGGGGGCCATTGTGTTCAGAATTTCGGGATAATTCAGGAACTGTTATTGACTAGTTTGGCGGAATCGAGGATGTCTTTTGAAACCAGTAGTCGTCTACTGGTGGTATATTATATTGGCTGGTGCTCCCCCACGGTTGGATGAGCGCCGGCCGTTGAACGGGTGGTGCCGCCTAAAGAAAACACAAGGTCAGAAAGATTCGAAGAGAATGAGACGGGTATAGACAGTTCGTGTGGCATTGTTGCAAGCTTCATTCGCTAAAGAGAGGAGGGAAGCTGGGGAAATCCGGGGAACAGGAGTAACTTACGAGTTGAGCTGTGTGGCGAAAATCTTGACGGTTTTAAGCGATCACGCCTCGAAGAATGAGTGTGATCAGAAGATTTGTAGAAGAGCAGACGTTGAAACTTGGGATTGAAATCAATTGAATGTTTGAGGGTGGGAAAGAAAGGGGAAGACGAGGGAAGACGGAAGGAGGGGAGAGTTTTATAGCGGGACACTTGAGTCCGGGTCACGTTTATCTTATCCGTCTGCGTCCCACCAACAGGCACAACCACTCGACCCTCGTCTTCTTTAGCGATAACCCCTCCAAGGTACCATATGCAGCCAATCACATTAGGAATGGCCACCTTGGTATCGTTCTCGATTCTTTCATAGCGGGGCGCCCTGGACACGACAACCCTCGAAAAGAGAGCCGGGGAATTGCGGTGAAGGAGGATTCGAGGCACCACTCTTAGAGCCGTCGCTCCGCTACCCCTCGTACTCAGAGAAAGAACTTGATAACTGGTCTTCAGTCTTACGAGGCATGTTCTCTGTCCATCTACAACGTGATCTACTGCTTTGTTGTCAGGACGATCTCCAGGGTTCTCACTTCTGCCCAACGCTTTTTACGACTATCTATTTCTCTTTTCGCGGTTCTCGATGGCTGTGCACAGCAGCGAAACTGATCCTGCAGATTTGCAAATGTTGATGAGTTCTCGCAATTCAGCAATCCACCCATCGCGGGGTCCGTCTGCCCTCTGTGATCCTTCCTGCCTCGGCGATAGAGGCGCCGTTGCACTAACTTGACACCACCCAAGTATGCTATCACCTGAGAGGTCGACAATAATAATGAGACGCACCTGGGCAAGAATGTTTGTGCTGGCAGGAGGACGAGTTGGAGACTCGAGTCTGAACAAGATCGTGCTTTTTCTCCAATGATCATGATCCCTTGCTGTGCAATCGGAGGAGACCCGCATTATTTCCGCTTCTACACGCTGACAGGACTCCACTCATCAAGCTGCCGGAATCGGACACCAGAAGGACACAGTGCCTGGACTCGCTGCCAGTTCGATGTACCAGATCAATGTTCAAGACTCCTCTCACGAGAATGACGAATTGATAGTGGTGATTGTTTTAATTGTTGAACTTTGTTTGGTGTTTGGTGTGGGAAAATAATACCTATCATTCCTGACAGAAAGTTTGGGGGCCCTGGGTTGTGTGATGCAGCGGAAAGCTCGGATGGGGTTCCATGGTCCGACGTTCTCCCCAAAGGTTGAATCTCCTGAATGCAACCGCAGGCCTCTACAACGTAGCAATATCGCTTGCGCAACACTTTGCTCATCGCTGAGCATGTTCCGTAAAATCATTATCACTACTATCTATTGGCGTTGCTGTGAAAATATTTGCGCTGCTATGAAGAATGATCTTCCCCGTGTCTGAGCTGATCTGAAGGAGATCGGCTTTCTGCTGATCGGATCAAGAGATGAGTGGAACAAATGCTCTCGCCCAACTTCCAAGCGAGACGAGGTGGAGCTTGCTAGCAAGCCAGCCATTTCTGCTGCCTGGCTGCCAGTATCTCCAAAGTTCCGCTCGATGGACACGTGAATTACAAGTCGTAAGGGCATCATTGATGCTTCGAACTTCAGACCCTGGAGAGAATTGACATAGAACCCACCATCTGCAGACTCTCCGCTTTGAAAGGACGAAGCTTCATTTTCCACAGAGACTGGAAGACACTGACAGCTTCTGCAGATTAATCGGTCTGGGGGTTGATCAACCCAAGATATTCGCGCTCTGGCATGATCACCTATGGCTCGCATCGGTCTAATTCTAGGCGATGTGGTTGGATTACAGAAGAGTTTCTCGTAATCTCGTAGCCTTCGTGACTGCTTCATTGATGCTCTGGGTTCGACTCGTGGCCAGCGGGTTATGAGCCCCTGGAATGGATCGAGAAGATAGACCTCTGAAAAGTTCAGTTAATAAACGGTCGGCTAAGCTTAACCCTAGCAATAGGGATTGGCCTTCTATTCCCATGCCCTCGAGTGTTCTACATGGTGCTTAGAAGGATTGGAAGTGCCACCCGAGGGCATTGGCAATAACTCACTGCCAAGTACGCCGGGGCAGAAGCGCGCGTGACAGTTGTGCGCTTGTGAAGGGACATAGATATAGTGGTCAAGACTTGTGAAATGCACGGCGCATTCTTAGTCCGAATCTTTGGATTGATGGGAGTTAATGTGCAGAAGCTCGCCGTTCTGAGTAGTGGCCACGCCGCCACGGCCTTCAAGGTTCTATACGTAAGCGAGAGGGTCAATTCTCGGCAAAAATCATGCAAGTTTCTCGGCAAGGCAAGCGCAGCGTGGAGGATACTTCTGGTTTTAGAAGAGAAAACCACGCAAGAGACCAAGGACCAGATATATCGGGCCGGAGGAGGAAAAAGCAAATAGAGTGTGGGAGGGTTCGTGCGCCCTAACCGGAAAGGATGCGCAAGGCGATGATATGCCGTCGGGCGAGGAACAAGGTAAAGGCTCAAGAACTACGACTGAAGAGGCTGGTTGAGGGGTTGGCAAGAGCAAGCGCCATCATGCAGATGGTGGGAGTGAAGGATCAACAGTCGACCCCTGAGGGAGGATCTGCGCAGGCCCAGAGGAACACACGGCTCGCTGCTCAGGGGCTAGTCACTTGGCTAGCCTTGAAAGGAGGATCGCGACCTGACTCCATCCGGATCTCTGCACATAAACGGTACACTAGTGGAGAGGGCGACTTAGGGGTGGAACTGGGAAAAGGGGTCAACAAACTCGCACAATTGAGCATACTCAGCCCAGGGTGAGTAGATATAAGTGTTTAAGCAAATAAAGAGAGAAGATAAACCATAATCAGGGGTTCCCTGATCATAGTCTTGGTTGGTTCATCTCATTGATGGTGGAAGGCGGTTTGGGACGAAACAGGAGCTGACGTGAAGAACGCGTGTTGCTGGAGCAGTTCATCACTCTTTGGAGCGCTCTGCTTTTCTTGAACTTCAACCGCACGAGGCCTGTCGTTGGCTCAGGCCCACCGCCGCTATAATTATTATGATTATCGATTTCTTGTTATAATTATCGCCTCTCCCTATTGGCCGCATTGTCACAATATTAATTAATATTGTTGTTATCGCCCCAAGGTCACCTTTCTCACTTTGGTTACTTTGGTTTTGTCACTCTCGACCTCAACACCAAACTACACTCACATCATCTTGTCTGCTGCATCGAAACGCACTGTAGGCCGTCAATTTACAAGGTGGACGAGGGACGTATACCGCCTTACGATTCATTATCCCCACGAATGCACGACCAATGATTGCGCTTAGCTTCGCCCGCCGAATCGGATGATTATCTAACATTGGTGGGAGTTAACAACTCGAAGACCTTGCGTCTGTCAAAATGGATGGAGGAGCGAATATGGGCGACTTGCCCACCATAAAATGTTCCAGTTGCGGCGTTGATGTGGATATTTTTGCAATGGGAGATCATATCTGCGGGAAAGCTGCAATCGGTACACCGAAGAGCAATGTTTATGCAAGTCATAGTCACTAACCTGACTGCGTGCAGCTACGTCGCGAACGCCATCGCCTCCTCCGCCTCCTCCAAAGTCGAGCTTTCGAAGACCAACACTCGGAGTAGAAGATGCGTGGGCTTCGAAACCTGGAAGAGCTGACCCGCCCTCGCGAATTGACCCTACAAAGGCTAGTATGTATTGGGTTGCCTCATGCGATTCTCTTATTCGTTTGCCATCGAGTAACCTTTTGCTGTAGATCGACCATTCTTGCAGCCGAACTACGGCAATTCCGACAACAACTCTCTTGTTCCGTTTCCTCTTTCCACATCTTCAGGGCCACGGTCTCCGCTTCGTGAACTACAGCGAAGCCAGACTACCCCGATACCTGCGGTGCCCCCAGTTCCCCATACAGCGAGTCGTGGTGAAGACATCCCGAACTTCCCACTCCCTCGATCGATGTCTGGCCGCCAGGTTAACGGAATGACCTTCAAGGAGGCGATATCCGCACCTCCAGCTCCCTCTCCTGGATATGCAAACGCAATGGGTACGGATTTGGATCGCCCGCCTCATAGCGCACACCTTCCGTTCTCACAAGATGCGACTCCGCCGCCGCCAGTACCAAAGGACAGCGATACTTCGTATGGCAACGGACACCAACATACCATGTCAATGGACAGCAAAAGCAGCTATAGAACATCCTTGGCAAGTACGCGTTTTGATAATCGCAACTCGAAACGATCGACAGCAATGTCCAGCCGGCGGCCGTCATTCGGCAGCGTGATTCGCGCTGGATATAGATATGAGGACGATATCCCACCAATTCCGCCTTCTCCCCGCCATTTTCTCCACCACTCTGTTTTCTCAGATTCGTCCATGTCGGAAATGTCCGCGAAGCGCGAGGGCAAAAGCGAGGTTCATAGTGGATTCGATTTTGGTCCTGGAAATGCCGGTTTCAGGAGTGATATTGACAAACCGAGTGTTAGTCCATTGCGCGTATCATCGAACACCAATTCTGAGCGGCTGAGCAGCTCTCGTGGATCCGCCGAGTTGTTTTTCAGCAGCCCAGCGCAAAGCACATATGGACCCCCGCTCGACCTGCCTGAGCCGGACGATTCACGATCTGTATCACCGGCGGGGTCTGGCAAAATCGAGTACAAGGCGTTCAAGCCCTCAGGCTCTGACTATCTACAACCCAACCCCACGGACCAGGACCAGCGGGAAGAGGCGCGCAGAAAGAACTCAGATGCTACTAGTGAAAGTGCTCTCTCAGTGTCCAACTTTGCTCGAGCTCTTGGCCTCGACATCGATAATGTGGGAGATTCGACGACCTCGTCAGATTCATCCCCATCAGAGACCCGAAGCGGTACCTCACTATCCAGCATCCAGTCTGATATGAGCATGCCAAGACGCAAACCTTCGGATCAAGACCGTCTCGGCCCCGTGGCGGAAGATCGCCAGATCGAAACTCAACCGAAACCAAACCTTGTCTTAGATGAAGCCCTTCACACAGAAAGCCCGACGAGTCTCGAGCCACCTCGGATCCCAGAATCTCTCTTCAGCCCCGATTCTCCTACAGACCCAGCACTTGTTGGAGGCGGCCTGTCCCTTATCCCCGATAGGCCATCACCTCCAGGTGCCCATGAAATACAAGAGCCCCGGCCAATTACTAGATCCGCCACCGAACCCGCCCCTCGTCCTCAGCAAGCCCGCCCACGCGGGCCTTGTCGCGGCTGCGGTGAGACGATAATGGGGAAATCTATTTCGTCCGCAGACGGCCGACTGACTGGCCGATACCATCGTGCCTGCTTTGTATGCTTCCAATGCCACATGCCCTTCGAAACGAACGACTTTTATGTCCTCAATGACCGTCCCTACTGCGCCCAACATTACCACGAACGCAATGGCTCAATTTGCGCCGGATGTCACGAGGGTATCGAAGGCCAATACCTCGAGACTAACGAACGGACGGGTCCAGGTCCCGCTGGCCGTCAAAAATTCCACCCCGAATGCCTCCGTTGCCGTACCTGTAACGTCGACCTTAAGGGCGAGTACTTCGAATGGAACGGACTCGTCTACTGTGAGCGCGATGCCAGACGCGCAGCAGCCTCCGTGTCTCCCCACCGCTTCCGCCGCCCAACAATGCCTTCTTCCCCTCTTGCGCCCTCTAACGGCGGCCCCCTTCCTTCCCGCGGCCGACCACCTCCACCAGGCTACCCCGGCCGAGGAGGCCGTGGCGGCTTCCGTCCGCCCCAAGGCTCACTTGACCCATACGGACCACCACCAACCGGCCGAGGTAGAGGGCCACATGGCGGTCCTCCACCTCCCTCTCCCGGTGGTAATTTAGGCCCGCCCTCGGGCCCGCGCCGCTTCCCTGAGCGGCGAACAACCAAATTGATGATGCTATGATTGATACAACTTGCTTTCTCGTCTTGGTGTTCGGTTTTCCATTCCTGTTAACACGAGGCCGCCGGATGATATCTATTCCATTCTATATACAGGCGCTAGATTGGGAGGATTTCTGTATTGCTACTTTCCTATTGTACCACCATTCACCCAGACGCCATTATCATGTCTCTCTTTCTCTTTTCTGCTCATGAGCCACATTGGACCCTCGTTGATTCCCCCTTCAGCTTCGCATGATGTCCATACCACTTGTTCCACTATTTCATCCTTTTATCTATTTCGCCCTCCCCAAACCGACTGGCCGGCTGAACTTCCTTGACCGCTTTATACCCCTTCGATTCTTGTCCATATCGTTTTTCATCGCAACCCTACCTATCATCTCATTGCTTCGATAGAAAGCTTCTTCTGCATTTATCTGTCACCTTATCATTTTTTGCGTATCACTTTTGACAAGATGCATTACATTCTCCACTGCCATATTATGTACATTGGCTACGCATAATGTTTGGTATCTAACTATTTAGTGTTAAATGTGTCATGTACTGGGCTCGAGTTAGCTAGGTGTGTATAGTACTTTTGAAGATGGAATAAGGGAATATATTTGAATTGAGAGTGATTCCCCTCATGCTATGCTAACATGTTTGGTTCATTCATTGTTTGATGGTAGGAGCTCCTTGGGATAGCACTCAGGCTAAAGTATGAACAATTGCATTTCTAGGCTTTGCAGACCACTAATCTAGGCCGATCGTTGCCTGCTGATCCATGCTGTCAATGCAAGCAAAATCAACGGGTTCTTAGCGACGGACGTTGTACAATGCAGACGGAGCATTATTGGTCCAGCGGTGAACAACACGAGGATGGCTTCAACTCTGCCTTATGCTAGTATTTAATTTATCGGCGCGGTGGTAATGGACTGGTGCTTTTTGTCGGATTCACGGAGTAAGACTGGCCTGCTTGAATCAAGGTCGCTTCCTTTCCCGCCGCGCTGCATGGACCGGAGTATTTTTCGCTCCGTCAGCGGCGTTCACGGCCGTAGGGCATCCCTGCCGAGATGATGCATCATGCAGCTGTCGCTGACGATCTTCTCTTGACCGCAACCTCATGGAGGGGTAATCTTATTCTCCGGACGAGGGTATATAAGGCACCATCCACCCCGCTCCTGCTCTTCCGCAGCCTACGCTTCATCCGTTTCGCCCAAAGTCTTCCTCTACAAGAACCCTCAAATATTAAAAAGATGTCGTCGAACCCAGGTCAGCTCTCTCCCCTACCAGGAATCACGCGATATGTCACCGGGCACGATTCCGCGGGCAAAGCCATCATCCAGTCGGAGAATCCGGCAGACTGGTCATCCTTTGAGAACAGCTCTATGGCCTTCACTGTAGCCTACACAACGTCCGAGTTCCCTGCCGATCTTAATAACGATATCGATCTTAAGAAGCACGAGGAGATCAAGGCGTCTGGCGAATTGGGCCTGGTGAATCCCAGCGGTACCGTCTGCCGGTTCGTCGATTTCGCGCCAAAGGGGCCACCGCTCATGCACCGGACACAGAGCTTGGATTATGGAATCGTCCTGGAGGGCGAGATTGAGATGACCCTTGACTCGGGGGAGAAGCGGTTGTTGAAGCGAGGTGATATGGCGGTGCAGAGGGCGACTATGCATGCTTGGCATAACCCGAGCGAGACAGAATGGACTCGTATGGTGTTTGTGTTGCAGGAGTGCAAGCCGTTGGTTGTTGGCGGGGAGGAATTGGGTGAAGACTTGAGCCAGGCGAAAACTTCCGATATCAAGCCAAGCCGTTAGGTAGCGCGTTGATATTTTGAGCGCAGGATTCCTCCTCAAAGCCATTAGCAAGAGCAAGAGCAAAACTAAATTTCAATACTTGAATGCATGAATTCGTTATGTATACTGATAGTTGATCCTAGAGACGGGCGTGGCGATGTAATCTAATGATTTATAAGGCGAGAGAGAAAAGGCTCAGGCAACTTTGATAACCACTTTACCAAAATAAGAGCCATTCGCGAGGAACTTGAATGCCTCTGGGGCGTCTTCAAACGAGAACATGCGGTTGACTACCGGCTTGATGTTATGCTATTCATAAAAGGCGACCATCTCCTCGAACTGGTCCTTAGGTCCGTTAAGAATTCTCTTTAGTGTCACGTTCCGACGGAGCGCTATGAGGTTCACGTTCGTGCGGTCATCTGGGGCATCCACCTTGCCCGATAGGTATCCGATGCAGTCAATAAGACCTCCCCAGGCAATGCAGTCGAAGCTCTTTTTCAATGTCTGGGCACCGCCAGTTTCAAGGCTAATGTCTGCACCGTGTCGTTCTGTCAGCCGCATCACCTCCTCTTCCCAGTTCGGGTTTGTGCGATAGTTAATGGTATAGTCGGCGCCAGGTTGCTGAGCCTGCTTCAGTTTCTTGTCGGAAGAGGAGGTAATGATCGCTAAGGCCGGAGCCAGATCAGTCTTTGCCCTCACAAACTCAACCTCCTGGGGATGAAGACAGAGATTCACCTTTTGCTCCAGCAGCCTTGGCGATCTGCAGCCCAGAGATGGCAACTCCACCGGTCCCCTGGAGAAGGATATACTCTCCATCGCCTCCACTCTGCCCCTTTGGTCGCATTCCGTTGACAGCCATACAAACCGTTACGTCTGCAATTGGAAGAGTGGATGCCTCCCCGTCGGTCATGTAGCTGGGAGCACGCACTAACGCATGCTCAGCGAAGGCTCGGAATTTCACCAGCACGCCCGGCTGGGGAAGGCCCATGCCCGATTCCATCATCTTCTCGGTGACCTGGCCGGTCTGGTGGTCAAGGAGGAAGGTCGAGAGAACGCGGTCGCCCACTTTCCAGCTTGTTACTCCATCTCCAACTTCGGTAATGACCCCGCACATGCCCGAGCATGGTACGAGGGAGGACTTGTCCTGGTTGACGGATCGGTGGTGGTTGTATTTTCCGCTGTAGACTGCAATTGCCAATGTGTCAGCTCCGATGCATCAAAGCATTCAGTCAGAAGCACTCACCTTCGAAGTCTCGGTAGTTGAGTGACACGGCGCGTATCTCGACCAAAACTTCACCTTTGCTTGGCGTTGGCTTGGACGTCTCGCTCAATTGGAGGCTATCCAAGCCTATGAGGTTGGTGGTCCATTACTGAATGATTGCCATGGCAAAATATACCCGACCTGAAATGCGCGCGTGGAACGACCCTGGGAATAACACCACTTACCCGATATCTCCGCAGGAAAATTATCAAGCGGATGGGGAAGCTACATATGACCTCATTATTAATCGCGTCGGCCGGGAGTTGGAAGCACCCCACTTCTGGACCCAAGGTGGTTCAGACACTATTTAAGCTTGATAGGGTCCATGAATCTGGTGTGGCAGTTCAACTCTTAGCTTATTTTTTCCTGTGATGCAATATTGTTTACATCGAAAAAAGTCGCTTCAGGCCCTTTATTGGGGTCCGCTACGTAACCACACATCGACGATTATGATAAGTGGCCATCTAAACCTAGTCAGGAAGTAGTGACCAGATTTCAAGTTATCCAGGACTTGATTAAGTCCCTCATGCGCCTTGTTAACAAGGCAGTACTCTGCCCGACCCTAAGCGAGGCTCGCAGCGAGGCAGCCAATAATTCAGGTCCTCGAACAAGCGCCTAAGCACGCGCCGAGCAAGGCACGTGCCACGGGCCTTTGTAAGGTGGATGACTACACATATTCTTAAGAGGGCTTCATAAGCTTCTGGCGTGTTTGGCGGCCTCGTAAATTTGATCAGCACTAACCTCATTCTAGAGGACCGATGCTTCTAAATACCCCCCAGCAAGCAGTCACTCAGGCAGTCATTAAGGCATACAGGCGACCTTAATAGAGGACTGCACAAATGACTGCTTAAGAAGTACCCAAAAAGGCGCTCAAGGAGGTGCTCGATAAGGGATCTGCTGAAGCTCCGGGTGTAAACATCTTGAACAGAGTCGCAATTTCATTCATAAATATCAAATATTTGCTAGCGAAAGGTTCAAATCCATATTTCTAAGATGGCCCGAGAGGACCACGATCCGACAGACACTCCAAGGCAGCCACGCAGCCCGTCAAGGGAAGCTCGCTCCGGACGAAGTACCAGTGAGGGCCCAACAGTGGAGCTTTATGAGGACCTCCCTCCCCCGGATCCCCAGTCCCCAGAGGGCCGGTCAAGCGCGGCTCCCGAACATGGCCAAATCGGTAGTTCAAGGGCTTCACCAGGGGGTGACAATGGAAGCAGGGACCTGATTCCAGCGCCCGCACGGTCTAGCCGGATAATATCCAATCAAGCACACCCGAATAAATCCTTGAAAAATACCCCTGTCGCTTACGCTGATCTTCCTCCCCGGTGCGGTGGTGTGACCGCACCACTTCGAGTCTCATCTGACGGGACCCCGTTTATTTTCGGAGTATGTTAAAACCTGTGGTGTTGTTCCAGCTCATATGATTCTGACAGTAACAGGATCCGACTCTAAACCTGTTTAAAAATGATGGGAGCGATCCTGAGTCTTTAGAATAGGATGCTTTGGAAAAGATTCATGGAACTGACAACGATGGTCGTATCTTGAGTCTCCACTCTCTCCTATGTCGGATGAGTCGACCGGGAAACGACGACCTCGTCGCATATTTGGATATAAAGGCATGTACCTACCCAGCTCCCGTCCGGCTTCATTGCGCAAGACGTCAAGTATCTAATTGATCCGTACAAACCAGTCAAGCAAGGCTGCGGACAGAGTTCGACATGCTATTGGTTTGGTTTGTAGTCCCAAAGATTATCCCCCAGAAACGTGGAAAAACCGCATTGTGATTTGCGTACCCAGCGATAAATACCTCCCTTACTTTCCGACAGATCGCTACAAGGTAGCCTTGAGCGGCTCATACGTGCGCTCTAGAAAGAAGATTCCGGATGCAAACGTCGGAATCCATCTGAAGGTTGACAGTAAAATTATAACATACACTGAAGGGAGGGACCTGATAGCTCACGCGCAAGGGTTGGGTATGGAGGTCTACCTGGAGAATGTCAAAGGCATGGTTACTGACCTACCGAGACGTCTGGACGGCCTCTTGCGTCGGGCACCTCAAGGGACTGTACAGGTTCCTAAGCGTGAGAGGCTTAGAGGATATGCCTGGTCTGTTGAAGATAGGATGGCAAGCCTTCATGCCTCGAAAGATCGCCTCAAACCCAGCGCACCGGCTGATACGCGTCAACAAACAGGTAATGTGCAGTCGGCACCCCTGGGCAATCCGGCTCCCAGCAATCAGCAAGCCCCTGGGCATACCCAGCCAGAAAATGTTTCATTAGGCAGCACCATTCTACGTAAAATACGAAAGATCTCCGAGGGGCCTCTGTGGATGCCTCCTACTGGTGTTGGTTTTGGCATGTAATGGTACACTGAAGCTAGTGTCAAGTTGACGTTTTCTGTACGTATAGATAGTTTACCGACTAGGCAGTTTGATTCGTTATGGTGGCTAGAAACAGAAGTAGGTATTCCTAACACTTTGCACTCCATAAAGCTACATGCTGTCTGGGCTTCACCCTTTGTAATCTGTCTGTGCGTTTCCAAGCATCACATTCTTTATCAGGACTTCACTCTGTCCAATTCCCCATTTCATTTCCGCAGGTGTTTTGATTCAGACATGTTCTCCCAGCAGCGGTCCACTATGTCTTTACTATCTGATGACGTGTCACCACGCGATTTACCAAGTCTTTCTTTTCGGTATCAGTTTAAGAACCTTCCAAACCAATCATTTTGTGCTCACTAACTTCTTGTCCAACCCATTATGCAAATTACTAGATAACTCACTACATGGCCTACTTGCCGCTGAAGCAGGTGGATGACTTCGGAGCCTATAGAAAGAGTCAATGCTGTATAGTTAGTTGTAGAGCGTATGATATGGCTGCGTGATATTCTAGCTTCCGTAGTGCTTATGTAGTTTCCTAAACTGGCCCCTTAAAGGAGAGGAGGCCTTTTCATTTTCTCGTAACTATTCCACCTCATGCTCAATAACTACAGCGAGGGCCCTCGAAGAGAAAGAAGAAGGGAACAGAAACGGGAAGAAACAAGCGAATAAAATACTCGTACATCATTTTCCCGAGCTAGCAATAGATCACCCAACCCGAGCATCTTTGTAATCCGATGTACTAAAACTGTCCAGATCCATCATATCGACATCCATGCCGTCCTCCATACCGTCCTCCATACCGTCATCACTGGTATAGTACTCTTCTTCCTTATCCTCTACATCAAATCGTAGTGACTTAAAGCGTAGGGACATTCTCTCCTAGTGTCCCAACTGGCTTAGTGGTGAAGAAGGGATGGTTACTGCGTAGTTGCCAGTCTTGACACACGTACCCCATGGGAGTTTCTGAAGTATCCTGCCCCTGGCGACGGATCGCGAGCCATTCTTGCAAGGTGAGTCGGCTTTTCTTCGGCGATTCTTCGTCCTCGTGTGGATCTCCAGAAATTAAGTAAAGACGCGCAAGCAAATCTTCGTACTCAGAAAATTCAAAATAAAGCCTTCCACCAAGGATGCCAAGTTCGAACAGGAGCCATGACGGGGGCTTCCACCCATTCGGGAGACTGGGAAGGGCGTATAAGTCAAGGCTACTGAAGTGAAGCATAGTTTTGGGCCTCTGCGTAGTCACTCCATCAGGCCAAACAATGTCGATAGCCGTTCCTAGGCTGCTTGGATATTTTTCTACCCCAACACGAATTAAAGGCGATATAAGAGCGGTCATCTTGATATCACGAGCTAGAAGCTTCGTGTGGCTCTGGTAAACACACTCACATCAACAACCAGGCTTTCTTGCATTGCCAACGATGCCTCAAAAAAGCAACTCAAAGTGTCTAGGTTGAAACCAGGCCGGCTTGAGAGGAATGGCGAGAATGCCCTTCGACAAAGAAGAGCAGAAAGAAAGCAGTACCTTGCGGTCCTAGCAGAGTAGTTCACATCTTGGGCGTTTCGAGTCTCATTTCTCAGAAGTGAAATCCAAGCTACAGTTACCTTGCTGATTCTCAAAAAAAAGCCTCTTGGATTCAGGGCGCGAGTCTTGATGGCCTAGATAAAACAGTCGGATGCATAATGTCAAGAGGGTCTCCATGTAGTTTGTCTCTCTCCAGTTCGTAGCTATGGCTTCCACGTGCCGGCTCAGCTGTTCGGCCAATCTGCTGCAGAAAGCTAAGTCCTTAAACATAACATGAGTGCCTCGCATACTGTCGTTTGCCAGCCGAGGGCCAGCTTGACGTGCAAGATGGTGAAATAGGGTCGTGGTATCGTGAAGAGTAAAGTTGATGTTGGAAGAACCTAGTTCGCAAAGTACAGACAACCAGCGTCTGTGTCGTCTCCCTATCAGGCTCTGATGCGCGGAATACTCGTGGACTGTGAGTTCTGAAGGACAGTCGCCGATACTTGATATAATCTCGTATGAAGAGGGACCGCAACCGTTAGGAGGAAATATGGAAGAAGAGTACAGTGATGAAAATGGAAGCTCCTTGGGGATATCCAGGACGAAATGGTGGGCAAAGCTTAGTCGTTCCGGATATTCAACCGACCAGCGTTTTTGCTTGGAATCGTAGTACGGCCATTGCATGCCGTGCGAAAGAAGCACATCGGTTGAGCGTGCTGGCAGTCCTCTGTAACCGTAGTGCGCCCTCATGAACGATTTCGTGGGAGAAGCAAGAGAGAATGACGCTTCGTCCTGCCTATTATGATAGTTCTGAAGCTGAGCGTACCCAGAAAGCAACAGTTCCGGCTTGCTTTTCGTGGAGACGCCTAACTCATCGCACAGTCTATTCACAATGTTTCAAGTAGCCTCACGGTATGCTGCAAATCCTCGTGGAGGTTTGAGCAATATACATATTGTTTTTCTGAGTTTCTAGAGAAATTAGCCCATAATTTTCTAGACTGTGCTATGTCTCCCACAACCAGAGATCATATCAATATCCAAATATATCTTTTATGATGTCCCTCTATGCCCGGCATCCGGGACTAAGGTTGGGTAGCCCTAGCTGTTCCCAATTTGGAAGCCGCGGGAGACCACGTGACCGTCTTTCGCGGAACGTCGATCAGTGAGGGCGCCAATCAGCAGTCAGTGTCTCGGTATCTCAGGGTCCATCCGAGTCACGGTTCATATCTCCTCTCTCCTCAACGCTCGTTGGATTAAACTATCAGCCCCGGCTATCACCTACTTATCAGACCTCCAAGTTCCATGGCGAGCTATTCCAAATGCAGCCTCACCCCGCACAGATCCCTGCCACACCTTACCCTGTGGCTTCCTCTTGACGTCGCATCGGCCGTCGATGATAAGCTGCATCCAACCAGCCAATGTAACCTTCGATGTCTTGTCGCTCTTGAGTCTTGACTCTACCCACGCGCGGTGGGGGTAGGATACCAATGACGCTAGAGATGCAGCTGGTATGACCGCTGATACGATAACTTATCTCTCCATCAGTGTATCGCCTTGCTCGGGCTCTTAATGACGAACAGTTATCTATCCCTTGCTTCCGTTTTCCCACCCTCGTGAACTCTCTTCTATTTTCCTCGATCGGTCTCCCTCCATTGACCGGACAGCATCAGCGGCTACTAAAGTGATACAGTCGGTCAGCCAGCAAGCCAGCCATGGATTCGAAGGCATCTCCTCCGCTGACACCCGTGGAATCGCCTATTCCAAAGGATTCTTTCCCAGATGAAGACCCCAACAAGACCGATCGCTACGCCCCTGGTGTCGTGGAGAATGTTGCTCATGTTGTCGACCACGTGGCTGAAAGGGCGCTCTGCCGTCGGTTTGATTTGCGATTGATGCCCGTCTTGGCCGTAATGTGTCAGTGTCGCACAACCGTCTCGTGGAGGACATTCCTGGCTAATCGATAACCAATAGATCTCTTCAACGCTCTCGATAAAGGGAATCTTGGTAATGCGGAAACTGATGGGATGAGCAAAGGTGAGTGACAATTCCAGGTCTTCAGAATCAGATCTTGACAAAGTAGATCTCAATTTCGCCCCCGGCCAATACAACCTGCTACTTTCGATCTTCTTCGTCCCATATGTCATCTTTGCGCCGCCCATCGCCATGCTGGGTAAGCGCTTCAGTCCGGCTAGGGTGCTACCCATTTTGATGTTCTCCTTCGGCTCTTTTACCCTCCTTGCTGCGTCTACTAAGAACTTCGGTGGCATGTTTGCCCTCCGCTGGTTCCTCGGAATGTCAGAGGCTGCCTTTTTCCCTCTGGTTATCTACTACCTGACTACCTTTTACCGTCGCGCTGAGCTCGCTCGCCGTCTGGCTTTGTTCTACGCGGCCTCCAATATCGCCAACGCCTTCTCCGGTTTGATCGCATTTGGCGTATTCCAGATTGAGAACACGCCCATGCCCCAATGGCGCTATCTATTTATCATCGAGGGAGCTGTCACCGTCTGTTTCTCTCTTTTTGCCTTCTGGTATCTTCCGCGCAGTGCCTCTGAAGCCAAGTTCCTGTCCCCGGACGAGAAGGCTCTCGCTTTCCACCGAATCCAGGTAGACTCTAGCGCTATTGTGAACGAAAAATTTAGCCTTCGTGATGCACTTGGTATATTTCGCCATCCAAGTACCTACGGTTTCCTTGCCATCGAAATCTGCCTCGGCGTTCCTCTACAGGGTGTTTCGCTCTTCATGCCTCAGATCATCCAGCGTCTGGGCTATTCCACGGTCAAGACAAACTTATACACCGTCGCACCCAATGTCACTGGCGCTGTGATGCTCCTGGTCCTCGCCTTTAGCTCCGACGCTGCCAAACTCCGTTCACCATTTATAGTCCTCGGTTTTCTCTTCACCTTTACTGGCTTTATGATCTATGCTTCTATTAATGATGTTCAGTCGAAGATTCAAGTTGCGTATTTCGCGACATTTATGATGACTTGGGGTACATCAGCTCCATCCGTTCTCCTGAGCACCTGGTATAATAACAACATCGCACATGAAGGCCGTCGTGTTCTCTTAACTAGTATCGGTGTGCCTCTCGCCAACCTCATGGGTCTGGTCGCAAGTAACGTCTTCCGTGAGCAGGACAAGCCCAAGTATATGCCCGCTCTGATTACGGTGGGCACATTTGGCGCTACCGGTGCTGTTTTGGCTGGGTTACTCGGAACCTACATGTTCTTCGACAATAAGAGGCGGGATCGCCGTGATGGAGCTACTATCCGCGCAATAGACGTCCCTACCGACCGTTTGCGTGATGGACCCGCCTCGCCTGAGTTCCGCTGGTTCTTGTAGGATGGTATAACATGGATTAGGAGGAAATGCAGGCCATTGTATGTAAGTAACCGGACACGCGTGTTCTATAACGATACTTTATGATTAGGATATGACTGCAAGAGGCTGGCTTCAAACAGCCATTTTATAGGATAGCATCAATAATATGGCAACCGCCTAGTTGCTTGCGTTCCCTTCCAATATAGTTTCTTACTCGTGGCCTACTCTGTGTTATTACGTTTTGGCATGGCACTTAATGTTTAAAGAGCGACTCGAAGTTTTCCTAGGGCCTTGCAGCCGTGGAGCACTTAAACACGTTCGGAGGCGCCCTATTGAGCATCTCATTAAGCACCTCTGTGGGCCCCTGGGTAGATAAATTTGGTATATTATTGAGAGCGACTATAATTTAATGCTAGTTATCACCTTTCTAAGCAGCAGGAGCTAGAAACAGAAACGTTTTTTAGGGATTCACCTCCGGGGCTCTGAATGATGTAGACTCTTCAAAAGGATTGCTTCAAAAGTAGCCAGACCCATTTTTTGAGGCCCTTCTATTTTCATTGAATAGCTATAGACAATCCTCCCACGCCAGAGCATGCTCCTCTTGCTTTACTTTAAAATCTCGACAAATATATATCACACCGCACCCTTTCCCAACGCTCACAAATTCCACATGGCCATCAAGCCAGAATATTTATCTGCTGTTCCCAGAGGTAGACTCCAACCAAAAGGCCAGATAGTGCAATGGAACGCAGGCAGTCTAGTGCCACAGCACCGACTTGTAAAGCTTGGCTTAAGCGATTGAGCCGAAAGCTTGATGGGAGTGCGCACAGGATAGCTATATCAATTCTTGTTCTGGTCCTCTTCGGCTGACCTTTTTTATGACTTGCCCTCCTTGCCTGTCTTTTTGGTCTTTTCCCTCTTTATGTACCGGCATTGAGAGCCTTATACCTATCTCTTACTACTACCGTCCGTTTCTCATCTGGAGACCAATTGGGACTAGCCCCCCTACCTATTCGTTTATCTCTCACGTCCAGAACTAAAAAGAAAGGCCAGATAGTGTAATGGTAGCACGCCAGTCTACCATCCGCCAGCTTGTAGAACTGCCGTTGCCTGGCTCCGGGGCAGACGAATCTATCAGTTCGATGGCAGGCTGGGACCACTGGAAGATATGAGTTCGAGCCTCAGTCTGGTCAGCTTCTTTTTATTGCTGTTGCTGTTGCTCTTATGTGCGTGTGGCTGCGTTTGGGGGCTGGTGCTATGTTACTTAGGTTGAGGTGGCATGCTATATTGAAGAGCTCTTCATACGAGGAATCGTTGGTCAACGTGGACTTTTCTTTCTCTCCTTGAATCAAGGTGTAAGGACAGGCCCGTTCTATGTAAGTGCTTGAGGCTTCAATCTCTGGGTGTTTTTAGTTGCAGCTGGCAGTTGTGTTGTGGGATGAGACGGCATTGGGAATGCGCTCAATTCCTGTCCGCGCCAACATGGGCTGGAAATTCCGTCACAACTCACTTTCCCACGCTGAAAACCTTCACAGAGATGAGGAACCAAGTTCTCTTTATGGGAAGTCATCTATAGTAGAAGTAAAAATGATAATACGGAGTCGTGGCATCCTCGTAGCCCAATATCAAACCACGACACAAGCCATCCAAGCCACCACACTTCGAATAAGGGCCAGGACACCATTATAAACATTACCTCTCTGGGAGTATATAACTCAAGCAAAAGTTAAGTCTCCAAGATAAAAAATAAGCCATGTAGGTTAATGGTAAAGCGTTGGTCGTCTGGCGCGACCGAGCCACCCCGACAGGGGTAGGCAGAGGGGATTTAACCTAGGCGAGGCTGATTTGCCTATCACGGACCACCGAAAATTACAAGTTCGAATCTTGTTCTTGTCCTGGCTATATATTTTTTTTTGGGGTTCTTCTTCTCTTCTGTTTTTTTTTTTTTTTTTTTTTTTTTCTTTCCAGTTGGTCTTGCTCGCGTTGGTTGGGCGTGAGGGGTGAGGGCGCGGCCCGTTTGCTTCTCTTCCCACAATGAATTTGATTCTTACATTTGTGGTTTCAGCCTATGTTAGTCCCCAGAAGCGGCTAAGCATTACGCAATGTTTGAAACGTCGAAAGAGAATATCTAACTTGAACATTGTGTGGGTTGGTATGTTCGAAGACTTAAGCAACACGAACTACTCTACGGCGGTTCCAGAAGTCGATAACATAATCACACAGAGATATAATGAGTCTCTATCAGGTGGTAACTGGAAATAAAAACTACATTCGACGTATACAACGGTCAGGTGATATAAAAGCAATGTGATCCTCGAGACAGCCACCAGCGAATGCATATCGACACACTCCTTTCTATCTAACTAAAGTTATTCCAGATGTCTATACATAACCAAATAAACCCAGTTCTAGCTCTTATACAGAGGTTCGCTCCTGTGTAGCCTTTAAGCTCCTTACAGTATCAGCCACGCTCTCGTGCAACGACCGATAATTGATCCCCAGCTCCTTGACAGATGCCGAATTATCAAACCCGTACTTCGGCCCGCCAGCCGGATACTGCCCATCCTTCAACGCCTCGCCAGTCGGCAACCCATCCCTCAGCTCCGGAAATTCCTTTCCAATAGCTTCGACAATCTCCACATTGCAAAAGCTGCCCGCAGTGAGGAAATACCGCTTTCCAGCCGTCTCGTCCTTCTCAACCGCAACAGCATGAGCCAACGCTGCGTCCCGCACATCAACCCAGAACTGACTCGCCGTCGGCGGGCACTTCTCCTTCGAAGCACCGGTCATAAAATCTCGCATCCGCTCGTTCGACGTGTTGACGTTGTCCAGCGATGTTAGCGACTCAGAGACCGGCCCAAAAATCAACGACGGATTCAGCACCGTCAACGTGAAACCGGGCTTCTCCTTCTCCATAAATGCCCACGCCTCTTTTTCCGCAAGCGCTTTACTCGTCCGGTATCCAGACTGGCCGTGCGCGTTCTCTGGGCTCTCAGCGTCATCCCAGGTAACGGGGTTCCAATCCGCCTCGGAATACTTCGACCCCGCGGGCTTCGCAGGGTTGAACATCGCGGCGAACGAGGAGGTAATCACGACACGCTTTACACTCGGCGCATACTGGTGCACAGATTTGAGAATCCCGACCGTCCCATTAACGGCGGGGTCGAACATGTCCTTTTTCGCATTTGTGATGCTATAGTGGAAGGGGCTTGCAGTGTGGACGACGGCTAAAAAGGGTGGTTCGGATTCGGAATCGTTGGAGCTGCGGACGGCGTCATCGAACGCATCGGCGGCTGCCATGTCCGGAACGATTTTGCATTTTAGTTGGTTGGGGGCGATGTGTGGGTATTGGGCGAGTAATGAGCGTGCTTTCTCCGCTGTTCGAACAGTTGTCACGATTGAGTGGCCGCGGGACAGCAAGGTGCCTATCAAGGCGTTGGCGAGAAAGCCGCTACCGCCTGTTACGAGGATGTGAACCATTTTGGACTTGTATGTGGGGGAACTGGTTTCTTGCAGCGAGATGGCGAAGTGGTTGCGGTCGAGTGCTTTGTCGTTTGGAGAGAAGAGCAAGAAGCTAAGGGCCACCTTGCGTTATATACCCCGTCGGCCCGACAGATCATCTTCGGTACTACCCTCTGTCATTACCGTTATGTCCGCTACGGGGTTATGTGGCTATCGCCGTGCGGCTCGGGGTGATAATTACCAACTTGGAGAGGAAGAATTCGGTCGGATGAGCCGCGGGATCTCTGCCGGAGATCCCGTCGAGCGACGTGGGCGTAGTCTCGGCTTGTGTTACATATGGGCACTAAAAAGGAAAAAAGCAATCATCTAATGGGTTGAAATCATTCTCGCCCCATTCTTCTTTTTGTTCTATATTTCTAATGTTGTTTTCCCCCCCAAGAAAAGCGTTCAACAACTTCAACAGGGCTTTCTGAAGGAAATACCCAGAGTACTAGTGAAAGGTAGACAGATCAATTGGTTCAAGTTTCTCGACAGCAGAAGCAAAATACAGAGACGCACCGATTGATACTTGACGACTCCGGGGGTCATCCGACGATGGGCGGGGCTACTGGATCCAACTTCAAGATCTTCCAGGATCTAGTCTCATTCATCAGGATATGCCGTGTTTGCCGGAAAAGTCTAGATTACAACTACTATATGATTCATGCGGAAGAGCTTCTACGGGTCATACTGGCGCTCGGAGGGATTGGTTTATCACGTTTCACTCTGGGACGTGGCCGATGAACCAGTACAGGGCGAGTGAGGCGATACCCTAACATGCCTCCAGTTGTAACTGAGAAGGCATTGGTAATTAGCAGCGGTGCAGCGAGGTGATGACACCGCCACAGCCGTTCCTATGCCATCGAACTTTCGAAAACAGCCTGTGTGGCCACTGACAATGCAGGAACCTCTTGAAAGTAGCGAACTGAAGGTAGGGAATCGATTTTTTTCGTTTTGTCTCATCGCAATACATCCATTTTGGCAGACATATCCTGACCGTAGGCTAGACCTCGCATTTTCCGAGTATCTCCGCTAATGTAATATGAACATAAAATCCCGAGAGAAAACCCTTTAAGCCGACTTGCTCTTCACGGCCTCACGACCCTTGCCAATGCGCTCGAGGATCTGCTCACGGTCCTTGTCAAGCTTGAGCTTGGTGATGACGACGTTCGAGGGGGCGAGGGGGATGGGGACGCTCTGGCCGTTGCTCTTCTCGCGGACGATACGCTCGACGTGGATGGCCCACTTCAGACGGTAGACGCTTGTGACCTTGCCCTCACGGCCCTTCTGGGAGCCCCTAAGCACGAGGATCTCGTCGTCGCGGCGGATGGGGATTGAGCGGACCTGTTCAGGATTTTTGCGTTAAAATTTGCCCTTGACCACGCTTCCTTGCTCTCGACTTCCAAACGGGTATCTTTTTCTCAACTGCGAATCGAACGTACATTGTACTTGGCCTGGAGCTCCTTGGAGAGGTGAGCGCTGAGGATAACACGACGCTCGCTGGAGGGGGCGTTGAAGTGCGCCTTGCGCGACTTCCGGCGCGAGGACGAGAGGCCTAGAGAGAAAATCGGTCCATCAGCATGATTTGTCCCAGTTGCGATTGAAGTAACATGGCGAGGAGAAGGCATCACGCACTGTGGTTAGTGGCACCCATGTTCAGACAGCCTCGTTGAGGGATCGTGATTGTCGAATGGTTGTCGTGACGGTCGGGAAGAATCTCTCCTCAATGTTCGTTTGGGAGCCGGAAATGTGGATTGTGCGTCACATGACCGTTGGCTCGTCTAGGGCTGCCACTTCGGATTTGATTGGACGCGGAATTATCCACTCATTCTGAGTCAGGTGACTTTACCATTGGCGGTGCAAACAAAGCAAACGTCGGCGGAATTTCGTTTTGGCTGCTCGTCTGGTTCAAACTTGTCTCCGAGCACTCCGCAGGTTGTTTGAGTGTTTGAGAAAACAATAAGAGCAGAATGGAGCTACTTGCTGGTGTCTTTCGCGCGAAGTGAGAAATCTGTTGAATCGGTAGTATCACAAGTGATGGTGCCTTCGGGATTGACTCGGCAAATTCCTTCGTGGTCTCGCGATACATATATATCGCGAGAGGGAACAGCTGCCAGTAATGAAAGTCATGGCAGCTCAATAGTTTTTCAGGCGCAATGCCTCATTTTTTTTTCTGTAAAATCTAGAATATTCCCCAATTCATTTTTTTTTTTCAAGCAACTATCGGCCAACTCCAGCGCGCTATCCATAACCCCTTCAACATCAAGCTCCTCCTTCAAAATTCCCATCTTAATCAACACCCCAACCGCCTCTCTCGTCCAACTCACGCAGTTTTCAACGTCCTCCGCCACCTTGCTCGGTAATGGAATCTCCCCCAGCTTCCTCCCGATTTCTTCAATCGTGAAAGAGCGAACATCAAGCTTCCCGACCACGGCCTTTACGAGAATTTGAAACGCAATATCCGGATCCTGATCGGTGCGTTTCCGGAATCGCCAGTCATTGCTCGCTTCTCCGGTGACCGCGTCAACGTATACGGAATCCGTGACGTCGAAGTGGGTGTGCTTTCCGTGGGAATCCTTGGGAGAGATGACGACTCCCCAATGGTACGCGGCGTAGTGGAGACGCTGGCGGTTCTCGCCCAGCGAGTTTTTGCCGCGGGGGTGTAGAGTTATAGAGATGCGGGGTTTATTTCTCATTTTTCTCTTATCAAAGTTCTATGATCTCGCATTATTATCGCGATGAGAGATGGTAACCGGGTTGCCAGAGTTGTGGTTGGAAGAAGGTCTTGGTGTTCGAGCGCGGTACCAAGATCCCCAGAGGTATTGGTCACAACCTAAGTTAAGTAGACCTCGCTGCATCACAAAGACATAGAAAAGCTACCTACAATTTACCCCGTTCCCGTATTTCCTCCAAAAACACATGATCCATTGGGATGGGAGGCAACTCTTGCAAAGCATCATCAACCAAGCTGAGCACATCTCCTGCACACCCATACGCCAAACTCCAGCCCGCACCACCGTGTCCATAGCTGTGCACGATTCGACTCGGCAGGTCGCCATTACTATGCCTGCGGAGCTCCCTCTCAACACGAACGTTCCGTTCCCGAAACGGACGTAATCCCTGCGCAAGCGGATACTCGGGGTCTAGTCGCGCATTTTTCAACATGGGCAGGAAAGATTCGCAGCGAGCGCGCATCCTCTGGATAACCGGTGATTCCAGCGAGAGCTCCAGCTCCCACTTGTGAGGCTCGGTTATCCCACCTAGAACGAGGATATTATCGTTTCGGGGCACAAGGAATATAATCTCATTCGACGACGGCAAAGTCGAGTCCGGATTTTGATCGGAGCCGGCTGGAACAACCAGCGCAGTCTCGATTTTGGGGAAACAATTTCCGTCATTGAGCAGACGGAGAAGAGCGCCACGGATTGGATAGCATGTTGTATCGCAGGCGAGGGTTGAAGCGCCTAATCCCGTGGCGTTGATTATTGCGTCAGCGCTGAAACATGCACGTAGCTCCGGTTCCTTCGTGAATAGGTCGCCTGATATGATGTGTGTCTGGAGCACGGCGCCCTTTTTCTGGACGAGTGATGTGAGCCAGCTCATGCAGGTGTCTGTGTCTATGACCGGGGAGAGAACCTCAAAGGCGTCGACGATACCATAGGCTGGATTGATTCCATTTCTGCGCATAAGACCTGGATTATGGATGAGCCCACAGACCCCGTCCCTTCTCATCCCCCGAACCTTTGCCTGCACATCCACGTCCTGCGCGATATTGTGCGTGAAGAAAAAGTCCGCTGGTTTCATTCTTACCCCTGCAGTCTCAGACAAAGCAGGATTGCTTGCGATGGCGCTCCAAATGTGATAGCTGACCATGCACCAGCGCTTGGAATTAGTGAGGGATATGGCGTCGGTGTGGTGGCCACAAACTGCAGGTGGGTATTCCCATAGTGCACCCGCGATTTGAGAGGTGAGGCGCGGCTTGGTGGTCTGTGAGGCCCATTCTTTCGATACGATGGTTACTTTGTAGCCCTTGTCGAGGAGAGCCCAGGCTGCTGTGAGGCCAATAACACCGCCGCCGATGATGAGAATGTGGGCGGAGCTCGGTGAGGGTGGGTGGAGGGGTGCATCCTCCGGAGAAATATCTTTCCAAAGCACGAGAGAAGCCATAGTAAGTGTTCTTGATCATGACATACACACGTGTGATAGAGATATATCCTATATCCTCGATGAACTCTGATGTTCTACGGTTATGGGAGAGAGTTCTATTGATGCTATGGACTGACAATAAGATTAACAATAAGCTTCCGAACTTCGAATTTCATAGAGAACAATAAGAATCGTCCCTTTGTGGATATTGTACTCCAGCAATTTAGTCAATGAGAAGGATTGTTAGTATGCTTCAGTATTAAATTTATGCAGAGCGTTGGGGTCGCAAGATTGTCGAGGCACGTGTGTTGGATGAGATCATCTCGATCGACGAGCATTGAGATGCAACACGGGATACCTACATAATCCGCTGTGCTGGGAATGACATTATCGGGTCATTTGGGACTTGGGCTAGGCAGATAATAGTAGTAGAGAAGACGTCAGACGCAGACGGATGGATGGCTTGGAATCTG
Source organism: Aspergillus baeticus (assembly GCA_027569055.1). Taxonomy (NCBI): domain Eukaryota; kingdom Fungi; phylum Ascomycota; class Eurotiomycetes; order Eurotiales; family Aspergillaceae; genus Aspergillus; species Aspergillus baeticus. Next base: position 363,355 of record JAPDEI010000004.1, read on the forward strand.
GCTCTGTTTGTTGATCAGCGCTGGACCAGCGCCGTTTGTGATGTCATCGCCGTTGGGATGCTTAAATATCCCCAGCATGGGATGAGATGGTTTTAAAACAAGTAACACATTCTCAAAGTCAAGGCGAATACTTCTACTGCGCTCCAGACTCCTCACCTGCTTCTCTCCTCGGAAAAAAGTACCAAAATGCCAGCCATCTATGAGCGCATTTCGTCAGACCTGGTCGCCCAGGAACGCACTCTATGGACGACCCTAACTTCGGCCGACCCGGCGCCGGAACTTGAGCGATTTACCCACCCCGAAGGAATCTACCTCTTCCCCAAGAAGGACATCGTTACCGTGGAAAAGCTCCAAGAGGCTTTCAGTAAGCCGTTTCATCGATTCGACGAGTACAATTTGGAGGATGTGCGAGTGATTGTGATTGATCTGATGGCGGGCACTGTGACGTATCGCATCCGGGCCAGGCGTGACAACAACCACTACAACGCCACCGGCTCGACAACTTGGGGGCAGGGCTCGGATGGCGAATGGCGCTTGATTTCGCACCAGGAAACGCTTCTGTAATGGTATCTTTTAAAGTTTTTCATGTGTCATTTATGATTTAACGGTTTCAACGGTTTTTTTGAGAGCGTGATGTGTCACTTTCTTTTTTCTGCATTATTCGGTCCTCGGCTGAAACGAACCAGCGGACGCTAAAGTTCTGACATCCCGAGTTTTCTCCACTATTGCCGAAGCTATTTTTTAGCTATTTTTTTAGCTATTTTAATGATCTTGCAGTCTCGATTTGATTCTTCAGACTTTTTTTTTCTTTCTTCAGCGTAAGCTATGATAAATCATGCGGCTGCAAAAAGATAGCGAGCCCTGGGATGGGTTTGTCCTGCCGGTCTCCATCCCTGATCCCTCTACCCGGACCCGGAACGTCCTTATCGTTGGTGCCGGTATCGCCGGCATAGCGAGTGCTCTGGCCTTGGCACACGAGCTCAAACCTCACGAACCTAACCTCCAGATCACCATCTTCGAGCGCCATGAAGTGCTATCTACCTCCGGTGGCGCGATAAACCTCACCCCTGTTGCCCAACGGCACCTTGATCGACTCGGTGTGCTATCCGAGCTGGACCGACAAGGTGCCGACGGCGGCGCGGACGTCGACTCCATTGAGCTCTTCTCTAGCCGTTCTGGGCGCTCCCTTGGCTCAATTGACTTCACGGACGGCAACGGAAATGGTGTTAACGGCTACAAGGGACGCCGAGTGATGCGAATTGTTCTCTCGCTCGCCATGCTCTCTGTCGTCGAACGCCACCCCAACATGCGCATCGTGTACGGGAAGAAGCTCGCCCGCGTCTCAGAAAGCCTCGATGGCCAAACGGTCCTCCACTTCGAAGACAACACCTCCGCTACAGGCGACCTCGTCCTAGGATGCGACGGCGTTCATTCCGCCCTTCGAACCTCTTACGTCGATCCCTCTCGACCCTCCGAATACACAGGCCTTTCGTTCCTTCAGACAACAATCGACACACCCCCTCCACCACCTCTAAAATCCCACTCTGCACGTAACAGTACCAGCCGACCTAGCACGAGTAATAGCACAAACGGTAGCGCGCATAGCTACAGCATTCGGAGCCTCCGCAAATCTTCGAACCTCACAGCACATATCAGCTCCTCCACACCTAACATCCCCTTGGACCCCTCCTCACCTTCCCAACTCCCAACGATGCGCCCTCCACCTTTCCAAACAACCGGCCTTGCTATTTCCCGCCACGGCGACCTCCTCGGCAGCTACTGCGACCGCTCCCATTCGACTCTTTTCCTCGCCGCTATTGTCCAGATCAACGAATCCCTTCTCTCGCGCTACCGCATTGATGCCTCCCCGTCCGCCTCAAGCGCTTCTTCCTCTCCCTCACAAAACCTTACACCATCCCACGTCGACGAAACCCGCCGCCGCCTGGCCATTCAAGCAGCCATCCAAGGCGAGATCCACTCCCGCTTCAGCCACGCAGGTCATCCATGGATCCGGGATGTCGCGAACCTAAAGACAAACTGGATGCTCTACCCCGTATACCAAGTCCGCCCTGGAGGTAGATGGTCTAGGGGCAAAGTCATCCTGCTCGGTGATGCAGCTCATGCGGTTAGTTCCCCTCATCCACGCCTCCCATACCTCCCCTTCCCTTGCCTACCTACCACAACAACAAACTAACAAGGTCTAACCAGATGCCACCTCGCGACGAATCTGCCGCCTACGCGCTGGACGACGCAATCATGTTCTCTCGAATCCTCGCACACCACCGCGATGAATCCCTCCCGGAAGTCTTCGCCAGATACGAGGCCGTGCGGCGGGCCGCAGTTGAAGAGGCGTTCTCAGAGGCTGGTCGGATGTGGAACACGCATCGCGATATGGGCTTCCTTGAGGGCCGGTGGAAGGAGTGGACGATGCCGTGGGTGCTCTGGAAGACTCGCGGGGCACGGAATGCGGCGTGGACATTTGATGCTTATGATGTTTGAGCGTATATACCTAGATACTTTGTTTATAATAGATAGAAGGGAAGAATTCTGTTATATGGATGGGATGGTAGATGGGTCAGGGAATGTTAATGTTTAATGTACAAATAGATATTGGTTGCAAGGGCTTGGGTTGATAGCGGGTCTTGTTGGGTTGTTTCTTAGGTTTGGTTTTTTTTTTTGGGGGGGGGGGAACTACTTACAAGGTACACGATAATAGATAGGTATGTTCTTGATGTGATACAAAACTAGGCTAGCTAGTTGGATTATATACACAGCTATCAGTCTATCTCAGCACTGCTCTATCAAAAGGGAGAGCAAAGTTAGTCAAAGTGAAGAAAAGAAAAAAAAAAAAGCTTGCTTAAAAAGTAAGAGTCTGTCCAGCAGTTCCCACAACGGCGGCCTTGACGTTGTCAGGGCCGAGAGCAGTGAACTCGTAATCGACGCTGGTGAGGGTACCCTCGAGGGCATCAGCAGTGGCGTCACCAAAGTCGTTGTCGCGTTGGACGGCGTATCCCTCGTCGGTGGAGTAGAGAGCCTTCTTGCCGTCGACCCAGACATTGGACTCGACGAGGACCTGGGCGCCCTTGCGGGTGTTGATGCCGTCGCTGACGTTCTCGTAGTAGTTGTTGTAGAGGTGGCCAGTTCCGAAGCGGATTGAGGGACCACGCGAGTTGATGTTGGACCAGTAGTTGTTGGCGTAGGTGATGTGGAGCTTGCCAGAGTCCTCATCCTCGTTGCTATCGGAGTGGCCGACCAGAGAGGCCTTCCAGTGGTCGTGGATGTAGCTGTTGGAGACGGTGATGTAGTCCGAGGCGCGTTTGAACTGTGAATCGTCAGCTTTTCTTTCCTCCGTCTTCATGCCGGGCCGGTAGGTGACTTACATCAAGGAGACCGTCGTAGTAGTCCTTGTCGTGGTCACGGTCGGAGGAGACATCAACGTGGTCGATCCAGATATTGGTGGAGTATTCTAATTCATCAGTATCTTTCTGTTAAGCCCTAAAATCATGAACAACGTACCAGCAGCAATGGCGTCGCCGTTCTCAGCGAGGACGTTCTTCACGCCAAGGTTGCGGACGATGACGTTCTCGGCCTTCTTGATGTTGACACCGAAGCCGTCTAGGACAGCGCTAGAGTCCGCACCGAGGATGCTGGTATTGCTGCCAACGGTGGCCGACTTGGCGCTCTCGGTGATGGGGCCGCTAACGATGACGATCTTGGGCTCATCACCGGCAACGGCGGCAGTGAACTCGGCATACGAGGCAACGGTGGTGGTGGTACCGCCGGCACCGCCGGTAGTGCCTCCGTTCAAGCTGGCGTAACCAAACGCGGTATCGTCGGAGGCGCGCTTCGCACAGGGAGTCGGAGCTGCAAGGGCCGGCCCGAGGCAGCTAGCGACAGTGAGGAGGAACTTGAGAGACATTCTAAACAGAGACTTTATGTTGAAAAGAGGGTAATGAAGGTAAGTCTAAGGAAAACAAACAAAGAGAGTGTATGAAAAACGATTGACAGGCTTGCTGTTGGAGAAAGAACGGACAGCGAGTCCGACCTGGGTCTTTATATAGGCCTCCCAAGTCTCACATCATCCCACCGGAGTCATCATAGCCCAGGAACTGAAACCATCAACGCCTTGGCCTCCTGAACGCGGATGGAGGAGCCAGCCAAGGTTCTCCGGAACTGTTCCAGAATCGTGCGAGGGTTAGGGCATTTCGTGATCCGTCACAATAAGACTGTGGTTCGTTAACGCTAGGAGATGAGGCTTGCCAAGACCCTTAATTACTTTCAAACAAGAGAGGATCCTAGCGAATATTTAGTGCTTGGCGCCTTAATCGACGTGAATAATCGCTTGATTTAAAGTGATTTAAGTGAGACTGGAGAACTTCCACTAACGAGGGTAGCTTGTTTCATGACCGCTCTGCCAAGGAACCAGGGGGGAAGCGGAGGTTCTTCAGACTCGGATAACCAAAGTTCGGCGGCGGAGAGATTTGCGGTGGCATCCGACAGGTGGAAATGAGCAACTGTCATTTGTTTTGTGTAAGAGCTTCGCTTCAAGGTTGGGATCGGCCAATATCCTTCCCAAGAGCATACGGAGCCGAACTCACGCACGATCAGCCCTGTAGGAATGCCCAGAAATCCTGGGCACAAGGAAAAAGATCTTCCATGAATGCGAGGCTGCTTGCACCATTAGTGATGCAATTGTCAACATAATGGTTGCCATATTCAAATATATCCCCTGTTGCTTGCGTGGTCTCTGTATTAAGTGCGGAGTCGGTGGATATTAGAGGAGTCGTCAGAACGCATCCACTGTAGCAAGAACCCTTGGGAGTGTTCAGGGATAGAGGGTCTTTGTGATAGAATGTTTCACTTACGAGTCAGTTATCCCGAAGCAACTGTCGTAATTCCAGCCTGAGTTTAGATGACACAATACATATACCAAGGCTCAGTTCGCCGCAATGACAGCTTCGCTTCTATACCGGAGCTTAGGCCCCATCAAATCTCTGGCACCGATGCAAAGTCCAGCTTCAAGCACTGAGGGGCTGATGCTCCGATGTAGCCCCGTGTTGAGACCTAGTCTGTCGAACACATTCGGACACAAGCGGTAAAAATTATGCGGTCCTCAAGTCTGATTCAAATACGTGGCCGATGGCCAATGCCTTAGCTGGAGTATTTAGTACGTTGCCATATCCACTCACAACCGTCAGTGGCCGCCGAGGCTGTTGCCAGCGTTCGAACGGGCGGAGTTAACGTGGGATCCTGAAATAGACCGCCAAGGAGCGAATGAAGAGAATATATTAGCCGCTGAGAGCTGGAGCATAAGGTACCCATGCTGACTAGGAAACCACTATAACGAGATTGTCAGCTCAGCTTTGTGCTGGACAAGCATGGTCTGCATGCCATGGACAAGATTATGTTGATGTCTAGGTGGGACGGAAGTGTTCGCCGGAAGTCAAATCTGCCACTCAGCCTAGTATTCGTACTCTCCTCGTCTGTCACCTACCTTTGAGATTCTTGCATTTGATTTGTACATCTCTGAATAGCCTATTTATGCAGCTATGTTATATACATCATGAATGCTAAACGCAGAATCTTCCTCTTTACATCAAGGACTGGAATGGCAGCATGTCAGTGTTGGACCCTAAGCAATTGTGGAGGGTCATGAACGATCGAAGCTGTCCCTTGAAATTACTTGGATGAATTCAAGAGGCTTATGTGACACTGCGCTCAGGATCCATACTTTCGACTGTTCAATATGCTAAAGACTGTGTAAGTGATGATGCTAGCATTTCAGACTCCTTCGGAAATCGCTGTCGATCTGAAAGCACCTGCTAATTGAACAGTGATGCCTGCAGGTGATACCACGAGTATGACCACAACTCCTACTGCCGATCACTGTTCTTAGCACCGCCTTAGCTCAGTGCTGGATTTATACAACTTAACCATCAAACGCGTGCGGCAGGGAGAGAGGTTCCAGAGGGATGGATGGCTGGCGCGCTATCTCTAGGATATCCATCCTTCTTATAATCGTCCTGCTATTCCCGCTTTGTACCAGGCAGGAATAATAATTGGCTAGAGAGGCGCAAAAGCCTGTTTACAATGCCTGCTTTGCTGTTGCTGCGTCCTTGCATATTAGCAACTACCCCGCTCCTAAAGAATGCGCTTTGACCTGCTAAGGAATCTCAAGTCCAAGTGTCAGCCAATGTTCTGGGCAACAGCAATTCATCGCAGTTTGTGCCTGCTGTACTTATCTTGCACTATTATTGTCTTATACAGTGAAAGTAAGATAGTGCGCTTCTGGGGATATGCAGTTCCATGACAAACTCGGGCTTTGTTTTAGATTCGCTGAGTAGTTGTTGAAGCAAATACGGACCGGTATTAAATAACCCCCAAAAATACTACGGCTATTCGGGAGTCCCCACGAGACCAGAATAATAAGGCTCCCACGTTCAGAAAGCAAGGATAGTTACGGAAGTAAGTTTAAGGTTCGCCAACTTAAGTTAGACGACCACCCCAGGGCTGGGTGAAATATAACTAAAATGCAAACAGTTGCTTTTTTGCGTTGGGCAGAAGAATCGGCTCACCAGAGGGGCTAAGATGATTGAAATTGTATCTTTAATTTACTTCAGGTGGATGCGGAGAGTGGCGAAGCATGTTACGCCAGTGGTCTATACCGAACCACGTATTATATGCCATCGGGCACCAAAACTCTTCACCCAAAGCCCCTCCACCTCCGCGAAATATGCCTTGTTAAAGTCGGACACAGCCTGCGCTCTGCCTTTTATCTCCATAGGTATGAATAGTTAAATATAAATATTCGTTGGGATATTGCAAAGGGACAACACGAATACCTTAAAGGCAAATGTATGTGACCTGCGCTGGAAGATTTTCTTACTGCTAATATATTAACCTGATATTCAGATATCTATGGATAAACTTGTGAAGTTTCTCCCTGGCGCAAAGTGGCGTCCAAAAGGTCAACATACATTCATTTGCGACGACGAACACCTCAAGCCTATATTATACGAAGTTTCATCCGAACTACCCGTGTATCTACAGGGCTTCGGACTACAAGTTTGGAAAACAACAGGAAGTGGGAGTGTAGAAAAGGGAGCTTATATAATACCAGTTGAAGGAACAACTCAAGTCCTCGAGGGTCCTGCGCTTAATCGTGGATCAGAACCCTACCACTGTAAAAGTGCAACCATTATATCAGGCTCGCTTTCCTACGTTCTTGCATCGCCTCCTAGTAATAAAGAGGTTGAAAGCGACGCATAGTCCGGATTCGGATGGCAGGGGTAGGGTAACGGAATAATTTACAATGGATGTATCGAGTTGATATAGCAAAATGAAATTTTGCCGCGCAATATTTTGTTAAGGATATATTATAATCATGATGCTTTACTGCACGTAGCCAAATTAGGATTCCTCAATGCATCCTGAGTGTGATTAGGGCTTATCCGATCTTGCTGACCATCCGGGGTGGTTATTATGTCTCTTTGATCTGTCAAACCGGCCGTGGATCCCGACCCCCGACCCCCGACCCCCGACCCTGACCATATCTCAAGCAAACTAGTTCTGTTGTTGAAATACTCTCCAACTCGAGGTACATCGTATCGCCACATTTTATACAGTGTTCATCAGTTCCAGTCTAACAGCTCGTTGAGACCGAGCACAATTGGAGTGGGCTAGTCTTCACAGCCAGTTCGGGGCCGTGGAGGATGCCTTGCCTCAGGCACAGGCCACCTGGGACCCTGTCACTAGATACCATGTGGGGATCTGAGCATTTTAAAGCTGACAGGGGTATTGCGAAATGAAGCACCAAGGACATTAGAGCTGTCTTAGAACTGGGTAAGAATCCTACCAGGTTTAATTCGGATTGAGGCAAAGTCCCCTAAGGCAACTAGGGTTTTCATAACCAGAGTTGAGTGCTAAAAATACATGTATGCTATTACAGACATTATGAAGAAAAGAGGGTATTATTGTCGAGGGATCGACATTGAAACTCCTGCGAGAAAAGCCGCCTTGAACCTCCGAACACATCAACCAGGCAATCAAGCCATGCGCCAGCCTGCCAATGGCTACCGGTCAAGAAGAACAATGGTAGGTTGATGATTACTGATCCGCGAGTACTTCGCCTGCAACCTGTTGTCCTATAATAACCACCGCAACCGCAATCTAAGCGAGCACCGTCAGCGTGTCTCTTCGTTGGTCAAAAACACGATGGATAGGTCGATGACGCACCAGAGCCAAGTCCACACTCCTGGCAACTCGGATAGTCCACATTGGCCGAAAACGGAACGGCGGCTTCTGCCCCTGCGCTAGTATCTCGGGATTCGTGACTCGACTAAACACGGCCAAGGCCTGGTTGTCTACCGTAGCCACATGAACAAGATTATCGACATCTAGTGCAAGGATCTCCATGACCGTTTCTTCCTGATAACTCGATGACTGCGTACTTGAGCGCGAAAGAAAATTCTGATGTCTATATTTTTGTGTAGGCCTCGATTCCAAAGGCCTGCACGCATTTCGAAACCGCATTACAACCCTGGGGGACTGCACGGCCACACGACACTTGGCTGAGAGGATGGTTGCGCTGTTCGCCACGGAGCCTGGCAACTTCAATTCCAATATAGAGGAATCATACCACCGACTTCGGAGTTCAAAGAGAGCGAACCCTGATGCGTCGCGAAAAACACGGCGTTGGGCGAGACCCCATGGGTGACCGTGAACTGTGAAGAGTGTGGTCCCATTCTGGGTAGTGATGGTATAGTCGAGCAGATGCCATGGCTCGGGGTTATTCCGGACAGTAATGACGGTTTCTGGCTCGGCTGTTGCAATTGTCTCAGGGCGGATTGCTATTGGCCATCGAGGCTGAATTGGAGAAGGCTGTTGGAAGAACGCCATACATGATCTGTTGCGAGCGACATTGGGACAGAGAAGGGCTAATGATAGGGAATGAGTTCTTGATATTTAACTCCATTCTGATTCATCTTCTCTGGTACTAATTAGCGGTGTTGCATCGAGAGCTTGACCGTGACATTGTCGTTCCGGCAAGGCAGAGAATGATTCTGCCTAGGAGGGTTGATGAGGTTGGTGCGGATAGCGTCGTGATTGGATGGTTCGCGTCTGGGGCGTTCAGGGGATCGCTACCGTGAAACAAATAAGGCTGTGCGATTGTCCATGTGAGTTTATTGACCACTCTCCTTTCTTGCGAGCTTTGACAGTCCTTTGTTGAACGAACGTATCATCTAATTTGAACATAGAAGTATAGAGCGGGTCTTCGGTCACCAATACGATGCCCACCGACTATTTCCCTCAACCACCCTGACGAACTCTTTTCCGATGACTTCGTCGGCACGTTCGGATGGATGCAATTCATCATACCATAGGTAGGATGCCGGATTGTCCTGCAGAGTGCAGTTCCCCCCGTCCATACTACAGTGGCGCACATAACCTGTGACATTTGCTGGCTCGTCCAGGTACTCGATCGGGTTGTAATAAATATCGGAGATCTTCACTGTCAGCAAACTGCCAAACGCAATAATAAAATGAACCAATACAAAAAGTGGGGTCGAAGAAGAAAAGCAGAGGGAAGGAAGCTCACCAAGCCGTACAGGTCCATTACAGCCAGCTGCGCCCCTCTGTACCGATGCACAATCAAGGCCTCGAACGGAGTCTTATATCTAAATACGTCGTTGATGGTGACCACTGTTTCCCACATTCGATAGCTAATCTCTGTGATATTGGCCCTCTTATCCGGATAGCCCGGCGTCGCAGCCAATCCATCGTGCTCAGGAGTCGCATACTGCGGGGACAGTTGCAATGGCGCGAGGTTCATGATCACGAAGTACCGGCCTCCGTTCGCGTACACTTTGTCCAAGGCTTGGTAGACACACTCGATATAATTAGGAATCGTGGTGCCGGCGACCTGCGAGTCTGTGAGGAAAGCGTTGTTCCCCACATCGTTGGTGCCAATCCACATGGCGTACACCGTCTCATTTTGTCGGATATCCATAAACTTAGTTCCAGTGGATGTGATATGTTTGCTATCTGCGATATACGCGGGAATCTCATACTCCAGAACAGAGGGGAAGGGAGCGTTGATCAGCTCGTACGTTCGTGGGGTGATATTATTTGAGCACACCGCACCGCTGACAGCGTAATTGTATCGTTTCACCTCCTTGTTCCGCGATGCGAAGTATCCCCAGTTATATCCCCCGGAATATGTGTGGTTGCTCTGATGATAGTTAATCAGGATGCTTCATTTGCGAGCTGCATGAGACCAAGAATAGATCTTACAACTGGCTGTTCCCACCCAACCGGCGGTGCCTCGCCATTGTGTTCCACAAAATATTGCAATCTCGCATCGTCGGTATAGCTATTCCCAAAGGTGACTAGAGCTTTCCATTGCTTTGGCCCCCAATTGTGGGATGGAGCGGCAAGTGCTGCGCCCACGAGGAGGAGCAGAATACCCGAAATGCTCCGCAGCAAACTCATCTCGACTCAATTGCTTTTCGACCTTGGCGAATCCAAAGAATCAAAACCCTGCCTTTAAGGGGCCCTTTCCGATTTTATTCCTTAAAAATGCTGTGCGCACGGGAGAAAACTATCGGGTCCGGTTGTCGATCCCCAATAGATATACGCGGACGATCTCACCAAAAATGGCGATCTAGGCGGGAAGAACAAAGCAGGCTTTGTTCTGAAATTGCCTCTTCTTCCCCCGCATGTTCTTGGAGAAAAAATGACTACATCCAGGTCTACAATCAAGGTTCGCAGTTGTTATCTTCCTGTGTGATTCTGGGTTCTTCTTCATCATTGGTGCGGGCTTTCTTCAGCGGCATTGAAAAACAACGCCTTAACGATCCCTTGAATTTTCTCGAACGCCTATGGAGAAGCTATAGTTTGTTTCGCGTGAGGCAGACCATTGAGTCTACCGAGGCATAATATTTTCCCTGAGTTCGAGATGTTAGAATTGCAACAACCGTCCCCAATATATGCGTCTTACTCTTGGAGCGACCACTGCGCAGACACAACACTCCATTTTATGTCAGTATAGCTGCTGATCACTGGCTAAAAGCGACGCTATATGGAATACTAGGGGCTCAACAGGCGTTCTACACCGCACGGTGGAGGTGCTGTCATTACCGTGATGTATCATTGTACCTTTGAGCAAAGTTTATTAGCTAACACCAAGGTTGCAACTCGCAGGCATCTCTTCACAGGGCTCATAACTTCAATTGAAGCAGTATGAAGGCGGACATGGGTGCTAGGTACTGTCCGACTTGTGTCTCTCTCTTATAACTGCAATAGCCTCATGGCTATCTACGAATGAAGGAACCGCTCTGCCAACATGAAGTGGTGGGCGGTTTTAATTTCCGCCCCTTCGAGCCGGAAATCTTCTCCGAAACAACTTAAAATCATCAAGCAAGCTTGACCAGGTGGGCCAATATTGGTACCATGGGCACCAGTGCCGATCAGGGCAGGACAGCTCCGTGTGCGTATCCGTGATGACAGACCAGCGTATGCAGACAAGTCAGAACAAGACACGCATTTTTAATGAGGTAGGCCCCATGGCATAGCACATTTTAATCCACTCTAGATAGCATCTTAAGTAGTAAGTACCGTTTGTCGCGAAAGTTCACATTAGCCAACCATCATCAATGTCATATATCTAGGTATAGGCAGGTAAGATTGATACACGGCCGAGGTGGGTCCTCGCCCTCTGGTATTAACATCCTCTAAGCCGCTATACTGGTCGGAGAGTGTCGCATTTTGGACCATAGGAAGGGAACGTCTTCCTTACTGGACAGGCTGAGCTATTGCCGACAAGGAAACACTTTCCTTCTCTACGTCCGCCGGTCTGACTGTGCTAACAATCGCTCAGCGTACTTCGGCTGAACAAGACACAAGGACCATTATCTTTACGGCATTTAGCCCTAACACTGAACAACTCATGGAAGGCGCTGGCGCTTCGGGAAGGGCTTCAGCCGCGCCTTTCCCATTTCCTAATCATAAACTCTTTTTCATCCTGAGCTTATCCTTCGAGATGACTTGCATAGGGACACAGAACTAGGGCACCATATATCGTCAAACGTCTGACTTAAGAAGATCTTGTTATTGGGGCTCCGTCTTCCTGGGATCTAAGAGCGATGGATGATCTCTCTTAAACCTAGGGTTACTAGGGCTACAATGCAGGGGGCCGGGCTTTCAACATGTTTCACATACCGGTTGGCCCTAATGAGTCGTGACACCGTATTCCTGATTTGGACTCGTGCTCTTCTCTCGTTTCATGTCTTGACAGCCCGTATAGATCTAGATGAGGTGGGAACCCGAGGTGTCACTTTTCAACTTCTCCCATAGTTTTCATTCGGTCTTCCACTATCTTAAATTCATGGACCTGGCTGTATTGTGCAGACAAAAGTGGAACGAGCTAAAGACAGGCTTTCGCCTACACTCAGACGTCAATGCGGCCCCTCAATGTAGGCTCGGAGTATTAGGTTCGACTCGGAACAGTCGGGAAGAATGATGAAGATCATAGTAGAGTATCAAATGCTTCAGTAGTTCGCTAATATCATATTATGTATATTTACATCCCTCGCATGTAACATGTCCTTCCTATTACCATCAGTTTTCCCCGTTCTTCAGCAGATACCTCGTAGGAAGAGCCGGTCAGTCATATCATTGAAGTTCTTGGGGTTCTTGCCGTCGGGAATCAGGTAACTCGTGAGTAACTTGTGGTTCGACATGTCCCTGCGACTTGAAATACCCGGCTGCCGCGTCCGCACCTACGGGAACTTGTTGGTAGAGACCGTCCGATCCTGGCTGGGAAGAGTAACCAGCATCACTCGTCACTTGAGCCACAGGAGCTTGGTATCCAGCTGGCGCCTTTGGGCCCCCATATGCTTCGCCTGCGGCAGCCTTGCGCCGTCTCCGCAGCAGGAAGAATACACCAACAATGATACCTACCACTAACGGGATACCGACACCTAGACCGACACCGAGGCCAACGCCGAGGTTGCTATTTGATGAGCCGCTGTCAGAGCCGCCGCCATCGGTAGGGGTTGGTGTTGTGGTGGTGGTGGTAGTGGAGGTATGTGTAGACGTTGAGGTAGAAGTAGTAGTGGTCGTAGTAGTCGTGGGATCGCCGGTGATGGTTGCGACGATGCTTACGGGGCCGAGTGAGAATACCTCAGTCGAGTTGGAGCAGGAGCAGCCGCCGAATCCATAACAGCAGAAGGTTCCCCGGTCGCAAGGCTGAACACCAACTCCTCCGCCTGTAGCAGGTCGAGAATTAATATTCAACTAGGGAAAATGACAATTCCAACATCAACATACCCGCTAAACACTCAGTTGGGCAAGTTGAAACACCCCCGTCAGTCCAGTTCTGTACTGTGCAGCCGCTGATAAAATAGGGGGTGATTGTGTCTTCAGCTTGCGTACTGTTGGCGGCGCATAATCCGTTGCTGGCACATAGATATCCGAGAGAGCAGCACTGCGAGGGGTTTCCGTCATCTGAACACGGGTATAGACCCTCGTCTTGATTCCCGATGGTGTTAAAGCAATCCGTCATGTTGTATATAGGGTCTGTGGGGTACTTCCAACACTTGTGGAGAGTAGAGAATTGCGGAAACAAGAATGGGAGAGGGTCGAAAAATATAAACTCAAGAAAATTTGGGGGCCGGCGGCTCGTCAGCGCTATGAAGAATTAACCTCGAGCTAGTCCTATCTGACAGTCTTGTGCTGGAAATTCTAATTCTCTGAGGCTCATCCAAGCCTGATTTTGACAGCACAGGACGCCTAAGCTGATGGATTGGGACAAAATATGGAGACACAACAAATTAGTTCTCGACATGAGTGGCAGGCTCGTGAGACTACTGTCCGCTAGCCGCCGGGAACGGGTCGTATCAAGAAAGATGATTGGTTATCACAAGTTCGTCCAGTATCGTGTCCCTTTGCCAATTATCCTGCAATCTGCTTCGCGAATAGGAGACCTTAGAGCCTCTGCATGGCGCAACTCTTCATCAATGCGAATTCTCATTTATCTCCAACAAGCCTTGCCGTTGGGTTTGTCAGCTGAGAAACTCGTTCTGTGTGTTCGCTCGAAAGGGAAATCAACCCGAAAATCAGCTCCGTATTAAAAGTTTCAGTCCCCTGCGAGCACCACCAGAGGCCGCGAAGTGCGAATCTCGAAGAACTTGTTCTCGCTGTTATCCCCAGGTTTCTTTCGACTGATCGTCGCTTCCTGGTCTTTATTAATACTCCCTGATTGTTGCTCTCGTTGTGCCAGACATCTGGAAACATTCACGTTCAATAGACTGTTAAGATCGAGGCAATGCACCAAGTCGATCCAATCGCATTCCTCTTGGAAACTTCACCATTCTTTCGCAGCTATGTTAGAGATTTTGGCCTTCGTTGGCCAGTCTTCATATTTCTCGGGCCTCTGGCCAGGAATGGCCATACGGCTTGCTTTGCTCGAGTTGAACAAACCACGAACAAGGAAACTGAACTCGACGTAGGAGGTATAGATGTCGCGCGAGATCATATTTCAGAGTCGTCGCCCATTATCAAAAGGTGGGTTGGTCGATATGGTTCCTGAGAGTAGGTGGTCATGAAGGGGTATTTCCTTCGTACTGCTATCCGTCTCGCACGCAGGAAATCTCGATTCCGAGTCTACTCCAAGCATCTTCGTGCAAATACTGTTCGAACAGAGGGTAATGTAGCCTAGTAAAGCCTGTGCATCAATATTCTTTCAAATTAGGTGAATAAGAGAGTTCTTACTTCGCGGCTCAAGTACTACAAGGAGTTCCTACTGGGTAACTCTGAGACAGAACATGCGCTTCATCGATTTTAGGATCTGGGGTTGGCATTTTCTTAAGCCATTGCATGGCTTTGTTCAATGCCATCCACAAGGCAGTTTGTAAGGTTGTTCTTGAAATATTTGCTCCCGAGCCGGTGCCTAACATATCTTTCCCCATTTCAAGAGTGAAGAAATTGGGTTCATTTTACCGTCAGAAACATATGGGTACATAATTGAACATAATTCCTCAAGGGCTGAGGGAAGGGGGTTTTAGCTTGGTTGACCCAGCCGCATCTCACTGCAAGCCTGCAGGTCTTCCAACAATTCTAGCCTTTCGCCAGCATTGAGGAAAACAATTGAGCCACCAACTCCCCAACTGCGCGAAGGAATGTGCGAAGGAATGAACGGTAGAGTGGCGAGTGCGTTCTACTTCGATATTTCTGTTTCGGGGTCTTTCGTAGCTCTCAATTCCGCAAAGGCCTTAAGAAATGGCAGCTGTGTAGAAGTGAAGGGAAGCCCGTTCAATAATTGAAAGCGTTCTATCAGGTATCATGGTAACTTTCATCGCCCGACTGGGCCATATCGGTTAACAACCCTCTCGACTAGACCAGTCTCATGATTATCCGATATCGCCCCCAGGTTGAATCCGCAATGCGGGGAGAGTGTCCATCATGCAACGTGGGTAGCACAACAGTGCGATGTGGCGGTAGGTAAAGGACCACTCTAGGTCAGAAGATCCGTGTCTTTAGTAAGGAAAATTTGTAATGATCCGACGCACCTTCCAGACGCGAACCAAGATCCAGAGCCCGGGGAGTTGGGGAACCGGTTTGGACTGCTGTTTGAGGAGGGACGACACGAGACTCGCCGCTAAACCCAATAAAGACAACAGATCCGTACCTTATCGGGGTCAGTTCTTATCGACGTCTTGATTGCTGCTGCCATTCGACATGATGCTGCAGCTATAAGAGCCATGAGCGTTCCTCGGGTGAGGAGAAGGTTGTCCTTTGTCTCTCATCCCTTCTCACTGTTGTTATTCTCTCCCGAGTCAGCATCAAGATACCAAAATGGTCCTCGACCGCCTCCAACAACTGACCCTCCAGGTCAGCGCCTTTTCCCCACCACCGCATCCACTGGATCCCCTCTCTACCTCTGAAATCGACACTGCCGTTGCCATCATCCGCAAGGAATATGGCAAGGTCAACTTCAACGCTGTCACGCTCTACGAGCCCCGCAAGGCGGAGATGATGGCCTGGCTAGCAAACCCCGAGAAAGCACCTCGCCCTACTCGTGCAGCCGATGTCGTCGCTATCGCGCCTGGGGGTAAGATCTACGATGGCATTGTCGACCTAGAAGTGAAGAAGGTCATTGAATGGAATCACACTCCCGGTGTGCAGCCTCTGATCACGATGGAGGACTTGCAAGAAGTGGAGTTCATTGTTCGCAAGGACCCCAAAGTTATTGAGCAGTGTGGGATCGTCGGCATTCCAAAAGAGGACATGGACAAGGTTTACTGTGACCGTAAGTTGTACTACCATTCAATTTACTCCTCATTGGCCTAACAAGTGACCAGCTTGGACAATTGGATACGATGAGCGGTTTGGAGCAGATGTTCGTCTGCAGCAAGCTTTAATGTACTACCGTCCTCATGTCGATGACTCCCAATATGCCTACCCCCTGGACTTCTGCCCCATTTACAACGCAGAGACCAAGCAGATTATTCACATTGATATTCCTCCTGTGAGACGTCCTCTTAGCAAAGCCGCTCCTAACAACTACCACGTCGAGTCGGTGGAAAAGGAGGGAGGCTACCGAACAAACCTAAAGCCAATTCATATCACACAGCCCCAGGGTGTCTCTTTCGAGATTAAGGGACGCACGATTGAATGGCAAAATTGGAGCATCCACGTTGGCTTCAATTACCGTGAGGGCATTGTTCTCAACAACATTACCTACAACGACAAGGGGAACATTCGAGATGTCTTCTACCGTCTGTCTCTGGCTGAGATGGTCGTTCCTTACGGAAACCCGGAGCATCCACACCAACGCAAGCACGCTTTTGATCTTGGCGAATACGGTGGCGGTTACATGACTAATAGCCTCTCCCTCGGGTGCGATTGCAAGGGCGCCATCCACTACATGGACGCAGCTTTCGTGAACCGCGCTGGAGCCAGCACAATCGTCAAGAACGCTATTTGTATTCACGAAGAAGACGCCGGAATTCTCTATAAACACACCGACTTCCGTGACGAATCCACGATCGTCACTCGAGGCCGCAAGCTAATTATCTCTCACATCTTCACCGCAGCCAACTATGAGTATTGTGTTTACTGGATCTTCCACCAAGACGGCACTGTCCAGCTTGATATCAAACTTACTGGTATCCTAAACACTTACGCCATGAACCCAGGCGAGGACACCCACGGCTGGGGTACTGAGGTTTACCCTGGAGTAAACGCCCACAACCACCAGCATCTCTTCTGCCTTCGTGTCGATGCCAACGTCGACGGTCCCAACAACACCGTCTTCCAGGTCGATGCTGTCCGTGGTCCCGGTGAGGTCGGCAGCGCAGAGAACAAGTACGGCAACGCCTTCTACGCAAAGAAGACCAAGTTCACCACACCACGGGAGGCCATGTCCGACTACGACGGCTCTACTAGCCGTACTTGGGAAATTGCAAACACTAACAGACTCAACCCCTACAGCAAGAAGCCTGTCTCATATAAGCTCGTCAGCCGCGAAGTACCACCACTTCTTCCCAAGGAAGGCGGACTAGTCTGGAAGCGGGCCGGTTTCGCCAGACACGCCGTTCACGTCACAAACTACTCCGACGACCAAATCCACCCCGCCGGCCGTCATGTCCCTCAAACCTCTGGCGAACCTTCCCAGGGTATCCCCATGTGGATCGAACAAGCCGGTGCCAACGCCTCAATCGACAACACCGACATTGTCCTCTGGCATACATTTGGCCTAACCCACTTCCCCAGTCCCGAAGATTTCCCTATCATGCCTGCTGAGCCTATGACTGTTCTTCTGCGACCACGCAACTTTTTCACTCGCAACCCGGTGCTTGATGTCCCACCAAGCTTCGCGCGCACACCGAGCCAAGTCGCTGCTGGAACCAGTGCATGCGGATGCAGCAACAAGAAGGCTACTTCGCCTGATGGCTCTAGCGTTTATGTCTAAGAATCGCTTCCTGATGAGTTGATGAAATTTCTATCTTGATGTTAAGGAATAATCTTGCATGGCTTGTTTCTTTTTTTCTATCTTGTATATAATGAAGTTTGACTTGAATTTTCTTTAATGGTACGGGAGTTTGATATTCACACGAGCTTTGACCTAGTTAGAGTAGCGTGGAGCGATTGCTCTAGATACTATATTCCATGCGAATAACTCAACCATATACCTTTACCCCCGTCTGGTCCTGTCGTCCTCAACCTACATAACGTCCCCAACAACATAACCTATCCTATCCTTCCGCGCCTCTGAATCCCCGTTTCATTGTCCGTTCCGGCCCTAACTGTCCCAGCACCACCCTCAATGCCAACCAGTCATGCATGTCGGAGTTTGGGGCTCCCACATCGTAGAGGCTTGTAAGTTGGACGTCCTGAAATGAAGCAGCCTTACTCGAGAGTAGACTTTTGAGGCGAAAAAGCGTACGTTGTGAGATTGATATAGGGATAAGAGCCGATGTGTCAGTCACAGCTTAGCGCAGGTCCCTGACTGAAATCAAGGGTTCGAGCTATATCAAGAGACAAGACTGGAGAGATGAATGCGTGACCTGTGAACGTACAAGACTTTTTTTTGGAGCCGCTAGATTCCATTCCGTAACTAGTTTCAAAAGCAAAGCCCAACAGTTTTAAAAACATTATCTTGCATCTCACCGGGGACATACGTTGGGACTCTGGCGCACCGAAGGTTCCAAATGCCCACATTATTTTAACTGGCATCTTAGTGAGTCGAGCCATGGGAATAAAGGGACGATTAGTTGGGCGCGGTATTCTGGTGTTTCAGGGTGTTTCAGGGTGCGACCATATGGCCAGCTCTTCACATGTGGAGCGGTTCACTTGTCGAAGCGGAGGACGGCATTGTGGACGTTGGAAAGGTGTTCAAGGTTTGAATGTGTGTCTAAAACCGGGAGAGAAGTCCTTTCCGGCCTCCTCATCGGAGGAATGGAATGTTTCGATTTTTATATCTTCAACAGGGTTCCAGTTTACGAATACCTGCCCTTCAGTATTATTCTAGACTTTTGCGGTCATGGCATGCCCCTAAACTATCAATGGCTATCAATGGTCGCTTTACTATCAGTCGCTGTTCTCTCACATGTACATGTCTAATTAGACATTGTTAACTACATGTTCTGCTCGAGCATATCCAGGTCCAGCGCATCAATGGTGAACAGATACAGTATTGGGACTTGCACCGAGAGCCGTTAATGGCTGTGGTACAGATTCGCATCATCCAGCGAAGCAACATAGATGCCGGGGACCGTGATCATTCATAGGCACCCACGTATAGAGGGAAGCTTTTCCAGCCGTTGTTATGTACAGTCCTGGGCCAAATTCTATGGAATTCAGCGCGTGGGTCCGAGTTATAACGTCGATAATCCCGATTATGAACGTATGCCTCAAGTTGTCTCCAACGTGCTTCCCTTTCGTCCGGCCCAATCTCCACAACTTTTATATCTTCAGAGGATGGTAGATTAGTTCTCTTTACGAGCAATGAATGAGCAAGGGTAGTGATAACAGGTTCCAGAGACAAGTTTTGTTAATAAACCGGCTTCGCAAAAGGTATGCACCGTAGATTCTTCAGATTCCGGGAAGTCCGGTGCCTAGTAACTAAATCGCAGATCGAGGTGACCAGCATCTCATTTGTAGCAATTTCCATCAGCAGTTCCCGGATCTGGCGAGGAACTTGGCCACCATACAGGACGGGTCTGATGTCGCTGTGCAAGTCAAGGACCAGTGTATGAAGGGACGGGAACTGAGCCGATGCCCGACATTAACCTGAATCCTTAACTCCTCTAAGCCCGGACAGAGTTCCTCTATGCGCTCAATCCAGTGGCTATCCAGGATCGGATAATCATGGCGTACAAATGTGTATTCACGCACGATTAATATTGGCTAGAAAGCCAGTCCTCTTAAGGAGCTGCCGTGTCTAGCGAGGATGAAATTGAGGGGATCAGGATTTCTTAATCCGCAAAGCTGCAGAAATTTAAGTGAACGAAACGAGCGCATTGCTGAGATAATTTGATTGTCGTCAAGAATATGATCTGGGCCATGACTAGATATTAAGCCAAATCGAACGAATAGTCGCTCCAATCCGCGCAGATGCGGGGCGGCTTTCTCTAGGCCCTGCTGGGTACTTAGCCAAGCAGATATCTAGAGAACGAAGATATGAAAGATCGAGACTTTGACACATCGTATAGAATATTCTCTCTGCGTGCAAATCCGTCGGAAGTAATAGTAAGAGACTCGACTAGGGCAGTTGCTGGTAGTGAGAAAGTGATTTCGGTGGAATTCCATTCTTCTTCAGCCCGAATAATGAACTCCTCGCCAGCGAAGACGCCGTGTATAGATAAGTGTTTCAAGTTTCGGGCGTTGTCGATGCCTGCCAGGCATTCTTCTAGTTGTAATGGTTGTTGGGACGTGCTGTCGAGATTCTAAGGGTAGATAAATGCCACTGCCTGAAGGCTTTGGGAACATGTTATAACCTGGGGAAATGGAGTGCCAATTTCAGGATCTATTTCTAGATCCGGGCTCACTCGCTGGAATCCCCAAAGGTTTAAGCGACACCTAGGGTGATACTCCTTGAGAGCCCTGATAAGTGGCTTGGGGAAGTTACTGATCATATAATAGTTCAGTTCGTCAAGGTGCTCGAGGCTGGCTAGCAGGATGACAAAGGACTTCCAGTTTGTCATTTTAGATTCGAATCCAAGATGATATGTATTGCCCCTGAACGGTGGAATTGAGACTTCCGTCAGCTAGCCGTTGGGGAACTCATTACTGGACGCCACTGGATGGTTTTCATGCCTTCACAAGGCCACCTTTTGCGCTCCTGGTGGATTTCTCATTATTGAGGTGAGGCTTCTCGGCACGTAGTAACATATGATATCTAGTTTCCGATCATGTCGTAGATATTGTCGACCATGACCCAGAGGACCCAGCTGCTCAACTCTATTTTCAAAACTGCCTTCTACCTCTGAATCCCATTGCACGACGAGATGTCCGTACAAAAGTGGTGTTACAATCGAATGGAGTCGCTCATTTGTCTGGCTGAGGGAAGATAGATCCTCATATGAGCTACCTTGCACCTTTTGACGACCGTTCAATCATCCTATGTATCAAAAGGTACGTGTCATGGTTAGCAAAGGGGCCAGGGTTTTTGAACGCGTACAAAGAGACAAATTTCGCGAATTAATTCAAAAGGAAGGTTATCCATGGCTAAGTATAAAAGTGCTGTCGACCAGGAAAGATCTGATGGATATAAAAGTGTACAGAAGCCACAAGATTATAAGGGCTGCTGCCAATGAAGAAGAGAGTAAGAGAAGGATGGAAGCTGAGAATTTGGGAGGGTTAGTAGGGAGTAAAGAAGCGAAGATGTCAAACAGTGAAGGTGAAAAAAAAGCCAGGCTGTGTTGTGTTATGGAAATAAGGGTCGTCAACAGCCTAGGAGATGCTTTGAGACGTATTGACTGGCCAACGTATATTTGCCTCATTTAAACTGGGCAGATATTGACCATGATTCCCAAAGTTCCCCTTCTTCTGCACAGTTTTTTGTGAAGCCCCTAATAATTAACTCAGCCGAAAGCCCGAAATCATGCCGCTCGCAGAGACAGCAGACAGTAATATCCCAGTGATACCACTGAGGTAGTGATTACTTACTATGCAGTCCACAAGAGAGAAAAATCCAAACCGTTGCTACCTACGATTATCTATAAGAGAGAAATAGACCAAGGCACGGGAAGCATATAAGAGAACCTTCATATAAGACCACATAAGCGCCTGTAGAACAGAATCATATTCCAGCCGAGAACAGAAATGAAAGAGAAAATAAAACGAGGCAACACCATACACCCTCCAGATAAAAACACCCTCCAAAACCAAAGTATGATGAAAGCATATCATCCCGGGTGAAGAAAAGAACCGGAGCCAATCATAGGCAAGGGCACTTGAACTTGCTCGTAAGGAATGGTTTGCAAAAATACACCAAAGCTCAACCGGGCATTCATTGGGAGAACGCATGCTATGTACATCCGTCAAGTCGTGTCAGCGCGGCATATCCGTTGCCATGGCCGAAATTCATGGTAAAATAGCATATAAAAGTGGCATAGAACGCAAGAGATGACAGTCGTTGAGTAGCCGATAGGCCTATAATTAGTAGATAGGGAAAAAAGGTCGACTTCACGATTTCGTCATCTGGAAATGTCCAAGGGCTCCACCTGTATTTCCGGGCGTCAGCGCACCGGGAGTGTGGTGTTGAGGGGTCTGGGCGCCAGCATTGGGGGTGCTAGGCGTACCGGCGGCGGAGTAAATTGTGGCACCGTTGAGATTTGGTGTTTGATGAGGATGGTATGCCAAGGGTGGAATTTGACCATTCAGGCCCCATATTTGTCCGCAGTACGTTGGCTCGTCAATCTTGCCGTTGAACACCAATTGACGAATTTTCCAGTAGATTTCTCCTGTCACGAGCGAATCAGAACCAGCTTGATGGGCGATACCAACTCGTTTCACTCCAAGCTCGTCCGCAATATCTTGGAGTCCGGATTTTACGCCAAGGTTTGTGAGGATCTGGGTGGCGGCGGCTGTCAGTGGAGAGCCGTTGACTGTTTGGTGGCGTCCTGCATGTTTCATCAAAAACTTAATGTCGTATAACGAGGGGAAGAAGATGTTGAGTAGCTTAAGGAATTCCTCCTCGTTCTCCGGGAGCGCTTCGCAAAGCATAATCTTCATCAAGTAACCAAAGTCGTAACCGGAATGGAATGAGACCCAGTGGACGTCATCCAGTAACACAAGTCCGGAGCTAATAAGTAGCGCCCCAAAATCGAGAGGGTCGATACCGTTCTTGTCATGTGCGCTGAAATCAATCCCTGCTTTGGCCAGCATTGCCGTTGACTCTTGTGCGTACATGTCCTCCTCTATCGAGAAACGAAAGTTGAACTGCCATGTGCAAGGCGCAGGTACAAGACTGTTGCCCAAGGGTTGTCCGTTGGCGTCGGTAGCATCAGGAGGAGGGATTTCGCCTTTGGATGAGAATAGGGTAATTCCGAGCTGAATCATCTTCAAGAGATCGACATTACACCGTAAAGTTTGGTAGTGGTAGTCTGCTTTGTTCGCGAACGCTCCGATCGGGCGTGCGACAATACCAGGGAATTCGGTATCCTGCAGATCGTCAACAACCACTGTATAACAGAACACAAAGCCGTGGACTTTTCAAACACCTACCATGCTGATATAGGGATACTTCTCAACCAACGATCGTAACACGGCCATCTCCTGGGCCAGGTTGTGTTTCCATACGTCGCGTATCCGCGTCTTCACTCCGCCCGCTTTCCCTTCAAGCGTAAACCTCCCATCGTGCGCCTGGTGTAACTGCTGCTGCTGCATCTGCGCCCCTCTCGCGAACCCCATCTGAGCCGCATGGCTCGCAAGTCCCGTCCCACCACCGTCCGCACCGCTTCCAAAACCCGCGACGGACATGCCGTTGCCAACGCCCGCGGCGCCAGATAACGTAAAAGGATTAATATTCGTGTTAGGATTACCGGTTGCGAAGCCGGGGTGGCCGCCAAGAGAGGGCGGCGGGAGAGCTGTGTTGCTAGACTGAGCGTGTGGGTGGTGCTGCGGTTGTTGCTGTTGCTGGAGGTGGGTTTGTTGAAGATGTGAATAGGGACCGGTTAAGCCAGTAGGCCCGTATCTGCCGACTGGAGGGGCCATTATGGTATTGACTGCGGCTCGGAGGGCTGCTCATGCATCGGAAGGTGGGTTGGTTTTTGGAGATGATGGAGGGAGAGGCAACTTGGCACGCTGGCTCACTTCGGCTCTTTTTCGCGCTTCGATTATGCCGCTTGGTTCAAGAGGAAAAGGAAGGCGGAGAGAGACCTGTTCGGCTGCATCGGGGTTAGTGCTGCCAAGACTCGGGATGTCTCCAGCTTCAAACTGCCAACTTCAACTCCCACGGAGAGAGATTGTGTCCGGTTGTCCCAGTGCTGCCTCCTGCCATTGTGTTTGATTCAAGGTGGGAAACTATTGTCAAGTCTCTTACCATTACTCGTTATCATCAATTAACCACACACCCTTCCATACGACACAATCACCCGTCGACATCATGCCTGCTCACAACCCCACCGGTTTCAACTTCAACGAGTTCAAGGCCGCCGCCAACCCCCGGTCGGTCTACGCTAAGAGGGATCCTTGGGCCCGATAGTATGCAGGCCATTCCATCGACGTCCGATGTTCAAAGACTGACAATCCCGCAGTGAGACGTGGCGATACACCGGCCCCTTCAGCCGATTCAACCGATTTAAGCGTATCTTCCCGGGCTTCGGCATCGCCAGCGTTGCGTTCGCAGGCTACTGCGCCTACGAGGCCGTTTTCGTGAAGGACGACCACCACCACGGCGATAGCCACCACTGAGAGGTTTCCAACCAACGAAAACAAAGAATAGGGAATACTCCGACAGAGTAGGATAAGCATCATCATTGTCTATATACGTAACCCAACCAAACTCAGAGCAGTAAACTATTCCTCAAAAATCAACGAAATACCATCGTCACCTGCCGTTGTGACCCTCTTTCCATCCAAGCCCTGTACAAAGCCCATGATACCACCTGCTTGCTCTCCCTCCTCGTTCTCAGTTAGGCCGAGATGTCCCTTCCATTCGGTAAGAAGACCATGTGCTGCTGCTGTGGTCCCTCCACGTGCATCCCATCGTCTCACAACACCGTCAATACCAACGGAAGTAAGGAGCCATGGTCGGCCAGCATTCGCGGCCGCAGCCGCAGAAGCCAATGGTGTCGGTCGAGCCAATGGGGCGCCGTTCGAGCGACTCTGTAGAAATTCAACCTTCACCACAGCACCCTCATGGGCCTCCCTGATGTGCCGACGGACAGCGAATCGATGAGCAGCGTCGAAGAGAGCGATTGAGCCATCAACGGAGCCGGCTGCAAGGAGAGTCAACGGTGGGGCTGAGAAGGAGAGTGTCTCGACGCTGTCGGTTTGTGGTTGAAGAGAGGCGAGGAGAGTTCCTGCTGTAGCGGCAGAGGTTTGTGCGGCGGGGCCCTTGCCCTTGGCCCTGGACGCGGCGGTGTTGGCAGAGCCGAGACGGGGAAGACCTATGATCTTGATATGACCCTCTGCGCCACCGACAGCCGCAACGCCACCACCAGGTGAGATGGCAACTGAGTACAGACCACCTTCGACAGCAAAGCGCTGGTCCTCCGCCGTCAAGCCAACAACAGCGCTGGTACCAGCGGAGTAAGACACACCGGCCGCAGCCGCGGCACCAAAGACGTCATAGACATAGAAACTGCCATCCTCTGAGACTGTAGCAAGCAGATTCCCATCAGGAGTCCAAGCACCCGCTGTACAAGGCCCTGTATGCTGGAAGAAACTCTGGACAATCGAGATCGGCTCCGAGGAGTCCTTGTGGTTGATTCGGAAGACCCAGGCACTTCCATCGTTACCACCAATCGCAACAACATTTTCCTTCTCTTCATTCCCATTCCCAGCTGGACAAATGGCAACCCAGTTTATCTCCTCAACTTCCTGTGCCTCCGCAACAAATGCCCAGGACGTCCCCGCCTGCTGCGCCGAACTATCCCGCCAAGCACGCAATCGCCCGTCCAGCCCAGCTGTAACAATGTACTCGCCCCTCGGCTCCGTGAACGCAACCGCATTGACGCTATCCGTATGCCCGTCCAGCTTCACAATCGGTTCCAGTGACACCCGCTCCCGTCTCGGCTGGGGATCTGACTCGTAGCTCGCAGGTAGAAGAGGGCGATCAGTGTTCGGCGTTGAGTCAAAGACGTAGGCAGTGTCGTCACCAGAGCCTGTTACAACAATGGCATTGTGAATTGGGTGTTGAGCAATGCAGAAAATTGAGTCGTTATGCAAGTCAAAGTGGGCAGCGGAGTCATTCTGGAGTGCAATCTCTTCCTCTTCAAAGGTCATTTCTTGGTCGCCATCGCCATCCTCATTCTCCGAGTCCATAGGGTGGTCCTCATCGCGGGTGAAGATTTCTTCTGCTTCGTCGGCGTCAATGAAGGCGTCTTCTTCGCCCTCGCGGTGAGGGTTTGAGGAGGACATCGTGTGTGATGAACTATGCGTTCTAGGGATATGAAAAATGAGGTAAAATAACAAATCTGAAAGAAGACGGGTCAAGATGAACAAGCAATCAATGACTTCGAAATTTTTGGATCACCCCGCTTAGAAATTCATTCTTCCCCGCGCTTCCATCAAACACTGCAAACATCCAATCGCCTTACTGTACTGTACAATTTGTCAGCGAAGAGGCGTCAAAACAACTATTATTCAGAATCTAAGTCTAATCGTGACATTATATACGCAAAAGTCGTTAGATACACTCAGTCCCAAAGCCTCTATAGCTTCGCCCCTGCCTTTCTGCGCATCGCCACCTCCTGGTCGCGGAGGAGCCGTCGCAAGATCTTCCCGCTAGGGCTCTTGGGAACGGCCTCAATGAATCGCACACCACCCTTCAGCCACTTATGTCGAGCCTTGTGATCCTGTACGTGCTTCAATATAGACTTAATGGTTGCCTCATCGTCCGGTCCCGCCGCAGGTGATTTAGCAACGATCGCCTTGGGCACTTCACCAGAAGACTCATCCGGGATAGCGATAACAGCGCAATCCGCGACGGCAGGGTGAGTAAGGAGATGAGCTTCGAGTTCGGCTGGCGCAACTTGAAGGCCCTACAGAACGAGTCAGTGGAACATTCGCGCTATTGAGCCCACGTTGAAAGCGCACCTTGACTTTAATCAATTCCTTGATCCGGTCGACGATATACACATGCTCGAAGCCCTTTGGGCTCTTTCGAATCACAGCCTCATCGCCAGTGTGCATCCATCCGTCGCCAAATGTCTCCTTCGTGGCCTTCTCGTTATTCAGATAACCGAGAACAACACTGGGACTTTTGATCCACAGCTCCCCCGGAGTGTCGTATTCGGTAACTTCCTTGCCCTCTGGGGTAACGATACGCGCCTCCACTCCAGGTACAAGCCAACCGGAAGATCCAAGCATAACATCTTCAAAGCTCGTAGCAGAAACAACTGTTGCTGTCTCGGTCAGGCCTACATGATGTTATTTCAGTCACTTTATTCTGGAGAACCAACTCTCGTACCATATGCCTGTCTGATTACGACCCTGGGGTATGCTTTCTGGAAATCTAGTGCTGTTTCTTGACCCAGCGGTGCTGCTCCGGTGAAGAGGGATATTGTTGAGCTGAAGTCGTATTTCGCGCAGACTTGAGGGTTTCGGAGCATAGTTATAATGATCGGGGGTACCTAGATCGTTTATTAGAAAAGGGATGGTTTTATGCGATGGAGCCCTAACCAAAAACAAAGAGGCGATCTTGAAGTTCTGGACAGCTGCCATATAGGTATCTAATTCGAACTTGGGCAGAACAATGACCTGATCGCCTCTGAAAGGCCCAGCATGACACATCACAATAAGTCCG
Organism: Aspergillus baeticus; assembly: GCA_027569055.1. NCBI lineage: Eukaryota > Fungi > Ascomycota > Eurotiomycetes > Eurotiales > Aspergillaceae > Aspergillus > Aspergillus baeticus. The sequence goes on from JAPDEI010000004.1 coordinate 390,833, forward strand.
TATATGTGACTTTGTGGAAGTAATCCAAGCAGTACCTCCGTGTAGTATTGACCGTTGGTTGTTTTCTGAGCATCACGCCACGATTTTTCGGAAGCTGAAATCTGCTGGATATTCGAGATGACGTTTCTGTGCGAGATCATCACTCCTTTCTTTAAACAAACCGTTAGATCGCTACCATTACCTGTCCACGGCGGCACTCACCGGTAAGCCAGATGTCCCACTTGAATAACATAGAAAAGCCGTCCGACGCGCTGCCTCTCCAGCCTGCCATGAAATCTTTTCCAGTTTCGGTAGTGACTTCCCGGTTTCGATCAATTGGGAAAGAGTCTTATACTGTCCTGGTACCTTCTCGCTACTGGGCAGAGCATCTATTAAATAGATGCGATCCGTTGGGTGGCCAGCTGCTAACGCCGCTTCCAGAGCGACGGGGAGCAGTGGAACACATGTGAACAAGGCTTTCGCCTTGGAGTCGTGCAACTGGTGCTTGAGCTCAGATGCAGAGTAAGCTGCATTTGCTGGCGACACAATACCCCCCAGTTCATGCGTGGCCCAAGCCAACGCTAACGTATCGATCTGGCAAAGCCAACCAAACCATTAGCTCCGAGCGAGTACTCTGAAATATGTCTAATACTCAGGAACTTACCGTGTTCAAACTGAATACAGCCAGTGTCTTATCCCATTCAGTACCTTTGTTGGCCTTCCAGTTCAATTCCTTCGCCAGCGCACGCGACAGATATTCTACCCTCTCCTTGACCTCGAGAGTCGAGTATGTTTTTCCGGTGAGCCCGCAGGTAAATGGATGCCTGGCTTTCGCCAAGGGATAGCGACCATGCCCTTCATTGAGCATGAACTCGCTGATTGGGATGTTGTCTGGGATCGGCGGCAACGGGCCCGCCGTGCTTGGCGCTTTAAAGACCATGGCTGAGCGTCTGTTCGGGGTTAATTCTGAACAAATTGCGTTGGTTGTGCCGGGAGAAGAAGGAAAATAAGAATAGCGCTCCACGCCAGTTAGATACCCGGAGAAAGGGAGAAGATGAGGAAGATCAGGAGTTGGCCCGGGGAACGAAGCAATCATCACTATAGAAATAACCGAGGCTTTTTAAGGTGCGGGGAAAGCTCTATTTCGCTCGGCTTTCCTGCGATGTCGACGACCAAGCTAATCCCAATCAGGTTTGCCGAACTTTTTGTCCATTTGGTGTCCAACTCTCTCTCGGTTATGATCCACGGAACTAGGCTGTAAATTCGAGATCCCCGGATGAAGACCAGGGACAGATTTGATCAATCCAATCATAGGCCTCGCCTCAATTGAGGCGGCGTTACGGACCATCCGACGCTGAACCGTGTCCTGCCAAGGTCTTTTGCCCAGGCCCTGAGATCCACAGATGTGCGCCAGTAGCCGCCTAGTTTATCTCTCGTAATCGTTGTACTCAGTAACTATTTCTACAACGATCTTGATAATCGGAAAATGAAATCAATATCCCAATACCGCAGCACATAATTCAATCATCTCAAAGAGCCGACCCATAAAGCTCCAAGTTCGCATGACCCTTTCCTAAGGTCCACGGCTTTCGCTAGCCGAAGCTTTCCTCCGCACAGCTCCAACCTCCACAATCGCAGACCCTCATACTCTTACCACAAGTGGATCAAGCCGGAAAGGTGCTTACTGAGAAGCGGATGTTTAGTACAGCACGAAATACAGGTCCCTGGCATAATACCTGGGCATTCTGTGTATGATGCACATAATCGACCAGGAGGATCGCCGCAATAAAGCTTTGGCCAACATCGTTGACTACAACACCATTGCTAATACATGCAACAACCCAGAAAAAGGAAGCCTCTCTCACTGACGCATGTGATTGCAATGTTTCCTTGCAAAAGTGCAAACATCTCCTGCATCAACGCATACTACTATGTATGGCTCAGGCGGTTCTAGGCCTGATTAGGCTTAGTACCGTCGTGGTGTGAGTGTTGGCTGCCTCTTCCAGCCTCGCCTCTTGTCCTATACTCAGTTTCAACCATCTATCTTGAGTCGACATGGATTGCCTGCCAGTCGAGCTACTAAGGCAGATATGTATCCTTGTATGCCACCTCTATGAATATCTTCTTGATTGATTTATTCCTATGCTAACAGGACTCAGCTTGACGATAAAAAGGATCTCTCCTCGTTTAGTCTGATCCATCCAACGTGTTACGAGATAGCAGCACCTCTCTTGTACGGGACCATCCATCTCAAATTTACAGATGGTGGAAGTCTTCGAGAGGCTGCTTCAGAGTTGGCGGCGGATTGCCGTGGTCGGCACTTTTTGAAATATGCCCGAAAACTTGTCTTGATTTGCCTTTTAAAGGTAGATCTTGTGACTGAAAGGCAAAAATATCTTTACAGTATCAAGAATTGGGGCCCTCAGTTTGTCCATTACAGAGCACCGGCGACAAGGGATACCTTCCTTGAGCATCACCTAAAAGACGCTGCTAACACGTGTGTTCCCGATCTCAAAATCCCAACACACCACATCAGCAGTCTTCCTCCCGAAGACGAAGACTGGGACCCCGTGATATTTCTCATTTCACGCCTCCACCATTTGCAGGAACTCGATTTTGTTCTGGAGGAAAATAGTTTTCCTTCTGCGCTGCTGAAGGCCATATCTCAGTACCATCCAGATTGTCTTGTGAATATCTGGCCGTGCCAGGGTGTGGAATACAGTGCTCCAGGCATAAGCTACACCAAGTACCCATCCACGGCAGCCCTTGGCTTCGACTATGAAACCTTGAACCTTCAGGGTCTGAAAACATTGGGTGTTGAGATAACCATGGTTTATGGCCGTCAGGCTGACCTAGCGAGCCAGCCATGTATCACTGAAATGCTGCCTTTCATATTCATGCCTCCCAACCTCAGAAATCTTATCCTTCAGTCTGCTCCATATGGACCACTGAGAGACCATTCTGCGAAGAACATAGTGAACCAAAGATGGGCTGAATTCGCAACAACTATTAACCCTATGCCGGCCTGCTCCCTTGATTCAATCTCACTCTTCGGCAGATTAAACATTATACCGAAACTTGCCACTATAGTCGATCTTTCCCGTCTCCGGTCTCTTGAAATACAAGTCCTTGAAGACCCCGCGGTACTCGAACAAGCTGCTTGGGTTCTAACCAACCTTGAGCGACTCTTCTTATCTGTTTGGCAAGCCGTGCAAGACCGCGATTCAGGAAGGGATAATGACGACTTAGTTGCAGCTGTCCGGGCTTTTCGTCCGCTTAAATACCTATCTCTATGTGGTTTCTACAGCACCTCCACCCTGAAAAGGATCACAGAAGCACACGGTCGCACTTTGCAAGGCCTAATACTTACACCAGACGCCCAGGACCGGTTTATTGGTCTTGTAGAGATTGTGGAATACAAGTATCCTGAGCTCACTGACTCTGAAATCACCCAGTTAGGACAGGATTGTCCGAATCTCCAAGAACTCCGTCTTCCAATCCGCCGCTCAGCTGGCGGTCCCCAGGAGTGCGACATATACCGCACGCTTGGACAATTCTCCAACCTCCACACTCTCATAGTGGACCTTCACTTCAACGCTGAATTCCAACTAAGCCGTCCGTTGGAGCTATCGCATATTCGGACGTCCTTCATCAACGCAGCCACAGACGAGAAACTCGCTTCCGACATTTGGTCCTTGATAGCATCCAAGCAGAACACCCGCCGTCTCCAGGATCTCCGCATCGTTCCCTTTGGCTCGGAATCCGGTCACTTTCAGTATATTGAGAAGCCCCTCCTTACTTGCTTTGCGCGATCCTTCTTAGTAACCCGGTACAATCTACACACCTCTGGGGTGCCGGCTATAGAGGAAATTGGGCGAATAGAGTGGGAGCTGTGGCGGGAAGAAATGGCGCAGATTTGCAAATTCCGAGTCCCAGATGAGCTTGAGAGGGTTCTTCGGTGGATTTGGCCCAATGGGCCGGGGGAGGGAGGCTGGTGCGCGGGCATGCCTAGTTTTCCGCTGCATATGGACGGGTTGACGGATACATGATCCGGGCGCTTTGCGGGGGTTGGTACATATTCCCATACCTTCGGCATTGCCGCGGCTTCAGTACTGCCCGTTATATTCAGCGTATCAGATGCCCGAGACAGGTTTGGCTGTTTAAATTTGGGGTCTTATCGCACTTTCCAGGTCTGAGACACCGTTCCGCGTAAAGCAGGTGCGTTGGACCACGGCGGTCGCTCTTTCCAATATTGAACGGCTCCAGAGCTCTCTATTTTACCTTCCCAAATAGCCTCGATGATACCTGGGCCGGGCCCAGGGTCAATCGCTCCTTCCATTACAGCAACCAGATCTTGGATGTACCTTCATATGTTGTTACAATTGAGAAGGCAGGAACGAACTACTCCCCTGGGCCATTCCTTCCTTGTCAGGCAGTCAATATGCTCCGGGCGCTCCTTCCGATTTAGTATCGACTTTTTCGCGCAGGACGGGTGCGACCAATTCTTCGTTTCTTCCCTCGAGGGGCGATGGCGGTCGCCTTGGTGCGTTATGTAGAGTGGGCGCTTTTGATGGACATACTGTTGATAGAGGCTATGAATTACCTTGGCTCTATCTCAAGTATACTTTTGTCTACTTAGGCCTATAGACGAATTCCATTGTCGCAGGTTATGGATACCGATTCTGCAGGAGCACTATAGTATTGGGTTGATATATATTCCACGCAGCACCAACCTAATAGCTTTGAAGAATATCTGATCGCGACAAGGGGAACGCTCCTAGTCTGTGTACCGTACGACATTGAGATAAGAAGCACTTTATCCTGAAGAAGACTGAAAAGGTATATATCTAGAGGGAGCTTAATCTTGGAAATAGTCAACAATAATAGCTAGAAGAATTGGTATCTTGTGTAGTTTTTAGGGCCATTTTGAATATATAACACTACTGATTCAGTTTTATCAAGCAAATCCGATGTGGTGTAATGGTTAACATCGCTGTCTCTCACTGCTGAGTTACACAGCAGCTCGGGGTTCGATTCCCCGCATCGGAATTCCTTTTTTTTTGCCACCATTTTTTATCTCCTCCCCAATTCATTATTATTGGATTCTCTTCTTAGTCCTTGTTTCGCCTTTCCTTTTCCTCGCATCCAAAGACTCGACCTCAATGTCTCCATTCATCATCCAACTTGAAAGAATGGACATGTCTCGCTTCCACCCTTGTGCCCTTTGATGTCCTTCCCTTCTCCTTGAGGCGTTTCAATCAAGCATCTCTGACACACCAATCTCAGGATTTTGAAGCCCTCTTTATAAATATATTCACGTGTTTGTCTATCTGAAAGGATATCACTCACCGTCCCAAGTTTTAAGATGCTTGTTCACCCCATGTAAACCTGTCGGTCCAATATACCTATTCGCAAACCCAGGGATGGGAGGGCATTGGGCATGTTTGAAAGGCTACAAAGCCCTGGAGACCCTATGGATGATCCTCGAGTGACGGGAGGCAAAAACACATCTATTTTTACTATCGCCTGACGGAGGAGGATAATGTCCGCAATGGCAGATAAGTATATGAAGACGGGTGGGAGCGCCTTCGATGCGTCGATTAATGGTGTACTTGATCTGCGATCTGGGCTGAATAATTAGTTTTACGATGGCTAAGAATGCCAACAATAACGATAGCGCTGGCTTTTACGACCCTCCACCTGCTATTCATGAGGCCCTCGACATACCTGTGGTGCAATACAGTGTGAGCGGCCTTGCCCCTAACACTAACGCCTATCTACTTGGCCCCCAGTTCCAGTTTCCTAAGGAGATTACCAGGAGGATTTTCGACCATATCATTGGGGGCACAGTCGACTGTTTCAACCCTCGAACTCTTCCTATACGCCTCAGGGGGGTTAGCAAAGCCTGGTTTAACTATATCAAGGCCTGCCATGACAGCCACTTCAGCTTTGACGGCGATGCTAACGAAATCGAAGACGTGTGGGACTTCCTTGAAGAGGTGGTGACCAAACCGGGCCGGGCATTAGAGATAAGACAGCTCAGCTTCACAACTGTGAAACTTTGGGAGAAATTCAATCCCCTGGATGTCCGCCACGTCCTTCTGACTACGTTTAGACATGGAGATAGATATCTTCGCCAGCCTCGGGGTGCTGCCACATCAAGCAATCAGCCTACCGTTGCAGATGACGACCACACGATCTACGACTGGCTCGCCCAGGAATACGTCGACGGGGATGGGCTCATAAAAGAGTGCCACCGGCCTAGAGTTTGTATATTTTATCACCGCGCCCTCTACATGAAGCACAAAGCATGGCTTCTTCCGTCTCTGGCAGCTATCGGGTTTAGGGAGGGTGTCGCCGATGGAGAGATAGACCTGCTGGCCCAGGCATCTAAAGTTCTTCAGGGAGGAAGAGCACTGGACGGCTACCAATGCCCTCTGATTGCTTTGGCTCTAGCATACTGCTCCAATATTAGGAAGCTCACGGTCCATATCTGGCCTGAAGAGGATGACCCTTGGTTGAGGCGGGTTATCGACTACGCAGTGGGAAGACCAGGGTTTGAGACCTTCCATAATCTGAATTCAATTCCACTACGCAAGCTGAGGGTGATTCAAGCGGGAGCCAAGGTGTGTCGCTCAGGGAACCGGCTCCCTGTTGCAGAAGGGCCATTTTACATAACCGATGTCAAATTACCCTTTATTCGTCTTCCCGAATTGAAAGAGGCCGTGCTGCACCATGTTGAGGTGGACGCAGATTTCTCTCTAATCCCAAAGACTGTCGAAAATCTTAGTAAGATTGAGAAACTGCTCCTGAACGGCCCCCTGAATCTCCGACTTCGAATTCCCACCTGGCTCGCCCTCTCCCCTCGCCTCCGCCAGCTCACCATCCGCATCCCCGGGGATGAATCGGCCTTCCACCCTCCAGAAGAAAGTTTAGAAGCCACAGAGCCAGCTTTGAGATGGGAAAATATCGGACCCGGCCGCTGGTTTGAGCTTTGGAACATGCTCTGGCACTTCCGCAAGCAGCTCGAATATCTCGATATGTATCAGGACTACGTAGTCGAGAAGACCTACAAGCAAGGGCTCGGAGAAAATCACTTTGGGCCATCATTCTGCAATAGCTTTGAAGACTTCCCGGCCCTGCGCCATCTGACCATCTCCGCCCTCATCCTGGGCGGCTACAAGTGCATACACCCAACCCCAACCTGCCTCCTCTCCCACCTTCCCCCCAACGTCGAAACCCTGGGCCTCTACGCCGAGAACCTCCAATGGCTCTGCGGCACACCGGCCGACCACGCAGCCGTCGAACAAGAGATCAGGGAGATCATCGCCGACGCCCGTGAGCTGCGCTGCCTTATCGTCGACTGCGGGCTGGGACCCCCGACCATTGACGAGTTCAACTAGGCCCGTGCTGACGCCACGGCCAAGGGTATCCAGTTTCGCGAGGATGGACACCTCACGATGTTCTACGGCGGGAAGGGAACGTGGATTGGCCGTTCGATTATGGAGAACGCCGACGAGGCCACGGTGGCCTATGATGGCGCTATGCAGGCGGAGCAGGTTATTCCGCGGGGGCTTGAGGTACATGGGTTTGAAGGGCAGTTGCGGGATACGCGCGTAGCGCCTGCTCAGACGGCAACAGCAGGAGATGACGAGGAAGACGACAACGAAGACGATGATGACGAGTACGAGGATGCGGTGGATGTGATGGATGTTGACGAGCAGTTAATATTTAGAAAAGTGATAGATAAGTGTGCGAGCTGAAAGAAAAATGGGACATCCTCGCCTATTCTGACTAAATCGTTGTATCTAAAAGGTCGAATCGAGGGATGGATTTACCCACTGGGTTGGTACATGTCCGATTATGGAGACCGGCATGCATGGTTTATGGCTGTATATAGTGGTGAACATTCCGCTTATTGACGAGTATTAGAACAACTCGAGGTCGTTCAACAAATGAACGAAGCACAAGGTACTAGAAGCAAGTCCTCTTGCAGCGTTTACCTGAAAGTATCTCCCACTGGACAGAATTACCTAGAAATTAGCATTGCTTCATCAGTAGAGACAAAAGGTATATGTATATTCCGAGCCCTAACGCTATAATCCCAGCTGCCTCGAGCAGCCGACCACAAGACAAGAAACGAAGCGAAACATTAAGAACATAACTCTTCCTTCTAAGCCCCTCTCAATCCCCCTCTCATTTACTCAAAGGAAGGTTCACCACGAAGAAGAGCAAGCACTCTCAAGCCGCCGAAGAAGTCCTCTTGAGCCCCTCCTCCACCTCCCCGAGCAAAGCAACAAGCTCCTTCCCGCCCTCACTCTCCTTTCCCTCAATCTCCACGCCCCTCCCCACAAAGACCTTCGCCTCCTCCCACCTCCCCATCTCAGTCAAGCACCGCCCACCCCTCCACCAAGCCTTCGCGTTCCCCGCAGGCTTGCACTCAACACTACTCCGTGCATCCACAAGCCCTGCGACCCAATCCCTCAGCGCGAGATGCGCCTGCGCACGGTTCGCATACAGACCCGCCAGCTCATCGCGCGCCAAGCTCACCGGCTCCCACCCGGGCCGCGAAACTGCCATCTCCAGCGCGAAGGTGTACAGGCGCACGGCCTCGGCGTGGTTGTTCTTGCGGAAGGCGGTGTTGGCCGTGTCGCGGAGCTTCGTGATCTGTGCGCTGCGTTTTGGGTTTATGGGCAGCGGCGGCGGCGGGATTGAGGACGAGTTGTCAAGCGAGATTAGAGAGCGGTGCAGGGTGTTTAGGGCTGTGAGTTCGGTTGTGAGGGCGTTTGCTTGCGACGCTGTGTAGCTGTTGCTGTTTGAGAGGGAGATGGCCTTGGAGGAGGGGTCTAGAACTAGCGGGTATTGCGTGAAGAGGTCGATTGTGCTGGGCATTTTGGGCGGTTTGTTGCTCGACTGTTGAGCGTGGTGTTGGATAAGTGTAGGTACGGAGGTATGTGTCCTGTGGTGGGTTGTTAGCATTTGTTGAGCAGATAGAAGAGTGGCTCAGACTGATGGGTTGCAAGTGACAAATTGGAAAGGGCCTATTGCACAGTATTTGGGACTATAGCCTGCAGTGACCTGATAAGCAATATGGAATATGTGATGGAATGATTGACTGGAGTTGCTCGGTGGCCTTTGATATCCCGCAACCTGTCCAGACCGGGCGGTCGGATAGAAAAATATGGGGATGGATCGATGGCGGTAATAATTCTGCCGGCAGATGTATTGTCTTTTGTTTGGGCCTGGAGTGGCTCCGATGGAAGCGAGAGGATAGACAAATCTGTTTGAATAAAATATCTTCAACGCTAAATACTTTGGTATTGCATTTATCTATACATCCACGTCCGAACTTTCAAGGGAATCCCAAATTGAAATCGTCCAATCGTCAAAACAACAAGCACAGCACAACACAACATAGGCTATCCACCAGACGAGAAACCACAGCAAAGCATCCGCGACCAAGGCTAAAGCAAATACCTGGCAACAAACACACGCAAATTTTCACCTATCAAACAATAATACAGCATCGAAGCTGATATGGCGCCCAACTCCGCTTATGGTTATGGAAGGGATGGATGAAGAGGAGAGGAGGAAAGTATCGAGGGGGGAAACGGTTCGAGTAGAGTCTAGCGATTGTAGCCGCTGACTGTTGAATTGTCATACTCGGATGGCGGCGCATAGTGCTGGCCGTGTGCGCCACCGTAGCCGGTGTTGTAGTCATGTAGAACGCTTCCTCCCGTCGACGCGGTCGGGTCGTACGCTCCGTGCATTGCGGTGCGGCCGTTGGGGTTCCCAAGGTCGTCGACCTCGCTCTGATGCAGGAGTGCATAGTCCTCGTCGCGGTCTCGCATTGAAGAGCCCATCCCAGCGCGGCCGGAGCGGAAGTCGTCCTCCTCCTCGAAGTCTTGAGCGGGGTTCGACGAGAAGGCGGCCTTGCTTTGTGCTGCAAAGGTGGGATCCGAGACGGCATCGGGAAGGGTTCCAGTGCGACGGAAGTGCATAACATTGCGGAAAGACATAAAGGCCGTTAGGGCGAAGAGAACGCTAGGAGGGGAATATTAGCAGCCGGTCTACACTCGTATGGCTCGTAGAACGTACAAGATCGCAACTCCAATGATACAACTAGCAGTGCTGACATTGCATTTACTGGCGCTGCCGTACCTCCAGTTGTCGCACCCGCTCTTGTTATCGTCGTCGCTGCTACTGTCATCGTCGCTTTTCTCTTTACCCAGGCTCTTGCCCTGCGCAACGTAACTGGCGATGGCAACCCAGGCGCTGAACCACAGAACGGCGAAGAGGGTATCGACGGTCGCAAAAGCATAGACGTTTCCGAATCGTCGAGCGCGAGGCCACATGGGCACAGCAACTAGATAGATGAGGGCGGGGATAGAGATCCAGCACTATAGGGGAGGAGGGGATAAGTTAGCATCGGTGCCTATTTCTAATACGACCATTTCTTGTCTCTCTTTCGTGGGAGTTGCATACCAAGGCGAAGTACCAGCCTGATCGCCCATCAATACCACCCCCCTTTGTGAATACTGCAATCGTAAGAACCCATCCGAGGAAGATCAGGAAGCCTTGGAATCCATGGATAAGATTCTTTGTCCGCCCGGGGTTGAAGGACGGCCGCTTCATCGTGGTCGGAAACTCGGTGGATCTGGAAAAGTTGACAGTTGCCTGGGATGGGTAGAGCAAGGGTGATCCCGTGGGTGCGGTGACCAGCGCACAGGGCTCACAGTTATACAAGAAGAAAAGTCTAGTAAAGAGGTTCGGGCCGTGAGTCGTGAAGATCGAGGATTTGGAAGGTGGTGAAGAGTTCTGTGTGTGAGAGAGAAGCAAGTCTGGGTTCAATGTTTACAGCGATAGCGATTGCTGACGTTTTGGTGGAACGGGGCAACCCGACGAAGCCGCGCGGACGCTAAAACAATCTGTCGTCAGACAACACACGCAAAAAGCAAGTAGAAAAGTCGGAATGACCGGAATGGATGCGAGAGGAAAATGAGGAGAGAAGTGAGTAATTGGACTTTGGAGAGAAAGTGAAGTGGTTAAGCTGAGCTGAAGGCAATGCGGCAGTGCTTGTATGTGGCGCATAAAATACCAGGACTGTATAAATCTCGAATACTGGAACCTAATCAGCCATAAATAGCTACATCAACCACTTTATGCTGAAGCCTGGGCCTCTCTGCGTCTTACCGCCTCATTCACTCGAACAAAGCTGTTGCTTTGGATGCTCTCTTCTTCTTCTTGTTGATAATCTTTATTAAAAAGCCGAAGCAGCTCAATTACTGCTGAAACACAGTTTCGCGGATAAGATTAAGTGCTTCTATTTAAGGATCGGATATCCCTTCCTCTGCCCACTGATCGGCGCTTCAGCCTCGAAAGCCTCTTTGCCAGCCGTCGGAATCATGTATTTTTTATAGGCACCAGACTACTCCGGAGAGTCATCCATTAAAGCCCTTTTGAACCAAGGATTAACTTTCCCCTGAATCGCCGAAAATGTCACCGCGAGGTACTTCAGTGGATCGGCCACGGAGATTCGCTAATACCACGAGTAACCTTGGAGCTTGCGGCAGTATCCTGTCAAGTTGTTGCTTGAGAAAGACATCAATTCAAGTTTGACTTAAAAAGTGCTTTGGAAAACACAAAAGCCCACCTAACCATCGTTAAAAACGAAGGTTCCAATTTTACTAGTACTGGAGATGTATACAAGGCCAACAGTTTTCTAACCAACAAAGAATCCTCGAGTGTAAAAGCCAGTAGGCTCCGAGGATCAGTGTAGGGAATAAAAGACAAGAGTCTCAGTTATTATATTGGGGTATTCAGGCATAAGTAGGCTTTCCTTTGGAAATCAAGGACCTCAAAGAGCCACTGTAAGCCTTCCACTCAGGATTATATAGAGCCTGTAGTTTGAAGAATACCCTTTATCTTCAACACATAGAACAAAAGCATTGTATTACAGGATTATTGTCTTCTTTATACCAATCCTTTGCGTTATATAACCAGCTATATAAACCCCATCTGATGTTCCAGAAACACAACACCCTTCGACCACCATTCCCAACCTACTCAACCCCAACAAAACCAACAACTACCAAAATGTCGGCCCAAAATCAAGTCACCAACCCTCGCACAAGCAACCGCCCCTGCACCATGTGCTCAGCGCTACACATCGCACTCTCTACGAGATTCGGCATGGAGAAACTAGTGATGCCTACGCCAGAGAGCTACCCTGTGGTCTTCACAAACACCTACCGCGCATCTCTTGACGACCTCGTCTACTTCGAGTCCATGGAATCCGCCCTGGCGGAGTTCATCAACGAGTGTTCGCCGTGGGGGTATGGGAATGTGCGTGTTTGGAGACTCGTCACGACTGATAAGCCTGACAAGGCGAGCAAGATAATTGAGGAGGCGAAGAAGCAGGGGAAGAGCGGAAGGGACGATGGGAAAAAGAAAGAAACGCAGAAGGCACTGGTAGATGTTACGCTGACGATCCTCGTGGACTTTCCAGCGGAGGTGCATGTCGGGCCCCTGATGATCGGGTTGTTATTTGGTGGGGAGTTTCCGGCGCCGTTGTCGAAGTGGAAGAAGAAGACTTACGAGCAGGAGGCGGAGGGTGATGCGAGTCTTTTAAGGTTGGAGTTTTGGAAAGAGGTATTTGATACAGAGAAGGCCGGAAAGGCGTTGTGGGTTCCTAAATAGTGGGTAAGTAAGTCCATTTCCTTGTTGATGGTTCGTTTGGAGATGATGGTGAGTTAATTGAGAGGGTCGGGATTCATAGGTAAGCGAAAAGAGTTGGTTAAAAAAAGCCAGTGCTTCAGTCGTAAATTCATTGATGATAAAAGTACCTAATGATATCGAGTAGTCGACGCCTTCGAATCAAGGATCAAGCTTAGTTCGTGTAATGGTTGAAAGACATGATTATGCCACCACCAGGGCAACGGGTCGTCCACCGAGAACCGCCAGTTCTTCCAAAATACCAGGAGCCTGTCAGCTTCCTCTAGTGCCCTGTCAATTCGTTGTGCAACAGGGTAAAGCGCTGGTAGTACTCTCCGAACATCGCACCCCTTTACGATATGATATACACTTGGTCTTTGAAGACGACTTGGGGTGATGCGCATGCGTGCGTAGTTGTGTAGGGTACCTGGCGACGAGGTTGATACAGCGTTGCCCTCGGACAGTGCCGCTAAATACCCGCTGACAAGGGCATGGGCAGGAGTTGTGTGTAAAAGATGCTTAACCGATGTTGCGCCTTGCGTGCATCCCGCAATATGAATGGCGTAGCGGACAGAGTTCATGCTTAGCTCCTCGTCCACCATCAATCGCACGCTGAAGTGGCCAGTGGCTCGAGAACCTGCGGTAAACGCAAATCTCTCCATGAGCTTGTGGATTGCGGTTGCCAGTCCGTCGTTCAGGGGAGAACAATCCCAGCTAGAGCTCTGGTTCGCAGAGCGAATCGCAATAGCGGTGATGACCCCGTTAATAAGAAGCAGCTCGGCGATGAACTCCCCGAGCCTGGCATGTTGCTGCATTAACCAAGGGCTGTCATTGGAAACTTGAATTTCGCTGACTTGCGTATAGGTCGAGCTCAAGGTCCGTTTCGGTAGAACGATGATTCTGTCCTGTCTGGGAGCCGCTGCAGTTTGGCGAATGTGATAAACCTTTGTAGGTGATCGATGTAGAATTCGGTGGATTGAATCACGCGAGTGAACCTGATGGTTCTCTACGACCGGGAGAGAGTTCCCCTCTAGATACTCGAGGAATGACTCCGGTCGGTTCCATTGCGACGAGAGATCAGAGTCGAGAGTGATGCATTTGCAGCTGGTTCTGCCCTCAATCGCCTGCTTGGCCATGGCGTTCTCTGCTGCGGGAGCTTCTTCCGAGCACGGGATCCAAATGTCGACCTTTTCCCTCTGCACCATGTCCAGCAAGTTGGAAATATATCGTGCCTTTTGAATACGGTAGTAGGCAAACACGGCCTTAGACATGCTCTCGCCTGAAGTGACCCGGGAATCTGTAATATCGGCGCCTATAACTCGGTGGCCTTCGAGATAGCAGCATCGGGCAACACGCAAACCGTGCGGCGTATTGATCCCGGTGACGAGGATGGTCTTGGGATAGAATCCCTCATCTTGAAGTATATTTTGCCTGCCTCTCAAGTCTAGTTGCGGAAACCACGCCGAAAGACAGCTCAATATCGCTGCTACAAATAAAATCGTATTGTCCAGTGGCAGGAAGACGAGGGAAAGCGCAATGTGGAAGAAGTGGCGGTGAATCTGAGATTGAAGCAATCTCCGCATTAGAGGGAGGATTTGTCGCCTCGAGGACCCGACTGCTTGTCGCACTCCAAGAGCGGACATATTGTTGTCGGGTGAAGAGTCATTCGGCAATAACCCGGAGATTTGCTGCAGTTGCAAGCTGCTGCTCAGTTGAGCTGCTGAAGGTGTAGGCTCATGTGAACCCCTCCAGAATGCTAATCACGTCACCCTGCATAAGGCTAACCCCCAGCGCTAAACTGCTGCCTTTCAGGCCTGGTTCACCAAAACTATGTGCGGCGCTGGATTCTTTGTCCTCTTACTTTCGTGTGCCATACATGTCAGCGATCCAGAGCAGATGCGACCCCACATCGAGATCGAAGATCTCGGCATTCTGTTGACTGTGGTGATAAGCGCCCAAACGACTTTGGCAATTTAGCTCGAACAACACAAATTACCGAGCAGAGAAACACGCTTACTAAGCCTATATAGACAGTTACAGAGTGATTAACGTTAGATTTAAGCATAATTCATTATAACTTGTCTCTGGCTGTATTGACTGCCGAGGAGGGGGCAGAGCCAGATACAAGCATGATAAGGCAGGTCCGATTTAGGCGTGTCGGCGATAAGCAACGATCTTCAACCGCAACAAAATTACCGGCCAGGTTTTCGGGGATATTATAGTGTCTCCAAAACCAAGTTGGATGGTGTGATTGAAGACATATTGGATCCTAAATAGCGATAATTAAGCAAGAATGGCGCAGACAGCAAGCACTGTAGGTTGCTAGAGGCAATGCGGGGTGCTTCAGAAAGATTTTTTTTTTTTGCTTTTGCAGGTGGCTTTCATCTGATAACACCGCGATCGCCACTCTCCAAACCGGGGTTAAATTGATAGGCCTCTTGAAATGCAACGCCTTGCCCATCCTTTTAGAGAAAGAATGGCTCCTCTACAATTCCGATCAATATTGATCGCCCACACTCATCCAAGTCTCAATGCTATTCGCCCCTCTCGTCTAAAGCTAATCGGGTCCAGCCATGGCGCCATCCGGTGGGGATAGTCTCGGGTTTGAAATCAAAAGTCTTTGCGCCCCGCGGATATATCAAGACAGATTTCTCCTCATTCCCATACCCTTCCTTTTCCCAATTCTAGTCCCAGACGCGAGTGTAGAGCACCGCTGTTCTTCTTTCTTTCCCCGTTCGCTAGCCCGCCGTCCGCTCTCCTCACACAATGACCCGCGACGCCCCGCACCTTCCGCTATCGGCGGCCCTTCCCCCGCTGGTGATGGGGACAGCTACCTTCAATTCACAGTATAATGAAGACCCCTACGCCCTCCCAACCACAGAACTTGTCCACCGTGCGTTCGCCAACGGAATTCGTGCGTTCGATACCTCCCCGTACTATGGCCCAGCAGAGGAACTTCTAGGCCGCGCCCTCGCCACAGACTTTGTGCAATCACAATACCCCCGAGATTCGTACTACTTGCTCACCAAGGTCGGACGTATCGCTGGATCCTCATTCGACTATTCTTCGAGATGGGTCCGAAAGAGTGTTTCTCAAAGCCTCCGTCGGTTGCACACCGAGTACCTCGATGTTGTATACTGCCATGATGTGGAGTTTGTCTCGCCCGGCGAAGTGCTGGAGGCGGTCCGTGAACTGCGCAGAATCCGGGATACAGAGGGAACAATTCGCTACGTCGGTATCTCTGGATACCCTGTCGATGTGCTGTGTGACCTCGCGGAATTAGTGCTCCGCGAAACCGGCGAGCCGCTCGACGTCGTCATGTCCTACGCCAACTTTACCCTTCAAAACACCCGACTTCTGACCCAAGGTCTGCCGCGCCTTATCGCAGCTGGTGTTGATGTCATCCCGAATGCATCGCCATTAGGGATGGGACTGTTACGCAGGAAGGGGGTGCCAATCGGCAGCATGGGGGATTTCCATCCTGCTCCAGACGGCCTCCGGTCAGCTATTCACAACGCCGCAGAGTGGGCAGACACACACGGAGAGAAGATTGAGGTTATTGCGATACGTTTCGCTCTGGAATCGTGGTTGCGCAATGGCGCAAAGGCGGGATCTCTTGGCCCGCCGCTTGCTCGTAGCCCCAACGCTGACCCAGGCTTCCTCTCTGTGGCCAACATGGGCACGGGCGAGAGGCAAGGTGTGAGCGTCATGGGTGTTAGCAATATCGATGAGCTGAACGAGACCCTCCGTGTCTGGCACAGTATCGTCGACGGACTCGAGAACAAAGACGACGACTACTTCGATACTCCTAAACCAGCTTCTATCCCCTCCGCCGTCAGCGCTCCAGAAGTCCTAACTCCGTCCGACGGCATAATCACAGATCGCGCCTGGTCTCGAGACCGTCGCAACCGTATTCTATCTCTCGCCGAACAAATTCAAACCATCCTTACGTCAACATGGGTCGACTATACCTGGCCCAGCCCACCTCCGGACTTCGTCAATACACTCCCAGCTGGTGACTCCGATTCACTGAAGGATTCTATCGCGAGTGTAAGCCAAGCAAGCAAGTCTCTTGCTGACATTGAGAACGAGGCTATGATGACGCCTCCGTTGGAAGCGCAAGATTTTACGATACCCGTTGATACTGTTTCGGCTAATACTTTGTGAGCGACTATTCTTCAACTCCATGTATATAGTTCTGTTCCCAATCCTGGCGGCTGTGAGACTTGGCGCAACCGTATGACCAAAAGGGATGAAGGATGTTCTGGCGTTAATGCTTATTTAGAGCAAAAGTGGAAACAAAACCAACGACGAATACCCGATGCTGCAATATGCTACATCAGTCACCCCAACTATATTATTAGTCTATGATATCGCTACCTCAGTAACTAAGCAAGATCTACCAAACGTCTTAGACATCCCGTACAAGTCGTGCCCCAGCCCACGGGTAAGGATAGTTCCGCTGGTACCAGTTCATACTGGAGAAGCGTTAGTTCTTGATACTCGAATGGAGATATAACCAAAGGTTAAGGGGGAAAAAGAAATACTCACAAAGTTGTCCTCCCTGCGATACGAGGATGAGTCGCCCAAGAGCCGCCGAGAATGATATTGTGCTTTCCGTCGAAGAAGTCGGCTATTTATGATGTTAGCCCTAATCATCCAAAGAAGGGAAGCGAGAGTGGCTGAAAATGGGGAAGGACATACAGGTATACCCCGGATAAATCTCCATAGCCTTGAACCCATCATGTTCGGTGAGCGGCGTACTCGTCCACTCCCAGACGCCACCTAATTCGCCATGACCGGCCAGCTTGTCACCGTTCTGAACGATCGGGGTGGGATGCCAGTGCTTGAAGCCGACGTTGCACTTGTCGAGGTCGATGAAAACCGGAGATGAGGATGCTGCTGGCGGTTGGACGGGCTGAGCGTTTTTGACGTAGCCATTCTTGCGGTTTTGTTTGTGGTATCCATTTGATAGGCCATTAGCTCTCTTCGGTTCCGTGGTCTCTGGGCTAGAGCCAATATATCAGTACAATGGATGGAACTAGCAGGAATGAAACATACCTGTATCCATCAGCGGAAATGTCGGCGGAGCCGTCCGATGTATGCTTCTTCAAGCGAGCCGAATGGGTGTATATGCTCTTGGCCTCCTCGAACGTCGGGAGTCTGCACTGCATCCATTGCGCGTACTGATTGAGTTCATCGTACGAGGCAATGACTGGCCAGTCTTGCGCAAACTGAAGTGGCACAGGGCCAAATACAGTGCGGACGGCAAACCTGGTAAGGAGACCCCCTGATGTACCTGTCTGAACCCAGGAAGCGGGATAAATGGAAGCCTGCTTTGCCTGTAGGTATTCAGCGTATTCGCCGTTGGTGATACCCCTTCCCTGTGCCTCGAATGGTCGAACGGTTACCGTTCGCACGGGCGTCTCGTTATCCCATCCAAATGATGCAGCCGGCATGGTGTCTTCAAAGCTCTCAAGCCCAATTGATAAGGTCTGTTCTGGTATTGCGAACCATTCGTTTTGCTTATTTTCTGCCCGGGAATCGAGGAACATCCTCTTGAAGTCTGGGGTCGCAATTCCGGGAGGAGGGAGGATTCTTTCACTTTGAATCAACATGTAGAGGAAAGTCTCTAAATGCATCGCCTCGTGCTCGAATCCAATCCAAAGGGCCTCGCCTAATGTACGGTCATAGCTCAACTTGGGCATCTGGAGTACAGATCGAACCCTGTTTCTGACCCGTTCTTGGTAATCCAGAATATCAGGGTGGGATGGCCATTCATCTGGAATCTCGCTGTGTGAATGACACTTTTCAGGGTCATCAACATCGGGATCAATTCCCCGTTCAAAGATCAACTGGTATGACTTTGGATCTGTTGGTTTGCCACGCAAAGCTCTAGTCAAATGGATATCTAGTAGCCAAAATAAGTGATCTGTCTCTCACAGCCCCGACTTTGAAGTTTGGTTTCTCGAAGGCTTACCTGAGAATGTGGGAATATGGCCCAAGTAAAATATTAATGAGTTTCTAAGTTTGATTGGTTTGGAAAGCAGCTCCTCTTGGGGAATCATGGCCTTGGTCGCTATGTCCCACGCAGTCCAGAGATATAGGAATTCTTCGAGTTTGGGAATAGGACTAGCAGCGAATTGGGAAGGCGATGTCGGGAGACTAAGGGCAGCTGACTGGAGCAAATGAAGATCTGGCACGAGAAATAAGAATCAGCAACAGTAGTTCGTGACACACTTAGGACGATCTGGACTCGCATCCGAGTTCACATACGGTAATCACCAGAGCTGCTACTGAACTCAGCGCCTTCAATTAATCCAGCGTTATTCCATAGCTTTTCGCGTTTCGCCGGGCTATATTTGAATGCTTCCTCAAAAATCAACCTTTCTCCCTGCTTAACAAGCAGACCACTGATGGTGACATCTTTCCTTGGTACGTAGAATGCTTGGTGGCAGCCTTCAATATCATCGTATTCTGTGACAACTTCCCATTCATGGGAGCGGAAAGCCTCGTATCCAAGTACCTTATTTGCATTGGTGAGTCCATTCTCGTAGAACCTTCGTGTGATGCCGGCGGAGTCATTATAGGCCTTGTATACCTTGACAGGATCCTCGCATGCATCGAGACCAATAACCATCATATCAGATGGCCCAAAGAGCGTTGTAAACCTTGCAAGAAATGCAGCTGCATCTGGCGAACTAAAGTTCCCTAGAGATGAGCCCATTGAGAGAACAACTGTCGGCCGCTTTCGGTTTTCAGGGTCGGTTAGCCAGGCGAGCGCATCGTCATAGGTCCCATGAAGGCCATGCAACCCAACACTGTTATAATCTTCAACGCGGACATTGTCGAAGGTTCGCTCGAGTTCTGATAGAGATAGATCGAGGGCGTAATAATCAACAGGCTTCTCAACGCGTTCAAACTCGCGGAGTAGGATTTCGATCTTCCGAAGGTTACCACTCCCAAGCTCTAGGAGCTGTGCATTGCGCGGAATTCTTTCCACTAGCCTCCGGCAATGTGTCTCGAGTACCTCGATCTCGGCGTTTGTCAGATAATATTCCTCCAGATATGTGATTTTCTCGAATAGCTTCAGCCCTTCTGAGTCATATAGTAACATAGTAGGCATCGACTGTCTCGTCCCGTTTGAAGGGTCAAGACCTTTCTGAATCTCGTGGACAAGGGAGAATTCCAGGTCATTTTCGCGGATGTCGACGATGTCGACTCTCTCAGGAGATAAAGCCAATGGGCTCATTCTGCTATGCTTCGTATAGAGGGGTATAGAGGGCTCTCGTGAGGGTACAAGAAAGATCAATAAGAATAACGAGACAATATGACCGGGGAACGAGGGTCGTAGAATGGCTTTATAGACAGTCTCGATAACTAGCAATGAGGGTGATAGTGTGGTCTTATAGGTACACTCACCCTACCTAGTGAATGGCGATCCCTCGAATAAGGCAAAGAGGGGTAAGTGAGGAGTATGCTTAATCACAGAGATTATATTAAAACAAAGTAGAGGGACAAAAGAAAAAAGGAGGTGATAGGCCTATCTAGCATAAGCAAGTCAGAGTCAGGGAGCCCGTGAAGAATGAAAAGGAAGCAGGAACGGCATGCGCGGCAGCTTGGAAATTAGCTTTACTCATGAAGGCATCCTCGTCCAATGCTCGTGGAAGCCCGCTCGCGCCGCCGACGGCAGAGATTGGACGACGACCGAAGAGGTCCCCCAGAGTAGCAGGTGAGTGACATCAGGACATCGAGAATATCAAATAGAATTGTCAAACGAAATGCATGTCAGTCAAGGCTCAAGAGGCAGCCAGCTCCCGCACGGACCTACCAGATGCAGGCGTGCGGCGGTGCGGAGTACCTGGAAGAGGGGAGAGCTCTCTAGAACATTTGCATATCCAATCGAGATGCGCTTCCTGTGAATAGCTTCCCCACTGACCTGGATGGAGGAGTCATTCTGGTTCCCTGAAGCTCCGGATTTCGATCTTTTGAGCGTGTCATTGGTTCTGGAGCAGTCGCAAAGCGACTACTTTAGGCGTTCATCTCTGGGCGATGACGTAAGAGGTGCATCAGTTGCAGATTTGCATGTTTGCACTTTTTGTTTCTGTTTGCATCGTTTGTCCGCCACACCTCGAGCCACCAGGTACCAAGTAGCAAGGCTCAGGAAAATTTCTTTTTTTTTTACCGAGTTGCCATACAGAGAAAGAGGTCTTACAAATGATGATTTGATGTACAACCCAAGGTTTCCAGGCAGGTTTCAAAGGGCCATAGACCCAGAGTAATCAGCTTACGAACTAAGGAAACTCGAGATTAATCATCATGAATTTGCTATCTTTAGACTTGACTAGATTTGCAATCAGCGTTCGTCCCTGGCTGAGGCTCCCATACAACAAAGCCGATACCATTAACGATCTTTCAGGTGGGCATATACTTAGTACAGATCCTTAGATACGGAGTGCAATCTTGTACTTGACCATACAATCACAGATGGTTGTGAGCGCTCTCGGTATCACGTGCACTTGTTATTCTTAGGCACCTAGGCATCCAATGATAAAATTACAAATGGGCCATCTCCTCATCGCCTCGAGGGGTTTCTGGAGGATAAGATAGGTATTTCATCAAAAAAGTACCAAAAAGAGACAGAAAGCCTTGCTTGGGCTCAGAGACAGGAATCATTAGTAAAAAGATCTCGTCCTCCGTACTTTTTGATTTCGGAAAGTGTCCGGAAGTCCGATTTGTGGTCAACTCACCTCTCGGAAATAACTGTATACTACTATTTGAAGGAGTACGCACAGTAACAGCCGTCCGTCGCCACCAGATGGTTTCTCCTCGGCAAATACGTTCTGATTTGCCTTTGCAGCGGTCTTTTAATTAGTTAGGTAGGGAGTAGCATCATCCGTGGTTCTTTCAGACACCTTAGGCATTGAGGTTGCCAGCGCATCACTGTCAACGCATGTGACCGCCAGCTTCCTCTCAACACTGAGGACACTTGCGGTCTTTCTCGGATTCCTCATGCAGGTACCTTTCAACGAACACACCTTGGCACGTCAGTTTACTAATTGAACTAACTCAGATGTTGTTTCTGGATTTAGTCTAATGCAACCTGTTCATTTACAAGCAGGCCTCAACGTTCTGCGAATGGGGACTCTCCACATCACACCCGCCAGGGTCCAGCGCCCTACACTGGACACAGCAGGACTCCTCTCGCGATCTTTTCCAATTAGATCCATCCGGAACATAACGGGCGACGGCTGATACGCTTCGAGAACTGCCGGAGGTCCGGAGGGGCACAGCCTCGCAGAGTCATCGTATTCTGGTCCAACTCGAAATAGAGCGGCAGCACTCTCTGAATATTCGAACACAAAGGTCTCTAGTAAGTCGAAGAAGGCTGCCAGACGAATAACTCCTCGAGCCAGCGTTCAGACTGATTTGGTAACTGGTCTGCCAATGATCGACCGAGTGGGAAGAATTTTCCACGTTTCGTGTGCGTGCTGTCAGGCACACGTCGCCTGTGATTGTTCGAACCATGCATTCGGGTGGCGATGAACGCTTACTCGGTCTCGCCCGTTTCAGGATCCACAGCGCTGAGTCTGACTGAGTAACCACGAACTCATCGCTATGACCTCGCGTTCGTCGAAAATTTCCCGAGTCCCAGTGACTTGGGTGGGTGTCCTTTTTTTCTCTGGTACCTACTGAAAAAAATGCGTCGAGGTATCTGATAACACAGCGAACGCATTAAAGATACCTCAGAATCGTCGCGCACAATGACACATCCTCTGATGCTTCGCCCAGACGATCTAGACCGCACTGCCGATGTGGTGGGCTCGCTGCCTTGAGATATTTCTTTTAGCGCCGCGAACTAACTTTTCTTTGATTCGGGGCCAACGCTTTCAAGGCTCAAACGACGTGGACCCAGTGTTGAAGAATCAAGTTTAGTATGATTGGCTACAAATTCAGGTACCGAAGCTAGTGCGGCCGTAGGGTAAATTATGGTTGGCTGGCTGAGAAATGATTCCTGTGCCTGAATCTCGGCACTAACAACGTGGCGCACACCCAGGGTCATCAAGACCTAGGCTAAGAGATTCGGCACAATGTGATGCCTCTCTTTCATCTCCACTGGGCACTGGGGGGCCTTGTTTTCGAAAAGAAAACCTTTACACCGAAGATTTTGCGAAGAGGGTCCAATGAGAACCCCCACTCCTGAAGATGATAAATATGCCGTGGTTCCCCCATCTGCGTTTCTCTTTTTTGTATCACCACACACCATTCATTCATTCTTGAGGTAGTACCTCCCACAATCCTTTACAAACTATTCCACTCTTTTGTCTGTAGATCAGGCCAAACCTTGTCAATCCTTCCAAACCAAACCAAGACGATATCTATTGTCACTCTTTCCAAGATGCTCTTCTCCAAGATCTTCAATCTTGCTGCCACTCTGGCTACTGCATCAGCTCTGCCCTTCACGCCTGCTACCCGCTCCACCGGCGGCACTGTCTCCATCGTCAACAACGTCGGCCAGGATGTCTACCTCTGGTCCGTCTCCGCCACCTCAAGCGCCATGGAGACCCTTCCCGTCGGCGCGACCTACCAAGAGGCTTGGCAAACCAACCCCAATGGTGGCGGCATCTCCATCAAGCTCGGCTGCTCCGCGGACGGTGCCAGCGTCCTCCAGTTCGAGTACACCAAGGCAGGCGAGCTCCTCTTCTGGGACATGTCCAGCATCAACCTGAACCCCGACTCCCCACTCATCGATGCGGGCTTCAAGGTCACCATCGACGATGAGACTTGCGACACTGCCACCTGTGCTCCCCATGACGTGAACTGCTCCGAGTCGTACCAGTTCCCTGACGACCACAACACCCGTGCCTGCCTCGCCAGCGCTTCTTGGACCCTCACCCTGGGTTAGATACCCGAGTACAAAGCAAGAACAAGATACCCTGTGAAGAATGTTCCAAGTCTCGTCATAGTCACTCTTTTATCTTTCCCTGACGATCTTGGGCTTCGGATCAACACCACCAAAAAATAAAGGCGGGCCCTCGCCCAGGCAGGCGATTCTACCTAACGAGTTCACGACGGATGGCGCTCTATATATAGCGCTTATGGGACGGTACATATGGGACTGGGAACCCGGCGCACATGTGAATAGGTTACCGATATAGAATTTGGGGAAAATACAAATATACCACTACTCTCGTTCATCAACCTGTTTTCTACCTCGTAAATTAGCTGTTGAGGTTTGCGCAAAGTATTATACCCCCTCCACCATCAACCCTCAAACCACTCCGAAACACCCTCAGAATTTGGCCATCTTCATGAAACATCGCTTTGTCATCTTCATAGCAACAAAGCCACAAAGCCGCGTAGAATCGTTCAAGCTAAGCACAACGCCGCGCGGCGGCTAAGCCACCAGCGCCCGTTAGCACAAGAGCTAGGATCGACGGGCGTTAGGGATCCCCGATCACCGTTGACTATGAATGTTGGGGACTGGGTTACTCGGTAAATGATCGATGAACAGACCATAAAGCAGGTGTATAACTTATGATCGTTGCTTAGTAGGCAGAATTGGATAATAGATTTTAGTGACTTAGTTGGCTGAAAAGCAAATTGGAAAGCGAGGTAAGCGAGGCTAGAAGTGGGACAATGATGTGCATACAGACATCATGGTTCATCATAGCACCTCGGCTAGAGTCGATCGCGGTCCACGTTTTTGTTTTCCAGAATCCAGCTGTCGGATATGATGATCATGATCCATGAATACAGCACACTGTCTTGGAAGGGATTGTCGTGATTGAGCTTGTTTTGGACTGAGTTGTGGAGCGCGTGGGCTTGTGACGTTTTTCTGTCCTGTAGCTAACGGTCTTGACACCTTGGATGTACACAGGCACGGACTCCCACAGTCTACAGTACACCGTTCGCTAAATCATGTCTTTGGAAACCTGGTCCTGAGGAATAAATGTAGACCTGATAATTGCTGCTATTAATATCGAAACCCAATTTTTGGTACCTCTCCGTGTGCTCGTCACATGACCTGCGCTCTTTTCAACCCATCAACAAATCATCCTTCTGAGGGAGGTCCTGGCAAGAAATACCTTTCTGCCCCATTCAGCTCGGTTACACATCCTCAAACACATGCTGTACAGACTTGAGTCGACGAAAGAATATCCTACTGCTCTGTCACTTCTGCAATAATACTTCAGCAAATGCGTCATCTGCTCCGCGATAGCCGTCGGAACTGCCAAACTAGGCAAGGTAGATACAAGGGGCCCCATCCCTCGAGGTCCACTTGTGCTGTCCCGCCAAAAAGATCACGAATTCAATTTGGCGATGGAGACCGTTGCGTAACTTTGCAGTCACAACAATGAAGCAGGGAAGCCGCCGGCTCCGGTACCTCAAGGACCATGACATTGACCCGTGGTCGAGGGTACAATGTATCTAGCTCTCAAATACCATTTCGGCCCCTGGTCCCCTGGTCCCTGGACCTTGACAAATGCTTTGTTAAACTTTGTTGGGGGGATTTGAGTTCACAAACGACAAAACGATTGGTATAGGAATACTATGGCTGACTCCGGGGAGCCATCTCGGCCTAGAGCACGGGTGAGTCGCTCTAGTTTCACTCCTGACGGGGAAAGCTGACGCCGTTCAGTCTGAAGCCGCGCGGCTACGAGATGAAGAGCTGTTGTAGTCCCGTCTGTCGCCCACTCGAAGCGGCGGAGGGCGTAGACCATCGGGGACAGCAGTGGAGGGCCTCCGGCGCCGAAGCACAGGACTCACCCCACGCAGCCGCAGCGGCCGAGTTCCCAGTCTGACATCCCGAACTACGATGGCCGAGCGAACGCAAGGCAACTTTACACTTGCTGGGCCGGAAGAAACACCGCAGTTGCGGATGGCACACGAGCCCTTTGTGCAGCCTGGATACGGAGACCTGAACCCGGAGTATGAGCAGGCGGCGAACGCCAAGCCGGTATGGAGTTTGGCGAAGCCGCTGCCTCGTGTCGTCCGGCCGGGAATGGTTCCGACGAAGGAGGAGCTGCTGAATAGCCGGGCGAACCCACAGTTACCAGCACAGCAGTCGCAGCAACAGGGACTAAATGTTGACCCGAATGAGCTAGAGGACGGACGTATCGAGAAGTCGGCGGATCCGCGGAAGATGGCCGCGCAAGTGGACGATGCCCGTCAACAGCGGGAGAATAACTTTGTCAATAAGATATTGACCGGTGATGCAACGACAACACGGTTGTCCCGGACCGCTTCTAGCCTTATGCGGCGCCCCTCTGTGGTTGAAGGAGTTGGTTCAGACCAGCTATCAGCCGTTCCTGAAGGTGAGCCCGACTCGGATGGGCTAGGAGAGCACCCAGACGACCTGGGACATGATCTGAGCGATGAACCCCTGCAGACCGTGCCCGAAGAAATCCCCGAGCCCGAAATAAGTCCCGATCAGCTTGCCGAATTCAATGAGTTCGACGAAGCTGCTCTTCCAGAGGACCTCCACCCGCTCATCCAAGACCTTGTCGAGGAAGAAATCCACAATAACCACACCGTTTGGTCCGTTATCCGCACGCACCACCGCGAGGCCCTTGCCGAGTCCCTCGCCGTCTTCATCCAGCTCACTGTTGGCCTTTCGGCGGATCTTAGTGTTACCCTCCCTAATGCAGGAAACCCTAACACAACTGCCTGGGCCTGGGGCTTCGCTGCGATGATGGCCATCTACATTTCCGGTGGTGTCTCCGGTGCACATCTCAACCCAACGATCACCAGTATGCTGTGGTTCTACCGCGGCTTTCCCAACCGCAAGATGCCTGAATATTTTGCAGCGCAGTTTATTGGCGCCTTCGTAGCTGCCCTCGCCGTCTACGGCCTGTACTACGACTCCATCCAACAATACCTAACTTTCGGCACCAACTCGTCCACAATAGATATCATCAACAGCTTTGTGACGAGCCAACGGTACTCCTGGATTAACCCTGCAGCCGCCTTTTTCAACGAATTCCTCGGAACGGTCGTTTTGACCGTAACAGTCCTCGCCTTGGGAGACGACCAGAATGCACCACCGGGCGCCGGAATGAACGCCCTCGTTGTCGGCCTCCTCGTCTACTGTCTCAGCATAACCTTCAGCTACCAGACGGGTGCCGCGCTGAATCCGAGCCGAGACTTTGGACCGCGCCTTGCGCTCTTGGCGCTGGGCTATGGAAGTGATTTGTTCACAAATCCATATTGGTTTTATGGACCATGGGCCGGGTCGTTTTGTGGTGCGTTCATCGGAGCATTTTTGTATGATTTCTTCATCTTTACAGGGGGCGAGAGTCCTGTGAATTACCCATGGGAGAGGACACAGAGGGCCATGCGGAAGACTAAGATGGAGTGGAAGAAGAAATTGAGGTTGAATAAGAAGCAGAGCGAGAAGGTCGCTGTTTGACCGACTGCTCAACTAGAGCACCGCAGTAAGGGCTGTTGCTGGGCTCGCTATGTAAACAAGTCTACGCAGTGTTATTACTTCTATAGACACAACCTATACGAAATAGACCCCTTCATAAGCCTACAAACGTATAGTTGAAACGCGCTCTGGCATGTATGAAGAAACTACCCCATAGATACCTCATATGTAGCCACAAACCGAATAAAGCCTATCATTAAAGAAATATGACCATTCTATTCCACCACTCAAGAGAGGGATAAAGGCTCTTAACAAAGGGGATCCATTGTGTAGAGCCAAGATTGTCTCACTTCAGCTGGCCGCTGCCTCTTTGTCTGGCCAAAGCATATAAAGTCCCTCCCCACTCCCGCCCGCGATCGCCAACCCCTTTGAATCCCATAGACGCAGAACACAAGCCAAGTTCCGTAACCCGACTTTTTTTTATCAAATTTGCATGCTCAGTGCAGCCACTCGACAGAGAAATCTTAAAAGGACAGGTACCCACCTATCTATCTATTTAGTCCTTTGCTAACAGACATTCATCGCAACGGATAGAATGTCCTCAAACAACAACAACAACAACAACAACAACAACAATGACCGACAAGACTCCTCTAGCGGTCACAACATGGCCGCCCCGTTCGACGAACTCGAAGCCACAATGAAGCAATGGGAAGATTACGAGAAGAATAGCCCAATAGTGCACACGCCTGGATCCGCACAGCAGCCTTCAACTCCGGCATCCGCGCGGGTATCGACCCCAACGTCTGGTGGTGGTGTTCCGACACCGGCCTCTGCAACTGCTGCTTCGGCAGCTTCCCGTCTAGCAGCAGCATCGACATCCGCGTATGGCGAGCAATCTTCAAATGGCTCGCAGACTTCTGAGAAAGAATCGGCCCCTAAAGTACTTCCTCTACGTCCGCGACCTAAGCCCCCGCATATCGGTACTATTGATAGTGCGGACGAGGGGCGCCCTATTTCTCCAACTGTCCATTCGAGCGTTGGCGCCGCCGCCGCCGCCGACTCCCAGTCCCAACTCCGCTATACGCCCCCTGCAAGCGACGTCTCGGACTCAGACTCAGAGTCAGACTACCCAACCTCAATGACAACCCAAACTCCAGCTCCAGCCGCTGTCCCCGCCCCCGCCCGAAATCCTAACGACAAGCCTCGCCTACAGCGCGACGGCGCAGTCCACGAAGCAATCCTCGAATTCGATTTCCGAAGCACGACACCTGAAGGCGTGCTCGAAGCCGACGAAGCCATGAAGCGGCGCGAGGCCACCAAGGCCGACCACGAGGAACTGGAAGCGCTAACCGAGACCGTCGTGATGATGGAGCTGTTCCTCCATGCGGAGAACGCGCTTACGGCGGAGGATGTGGACCGCACGCAGTGGAAGGCAAGGGAGGGGTTGGCCCTTGCGCAGAATTTGAAAGACAAGCCGTATATAGCGCGCGGAGAGTATATATTGGAGCTGGCAGCGGCTCTGGAGAAAAAGAAGATGACAGAGGCGTATGAGAAAATGAAAGGGGTGAAGTATGTGGCTACCAGTGAGGAGGAGGAGGGTGAGAGCGAGGGCGATGATGATGACGAAGTGGACGATATGAAGGTCATTGGTGGTTGGGACAATATGGCCGACATCAAAGATAAAAATGGCCCCGAAGATTCCAAGGACAACCAACACTTAAAGGCCGTAGGCGATGGCGCCGCTATTCCGACAATCGACACTGAAAAGTCATCATCATCATCATCATCATCATCATCATCAGAAGGGCAATCTGTGGATCCACAGAGCAGAGCAGAGAACAGCTGCTCCCCAACGAGCGGAAACGAGGGAAACCAAGTTCCGGACGCCGGCGACGAGAAAAAAGCTCAGCCGCAGAAGCAGCCGCCAACCGACAATCCGCAAAAGCAAACGCAGAAGAAGAAAAAGAAGCCGAAAACTCCCCCACCAAAGCCCCAGTACGTCAAGCCCAGACCCATTGTCCTCCCCACCGTCTACCAATCCTGGGAAGACCCCTGCCCCGGCTGCGAAGAAGAGACCTCGCTGTGTCACTCCATCAACCGCAAACGGGGGCGGCCCAGCTACTCCGAAACAAGCTTCTGGTCCTACCTCGTGCGCCTCAAGTCGCTCGGCTGGCTCAAGTCGAAACCACCCCAGATCAGAAAGAGGATGCTCCGCGCGCTGCCCCGCGTGTGGTACACTCCTGACGGCAACGTCGATATCGACCGACCGCCGCCACCGGAGTCCAGCTTCCACTCCGTCTTCTGGGACACGCAGTGCAATTCCGTGCTCATGAAGGAGCCCGCCAATGACGAGCTGGATTGGATGGTCAGGCATGAAAGCACGCCGTTCTCGCCGCCCCACTCAGAGTTTACCTTCCGCGCTCATCTCCCATGCAGTATGATGGGACCCAGGACCAGACCGACTGAAATCTTCCCCGAGCAGGAGCATGAGTTCTTGGCGGACAAGGACGACCTCGAGGATTTCAAAGAAGGCGTCGGCGCTATGAAGCTGGATATGAAGTTCCTGGAATTCGAGAGACTTAGGGTTCTGGAAATCCTCAAGCTGAAGAAACAAGGTCTCCTCCCTCTGAAGGTAAAGAAGGAGAGGAATCCGGAGCTAGAGCCGGAGCCAGCGAAGAAAGCAACCTGGGCGTTTGACTTTAGTCTCTTCTCGTGGGTTAAACTGCTTATTCTGCTGTTCTTCCTCTACTGGTTCTGCTTCGGGTTCTGGAAGGTTGGGTTCCTCAAGCGGATTCGTATCCCGGTGTGGAATCCATTCAAGAGGCATTGTCCTAGGTACGACGAGTTTGTTCTTGAGCCGCTTAGGCTTGGATAGATTAGTAATTGTAGTATCCTAGATTCATTCAGCAAACAAAAAAAAAAGGATGAAGAATAGAAGATAGATTTTTGTTTTAGACCCAAATTTCATATTTCAACTTTGACCTTAGGCAACCGCATCCAAAATAGATAGATCCCATACGTAGCTCGCCGCACCCATAGCACTCACACTCATGAGGAACGCCATTAGCACATTAACCGCGTTGTTATCCAAGATATCCCACCCGCTCTCAACGCGCCGGCTCTCGTGGTGCGCGTCTTCCTTGCCGGAGAAGCTTTCGGTCGATGTCCCCGTTAGGCTTGTGCCTTTGAGCGAAGCGGCGTTGGCGACCGCTTCGGTCTTTCGGAGGTGCGCGCCGCTCGTCTCGGAAGAGGCTCCCGAGGCGCTCTCGGCGCCGCTGGGCTTCGTGGCCGAGGGGTGGACTAGGACCTACTCCGTACAAAGACCCGCATTAGTAACCACGGATATTCTGAAGCTTGTACAAAGTATATGACATAGAGAGAAAGGAAGTAGATGGATTACCTTCTTCCCACCACTCCCCTCAACAACCTTCCCGCTTCTCTTATCAACCACGCTCGCCTGGAAGATCCCGCCGAGGATGCTATCCAGCAGACTACCGCCGGTTCCCCAGATCGTGACGGCAATGATCCATGCAGCGCGGTCTTGAAGGCTATCCAATGTGAATCCCGTGCAGAAAGGGATAAGGATTGTGGAGGTCAAGGCGATCGTGAACGCGCCGAAGACGCCCGCGATTATACCAGTTGCAGTGACGCCGCCGTTTGTGCCGGGGGGAACGACACGGAATGTGGGGGAGGTGATTAGGCGTGGTTTCGATGTGGATAGGATTCCGAGCTCCGAGGAGAATGTGTCAGCTGCGACGGAAGCGTAGTTGCTATTCCACAGGGGAGATTAGTATCGCATTCAAATCCGGTATAGATATCGAGCAAGGAATAAGAGCCTTGTCGGAGGGAGAATTAAAGAGCGTGGGGAACGTACGCAACAATCCCAATAACAAGCAAATCCGCCGCATGGCGTCCATTCGAGAAACATTCGGCCGTCGGTCCACTACCGCTCTGCTCGCCCTTCCGGAGAACCCATGCGTGCAGAAGACTGAGGACTGTCGCGACGATCGAGTTTGCGAGGACCTGGTTGTGCGTTCGGGCACCTTCGCCGCCATGGGAGCCGGTTGCGGAGAGGGTGAGTTGGGCTTTGATGTCGTGCTTGACCTGTCACATTCCAAGATTGTTTGTTAGTGGCTGGAGCTGGTTTTGGCGGACTGAGCATGGGAAAGGGAAGAAAAAGACAGACCTTTGTAGCCTTCGTTCCACCGACATAGAAAACAAGCAGAAGAATCAGCGGCAGAGACCAAGGATTCAGCGCGTGCGCGATCGCTGTGAGTGCCGCGACGACGAGGCCAAAGGGCGTCAGGGACTTGCGCGAGTAGGCGCGGTGGAGGAGCAGGACGATGATCGGGACGGCGATTAGGGGCTGCATTGTGGTTGTCTCAAGGAATTATCGGTCGGGCAGAGAAAGATGGAAATGAAGGGGAAAAGAGCATGGTGTGGTGGTGTGAGGGAGAAAAAGAGCTGGTTGCTGACGGGTGTCACAAAGGTTGGTCAGGCGGGCGGGGCGGGGCTAGAGCTCTCTGCAGCTGAGCTTCACTAAGCTTAGCCTAATGAGCTAACCTGTGGGGCACTTTACCGTACCCCATAAGGGTCAGACAGAACAGCCTGTCTTGGATCTACGGAGAGTTGCATCGGTTTTTGTTTTATTTGTGAAAGAGATTTTAGAGTGGAGTATTCGTCTGGACGATTACTGTTGCTACGTGTCTTTTCTTTTCGTGTAGAGAGTTCAAAGTTACACTGCTATATTCTTGCCAGTCACCGACGGAGTATCTATATACCGTTGCCCTAGTATACAATTGCTGAATGGGGAATTGAAGATGAGTAATCGCCAGTAATTTTTTGTCTTGATTACCAGACCCCCGTCAAAAGAGCAAGAATCTAGAGGAAGGCCTTTAGTCGGGGTATATGGAGGTGACAAGCCGGTATACAAACAGCGTAGTAGTGAAGGGCAAACAAACAGGTTGCGTAGTCGCGGGCTCCAGTGAAAATACCGTTTGTTTCCCATCCGCTGCTTTCAATTACTCTGCTATTGAAAGAATTCTCTACGATAGTCACCATGTGGGCAAGGCAAAAGTTACTTCGGTATATAAAGGTGCCCCTGCCCTGAGCAGAAGTCGTCTTCTCCATCTTCTCTACGTACCCGACCAAGCTTTCTCTTCCTTTTTCTCTATTTCTTTTTTTGCTGCTCCTAATGGGGTACCTGTCGTGAGCTCGACGCTATTTATTTTCTTGAGCACGAAGTTGATGCGCGTCGTGATATTCTTGGTCGAGCAGAATATCTCGACGAGCTCTCTCACAAGCACCCAGAATATCATCTTCATCCCGATAATGTTCTAATGCCCGACCAGAAGCCTCAGCCTAACTTGCGAAGAAGGATGCAAAGACCTTCAACTCCCGAAGGCAGCTGTCTCTGCCAAACATGATTAAGCGGACCCCAATACTATCGCTGTCTGTTTCCACTATACCTCCTATGATGCTGCATACTAGGGCTTAGTGGATCTATATCCATGACATCGCTGTCTTCCCCAAGACGGTCGCGATGGTTTTGGCCAAGCTCGTATATCGACTTGCATAGGACCTCGACACCTGGGAATCGGTTCACCAACAAATTTGGAAGTAAGGTGATACAGGGCGTTGGCGGCAGACACTGTTCCGGACCCTGGCAGACAGGATGAGCACTGGTGAGTATAAGAAACCGACCGTAGAGTTGTGCAAATTGCTAACAGCCACTAAGTTCGTGATCAGGCTTGAACAGCCCTCCGAACCTGTCCCCAAGAATGCGCCACCGCATACCCTTTGGCGATATACGTCCCTTCCTCTGTCGGCCAATGAATCTAGGTGTCGAACATCAATGTACCATTGAGACCGCCGCCACGCCACATCGGCTGTTATTGCCCCCCAATGAGGTTGTTGTGCCTTTGGGCCTGTGTGAAAGGATATTGCAACGAAGATACTACGATACCATACACGCTGCCAACATGTCGGTACGACCAGCGGACCCTGGTAGCAGGCGTAGATCAGCCTGTTACCCTGAGTGCCGGACTACGCTGATTGCAAAATCAAGGTATGTTGTCCCCCGACCCCAAAGTCCACATCGGGGTAGACTATACTAAGCTGTCATATGTCCACGTCTTGGACCCCGCCCTATCAAGGGCCTTGTCGCTAACGTACAGCTACTATGTGGCGGATGGTGGGCTTATCCTCTCATTCAAAATGTATCATTCTGTTTTCGACGATTGAAGGTAGGTCAGTAGTCAAACTTTCTCAACCTCGCTGACCAAGGTTAACCCTAACTCGCAGACAACGGCAAACACAACGAGAATATCTGACGCTCGGTCTATTTCTTAGCTGATTTCGAGGCCTTAGTGCTACAGCTCGTCGATGTGTGGAGTTGCCGCCAGCGTCCAGCCCTGCAAGCGAATGCGCGACATCATAGCCAATCCCGGAAGAGCCATATTCATTACCACGCCATAAAAGACACGGGGCAGAAGAAGTCCGGTGCGCGACTCAGTGCCAAACCATACACACCAAGTGACTTTCTTCGCTCCAAGGCGTGAGCCGTAAGCTATTATTGCGACCGGTCACATATCCATCATGAAGGTATGGGGTGTTCGGGTGGTAGGTCTATATATGACGGGGCACTCCCTTGTGTCCTGAAGTGACGCATAAGTAATCGATTCATCGGATATACCTAATTCAACTAACCTCTTGTTAAATTACGCCAGCAGACCCGTCCCCGAAGTCTCCCTGCCACAAGACCAAGCCCCAGAATGTATACCTTAAGTGACAGTGACTCCTCTGATTCGCTTGCCCTTTCAACACCTGAACTTCCTTCTTCCCAATCGTCAGAAATACAGAATTGCGTTCCCTCATTCTTCAGGTCCCGGGCTGCACGAAACCGGGTGACTGTCTTACTGCGGCTGATCCAGCGTGGTCAATGTTGGAAGGTGATGCAGTTTGACTGGAAGACGATCTGGGTGGGCAAGGGCGAGCCGAGAAACCAGGTGGCTGATGGAACCCTTGTGACATACGCCCTATATCAAGTCCAAAGGGCTAACAGCTTACACTTCGCCGTTGAATACACAAATGGCAAAATCGAGCTTGTGCAGTGCAGTGTGGGCTTTTAATTCACAGCACGCCCACTCTCGCCCCCGAACGTGGCTTTGGCTGTAATGGCCGCCAGAATTGTAGTACGTGATGATGATGAACAGATCGTTACCTACTGCCACTAGACGTTGTCTGAAAGATTTTGAGCCCCACTACAAGTACGGTGCCTTGGCCACCTAATTTATGAGAAGGGGATCGCTACCACTGAGGCCACTGCAGCACGCCACGTCCTTACCCTATCACCGGCCTTGTGCTTCATGTTTAAGTCAAGCACAGTTCCAGCGCAGATCCAGCCTCTGTGGCTTGGCTCAGCGTCGTATAGGAAGAATGTTTTCGCCTCTTTCTGTCTCGTTGCTGATTCCATGCGTGTTGACTTTCCAACGTTCCGAAGGGATCACAGTCAAGATGCTCCAGCAACATGGGAAGTGGAAGTGGCTGCTGTGCGAGAGGTGTGATGGCTCACGTCACTGCCACCGGCGTCGTCACTTACGCGTATGCGCCGAATGGTTGAAGAAGAAATTTCATCTTCTGCGACGCCTTATTTTCTCGGCTTACGAGATCGAGACTTTGACAATGAAGATGCAAATAGGTCGCTTATCAAAAACAGTTTGGGAGGGAAACGCTTCTAATGCCTAACCTACACGCGCTGACGAGAGTATGAGAACCGCCCGGCAGGGCTGTCGAAGTCTCGATGGAGGGAAAAAAAAGGGGATTTTGGGACTCGAGCATCTCTGGCATTAACATACTTGTAGTTGGACCACTGAGATAGGCACTGCTTGGTTTGAGGTGTGGATGACCTGCTTTCTCAATCTAGGACACACAGAATGATGGTACGGATGAGGAATATAATGGCCCATCGGGGCAAATTGTCCTCAATTCTTGGCTGGATGGGGATTATAAGAATTACATATGGAGCTGGACGACTCAGCATCAACACTGTTGTCTTGTTACTTACGTGACAATATACGGAGCGCTATCTTCCTACAATGAGAACTTCTTTGCTAATGGGTTCAGAGAGCGTGTGCGCAAATCTAGCCGCTTACTCGACACTCCAAAGATCTGTGTGCTTTTGGCGACTCCTTTGCTGAACCAGATGCTTGACTTCTGGGGGCTTTTGCGTTGCTCAACAGTGAGGATTTCAATTCGCGAGCCCGAGCATAGCTAAAGGCAGGCATTATGCGGGGACCCATTACAGGTCTACCAGGTCGCCCAAGGCAAAGTGAAAGAGAACCCCGGGGCGGATTTTTCCTACCTACTCATCCCGAAGGCCTTCGCAACCGTTGCCTAATGGGACTATCTCGAAGCGCTGAGCAGACCTCGCATCCTGTCTCTCGCGTCGTCTAGCGGGAAAACTGTATGTCACGCCTCTGCTCTACACATCAAAATTCTGGGTCCAAGGAAGCACTAAACCTTGCTATTTTCCTCTACTTCCTTATACTCTTGACCACCAATTCCTGCGTGGCCGTACTCGACTACGACCTATTCCTCGATGTCCGTGACTGAGTGCCTTGGACTGCAGCCCTGGTAGGAACCGAGCCGATCTATCCGAAAGGCAGGCTCGGTGAAATGAGTACAACCTGTGGGAAAATCTTTCAGAGAGGGACTGCATACCCTTGTAATTGAGGGCAACAAGTCCCGTACTAGGGAGCCATCCAGATACCGTTTCCTTCGACGAAGAAGACATGGACGTCGACAGCCAGAGTCTATACGATCCTTCAACAGACAGCATGGTTTGTGGGACAGGTATGCTTCCATACCTAATGGAGAAACTTGACCAGCGACGTGATCACAGCTACACGCAAAATAGCACGGAAGCGACCCAGGTCCAAGCTCGATACGAAAGCTCTGCATTTCATTCTCGATCCTTCAAATTATCGTATGTTTGTACCAGAAACCATGGCTGGTGGAACTGTCCATGTGTCTATCCTAGGTTGTCCGCATATCTTCCCGATGCCGCCGGCTGCAGATCTGAGGCATGGATGGACAAGGAAGTTGAGAAATTTTGGAGCTGGAAAAGCCTCAGACGCAAAGGCTCTCCGACCCTAACGTTCATCATGGCATTCCGGCCGTCTCTAGAGCACTCGGGTATAGCCAACTCGGTGTCTAACAACAATACCGATTGTTGGGAGTGTCAGTAGAACTGGCATATTTGGGCGGCCATCGCCCCTTCGGAAATATCGGCCAGGAGTTTGGAATTTATCTACCACCTCATCTGTACTTCAGGCTGTAGGAACTTCCTAACCAGCCCTCTCACAAATCAACTGCTCCAAAACCAAACTCCCTTTTTCGGTCATCCAGACTAAAAGGATGGGTGGGGAGAGCCATCCGGCCTGAGGTATGGGCTGAGGGGAAGACTCAGCTAGAAAGATATGTCGGTCATCTGGCCCGGTACAACCGTACGGCGACCCACTACTACGGTATCATACATCCATGAGGTCTAGCGAAGAGACCTGATCTGGGTAGCAACACAGGATCGAGTTGACACAGCAAACAAAGAGCCTCCCAGCTAGCAAGAAAAGCCCACAACCTCGTGATATACGGGAATGAATTACCTCTCCAAGAAGGCACGTCCCCGCAATAAGTCAACAACACAGTCTGTACTCGAGGATGGAGTATGGATATTCCCCGTTGTTTCCGAAAACATCTACTCCAACGGGGATTTCGTACTCAAGTAAAACATCGGATATTCTCCCTCCGTCAAGCACATTGATTTTTAGTTCCAAAGCATACAACATGTGTGTGTGTGTATGAGCTGAGGTTCCGTTAACGACTATATCGCTCTGGAAGCGCTCAGGCGCCTGTCCCCTGTCGGCCCTTTTCTACCGCAAAAAAGAACAATCATCATATAGCAGCCGTGTTGCTACAGAATCCTCTCTCGAAAGTGCCCCCCCCCCCGGCAGAGATTCTCATGTCCGTTTGATCTTTTCATAATCATGATGCAAGTCACATACGAGGAAGTAGTATAATCTCCTCGGCGCTTTTGCAGCATCGTTCACAGACGGTGCTCTCAATACCAAACCTACCCTCATTTCTTCTCTCACGAAATCAGTGTCCTCCCTTTCTCGGGTTGACTTATTGTCACTATCGATATTACCGTCAATTCCTGGAAACTCGAGCATACCACAATCCACCTTCTTGTTGTTGGTAACTTTCCGGAAAGGGAGTCCTAAGTTAGCGACACAGAGACAGTGGTCTATCACACAATGAATATCACCGTGCTAAATCGTCTGCGTATACGATTCACGCCATGCACCAGAGATGCCGCAAATTTGCATTGGAACAAACTAGTCTAACGAAAACAGCGAAGAGCTCTCCAGATATAGTGGCATGCGAGAAGGACACCAGACGCCAGTACGCTCGGTCTCAAGCGTTGAAGAAGCCCATCGAGTGGAATATGTCGGGAAGGGATATTGGGACGCCAAATGCCCGCTGAATCTACGTCTAGCTGTGATTAGAAAGAGTGACCTGCGTGGCGCGGCGGGTCGTCTAGACTAGGACAATGAACCACGCCCTTACGTGCTGTACTGCAGGGTAACGCATCCAGTGCCAGGTAGCGCGAAGCTGATCCTACTATTGGTAGAGAAATTATGAGACTGACCTGTCGAAGGGGTACGAACCTAAACCTCTAACCGGCGGCCCGTATCTGGTATACACCGAGGAAGTAGGAGTTGAATCCCCGGAGAATTCGTTCGATTGAGCAGCTTGCTGAAAAAGGGTATCTGATAACCACCAAATCTTTTTTTTCCATACAGAGAACCCTTGGTGGCCCTCGCAAACTTGGGAGGTGGATGGGGAGGTGGAAATTGGACTACTCGGACTTTAACTGAGATGGCATGGCTGGACTGGCATCAAGATGGAAACGCCACATTTGGGACATCAATTTCGAGTTGACAGTAACCAAAGGCCCACCCACGTCGATCCAACTAATTTGTGGGACATGCGAGCCGTTCAAAGAATATCGACCAAATCGCAGCCACCGGGAAGTACGCAAAGTCTCACTTTGCAGAAGCTGCCGCTCTTCCATCTCACACCGGTCATCCAACTTTCCATCCATTTGTTCTTCTACTCCCAACTCCTGTCTCTATCTCCTCTGTTCCATTCCCGTCAGCATGATGTCTGTTACTAGCCTCCCCGACTCGTTTCGCTTCACCACCGCGAACTTCCCGACTGTTGTACCGAGGCACAACTCCACTACGGCAACCAAGCGGCTCTGTATATGCTCTAGACACCACATGGGGGCGCAAGAAACGCAAACATCCCAGCAGGGTAAAAACGTGTCCGGCCTCCTTGATCCGTCAATTGACCAACAGCGACAGTGCAGTGCTTGAGAAACGAAACGTTTGGTGTTGCTTGGCATCTGCCGTGGGATCGGATACGGGCCAGTTCGCACCATCTCAACCCTGAATACAATGGCTTCTTGCCTCCTGGCGCCAAGACCCCATTCTTGTACCCTTGAATCGGAAGAAAGACGGACAAAGACACGGAAATCCTCAATAGATGCCGTGTGGCTTTCTGTTCCTGTTCTCGCTGATGCACCCCGCAGTTTCACTGCTTCCAGAAGACACACCTTTGGGAATTTGTACTAATAAGCCCGAATCTAGGACTGGCCAGCCGTCAGTCATATCATGAAGAATACCTGAGACGTGAGGCTATGTTTCCATCTCAAGGGCCTGTCCGCCTTCATCTTGGCCTAACAGCAGGAGTCTAGTCCAAAGTGACAATCGCTCAAGCTCGCTTACTTAGGATGGCAAGCCTTGGGGCTTCTCCAACCGACAGAATGTCAGCTTCGTGCCGACCATGATGGAGCAGAATCCAGATTTTGAAAAGGGCATTGCGGCTTATATTACACTGCAACCATTCGGGCCCTACAATATCTTTCTCGAAGAGCATATGCGAGAATTTGCCACGGTCATCGTGGCGCTCACTCTGATGGCAAGCGCCTCGCCCGTGCGTAGGCGGATACCACGATCGTTGACCTGGCGAGCAAGTGACAGTTCCAGTATGCATTGCTTGCGAAGATGAGGCGTTTCAAGAATTCGATATCCACCACGGAATAGTTGGTATGGGAAGAGCCTCAACTGCATTATTAGGCACTCGGTCTAGTTCTTTCGGTGCTGGCTGGGCTTTTCAAACAGCCTTACGCGAGCCCAGAGGATCATTTGGACGGTCCGGACGGGGACAAGTGCAGAGGTTGCTCTCTGGACTACCATGAGGGCAACCTTGGTTGGTTACGATGATGCCGGTCATAACAATTTCGAAGACGAAGAAACATGTCGTCAAGATACCACCATTCGCGTAGTCCAGAGATCTCCGGCAACTACTTTTATGCACCGAGGACAAACGTCCTGCTTATTTCTTTCTATCACCTTCGCACCGAACATCATTGGCGTTGCCTGTTTTAGCGTGTGGCCTCTGCCAACCGAGAGTATATAGTGGTTAATTAATAGCCTAGCAGAGCCTAACTCCGCAGGATCACTATGGCTCCATCAGTCGATATTTAGACTATGGCCCGCGAGACCTTGTGCCTCGTTTCCACACCGTTGAGATCACAGGCCGCTCGCCCAACCAAGTCTTACCCTAGAGAATAGCAGATCATGAGAACTCCGAAAGCCGCTGCTGCCCTGCTCTGCATGATATACAGCGGTATGTGCTGTATAAAGGGGCTAGTTTCGTCGTATGCTTGCTCTCTTGACAATTTATTCTAATATATAAGCTTCTCCAACGATATAATGAAGTACACAGTAGCTTAATAGAATTCGGGACTAAGATCCGTGGGCAGAAGCTAGAAGGACCAGAGGCTACGCTAGCTTCGGGACACATGGTCGCACCTGGTATAGCACTGGGAAGGGTGCATCTTTTCTCCTTTCTTTTTTTCCTCTTTACAACGCTTGATTATATCCACAGACGAGGCCAAAGAGGTAAAACAACTCTCTCATCTACCTCACCCGGCCTGGTTTTTCTGAGCTTTGCTCCTGCAAGGCCGGCTGTTGGTATTGGTCTCTCGATCATCAGCATCCGTCGTCCAGCTCGTGTGTTGATCAACTTCATCTATCAACACTCGATATCAACAGCAAGGCTGGTCTCCCTTCCTATCAAACGGAATACATCGACTGATGTGGACGGGCTACTCCACATTCAACAAGCAAGGGACATTCGCCATATTCTGATAGTATGGCTTGTCTTTATCTAGCCTCTGCGTTCTTTCCGATACGCTGGCCCAGCTTCTGTCCCAAGCACCCCTTTGCAAGCCCGCTGGGACTTGAGTCAGATACTCATCATATACCTTGCCGCAGTCAAGGTGCTATGATGCGATAGGTACCGCATAAAACATACCTCTCACCAGCGCCGCAAGGCTATGCACGCTGCGGTAATAAAGGCTCCTCTAATTTTCGCATAAATAGTCTCCGGAGCGGATGCCGTGAACTACAGGACATATTAGTGCGAGTACTTGAAGTACCCGCGAGAGGAGAATTAGGATTTGAATCCTTCCTCTCCGTAGTAACCAGTGGTCAAGGGAGATCGGTTTGGTCGAATATGTGTTGTCCTAAAAGTAATAGGACTCCTTCCTGCGTCAGGGCTGGCTGAAAATTGAATGGCGATGCTCGAGAGGGTCGCGCCATCCACCATAGATTATGCCGCCCTGCTTTTTCTTTCCCCTGCGAGGTTAGATTCGTTTCATAAGCTCTCCCTGTAATACACATTCGTCAAGTTAATCAAACCTGCTGGGAACGTTGCTTCTGCAAGGCAAGGTGGCAGTTTCGTCACGGTTTAGGGCCACTTTTTGATGCCCATATCTTCCCGGCGGCGGAGCTGGCTGGCATTGTGCCCGGGCGCCTCTCCAGAAAGCCCAGAAATACCGTTGCCTGGTCCGTGAATTTGCTATCGACAAGAGAACAAATGAGATAGGGCCAACTTCCCAAGAAGAGAGCACTATCCGCATCTTCTTTTGCCCTTGTGGATTTTGCACGTTTGGAGACCACACTAGTGATACCTATCTTCGTCTTTACCATCTTTAGCATCTTTAGATGATGACTTGCTACCATGACCTGGTTGGATTAACAATGACAGTCTCATCATCTTCGGGAAGCGGGAACCTATTCCACAAGGCCCGGGCAAGGGTACAGACAAGGCACTCCTTGCGCGCTCTAATGTCCATTGCGGCGTAACATGCTTCACTCCCACAGACCCAGGACAAGCGAGCACAGAAGTACTGAACACGTTGCGCCAGATTCAAAGAATATCATTGATAGCCCGCCTACA
Source organism: Aspergillus baeticus (assembly GCA_027569055.1). NCBI lineage: Eukaryota > Fungi > Ascomycota > Eurotiomycetes > Eurotiales > Aspergillaceae > Aspergillus > Aspergillus baeticus. The sequence goes on from JAPDEI010000004.1 coordinate 432,270, forward strand.
AACCTGGAGGACGCGGACACGAAACTGAAAGCCGACCCCACGACGGACCTCTCGTACCTCCTCTCCCCTCCGCTTTTTGCCGCCATTGCGCACCGTCATTTTCTCGGGGCCCTCAGCGGCTTCCATGGTTTGCCGCTGGCCCGGGGGAACGGACTCTATGTGTTTGCCCGAAAGGCCAGCCTCAAGGATGGCCAGATCTTTCCTTTTCAGCAAGTGAATTATTCCAAGCAGAATTCATGTTCACTCCAAAGACAGCTATCCCGACGTGATGGTCGTGTGTCTGAACAGCTTGTGGCGGGGCTCGCTACTCAGTCGCTCCGAGCGTTGCTGTTGAAGTAGGGCTCTCGGAGACCTATGCGGTTTGGGAAATATCTTTACTATTGACATATGTCGCAAGGACATTAACTCTTTGGTGGTATTTGCGCTGCACACATAACCGTTATGGATCTTAATCCGCAAGCCACGCATATGCACCTACCAATCTGCCTGGAAGCGTAAAAGGGTCGTTATACAGCCCCTTTCGAACTACATCTAGCGCAAATGCAAGCAAGCTAAAACTAATCACCACAACCACGCATAGCAATCCAGCTATATATGTGACTTGCGGAACGTCAAGACAGGTCTCCCTTCCTGTGGTAAGGCTCACAAAAAGTAAGAAACCGCACCCACCCCCCCAATGGTCCAATGGTGCTCGACTTCGAGGAAGGTTTGCTTCAATCACCGTCGGCGCTCAGAGCAAGGAATAAAATATGGCATTGCTTGAGTAGGAGAAGGCGGAGCTTTGGTGCCCCCGCAATGACGTGTACTCACTTGAAGTCAACTCGGAATGCGCGTTTGCGGCTACCTAGGTAGATTCTCTGGTTGACCCACAGCCCCTTGCTGATTCAAGAGCTCTGGTGCTTGATTCCCAGGGCTCGTACGTCCATTGCCTGATGGGAATTGTACTTCAGTTCCTTGGCTATGATTAGGCGATGCCTGATCTTTTGTGGGGTCTGGCTTAAGACACTCACTCAGAATCGAATCGGGGTTGGACTAGGTTAGGTTAGTTCAGCGAGAGCTAGTATAGCTCTGGAGGGATTCTCCTGCAACGGCGTGGCCAAGCAAGGGATTCCCCAGAGAGGTCTTGTGGAGCTTTCTAGAGAGAACAAGGCCCGTTCAACAACGATGAATGACTCCCAAAGGACTGTGTGGTTGGTGCGATCATTACTGGGGCAGTTGCGGCGTTCAGATTGTGGGCCAAACCCAAGTACATGGATTTAGATCCGTTGATAAAATCGTCCGTCATGTTTGGCAGCTATGATTTTCAGCGACGAGGATGATCCCGGACTATGATAGTCACAACTAAGCTAGCCTACTTTGCTGAGTCCTCAAAGTACTACTAGAACCTGGTCAATAGCTAAAGAATGTGTATATTTATAACAGAGTACCAATAGCGGATATCTAGGATCACATACAATGCCGGCCTTTTCTACTGAGACCCGAGTCTCTCAGCCCCTCTGGATCGCCGTCATCTCCACTCCAGTGCGTGAGATCGACTGCCCAGTTTGCAAATCCGTAGAAATTCAGGTCCTTGTAATGCTGTATTCGCCTTCGAAGGGTGCCTTTGCTCATGTACGCAACCCACTGGGTGTCATTGTAGACCAGAATATTCGAGTCGGAACCAGGGTCATAGTAAGACGCGTTGATATCCTCTTCGATGATGATATCCTCGATCTCCGCATTCGATATAATACCAACGACCCCAGTGCATGGCCCTGGAAGAGCCGTGGACTCGGGTCCTGCGAAGGTGCATTCTGGCGCTGTGCAGCCGGGTTCATTCATGCCGAATGCTCGCCCATAGCTCGCCACGCCTACCGCGACTTTATTTCTAGGGACTCCCGCTTTTGTAACTATAAAGCGTAAGTGCAGGACATATTTAGGAGAAGGCAACATACTCATCGAAAGTGCATATTCCGTTTCGGTCAAGTTCACTGTCTTGTTAGCTTGCCCTCTAATTCAGAAAAATCGGGCATACCATGACTTCGCAGACAATTTCCCAGCTCACACCAGTCCTGCAGAAGAGCGTTGCCATAGTCCCATTGCCCTACCTCTTAGTCAGTTCATTCTTGTCCAGCGGACGGGCGTCATTACCGTGAAGGTCGTATGTCATGTAAACAATGTAATCGAGATAGGGCCACATCTCGGCAAGAGGAAACACTCTAAGGTAGAAATAACATGCAGGAGCAGCAATTGCGAGGGTCTTGTCCCGTGGAAAGATCATTTTGAGTTTCTTCAAGAAAGCAAGATAGTTTGCGCCATCCGACAACCAACCCAAGGACAAGCTAGGGAGATCTGTAGCCTTCTTCATTTGAGGAAACGCCAACGTCAAGCAGGATAGAAACTTACACCGGGGTATTCCCAATCAAAATCCAGTCCATCGATATGGTTCTCCTCCATGAAAGTCATGATGTTGACGATGAACGTGTCCACATTAGCTGGATCCATAGCCTCGCGGAGCACATCGATGCTTGCCGAATTAACCGAATACCCCCAGCCTCCTATGGATATTACCTTCTTCACCCCTTCCAGTGCCAAAAAATCGTTCCACTGGCCATAAGTGTCGTTAATTCCGATATGAAACGTGGTGTTGACGGTTACAAATCCCCAGTGGATATGGCTGTAGTCGTTTACGTTGATATGCTTTGCGCGAAGGTTCAAGCATGGACGATCAAAGTTGAAAGACTCGTAGTAGCCAATTCTCATGAACTCTGTAGGTGGTTCCGAGTTATCGATTATATCCAGACCGCAGTTGGAAATACATCCCTTACGCCCCGTAGGAGCTGTTCCTGGATTTCCAGTTGGACCCTCTTCGTAGATGCAGTATTCAGGAGACACCCCGCATTGGCCCAGGGTATTGCAGCACGCGTTTAACTGGCAGGGGTTCAACTCAGCGAGGGGTGTACCATCGGTTGGCATCTCCGTACCCGGTTTTATCGGACCGCAAACCGCACCGTCTATGGAGATCGGCATCGGAGGATATCCTTCACTTAGGCAGATCCTTAGTCCCGGTCCGATGAGGTCGCAACCAGTCCAGCCCCAGGTGCGCCCATCATTGAAGTAGCTGATATCCAACTCACCAAGGTGGTTTGTCGCAGCAATAGAAGCACAGGTATCATTCTCCTCTGTCGTATAGCTTGCACAAGATCCGTCATCGTTCATGACAGGCTGGGTTCCTGCCCATTCGATACTGGTGCAGCATACTTGCTGGCCAGGTTGGAGCCAAGAGCAAAAGTCGTTTCCGGGATTGTATGCCATGAACTCGGCTGGAGAAAGTCCGCATCGCTCTGCAAGCGTGTCGCACGTATCTCCGTACACGATCGTCTCCACCACGCAGCCAAAATCCGGGGAGTATTCGTGGGTGACATGAATGATTTCGTGGCCCGACCGTTTATAGTGTGATCTTGCGATAACCGGAATGTCCTCAATTTTGAGAACCTCGGGGCCGTCAACACATTGTGCTTTGGTCCAGGCATCGAGGGCCAGTCCCACCGTGTCCATCTCGCCGGCGGCATCGAAGGCCATGCCGAAAGTGTGGTCTCCATGATGATCCCCGCTGCAAAACTGGACCGCAGCGCTCTTGTTCGCCGGATTCCCCATCATCCAGTCTCGGAGGCCTTGGACAACGGAGATCATAAACTCTTCGTCAGTCGTGGCCCCTCTGTAAAGACCAACAGAAGTAGTATTGAAACGAGCCAGGAGGTTGCGTGTGTTATGCATCGGAGTCCGCGTGAGGAACGTCTGCACATAGCGAAAGAGAAAATCGAGCTGAAGAAGACTAGGCAGATTCGGATGGTCCTGTACATCGCGCGAAAGAAAATTAGACTCGAAAGGCGCATCCGGTTGGTCGTCGATGGTACAGGCAGTTATCCTAAAGGTGGCATTGGCAGAGTCAAGAGAGTCATGAGAAGAAAAGTCCAACAACACGGGATGGTCGCAGGTATTCAGGCTGTCCAGTGAGGTATAAGCAGTCCAATGACTTGGATCAGTACTGCAGGGGACAGGGCAAGTTGATTGCCTGGCTTGCAGGACAGCTGGGACCATCCAGCTGGCGGCGATGGATACAGTAGGCGGGAACCGCATCTTGGAAGCGGCCGTTAAGAATGATGTTACACAAGGAATGACACGAAGAAAAGATACATTGCCGCATCAGAAGAGGATGAGCGGAGATGAAGGAGAACAGAAAAAAAGAATAAGGGAGAGAGATGGAGATGATAATGGGACGAGCAATGGCAGCTTCCGACAAGGAAGGAAGCAACGACCCCCCGTCACGGCCAGCGCCTTCCACATTGAGACTATCAAACTACTACCTTAAGTACAGTCGGCCAAATGCCAACGAGGATCAAATTATCTTTGCTTCCTTGTCCCTTCAGCTCTTCTTCCCGTAGTACAAGCGGTCAAATAACAACAACGATCAAGTGGGTGGTCTTTGCTTCTTCTTCAAGGCCCTACATCTCTTCTTCCAGTAAATGACTAGACCCGTCTTGCTAGAAAAACAAACTGAATATCCGTCTCGAAGACCCGATGACACCGGCGAGTATATCCCCGAAAACATAGAGAGAACACAACGCCTAGAACCTACTGAGCGCCATCCAAGGCTCCATGGTAAAAGTATCCGCAAACACGCTGCTTGTCAAACTCCTCAATCTCAGCGGGACCACCAAACTGGGAGAAATCCGGGTCTGGATACTGATGGAAAGCACCGACAAAGTTGGTGACCCCAGCGTCCACGTTGTCCATACCTTCAGTTAAGGCTTGAGCGAGGAAGTTATTGTAGTCGTCACTCGAATAATAGTCAGTGCCGAGATGGGAAAATGCGGGGACCTGGGGAGTCTCAGTATGGTGGTCAAACTTCTTCGTAAACTTGCTAACCTCATCGTAAGCACCCTGAGATAGTGCCACGTAAAATGGATCTGCCCAGGGAACATTGACTTGCAGCTGAGCAGTCTGCTTGGATTGTTAGCGTAGATTGGATGGGAAGAAGAGAGTACAAACCGTTGCAGGGGCACTAAACTCTGGATACGCAGAACCAACATCCATGTATCCCGGGACATGGCGAAGGTCGTCGTGAAATCCGCCGTAGTCAGCTCCGGTGGGGGAGAGCATGTCCTGGAACTGAGTTCCAGGACCGGGCATCCAGTTGTTCGAGTCAGCGAGAAGCTGGGGGTCAATAGCCCCCACGTCGTCAGACAAGGGCGGGTAGAAGAACGGCTGCGAGGAATGACCGAGAGTTGGTGGTGCGAGAAGATCGTTGAGGGCGGCTTCAAACTCAGAACTAGCTCCGGCCTCAGGGACAGAAGCTACAGCAACATCAACGGGGGCCGGTGCGACAGCAGCTTCGCGGGGCTCATGTTCAACATCGTTGCCGTCCACAGCCTGAGACTTGCGTTTCTTACGCGTCAGTTACTCTTCAGTTCAACCTCACTTGTGAGAGTTAGGGCTAACACAGCGAACATACCTGAGCAGCCGCAGCCGCAGCAGCCGCGGCGGCAGCTCTCTCCTCCTATATACCCAACGTTATTCCTCTTCCCCCTACCCTAACACAAGCTAGAAGGTACGTACCGCATCCCTTTGGCGTTTCTTCTTGTGCTATCGAAACAGTTAGAGCACGTAACACTATGCCTACCAAGAAACAGGTTGAGAACTCACGGAAAGGTTGGATCCATCCCTGCATATCTGACAATGATCGCATGGGCCCACGCACCGAGAAGAGAGGAAGGACTCAATGATGAGAAAGGTCCTTCTACATTTCTTGCAGCTTTTGGTGGCCGTTGGGTCTATTTCTATGCCAGCAGTGGTGGCCCTGCGGGGATTGCGGGTACGAGCAGGCATGGTGGTGCTTGACAACGTGAGTATGGTAGACAGAATCGAACAAACAAAAGAAAGGAAAACGTGGGATGGGGAATATGGGAGTGGGAATGGGAAGGAAGACAGAAAGAAAAGTGTTCACTTGAGAAGGGGGGAGCAGGGGTTTTTATTATTGTGGCACAGCTTGACGCCGAGATTGTGTGAAATCGCATCGTTGGCTTTGACGACTCATCATGCTCATTCTACAACCAAAGGAAATGGACAACCCATCGGTGCCTAATCCTCCAAAGGGAAACAATCAGCATTGTTTTTGCGTGGGTGTTTATGCGCATTAGGGTTACAGGAACTTGTGCGCATGAACTTATTTCAATCCTATCCTATCCTACAAGGGTATCCAGCATTCTAACTACATAAAGCCCAAACAAGCCCACACCAAACCAGATCAGACGTAACTCCCCATCTACAAATGAAACAGCGACTTCTCATTAACCTCGCAGAACCTCCAAAGTCCAGCCTCGACGGCCGCGTCCCTAACGCTGCCCAGCTCCTCATCCTTAACAGCACGATTGATCTCCGCGTACCGCACCTCCTCTTTGACCTCCTCGTTGGCTCCATCATCCTCCTTCGGCTGCTTTCTCGTAACCCTCCTCTTCTTCCCAACATGCGCATCGGGATGATACTGCTCCATGATATGCACATACAGATCCCGACTCACATTCTCCGCAAGCCACCGCATAATCTCCCTCCCCTCATCCTCCTTCCCCGGCATAACGAGATGCCTCAGCAACACACCCCGCTGCGCGATCCCATCGCTAGTGAAACTCAGATCCCCCACCTGCGCGTGCATCGCCTTGATACTCTCCATCGCCGTCTCAACGTAGTCGACCGCCTTGAGCAGGCGCTTCGACGTCGCGGCCTTCCACACTTTGAAGTCCGGCAGGTAGATGTCGACGAGGCCGTCGAGGAGCGCGAGAGAGTCGAGCGAGTCGAAGGAGGAGGTGTTGTAGATGATCGGGATGCGGAGGCCCATGTCGCGCGCGGCCAGGATCGAGAGCACGACCTGGGGCACGACGTGCTCCGGCGTGACGAGGTTGATGTTGTGCACGTTGCCTGTTTCCTGCAGCTTGAGATACCATTCGGCTAGTTCTTCGGGCGTCAGGTCGAAGCCGTTGCGTTGGTGGGCTATATCCTACTCGTCGTTACAACCAACCTGATTAGCATAGCCTCTTTTCTTTACTGTATCCTCGCTCAATTCCATGCCATATACGGGTAGATAATCTATAAAAAAAAATTGTTGGAACAAACGAACATGATTCTGACAGAAAACACACCGGAGATTACACCCGGAGAAGAACACCGACCCGCTCCCATGGAACCCCTGGATACAGGGTTCCTCGCCACGATGCGGCGCAATGACATTGACCTTGGCCGTCTCCGCGCCAATCAGGCACACACCCGTCGTCTCGTACCGGTTTACGCCGCAGCGGCGCGGGCACAAATTGCAGTTTGACAGGTGCCTGTAAGCCTGCGACCGCTTTTTCGCTGCGTCGATGCTCGTTAGTAGTTGGTAGCGCGGGGTGTAGTCGTCGAGGAGGTATTGAGGGGGGATGCCAAGGGTGCGGTGCGGGATGCGGGGGAGGAGGGCGGGGAGTGGCCGTGAGATGGACGGGCGGAGGCCCTTTGTTTTCGTACAGGCTCTGTTGAATAGGGACATCGTGATCAGGTTATAAGAGAAGAGGATTGGCCATTTCGCGAAAAGGTTTAGCGATTGAGGAGACGAAAGTTGGGGATCCGATGGAGAGCCGACCCTCTTATCGGCTTATCTCAGCGCGGTGGCGTCATAAGAAAGTGCTGGTGGGTAGATATGCGAATACATGTGGAGAGGAGCAAAATATAGGATGGATCACAATGTATTGACAGTATAGTCGGTTATGCGTCCCATAGTATACATTAAACAACTCAATAAATGCACAGTAGAGGCATAAGCTATCTACTAGGCCACTCTTTGTGTGCTAAGAATTCCATGAGATAGAAAAAAAAAAAATGTTAGGTATCATGTTCCGACTGAACGGATGGTGAATAGACAAGGGCGCTGCCACTGCTCCTATAAACTCCCGACGAGGCTAGCCAACCCCGTTCGTATTACCGCTTCGTAGATCGTGTCAATTCGTAAATTTCAGGCATATGGGTATCAAACATAAGCACTAAAGCGCAAGGCCAGTGCCATCGCCGGTCCAGCGGTAGAGAGAAAGCACTTCGCGTCGACGGTGCTGCTGCTCGCCAAAGTCGTCGGGTACACGGCCGCGGACCTGCGCGAGGGCCGAGCGCATCACTTTTCGGAACGTTCGCTGGTATCGTTAGCTTATGAGCGTAGAAAGACCATGGGAGTCGAGACCAACCTGATATTCTGTATTAAGGGTTACGACACAAGCCTCGTGCGCCCGAACAATGGTCTCGCACGCTCGGACAACACTAGGGTTGGCATCACCTTGTAGTTTATCTGCGGCGAGTAGCAGCAAGAAACTGCCCTGTAGCAGGTAGATACCGAAGAAAAATGGCATGAAGCTGAGATCCGGATCATACTCGAGAATATCCGCCGCTGCCTCCGCAGCGCCCACGGCATGGCTCATCGCCGCGAGAAAAGACTCGGACGAAATCCACATGTCGTGGTCTTCTAAAAGATTGATCGGGTCCCACTTTCCAGCTAGCAAGATGTAGAGAACATGCATAATATGCGTTCCGTACGCGACGACCATCCTGGTGTGCACGATCGACTCATTGACTCTGGAACCAACCGTGCTGCTTGATCGGCCGGAGGGGCTCACATGGTCTAAATGCGGGTTCTCGGCGGGCTCATTTTCAGCGTAGTTTAGACTGTTTGTATATCGTGCCTCGAACTCTTTCAAGCTCTGGCCGTAAGCATCGAGTTGCTGCGTGATCTCAATTGTCTGCTGATCCCATTCGGTACCGTTGCGGAATGCCACCCCGTACCGTGGATGCTCTCTCGCATGCTGCAGATCTATGATCCCTCCTAAGATTGTCATTAAGGGTAAGAAATATCCAAACATGCTATGGCCGGCACATTCAATCGGCGGACCAACGGCGCGGTAACTAGCAGCAGGAAACTCCCCCGCCTGCCAAAGGTCATCATTCATCGGCTGCAGTAGTTGCGAGCATTCCTTGTCTAACAAGGTGATTGGCCTATTATAGCAGAGCGCGAGGTGACGGTCTGTTGCGTACAGAAGCCACCAGAGGCGCCGGCGCTCTTCGCGTTCCTCCTCTGTCACATTTATGTTCGAGCTCCCGGGTCCATGTGCACCAAGTAAAGAAGATGCATTGCGCTTGGTCAGGTCATCCACCTCGTTTTCTCGTTCTCCGTCCTGTCCGCCTTGTGAAGCGTTCGGTGGCAGCTCGCGACCTAGTTTCAGTTCGTGCGCTAAGGACCAAGCAGCTGTCCACCAACGCATGCTAGCAGCCTTGTATTCACTTGCAGATACCACCGTCGCAAGATGGACGTATGTTGCAACGTCATCAACTGCGCCTGTTGCTGTGCTTTGAGCACCAAGCTGATCCATCGAAACACCAAAACCGCCGAGGGCCACTCCGTTAATCACCATGTTGGCTGCATAGTTCGGAGAAGCTTCACCCAGAGCCGGGCCATGGATCAAGGGGCGCAACAAACCGATAGTTAGCTCCAAGAGCTTCTGACATACTCGGCCGCGCGCGGATGGCGGGGAAGTTAAAAATGGAGCATCGCTTGTTTGCGCAGCTACCCATAGCATGCTCGCTAGTAACCCAGGGGAGCAGAGGCGGGGTTTTGTTGGGTGAAGGAACGACTGCTTCCGGAATATGTAACCGACAACATAGGGAGATTGCGGAGAAAGGTGAGAGGAAGAACAGCTCGTGAAGTAAAGGTCGAGAAGGTCGCAGGCGAGGGACTGAGGGATTATCGATGCAATGTGAGGAAGAACGGGTTGCAAAACGGGGTATCGTAGGCTAGTCGGAAATGGCGGCATAGGAAAAGAAGGAAAATTCGCAGGAGACGGAGAAGGTAACGGAAGCCATCCTGGAGATTGCGCAGGTGGTGAAAGGCCTAAGAACTGGGCCGATGGATTGTCTGTGGAATTTCCAAGTCGAAACTGATTAAGTGAAGTCGAATTCGGCTCCTGTGTGTTTAGTAGAGAGAAAGCGTTGTCGCTGTAAGCATTCAGCCCCTGCGACGGAAGAACGGACGGGGGAGACCGTGGATTGTTCTGCAGAAGCTGCAAGGACCGCAAGTCGGGAACAGCCATTTGTGAACGATTCGAGTCATTCAAATGGGTAAATTGATTCAAGTGCAAAGAATCGAGAGCAGATCCTAATGGCGGTTGTGAGTGCGCTGCTGCCGAATGCCCAGTTTGTATGCCCGCCAGCCCATTAGTCGGCGGTAATTGCGCCTGGACTCGAGCGGCCTCAAGGGCAGGGTCGTAGCGACCGCTGGGCTCCATCGATGACCGTCGATCTGGAGGCGATGGATGCTCGTTCGGGTGCTGTCCAGATGCAGCAGCCGCTGCTGCGAGATCCTTCTTCGAAGCTTTCCCCCGTTTCTTGCGTTCGCGAGCGTATTCACAGGTTAACCCGAATTCTAGAACACAGCGTTAGCAAGCTGTGAGTCAAGCTGCACTAGAGGCAAGATCGGCAAACCTATGCAATGGGCGCACGGATTCTGGCCGTCGCATTTGGTCCGAAGCTGGTTGCATTGATCGCACGCGCGACTAATTCTCCGCCGGACAGGTGCAGAAGAGGAGTTTTTGCGGATCATAGAACGGGCTTCGGCGAGAGAATCGCGCACAGAAGCGGGTTTGAAGCTGGGGGGATTGTCGCCGTAAAGCTGGTCCTTGGAGCTGGAAAGCGAGTGCCTTAGTGAGTTCGACGCATTATCCTCAGTCCCTCCGCCTTCACGCGACAGCTGCAATTGTTCCAAGACATACTGAGAGCCCTCGGCGAGTGTGTCCAGGCCAACGGTCTGGGACTGGGTCATTCTCGCCGACTGCGAATTGGAGAAAGGGGGAAAGGAATTGGTGAACTGCTGGAGCGAGGTTGTCGACATCCTCGCTGGGGGGCTAGATCAACGGGACATGAGAATGGAGACTGTAGTTGTCGAAGCGGCACGGTGAGGCGAAAAAGAGAGGGATGGTGCAGGCAAAGCGGAGAAGAGATCAGGTGGGGGGAGAAAACCACAGGATACGGAGGGAAGGATTTAGTTGCAGTTAGATTAGTGGAGAGGATGAGGAGAGCGCATTGCCGACCAAGGCCGGGCCACGAGAGTACAGAGACCCGGAGAGGGGACGAGGCGACAAGACAGGCAAGGATGGTATGAAGAAGAGGGGAAAGCAATGAGAAGGAGAAGAAGACGGCGACACGAAACGAGGAGACAGAAAAGTTCGAGGCAAACCCCAGACCGAAGCCGGGGAAGGGCACCACAGGCGTGAGTGGAGGCCGCGGACAGGGTTGTCAGGCCATGTGCCCAGACCGATAGAATCAGGAAGGGATCCCCGTTGGCAACGGCCAGGCAAGAGTCGTGGTTCAGTCTGCAAGTTCAGAGAGAAGGGGCCTAGAAACTTAGAAAGACAGAAGAAAAAAACCGGGAAACTGGCCTTGAACTCTGGAACGACAGGAGGGAAAAAAGCAACGGTGGGAAATGAAAGGTGGGGAAATCGCGGCCTGAGGCAGCCGAGATCTGGAGTTAAGTTTGCTGTGTCCCCTTCTTCAACAGAAGGAAGGAATGCTGGCTTTCGGTCCGATCTAATTTCGCTCCTTTTGTCTCGAATGTGTGGAGGACCGAGATTATCGCAGCCCAGGAAGGCGTTGACATCTCCCAACTGAGGAAATTGCTCGGCGTGATTGGCGGTCCGCAGAAATAACAGGACCTTGAATGGACCAGCTGATGATAATGATTATTACGCTGCGTAATGACAATCTACGGAGTGTAGTGTGTTCTAGGTTAGAAAGCCTCGCGTAAGGGTTTTTAGGACCAGGGATCAGACATCAGCCGTGTCACCAATGGCACTCGTGATCTTGCCCACTGGAGTGGTAGCTGAAGTTCACGAGAATGCAGGAGTCTCGGCAGACAGCCTGTTCAGCCGGATTCTGGCTAAATTACCCCAGACTCGCGGGTTTATCCGGTCGCCCGGTCGCATTCCCGAAGTCCAGCCGGCAGCGGATGGTCTCAAGTTAAAAGGCAGGGCAGACTCAGGTGGAAAGACGTTTTATGTATATGCTGGAATTCTTTATATACAGAGAATCATACATGGATATCATTATAATGTACATCACCGTCGAAAAGATGGGTCCCAATATATCGCAGGTTCAAACGCCGTACCCAATCGGACACTTTTCCTGTAAACACAACGCCAGCCCCATTCCGCTATTGCTATTATACGGCTGCACTTAAGAAAAGAAATATTCACTCTCGCGAATCCGCGTCAAATCCCAGCTGCCTTTCTGGGGCACCTCTCGGAACCGCATCGGCATCCACAGCCAAATCTGGTGCTCCTGATACTTCCTCTTCTTCTTAGGATCCCCAGCTCCGTTTAGCTCTGGTGTAGTTTCGTTCTCGATCTCGAAATCGGCAGTCTCATCAAAGCCGGCTTCTGACGGCAGCGATTTGTCAAGGCCGCCTGGAAGGAGGCTCTCGAGTAGCGGGTCCAAGTCATCCTTTTCCAGGGACTTCTTGACTGCATCCAGGTCATCTGGAATTTCTCCAAGGCGCGCTGACTGGCCGTGGGAGGCCCTGATAGAAAGATCATCATCAGTACCACCGAGCATCTCAAAGATGCTTGCCGGAGTGACCATTTCTTGCCCCTTAAGCACCCTCTCGGGGTCACGCGATTGCAACAATTCCTGCCTTTGGTATTCCGCAAGAAGCTCCCGGGTTAGGGCATTTGCTTTGCCTCCCCGATGTTTGCGGATTGCGACGCCAAACTTGCTCGACGCGGGTACCTTGGCGAAGTACAAGTTCCTTCCGTACCGCACCTGGAATTCCTCTGCCAGTCGCTTAATCACATCATCGGAGTGCATTCGAACGAATTCGTCACGGAGAATCCGGTTCATCGAATCGACATCGGCAGCATGAGTCCAGAAAGAATCGTGTACGGCCGAAAAGCTGAGGCCGGCCTCACGGCAAGCAATTGCAGACAGCATCATGTGCGTCGCGTCCAGGGAGTGAATGAAATTCGGAGGGAAGGCCTGAAGCTGTTTGCGTCGAGAGACAAGGAAATTCGAGTTGGGTTCGATGATGCTCAGGGATTGGAATGATGTTTGTACACGCTTAGCCACCCGTGTTCGATACGGTTGCACAACAGGCAGGCCTAGTGGGGTCGTCCAAATCACAGTGGACTTGAACTCTTTTGTCGGATCAAGATCTTTCTTTGTTTTCCCTTGGTGCTCCATGATATTGCGAGAAATTGCTTCAATCTGGTAAGGGGAGAGCGACTGTGTGATACGGTTCGCGCAATCGCCAAGCCAGTATTGGATTGCGTGTGCTCCATTGAACATTGAACCCAGGGCGTCGAAAATTCTCTTGGCAATATACTGAGAGGCCGCAAGCGTTTGGTCCGTCGAGAATTCGGGATAGTAGTCCAATAGCTGCTTTTTGACCTGCTTCATAGCTCCCATGAAGGTCACGCCGTAGACATTCGTCATCACAGTCTGCTTGACGATCTTGCGAGTAATCTTCCCTTGGAGAAGCTTAGCAATAGGGTCACCCTCAGCAGCCTCCTTTGCAATGACTTCCTTAACAAAGTCGGCAACGCCAGAGTAGACGTCCGATGGCCGGTCAGAAGGCTCGAGGTTGACCTGCTGCGCACCTTCTCGGTCACCACCGAGTGCAGCATAATGCTGAAGACCATTGCAGGAGCCATCCTGATGAATGGGTAAGCGCGAAGGATATTTGGTAGGATCTGGGTGGTTCAAAGCGTTTCGCAGCTCACAACAGGCCGCTAAGCACTGCCAGGGATCTTCGGCCTTGAGCCACCAACGCCGACCATGAAGACCATTGTTGGCAGAGTCCAGAACGTCGTCCAAATTGTCCATGGTAAACTGTTCTCGCTCAGAAAGACTGGCCTTGTCGAAGCCTGCAAGGTTGGCAATCTGAATCTTCAGCCACCTCAAACCTCTCTCCCCTAAAGGCTTGGCTTCACTGAAAAGAAGGAGACCTCGCGCGTTATCAGCCCCCATTTGGTTGAGATAAGGAGGAAGAGGATATGCTCGGCCACGGAAGTCCAAGTTATGCGGGAAATAAAAGGTTTCGTTCAGGTAAGATCGAGCTACCTCCAACTGGAAATTCTGGAAGCATCGCTGGGAGTGATACCCGCTTCGTTTATTTTCAATTTCTCGCACACGTTCATTCCATAGTCGCATTTCGTTGAAGCCCTCTTCAGACGAGGGTTTGGGCGGAAGGGGCATGTCAGGTTCCAAGGGGGCAAGGTCAGCAACCGGATCTCCCGTGTTCCAGGCCTCGAGCATAATGTTGAAAACGTCGCGGTTAATGTGCCATCCAGTGGTACCAAGAACATCTAGGCCTTCACGTATCTCTTCTAGTCCGTGCCTCTCCATCGCCGCCTTAACATACTTGGGTTGCAGTACCTCGCCGGGCGTTTGACGGAGTAGGCTATCGCGGTGTGTAAGGAAGCCCCCTTCATCAAGTGCTGTCCACCGTCGAGGTTTGCAAACCATGGGTAGACGGCGACCCAACAGCTCCAGTGACGGCTGTCTAGTAACGAGTTTGACAAGTTCAGGGTGTGCATAGATGAATCCAACCCGCTTGCCCCAGCTGATCTGATACGAATGCTGGAAAGCGAGCTGTTGGAATTCAGTCATACCGTGGTCGGATTCGTTGTAGACGTTGACTTTCGCAACTTCAAACAGGAAACCCATCAGAACAGCTCCAACTTTGGCCTTGCTACTCGCAGACCAAACCATGGTGGGATCCGCTTTCTCCATTTTTTCGATCAGGCTTAGCCACTTGCCCCTAGCCCCCGTCACCTTGCGCTTGTGAAGCATTTTCTTGATGTTGTTCAAGCGCCCTTGACTGGCTCCAAATTTTTTCATATTGTCCAAGGCGTTTTCCGCCAAGAGTTCGTCGTACATGTCATGCCCAATCGCCGACACCAGGACGGAGAGTTTCATTCCACTGTCAAGGCCATGGCGAATGAGGGAACCCATAACAGTGAGGATTGTGATCGCCGCCAGTCGTTCCGGGGGGAATACACGTAAAAAGACACCATACTCGCACCGATCTTTTTGTTCTGGGGTTCGCACGGGATTCTTTTCTGCTTCATCGACAAGCTCCAATTCGGCCTCAATTCGTTTCACAAGTTCCCCTTTCCAGATGTGCATCAGAGGGCCCACTTGTTTGCTGAGAACTTGAGTGGTCGGGGCCATTTTTTCAAACTTCTCAGTCTCTATTTCCCAGCGCTTGAGAGCAGACGTCATCACGTCTCTTTCGAGTTGTTCCTGTCTGCGTCTGTTGTAAAGCTCAGTGCTTTCCACACTGTCTGAATCGGCTTTTACAGGAACAATAGCGGACGAAAACATGGCGATTGACTCTTGAAGCGAGGACAAGCCAAGTCCTTTCTGGTTGACGGGTCTAACGGGGGCGATATCTGGAATTGGCGGTCCACTATCCTGACTTTTTCGGAATTCCATGCTATCAATCGCGACTCTTTGAAGGTCTGCAGAACAAATCTAATAGAAAGACGAAGAGTTAGTATCAGCCTGATAGTCAACGCTTGCAAGAGTCACACACCTCAGATAATCGTCCAAGCTCATTTTCGAGAAGAATAGGAACAGCCAAGACCTCTTCCTCCACGCCCGCTTTCTTTGCCAAAGCCCAATACCGACGAACTGCTCGGTCCCGCTGGTATTGTTTAAGCAAACGTAGCGCCATGCGGATCATAATTGCATAAGTGGTTGCATCTGGGGTCACACCACCAGTGGGCATGTCGACCTCAAACCATCTCTGGATTTGCAAAACGATTTGAAGCTTTCCGCCGTCAATAGCATGGCATACCATAGACTCCAATAACCGGTTGTGTAGTGCGAGATATGAAGAAGAGTTGACAGGATAGTATTCTTTCAGCCGATTAAGGATTTTGCTTGCTCGTTCAAATTGAGCAACCTTGACTGACAGCTGAAAGTTTGCCAGCATCTCCTGCTCGTCACCTCCAATACCCCTGCGCTTCCTCATCACTTTGGGTGTAGTATGTATGAACTCTGGCACGATAACAAGGGAAGACGGATCAGAGGGCTCGAATCGTCGTGGTGCTCGGCGAGATTCCTGATTCCAAGGTTCCTCGTTCACCGACCCAGGAGCATATGGCTCGTTTTCGAAGTATGAATATTCGCCAACAGCGGGCTGCTCTACAACGGTGGCGAGGCTCCGGCTCGACTGGAAAGAAGGACGACGAGGGCGATTGTCGTGGAAAGCATTGCTGACGGAAGATTGTAACGAACTGAGACGACTCGATTGCGCATGATGGCGAAGTTTTGCCGATGACTGGAGAAGAGAGCGTCCCTGCAGCAGGCGAGCTTGCGAAGCGGCACTCCTTTGCCGAACAATTTGCGACAGCATGATGTACAGCGAGGCGCAAACGAATGATTAAAACAGAAATTATATGACCACCGCGATAAGATGGTGCTCAAATATAGAACAAAGAAAAGAATGTACAATAAAACAAAAAGGCGAAATGCTATGCAATGCTGAAAAATCGGCGAGACCAGAGCGACCAGTCAACGCCCTGTCTTCGGAGATTGTCAATCCAGAATGACAACCGTCCTGTACTCTATCCCAACCCTCAAATGGTGCAAGTAAGGAAAGAATAGGGATGAAGGGACAGTGCAAAGGATGGCAAAAAGCTGGGGGAAAGGAGACGAAATGCGCAACTCAAGGAGTCTCCGGTTGAAAAATACTCTCGTCCCGAAAAGGGCGACGCGCACGTGACAATCGAACAATCGCTGGCATTCGATTGGTCCACAGGTGGGTCGCCACAGTCGCGACTTTGGGTCTTTTCGAGTCGAGCTCCACTTTTCTCTTACAATCTTGGATAGATTGACGATTGATCAATTTACAGAGTAGATACGTTACATGTTCATTCTCGCTACAGATTGGCATTTATCCTTCCTCTGTGCTGCTCCCTGACGACTCAGCGCTTTTTTGCTTCAACCGATTTTGTTTCATCGCCCAGCCAGTCATCTCCGGACGCGCCGGGTCAATCCGCGGCGCGCTCATTTTATCCAGATAGTCCTCGCTGTTGATCGCAGATTCTAGTTGTGGGAGCTCTTCCACATCCTGGTGCATCATGTAGTTGTCGTATATCTGCCATGATTCCTCATTCTGTGTACCGTCAGTAACTACTTCCGTCGCAACGGCAGAGACGAGAGAATTTAAAGCATACCTCAGCGTCAACCCAATCATACGTCCTCCACTGCTCATCTTGCATCTGCTTTAGGAGCTCAAGGTTCCCCGCCACCTGAACCTCTTTATCATCTGCGCTCTTGACCTTCATATCGATGGTTCGCGCTTCGGGCTCGGGTCGATCTTCCTCGCCTTCTTTCCGCCCTTTACCGCCGCGACCTTTCGGCATCTCGTCCATCGCGTCAAGATGGTGTAGTTGGGGGTGTAACTGCACGACCGCAGTAACCGGAGAAAGGTGTAGCTTATCTGTAAACACGACATCACATCATCATCAGCCCTGTTTCACCAATGGGACAGAAAGGAAACTCACCCCCTCGAAAAGCAGCAAGCATATAAACCGGATCCCCATCCTCGGGATTCTTAATGCGCCCACCCAAAGTCTGCACCTTCAACAACGACGCATCCGTCCCCTCATTACTGCCCATTCCCCGCTGCTGAGACGACCCCTGCCCCTCCTCACTCTTAACCTTTCCCTGGGCCCCATTGCCTCCCGTACTCCCACCACCAACACTAAACCCTCCAGCCATTCCATACGCGCCCCCCTCCCTCGCACTCCGACTCTTCCTCAGCGCGTCCCCGAACCGCAGCCCCTTCCCAAGATCATAATTCACCCGCGTGTTAATGGGCACATCGACCTCCACCAGCCCGGTCTTAGGCTTCTGTCTGAACGCGACAGGCTTCTGCCCGTTATTGTCGTCGTATGCGTGGCCCGTGGGTCGGTCGAGGTATTGCAGGACGTATCGGGAGATGTCCGAGTCTGTGAGGTAGATGTCGTACGAGGCGATTATGGGGTCGGAATCTGTAGATGTGCCATTGTTGGAGGAGGTGGGGGTTGCGGTTCGGGAGGGAGGTCGGGACATGGTGATTGCGTTTTCTCGCGGTATGTGTGGAAAGAGGTTCGATTATTAGTTTGGGTTAGTCGATGTTAGGTTGGTTATGAAGATGTCATCTTAGGTAAGTGCAAAAAATTGTTAAGTGAAGAATTGGAGCTTCAGGTATTTTTTTTCTTCGCAGCTTGAATCATCACGATAAGATGGCAGAAAGTTTTTAGATGCTTCACCGCCTCAGCATAATATTGGTATAAATTTGCCATTAATCAGTATGTATAGTTATGCACTCTACTCCGTGCAGCCCTGGAGACTACTTCTCAGAAGATGGTTGAATTCACAAATCTTGAAGTTCTAAGATATGAATAGGTCGGCTGAAATAGCTAATACTAGACTGGAAACATGCACCCGTCCTACTGGGCCCTACACTTACTGGCTTGAGAATTTTACACATTGTGGAACCAGGAAGTCTACGAGGCCGCACCGTGATATATATCATAAAAATGGTATTAACTTAACAAGGAGATATTTTTTGAGCAATGGTATATCCAACAGTCAGATCGTCATCAGAACATAACAGGGAATTCCATGAATCTAAGCCAGCAACGTAAAAACGTGACATCATGAGATAACATATATGCAGTAGAGCTGTACAACAAAAGCCGCGACCATATTGTTTGAATCTATGAGTAAATCGTCTACTCCTCATCCTCTTCTTCCTCGGCAACCTAGAGTAAGGTTGTTAGTAGTGAGATTTAATGGGCAGTTGAGAAAAGGGTGGGCTTACTCCTTCATGGAAGTTGCGTCCGTCGGTAGTCTCCTTGATGACACCAGCACGGATCAGCCAGTCTCCGAACCGCTCAGGCTCCTCGCCGTCGGTGTTGCGCTCGAGAGCGTACCGCCTAAGCAGAGGCTTCATGATATCGAGGATCTCGTCCTCCTTGATCGACGAGCGGTAGAGCTTGTTCAGACGCTGGCCGTGGTAGCCACCGCCCAGGTACATGTTGTACGCGCCGTACGCCTTACCGACAAAGGCCACTTCAGCGAGCCAGGGTCTGGCGCAACCGTTAGGGCAACCGGTCATACGCATGACGATGCTGTCACGGGCGAGGCCGGCCTCTTCAAGGGTGGACTCGAGCTTGGAAATGAGGACGGGGAGGTAGCGCTCGGATTCGGCCATGGCGAGACCACAAGTGGGGAAGGCAACGCAGGCAGAGGAGGACAGGCGCAGGCCGCTGAAGGAGGTGTTGTCGAGCTTGTACTTGGCCATTAGCTCCTTGATCGCGGGAAGGTCCTTGTCCTCGATGTTGGAGAGTATCACGTGCTGGTTACCGGTAAGACGGAACTCGCCCTTGTTGAGGGAGGCGAGTTCGCGGAGGCCGGTGCGCATGCGGAACTCGGCGGTGTCTTCGATACGGCCGTTCTCGATGAAAAAGGTGAAGTGGTTAAGACCCTTCTCGTCCTTCTGCCAGCCGAAAGTGTCGACGTTCGAAGCGAACTTGAAGGGGCGGGGCTCGGCGAACCGCAGGCCGTTGGGGAGAAGAGCCTCGACCTTCTCCTTGTAGGCCTCAACGCCCATGTCGTCAATGGTGTACTTGAGACGGGCATGCTTACGGTTCTTGCGGTCACCGTGGTCACGCTGGACGAGCATGATCTTCTCACAGACAATGTGAGCCTGGTCAGCCGGGACGTAACCGAACATACGGCCTGTCTGAGGGTAGGTCTTCTTGTTGTTGTGAGTGCTACCCATACCGCCACCGGCAAGGATATTGAAACCCTCCAGGTGTCCGTCAGCGCCCTTGATGGCAATCAAACCAATATCGTGAGCGTAGACATCGGTATCGTTATGAGGAGGAATGGCGATCGTGATCTTGAACTTGCGAGGCAGGTAGGTAGGTCCGTAGAGCGGCTCGTGGTCGACAACAGCGTCGCCCGCAACCTGAACCTTGTTGTCATCCTCATCTTTGAGCCAGATCTCGTGGTAAGCAGATGTGGAAGGGAGAAGGTGGTCACTGATCTTCTGCGAGATAGCGTGAACCTCACGATGATAGTATGAAAGTTCAGGGAGAGAACTGCACATGACGTTACGGTTGACATCACCGCAAGCGGCAATAGTGGTCATCAGAGCCTTGTTGATAGCGCGCATGGCACCACGCAGGTTACGCTTGATAACACCGTGGAACTGGAAGGTCTGACGGGTGGTAAGCTTCATGGTCTCGTTACCGTGAGAGCTGCTGATGGCATCCATCTGTAGCCACTGAGTCGGGGTAGCGACACCACTGGGAAGACGGCAACGAATCATGAAGCTGTAGGCTGGCTCGAGACCCTGAGCCTTGCGCTCATCGCGAACATCACGGTCGTCCTGCATGTAGGTACCGTGGAACTTGGTGAGCTGCTGGTCGCTGGCAGAGATGGCACCGGTGCTCTCGTCCAAAAGTCCCTCGGCGATGGTACCGCGGAGGTAGTTGGACGCGATCTTGATGTCTTCGTTTGTCAAAGGAGCGGGCTCCTCAGGCAGACCTTCAACCTTGTCGACACCTAGAGCTTGCCAGAGGCGGGGCTCCCACTCAGCGTAACCGGTTTGGAAAGCATCAGGGTCTTGGTCGTCACCGAGACCGATGTCCGTAAGTTTGCGTCCGCCGAGGAAGGCAATACGAGTATCGAGATCCTTGGCAGGCTTGTTGTAGTAGATCCTGTCTTCCTTGCGAGGCCAGTAGTGGCTATCACCCAGACCGAACACGGAGTAGTTGATGGTGGACAGGTCGAGGTCACCAGAGTTCTTCACGTGTTCCCAGAGGGCACGGCCGTTGACGGGGAACTCACCCTGACCAGCGGTACTGGAGATGAAAACAACGTTCTCCTCAGTAGCCAGGTCATCGAGAGGGTAGTCATCCATGGCCATAACCAAGGTCTTCAGGCCACGAGCACGGCCGCGGTTGCCCAATCGCTTAGCGAGAGTAGCAGCATTGCCGTTATCGGAAGCGAAAAGAATGGTGAGGGGAGCACCGAAAAGGCCTTCCAGCAGCTTCTCATAGGAATCCTTGGCCTTGCGCTTCTGGATGGAGCGAACCTCCGTGCCGTAGGACTCGGAGAGGACAGAAGAGAACTTGGGCGACCGGTTCATGAGCTGCGTAAGCTGGTTATCCCGACGCAGGAACTCCTCAAGCTCGCGCTTGATACGCTCAGAGTCCAAGGCGAACTTGGGCTCATCGCGCTCCTCGTTGGCAGGGTTCCAGCGGTAAAGAGGCCAGTAACCTAGATCAACCGCCTTCTTGGTCTCTTGCAGAACAGTAAGGGCGGAGTCGTTCTCTTGGTTGTAAGGGAGGTAAGCAACGACAACGGAGGGACCCTTGAACTGCTCAGCCTCGGCCATTGCCTGGAGAACCTGAGTGTAGGAGCTGTACACGGCAACGGAGGCAACGTAAGCGTTACCATAGTTCATAGCGTACAGACCGATATCCTTCTTGCGGCGGGTAGGGTCGGTAGCAGTGCGCTCAGAGTAGGGCTGAGAGTCGATGATAAGCATGTTAACATCGGCACCGGAGGCAAGGACGTGGTGGACACCGGAGTTTCCGAGATCATAGGCCCAGGCGTCGGAACCAATGAGCCACTGGGACTCGTTGTAGAAGAGCTTTTTGGTCTGCAATAGTTGTTTGGAAAGTGAAGAACCGTCGTTGGTGAGGCGAGCAATGAGATCGGGGGCAATCTTATTGGTCTTGGCAGCGTCTGTGGCATTCAATGCCCAGTCTGCAAGCCATTTCTTGACCACCTCGGTAGCGAAGGTGTTGGACTTGGATGCAGCCTCAACCTCGCCGATGAAGCGCTGACGGTGCTCCTTCCGGGCGATCAACGAGCCGAAACCGTACTCGGGGCTAGCCGCGATAGTAGACGAGATACCGGCGTTCTTTGCTCCCAGCTGGTTGGCAAGGTATAGGCGCTCGCCGAAAAGCTGGTTGAGGATCTTCAGGTAGGCATTCTCGATGTTGGGCTGCTCAAGAGATGTCTCAAGGGTAGGGACCTTGGAGCTACCAATTTCGAGGTTCTGGATGGGGGATGAAGAGCTCAAGTTCTGAACAATTCCGCGGAGAGCCTGAGTGGCGGTGGAGGGCTCGACATAGCCGAGTCTGTAGCCAACAATTTGTGGGCTGCGTCCGCCAGCGGAGGCGGGAGTAAGACTGGACAAGAGATCCATGAACGAAGGACCCCATCTGGTGGTCTTGCGGACCTGCTCCAGAACCGCAATCTTCTCGATGGACTGAGGAATAGAGTTGGCAATCTCAGAGCCGACCCAAGGACGGTACAGACGCGCGGTAATGAGACCAATGTGGGCCAGCTCAGCTGGGACACCCTCCTTGCTGAGAACATCAACGAACACTCCAGTTGAACCGAAGACGAAGATGGCAGACGTGGCATCAGCTGGGCCAGTGTATTCGATGGCGCGGTAATTGCGTCCAACGCTCTCGGACAAGGCCTTCCAAATCTGACTCGTCCATGAGAAGATATCAGCAGAAGTCACTGGGCGCACGGACGAGCCATCCACGGTTGTAGCGGCTGAACTGGTGGCACGGCTGTCAACACTGCTGTCACGCTGTGAAGAGCCGACGGACGAGGCGTCAGTGCTGCGGCTTGAAGGGGTCGCGGCAGTTTGTGTGGGAGTTGTAGTTCCCTCAGCAGCGGGGGCGCTCTCAATGGTTTCCTCAGTGACAATGGCAACACGGCCAGAGTTGGTGTAGAGAGTGTCAACACCATGTCCCTCAGTGTGAGAGACGGGGCTGCCTCCTAGATCGAAGAGAGACTTGAAGACATTCACATCCTCCTGCTCAATGGCCTCATCATTGGCAGAGTTTGCGGGGTCGAAGAAGTGGATGACACCCTTGCCAGACTTGCGAGCGAGAGCGTGGGCAGTGATCGCAATGTCCTGGGCCTCTTGCAGAGTTTCCGAGTGAAGGAATGTGAAGCCGCATTGCCGGATGGAGCTGATGGCGGAGTAGTCTGGGAATGGGGAGGGTTCTAAGGCGACATGGATGACGACGGGGGCGTTGGCCAAGCGGTAGAGGTGGGGGATGGAGGTGAGCAGAGTCGATGAGCTGGTCACAGCGGAGACAACTTTTCCGGTCTGGAGGGGGTGGAAAGCAGAGAGCAGAGGGTCCTCGTTGTACCGGACGGGCACAACCTGAATATAGGGTTAGATACATACTCCGTCAAAGGTCAAACTGCCTGATAGACTCACCTCTGGAACACCATCAGCCAAGATGCTGCGAGCATTGCTAGACTTCAGGCTCTTCAAAGTTTTTGAGAACCATGAGTCGGTCTGAAGCGACGGTTGAACCGAGAGAACGACATCACTGGCCTGGTAGGCGATTCTCGCCACTGGATCGCATTAGCCAATTGAACCCAGAGAAACATGCATCGCACAGAAACCATCAGGGGAAGGAGAACTGTTCTCCGAGGGGAAAAGAATCAGAGGGAATTTTACCGGCCTCTCCAGCGGTAGCAACGGGGGCCATGTTGGCAGCTGCTGGCCGCACTGCGGGAACTCGCAGAAATAGGGATGAAGTAGAAATGCGAGGGAATTGGATATCACCGCATACGGCGATTCCGTGCAGAGAGTCAAGTCAATGGAGGAGATGTAGTAGACGAGGAAGAAGGAGAAGAAGAGAAGAGGAGCAGCAGTGTATAATAATTTTTTAAAGTTCGCTGCCTTTTCTCCTCAGACACCGTGAACTCCAATGCGGGCAAGGCAATGACAGGGACTTTTTCGAGCCTTTCTCCGCCATCGGTATTTGAACAGCGAATCAGTGATTGGTCTCCGATCACGACATCGGTGCAAACAGCCTGTCGTCTTAGAGACAAACATACCCGTTTGGGCAACATGCGGGGTTCCCGTGACTGCGCCGTGACGAGGGCGGGTGACAAAGCAGCGGATTTCTCGCCGATTTAAGGCCGACCCCATTGGTCTAGATCCGATAATCTTATCCGCAACAACAGAGCTAACTGACACTTACGAGCGTGCTGGTAAGGAGGATACGGTAGTGTATGTTCATTAGGGTCAATGCAAGAGCAACATGGGATGAGTATAGGTCCTTTCCAACGCCGTACACAGGAAATTCAAATGTCATATCCATGTACATGTCCTAGACGCCAGGACCTTTGGGGGTACACTTTCGCCCCCAGGAGGCCAAATCGATTTCTTTCAGATGTTTCCCGAGATTCAAAAAGCAATTCAACACGAATCCGGGACCCAACGCCTCACCCCTTCCCAAGAGTGGTGACCGTTGGAGACAGTCTGGGACCCAAGAGTCATACTTCACCATGCAGGCCACCACCAGTCCGACTGATAACCAAACGTATGTATATCATCACAGCATATATAAACCAAATCGCAAACCAAGTATGCAGTGTAGCTAGTATGTAAGAGCGAATGCGGGTTTCGCGCGGCCGGAAGCTCTGGTCAAGGGAGCTTTTATATCCAATTGGCAAAGAGCAAGTACGCGATTGCGAACTACCTGGTTTCCGCCCAGTCGTGGACCTTTACTGTCAAACCTGGGGTCGGCGCGCGGGCGGGTTGCTGCAGGGATGCCGCTTGAACGGCGGCCTGTGACGGTGCAGGCGGTCCGGTGCCGGATCTTCGGCGTCGCTCACGTTCCAGAGGACCGGGGAGCTCATTCGACGCCCCAGCAGGGCGGAATCGATGATCCATGCTGACCCAGTTGCCATCCTCCTCCTCACCAAGCCAGTAATTCTTGCCGACACCGATCATGAGGCGGCCGAGTTTACCCTTCCAGCCTTGACCATCAGGGCTGTATGGCGAGAACAGTTCGCGGTCGATATCAGCGACGCTGGCCATGCTGGCGACAGAGGTGTTGCGGCTGTGAGTGGGAAGTTGGGTGTGTCGAGGAATGGCAACGTATAGCCGCAGGGCCTGGCGGGCGAAGGCGAGCATAACGAAGACAAAGTACAGGCGAATCGACCATAGCGCACAGATGAAGAGGATGCTCTGGAAGCTTTCCGGCTGAGTTACGGCGTTGCCGAGTTTATCCGCGTTTCCCGATTCGTGGTAATTTCCGGCCTCCATAGCGGCGGTGTCGTACTCGGAGCCCGTGAACCCGGCAGCTTGGCCCATTGTGGTGCTTCCCGGGCTGGAGACTGGCTCATTGTCGTGTTGGGCGATAACAAGGAACCAGGTCACACCGAAGGCTGCGGTATACGCAGCGTTGATGAGACTGTCGAAGACGTATAGCCAGGCGAGCGCAAGACATTGTAGCGGGGATTGCTTTCGGATGTGTGGGAAAAGGATAACGGTGAGAACGAGCGCAATCAGCGAGTAAAGGTACATCGACAGCTGAACTGGCGAGAGGTGGTAGCCAGTTAGCAAGGCGAGCAGGCCATAGAGACCGCTAATTTTGTTGAGGAGTAGCGACAAAGTTATCAAGGAGGCGCCTGTCTGTAGGCTCATCACGTAGAGAAAAGTCTATTGTTGTGAAGCAACCCCGTCGTCGGGGTAATAATCCATGAGCGACCGATACGGCTGACGCGCAGAAGAACCAAGAACATACCTCTGGCCGCGGAATGCGGAGGTAACGAGTCGACAAACCCATCCTGGATACCGCCAACTGGGATACCAAAAGATCGGGTCTGAGAACGTAGGGGGACAATAAGGAGTGGAAGGTGAGAAAAGTGGCAGGACAATGAAAGAGGAGGAGCTGGGGGAAGAAAAATAGGCTGAGGTTGAAGAGGCCCAATGACCAGCGCTTACAGGGGTGCGGGTTCCGGTCACTCCGTCGGTCCCGGGCGATCTTACCCTTTGTTTCGTCACAACTTGAACAAATTCACGATCCTGTCGTGTGATGACTTGAGAGAATTGCAATATTAGGGTCGCTTTATATTTTATACAGTCAGCTTGTCTCTCCTTTTCCCATCCGAGCAGCTTTTAGCCTAGATAAAACTTATCCCGTCGTATTCGTTTCCGATTGAGGAACAATGACGACTGGCCTAGTGGCCGCACGCAGCGCCTCAAAGCAGTGGGTCGTCTCAGCCACCTGAATTTCGGAGATGGTTTCTGGAGAGCTGTACTTTTGGAGAAACCATCGTAAGACACCATTGTACAGGAACTCTGGTAGAACTTCCAATGGGGCACCTTTAACTCAGGCAACACCGTTAATTGGGAGCAACCAAGTACAAGGCACATTAGAAGTAGGCTTGTCACTTGATACTGTCTACGGAGAAAAGGGGATGCCTAATACTTCAAGCTTCATATCGGATTCTACTTTAGCAGGATTCAACTGAAACAAAACACCATCTGTAGCATAGCCGGTTGGTATATCAAGTACAAAGCAAGGAAAGTAGCCAGACTAGTTACTAACGAAGACAAGCCCAAGAAAGAAGCAGTGGGATGCTGGGTGCGAGCGAAACGCCGTCCTCCAATAAACCTTCAAAAATGGCAGAATCAAGAGCAAGAGGGGGCACTTCGAAAAACAGCATTGATCTAGGCTCGCTAGTCAACTGATGAGCAAGGAAAATGTACATCTTAAGAATGACAGATATTATAAACAATCTCAAGCGTCATCATTGAGATCCGATACCGCGGAGTGGAACAGGTAGACACTCAGCAGGCGCATCCTTCGTTGCTCGTCGTCTCCTTGGGTTGGATGTTAACATCAATCACTATATCAAGGTTAGTATCGTCTCAATAAACATATGACGAACACGCGGAACGAACTCTGGCTTTCTCCCCGGTTGGCCTCCCCTTCCATTCCTGGCAGAGCCTGAGCTATCCTCCGGAACAGCTGCTTGACGTTGTGGCCAACCTTCGCACTAGTCTCAATAAACATTAAGCCGTTCTTCTTTGCTTCCTCCTCGCCCTGCGCGGTCGTGACTTCACGCTTGTCACTCAAATCGGTCTTGTTGCCCACTAACACAATGATGACATCGTTTCCACGCTCGCCTCGGACATCGTCAATCCATTTCCGGGTGTTCTGGAAGGATTTGGCATTCGAGATATCGTAAACGACAACAGCGACACTCGAGTCGCGAATGTAGGAAGGGATGAGGGAACGGAATCGTTCTTGGCCAGCTGTATCCCAGAGTTGAAGTCGTACGGTGCGGTCTTCGAGGTACATGGTCTATAATTCGGTGTCTCAGTATACTCGACTCGAACACACAATAGGTGGCCAAATTATCTAAATAATGACGATAAGAAGAGAGCGGGGTCGGACTGCACCTTTGACAAGAAGTCGATTCCAATTGTTGCCTGGTATGTGTTGTCGAACGAGTCGTACATGAACCTAGTAATCAGGGACGTTTTTCCGACTGCATATTCAAAGTCAATACCAGGTGCGACATGTTATCAGGGCGACCTGAGTGTGCCCGTACCGCTTTGCTCGCCGAGAAAGACCAGCCTGTAATCATGTTAGTGTTGTTCTCCGTGGAATAGCCGCATCGATTGGGCGTACTTGAACTTCTTCAAAGGGTTCGAATACGACCCAACTCCAGCAGGGGAAGCCATGGTGGCAGCGAGGATAAATGGTGAATAGGGGATCGGGCGGTAGGAGGGGAACAGATAGGAGATGGGAGAATATTAAAGAAGTAGGGTCATATAAAACAGATCAACGAAGAAAAGCGGAAGAGAGAAAGGCAATAAAGCGCAGCCTGGAAAGACTGCGATCAGACCAACGGTGAACGACTTGTCCAGATGGTCGATTGACGAAGGAGCAGCTTTAGTCCATGGAACGTCTGGGGAACCAGGCAATACAGTCCGAATGGAGAGCGCCGACTGGTCGGTGCTCACAGGCAAAGGTCTCCTCACCGTCGCGCGGATTAAATGCGGCCCGGTCTCCACTGCGACTTGCTGGCTTCCAGCTTAACCCGGACCACTGAACAGAGCTGCAACAAACAATCCACGACCATCTCCAACAACCTCTTTGCAGGCGTTTTGAGACCTTGCGGCTTGATTTTGAGATCCTCCAGCTTAGCCGGCGTCTACCAAGTTGGGGGTCATCATGGGTCTCGCTTATCCTGGCGGTCTGGCAACCGCGTCGCTGGTGGTGATCGGACTGTGTAAGTGGCTACCTAACCTATTGAGGTCATAGGCTAATTCGTTTGAAAGACCTTCTTTTCCATGGAGAAGGCGAAGTATTCAATGTACGACAGTCCTTATAAGTGCCTACTTTACGGAACCCCTCCTAACTCGGTATAGGTCGGCCAATTCCTCGAGTCCGTATCTCCTTACGCCTGGGCAAACCTAGGTATAGCATTGTGTATCGGATTATCGGTTGTCGGTGCTTCATGGTATATCTCCATCGTACAAACAAGCGACACGGATGTCCGGGTTTGCTGACGACTGTCCTCAGGGGTATCTTCCTAACAGGCTCATCGATTGTCGGTGGAGGTGTCAAGGCTCCCAGAATCCGAACGAAGAACTTGATCTCCATTATTTTCTGCGAAGTCGTCGCTATCTACGGTGTCATCATGGCGATTGTCTTTTCCTCGAAACTCAACCTCGTGACTGGCGATGAGATTTACTCCGGAAGCAGTTACTACACCGGCTATGCGCTCTTCTGGGGAGGAATTACCGTTGGCGCATGCAACCTGATTTGCGGTATCTCTGTCGGTATCAATGGTAGCGGTGCAGCTCTCGCTGATGCTGCGGACCCCAGCTTGTTCGTCAAACCCCATATCCCGCTCTTAAGCGACAACTAACGGCTGCTACAGGTTTGTCAAGATCCTCGTCATCGAAATCTTCAGTTCCGTCTTAGGTCTGTTCGGTCTCATCGTTGGGCTGCTGGTACAAGGAAAGGCCGCCGACTTTGGAGCATCGGCTTAAAAGTGTCTTCTCCGTGGGAAGTGCCTATCGGAACAGGAACACATGTATGACTTTCTACATATCCCAATTCTTGGTTTTCTTCAATTTTTCCTCATTACATACCTCATTGGGGCGTATGGATCCGACTTGACTGTCGAGTCACTGTTATTGTTTGCGCGAGTTGCATTGATACTCCCGCTGGTTTGCTGCGATGACGACGAGACCGAACGGGCACGGTCATGGTGTACAGTACAGGGCGGGCAACAATGAAATAATGGCCGTTTCCAATCTAAGCTATATCATAGACTGAATGAAATACAACAATTTCACCAAAGTAAACCTGGTCTATCCCATCACACCTCTATACTCACAAAAGGGGCTTCTTCTTGACAAAAACCAACTCGGCGGTCGTACAAAGCTCCCCGCTCTCATCCCTAATCTCCGCCGTTATAAACACCTTCCTCCCCTCAACCCTGCCCAACCTCGCCGTCGCCATCACCGCACTCCCCCTCCCATCCCCATTCCCCTCCCCCGTAACCAAATCATACCCCTCAACAAGCACTGGCCTCTTATACCCCATATTCAGCGCAGCCGTGTACATCCCCAGCCCCTCATCAAGCCGCGCACTCGCAATTAGATTCCCTGAAACCTCATCCATAACCGTCGCTAGGAATCCGCCGTGCGCTACCCCCGATTGCCCACAGACGCCGTGGCCTACATGCAGGAAGAGATGACCCTCCGTGTTCGGCAACGTGCGGAAAATGAATGCGCTCTTTAACACGGCTGATTTTGTGCGTGCTGCGCGCCGGAAAAAGGGGTCGTGCGGTAGCGCTGAGCCGTCGGGGATCTGGGTGTAGGATTTGTCACGCAGGAGGGGGGATGTTAGTGGGTGGGCGAGAAAGTAGGCCGAGTCGGCGTCTGTGGTTGCTTGGGGGGTCATCATCTTCGTTAGGTGGGTGTTTGGTGGCGTATAGGTGTTTTTCCAATGGATGTAAATTGGTATATGTCTTGTGGATGTGGGATTGGGTGGGTGTTGTATCACACTAGGACATTAGATATATATCTTGAAGGCAACGCGCAGTGAGTCAGGAATATGCAGAAGGAATACGAGCGAAAGATATCAATTGGCCAACTCTATGTAGCCCAAACGATATTTGCCCTGTGGAAGAACGATGGGCTATTTATCCAGTAACACTTTCCCCTCGTTTGTTTCGCCGCAATCTATACCGACAGCGCCGAAGTAGCCGAGGCATCTCGCCAGATAAACCGGTGTTTCTGGAAAACGCGGTGGTAAGCAATCTGTATACACCTCATACGCTTATGAAGCTCGGGCGCTCTTTCTTGAACATAATGAATTGCCTAGAGAAGCTGTCAGCACTATACGAACATCGATCTAGTAGTTGGGCCTAGAGTTGGTGCCTGAGGCATATATGTATATCCATCACACTAATATTAATCTGCGTCAGAGGCTGCTTGTTCATCCAACCCGGCGTCAGCTTACCCTCATCATCCGCTTGAAGTGGTTGACATAGGGGTAGAGAGACGTCATCGAAATAGGCAAGAAAAAGCTAATTCCAACACCCCACAGATTCAGAGAGCCTTGGGGCCTGGCAAACGAGGCTCCGCGGGCGTTTCTTGATCGAGTGGTATACGCAAGTCCAGCCGGAAATAGCGTGTGGAAAGTGTCCGCGTTGATTTCAAAGCACAAGCTTATTTGAGGCTGCATAAGGCCCGGGTATCCGCACCTCAGATCCTCCCTGGCGACAAGCCTCCTCCGAATCGCGAGTACCAATGTCACTACGACGAAAATCGTGCGATGTCTGCTTCAAGGGACGCCGGAAGTGCGACCTTGGCTATCCCACTTGCGCGACTTGCAGAAAGACTAGAAAGACCTGCCACTATGCATACCCACCAATCCAGCAGGTTTCGACTGTGGCCGATTCGACCGTTGCTCAGACTGCCAGCGCTTCACCCGTTAGTGCTGGCTCTATGACTGAGCTCTTGGAGGCGATAGATAACTCATCTCCCGACTCTATTTTCGATGAAGGCGCCTTTGCGGATTTCTTTGGTCAATACACGCAACTTCCAGAGGTTGCAGGCACGTCGAGCGCCGGTCATATCATTGACAACCGACAACTTAACGTGTTGCTTCCCGACGCTCCAAGACAGCCAAGTATACATATATTTTTGGGCGCCCTTGGAGAGGTGCAGCCGATCGAAGGTAATGCGCCGGCCTGGCAGTGGGTGATAGACGAGCTCAAGAGGTACCCTCAAGAACTCGTCCAGCGGACGGAAACTATCTTTCTTCATCGAGAGCTGTATCGCGAATCGCTACCACAACCCATTCGTGCAGCATTTGGCGTCTCGGCCACCCTCGGCCTCACTCCCGAGGCCAACCGTGAGATCCTGTTCCGCATGATTGACGCCGAGATTCTTGAGTTGCTTAAACCATCGCACGAGACAGCGCTTCTAGACAAGCTGGCTAAACTGCAGGCGTTTGTAGTTTACCAGACCATCCGGTTCTTCCATGGTAGCATCGAGCAGCGGGTCATGGCTGAACAGCAACAGGGGCTTGTAATGGCAATGGCCTTGAAACTCCTTGCCCGTTCTCAGACCGAGATTGGAGATACAGAGGCCGGAAACTGGCGCACCTGGATCCTTGCAGAGTCTATTCGGCGAACTGTCATCGTGGTATACTTTCTTTATGGGATCAACTCGGTCTTTCGGGACGGCATCTGCGTCGGACTGCATACGTTAGTCAAACTGCCACTATCGACGACGATTAGCGCCTGGAAGTCTGAGATCAACCATGTGCACCAGACGGGGTCGGAAACTACAATACCATACGAAACATTTATGTTAAACTGGCTTGCTTCGACGCCGAGAAAGTTGGATCCGTTTGAGAAGCTGCTCCTCGTTCCGTGCCAGGGGCTTGACACCGTTGAGCTTTATGACGTGGATGTGTAGATTTCTATCTAGATGTACATTTAAGGCTGAGATGGTCTTCCATTTGTCATCCGGATGTGCTGCTAACTATACATGCTTTTGTCTTGGTGGTCTGCGGCGGAGATCCACATTTGCCCGCCGCACCCCAATACGGCCCCGATATTCGTGACGCATTTCATGGGACTTCTACGTCGAGCTGATGACCTGTATGCGGGCAGAACATGGCTTGTTTGAGAATTACATGATGGATGCGGACAGACATGGTCTGACGGTGCGGCCTCGAGAAGTACTTAAGCCCCAAGTCCCACACAAAAGAATCCATCTCAACACAACAGGCTTCCTGACCATTCAGTTTCCAACAACTACCTTCCTGACCTGACTTTGAGCTATACGCTAATAAAAATGTCCAAAATCATCACCGTCGTTGGCGCCACCGGAACGCAAGGCAGCTCGGTGGTATCCGCTTTGTTGAATAATCCAAACTACTCCATCCGCGCCATAACCCGCAACTCCCAAAGCGCCACGGCGCAATCCCTCGCCGCAAAGGGAGTCACAGTGGTAAACGCTGATCTAAACGATGTCGACTCCATTCGAGCCGCTTTCAAGGGATCCCACGCCATCTTCGCCGTCACAAACTTCTTCGAGCCCCTGGCTCTCCACGGAACCGCGCAGGCAAGTGAAACCGAAACAGCCCAGGGCATAAACCTCGCGATTGCGGCCGCCGCAACCCTGACGCTGGAGCACTATATCTGGTCGACGCTCCCCAACTCCGCGGTGAACAGCGCCGGGAAGGCAGAGGTACCCTATTACACCTCGAAAAACCGCGTCGACGCATACATCCGCGAATCCCTGCCGGAGCTTCTAAAGAAGACGACCTTCCTCTGGCTCGCCTGGTTCGCGAGCAATTTGTTCCTCCCACTCTACAAACCAACACGCATCCAGACAGTCGACGGAAGCAAATCCTACGTGCTGTTCTTGAGCATCCCGCTGACGACACCGATCCCGCTCCTCGGCGACGAAAAGACAAACGCTGGCGTCTTCGTGAAGTCCGTTCTTGAACAGCCGCATCTCACCCTAGGTGGGAAGATTGTCGCTACCCCCATCGAGTTCCGCACAATTGCGGAAGTTGTCGCCACCTTCTCGAAGAACCAGGGGATCCAGACCAAGTGTCTGCAGCTCAAGAAGGAAGACTATGCGGCCCTGTGGCCGGTCTGGGGCGAGGTGTTTGATCAGTCACATCGCTATTTCGAGGTTATGGGCACTAGGGCTTTTACCGGTGTTCCCGGACAAGAAGGGGATGTTCTTACGAAGGAGGATTTGGGTGTAACCGGGTTGGTTGGGGTTGATGAGGCTTTTGAGAGGCTGCAGAAGTTGGAGTGGGAGTAAGTGCGAGGAGGATTATGTATGTTACCATTTACAGTATGATTGTCTTTTGTTGCTTCGGATTGTACCTGCACTGCTACGCTGTTTGCTATCTAAATACTTGCAATTGTTGTTTTATTATTGTAGACGAGCTATAGTAGTTGGACTGGCCCTCTGAAATCGATCTCCACTTTTGACCGCATGCGGCCCCACTTATGTAGTATGCCCCCTGCTCGTAGGTACGCACATACTCCGTACAGCCTACCACTTCGGGAAAGTGATTCGAATGAGATTATGCCCGTACAGCATACCGCGTTGGGAAAGTGATTCGCATTTGGAATAATCTGGCGTAAGCCAGCCTGTGGGTAGTAATAATCTATCCTAGCCCAAGACTGTCGATGGCAAAGCCTTATTTGTCATTTGTCTACTCCGGTTGACCCCGGTGATTTTGTTAGTACAGTGGGTCAGAATCCTTAAAAGCGGTTAAAGTCATTTAAGCACCGCCTTCCTAATTAGGTTTAGCATGAAGCTAATGAAACCTCTTGGATAGCTCAATTTTAAAGATCTCCAGCGTTAACCTCTTAGCCTCTATATACTTTTTTACAATGCCTACCACACCTGAGCCCTCTGAAGTACCTGAAACAAGGCAAAATTCTACACGTCTTCAACGTGATGATTGAATTCGAGTCCTAGCCCTACGAGATGCCGGGCTTACATACCAATAGATCGCCTCTCAGCTTCAAATGACCCATTGACAGGTCTAATATACATGCCAATCCCATTAAGCTACCCTGAAAAAGGCACGTGGGCAGAGACCCAAGCTATCTAACGAAGATGTTGATAATATTATTAAATTTATATCTTCATCTAAACGGACCCGATGCATGCCTTATTCTAAGGTTATTTAAGAACTAGACCTTCCTGTTGGTATAATAGCCCTTTCTCGAGCACTTAAAAAACGAGGCTATTCACGATGCAAAGCTCTTTGGAAGCCACCTTTATTAGACAAGAATAAGCGTGTATATCTTGCTTGGGCCCTTGAACATGTGAATTGGATAATTGAGCAGTGGAATTGAATCCTTTGGTCTGATGAGACTTGGGTTACCTCAGGCTTCCACAAACGATGCTATGTGACAAGAAAGGCCGGTGAAGAGCTTGATGAGACCTGTCTACGGACATCCCCTCCAAGAAAGCGTGGCTGGATGTTTTGGGGATCCTTTTATGCCTCTTTAAAAGGGCCATGCCTTTTTTAGGAGAAGGAATGGGGATATATTGATTCAGAGAAGTATTCCGAGCGGATCGTGCCTATTATTGATGGCTATATTCGCTTGCTTTGGCAACAAGATAGCCTAGTTTAGCTTATGCAAGATGGTACACCAGGCCATGCTAGTCAAAATACACTTCGCGAGCTTAGTAAGCGGGGGATCTATCCTATTTCATGGCCTGCCTTCTCGCCAGACCTAAATCCAATTAAAATGGTATGGAATTGGATGAAAGACTGGATTCAGGAGCGATATCCTGATGATTACCAGCTATCCTATAATTTGCTATGAGAGGTTATACGGGCTTTATAGGATGCAGTGCCTGAAGACTTTCTAAAGGGCCTTATTGAATCCATGCAGGCAAGATGCCAGGCTGTAATAGAGGCACAGGGTGGCCACACAAAATACTAGCTAGCTAGCTTAGGAATAGCTTTAATTTTGATGCTGGCAGAATTTGAAGGATCATAATCCTAGAAGGACCCACCGTACTAACAAAATCACCGGGGTCAACCAGAGTATGTGCTGGAACATTCAAGCCGGCCCCATCAACTCCCT
This sequence comes from Aspergillus baeticus, assembly GCA_027569055.1. Lineage (NCBI taxonomy): Eukaryota > Fungi > Ascomycota > Eurotiomycetes > Eurotiales > Aspergillaceae > Aspergillus > Aspergillus baeticus. The sequence continues at coordinate 467,322 of JAPDEI010000004.1, forward strand.
AGATAAACACAAACCACACACCTGGTATACACACACACACACACACACACACACTCTCTCTCTCTCTCTCTCTCTCTCTCTCTCTCTCTCTCTCTCTCTCTCTCTCTCTCTCTCTCCTTTGCTCGCCCCTTTCTATAAGAGATGATATGCGCATCCTCTCTACGCCCAATGAAAACCAGCCCGTACGGAGTCGTAAAATACGAGGCCAGGCTCACTAGTACTCCTACCCTAATCCCTTATAATACTTCCACCCCTTCTTCTTCTCCGCCCTCAGCACAGGAAGAACCGCATCCCTCTCCTGGCGCCTTGCAATCTCAATAACGAGGAACCGGACAAAGTCCGACAAGATCCAGTAGCTGCTGTGCGCACTGAGCATATTCAGGTATTGGATGTTCAAGGGCCCACTGCCTCCCGAGAGGAAGTAGTCGATCTGTCCGTTGTCGTTGAGGAGGAGCATGCGCTTCTCAGCGATTTCTTCGCGCGTGAAGTCGTGCGTTTCCATTTCAACGTTCGAGGGCAGTTTTGACGCCGCGAGGAGGGAGGGACGCTCCGGGGTTAGCGAGTTTGCGGCGCTGCTGGACCAGCGGAAGGGGCTGCTGAGGGATTTCCAGATCGAGCCGCTTGTGCTGGGGATTGCGGCGGGTTTTAGGGAGGCGGCGAGGTCGCTGTCTACGGCGGCATTGACGCGGTAGGCAATTGCTAGACGGGTTTAGTACGGGGGAAGGCTTTGAATTAAAGGTGGTTGGCTTACGGTCCGTAGTGTGCATAATGTTGTACAGGTTGTTGACGGCCAGACAGCCATAGGTGTCAACATCGCTCGCTACGCCTTGAAGACGATCATCTCCTTCGGCGCCGGGCTTGTCTCGTCCTTTTCGGGGTGAAATGTTTGCTACAAGGATGTTAGTATTAGGTCGCATACCTAGTTTGTTAAGGACCGCACCTTTGTTGATGAATAGGAATAACCCGACCGGGCTCCCACAGATGAAGAGGTTCTTGGTATCAAACTCAAAGATATCCGTATGAAGGTCGACGTTTGGGAAATCAAAGTCCGGGATCGTCGTTGGCTGATGGCTCAAAATATCAACTGCCATTGCACTTCCAAGGGAATGCGCAACCAAATGGACACGGCCATTCTGCTGAAATCCGGGATTGTTCCCACACCACAGCCTGAACACCCGGTTGGCCTCTTTGACAACTGCCTCGATCATCTTGGGTTTGTGATGTGATAAGTAGTATGGAATGTCAAGGATGACATCACTGATCAATGAGCGTACGGCCGGTATCGTCTCCGGGGTGATGTCCTTCAGTGTGAAATGATTTGTAGCTGGATCGTCTGTGACTTGCGATTCGAGGTTTGCATCTTCCAGGGAGAGAGTTGAGCGCCAGTTGATGGGGAGGACCATGATCCCGCCATGGCCATCGCGCACATGTGGCCATACTTCCTCACTGTTGAGCTCTACGTTGACCTGCCTTCGGAAAGCATTGATAGCGTGGGTAAAGTGGAAGCTCTCCATGCGTTCAGACAGCTTCTGTCCGATACCGTGAATAACGAATATCAGGTCAGTTGGGGTAGGTCTCGACTCTTCCATGGCGCATGCGTAGCATATTTGCCCACCGCTGCCAGGCGTTCTTGGCTTGGCTTGCGCGCCGCGAAGGTAGTTCCGCACATCAACTGGACTCGGTTTGGACGGGTGCAGCTTCTCCCATGCGCGTCGGCTGAAGCCACGAACAACTGGTATTCCAATCTGCCGTCCTTTGCGTATCGCACTAAGCGGTCTTCTTCCCCGTGATACTGATGGAAGCAAACTGGGTCGTAGGATTTGCGCATTCTTTCCATCGGCGTAAATAACGCTGGACGTCATATAAGGCTTGACAGCGGCAGCAAGTGCGGGTGAGCCGCCGGCAGCCCGATTGTCGACGAACTCCGCGATATCTGAAGTATTACCTTCGGCATCTTGGGCACTGCCGTTCCTGCCAAGTTGCACGTCGTCTTCTTTCGGCCACAGCCGATGCACGATCTTCAACTCAGCTTCTGCGCCGTTCTCCACACAGCTATTCAGTTCATCCTGCCATGTTTCGGTCCACGGCTTCAGATATGTATAGCCATCTTCCAGTCTATTGGCGAGTTCCGTTTCTACTGGTAGCATAGTGTTCTTGTAAAACCATGTTGCGCGAAGAACGTTGGATATATCGTGCAGAGGACTCCAGTATATTGGTTTCATCTACGAGGTATAAGTATCTAGCTGTAAGGTTAGGAGTGGATGGTACCTTGAGATTTGGCAGCTCAACTAGATGCAGTCGAGACACCCCAACCGGGATTTTTGCATCGACGTCTTCTTTTGTTGACCCGTCATCAGTCTGCGCTTCGGGGCTATCTGTCGTCTGTTCTTGATATGTGCTTGTTCGTAGTCCAGATGGCTTGGAGGCTGCGTAACTGCCGGCGTGATGGTCATCGTGCAGTTCCTGGTCCCCGTTCCTCACCGAGACGGACTCAAGGGATCGAGAGAGAGGGCTGGGAGGCTGCGCCATGGAAGCTCTTAAGAAAGGTGATCCACTAATGCTGGCGTCGCGCGAGCGACGTCCTTGGGAACCCACGCTCTCCCCCCCGTCAAGGCCCGAGTCCTCCTTCCGCCCGCTGATTTTGCGCCGCACACTCTTTAGATTACCACCCGGAGATATCTCCCTTTTACGATGAAGCGGATTGGCGAACGCAATACCGTCACCTACGCTGCTGTCAAACGTCGAATGATCACTCGTCTTCTCGAGCGAGCCACCTTCCTGATATCCGACGGGCGGCGAATCTTCATTGGGACGAAAGGGTAGTTTTTGCGGCGGTATTCGAGAACCCGAAACAGACTCGGGAACAATATGCCGACCTCTTTGACTCCCGGCGAGGCTCGCCTTTTGACGGCTGCCTGTTGGACTTTCGCGTGTGACCCCGGCCTCCCTCCCTGGCACGGCTATCCCCACAGTTGTATTCCTTGCCCCGGAATCTCCAGTATTTGGCCTGCTCGCATCTTGCCGTTTTGTCCGCTGTATAGCCAGCCAGGCTTCTTCCAGCGCAATATGGTCTCTCACTGAGAAAGGCTGCGGGGGGACTCGCTCGTCCACTTGCGCCTGGCCGCTAGGAGGTGGTGGTAAGGAGCTCAAGGGATCATCGATCGGAAGCGACGAAGTGTAGAAGAACTGAGGACGAGGCTTCGGCGGTCTCTCGAGCGAGTGCCAGGTCGAAAGGTCTGGATCATCATCGGCGAGGAGACAAGTGGGGCCGTAGGTGTGTAGAGGGCCAGCCATGGCGGTTCTGAATTTCACCTGCGGTCAAGGAACTATGAGCTGTAGCAAGACACAGCTGAAGCAAGTTAGTCGGAGAAAACAAGCATAGTGGCCAGTTAGTTAGCAAGCAACACGGATGACTGGGTAGCTGCAGCCTTTAGTCTCGAACTGTCGGTCAGCAAGGGATGACATGGAGAGCGGGCGTCCGAGAGCTTGAAATCCTCCGATATGGGAGGTGATTGATTGACTTCACTAAGAGGTAGAGGTTTACATCACATTGAGAAGGAAGGGAAATTCTGGAGCTTGGAAAAAGTAGGCTACAGCTTGACAGTTTGTTGCTTGTGAACGTGTCGATCGAAGCGCGTGAGCCTATGACGTCGTCCCACGTGCAAGCCTCAGCAGTTAACAACTCGCAACTCCAGCCACTGCCCCCGTCCTCAACCATTGTGGTGCAATTCAAAATTATCATTTTATCTTCCTATGAGAATATGAGTAGTACATGGAAAGAAAAACATGCAGTCGATTGCGATGAACGGCGAATCAAAAGAAATAAAGATAAGTAAGGCTCCCAGTCCAGAAGAGAAAGATGACAACAACAAAAACAAATGAGAGCTGACTGCCGGCATAGATAATGTACATACTTCGTAAATACTCATAACCTCATATCTCCTATTGACAGCGAGTGTCGAAGATCTGCTGTCGATCAGCTCAATAATGCGACGAAACGCTCGTCCTCACCGACTTTGACCGTCCACTTTCAGCAAGGTAATTCCTTGCCCTATGCTCCCTGAGGAAAGCCAAAGTTTGCATCTGCAGCTCTTCAAACGCAAGGAAAGTCCCAATAGGAGCACCAAGCATGTCGAGCAGCTTCTGAATGTCATGCATGTGTTTGCGGACCACGCTGTCCGGAGCACAGAATGTGCGGACGCTCATCTCCTTGACGACGGCCTTCCAGTTCTGGAGGTTCGAGTTGAGAAGCACAGGGTTGGTTGAGCTCTCTCCGTTGAAGTGCAAGCTGCGAATGTTGGACAGAATCAGTTGGCGCTGGGTTGCTTGGTCGAACTGGAACTCGACCACGTCGGGTCTATTCTTCGAGCCCCAGAAGTTGTTGACCTTCTTGATCGACTCCTTGGAGATGCGACCGTCGTTGTATTGCTCGAGAAGGAACTTGTTTGCGCTGACGCAAATCATCACTTCCATTTCGGAGTAGAGCTTGGCCTGTGTGGTGGGATCAAGCGAGATGGGGACGGTTGATCGAGGGAGGACTTTTGGTTGGCGTGGGACATAGAATGGGATCGAGTGTGTCTTGACGATTTCCCCGGCCTGGATATGTTAGCTGTGGAGAATGGTGAGGGGGTTTTGGGGAAAGGGATACTCACGATTTCCTCGACCTGCTGCTTGAACTTCTTCCCGATGGCCTTGATGCTCTTGTACTTGGGCTTCTTGTTTGTGGCGACCTCTGTGGTACATCCTAGCCAGCCATCTGAGCCAAACAGCTGCTTGTGCGAGGACCTCGTGCGGCCAAAGGCGCGCTCAACAGGATCATGCGGCACAAAATCCGAGTCGTCAAGCTCGGCACATTCCTGCAGGGGAGGAAGCGACTTCCTCACGCCATCATAGTCGACAATCGCGATCTGGCTGCACTCCGTATCGTGGCATTCGTCAAAGGTAGGCTTGCATTGGCCACCGCAGTGCATAGTGACCTGGGGGTTCTCAGGGAACGAGCGGTCCGGGTGAGGTCCGATACGGAACGCAGGTGATGTCGCGGCGTCAAAGGGAAGAGAAGAGAAATTGGTGCCGGAGCCAAGCGAGGGCAGCGAGACGGAGCTGACCGAGGCACCGGAGCAGAGCGAACAGTCGGAGTCCTCGTGGGAAAAGTTCCAGAACTTCTTGTACTCCTCATAGAACGGGTTGAGCTTGGCAATGTCCTCGTAGGTGAGGCCGCTGCTTCCACGGTTAGCATGGGGCTACTTCTGTCTTAGCTTAGGGTTACACGCACTCGAGGTCAAGCATGATGGGGACTTCGCAGCTTTCGGGGTTCATCTTGGTGCTGGGGGTTGCTTTGGGCTTGAAATTGATGTTGTTCAAATATCCTAGATACGCAGTTTGAACGATCTGGCAACGAGGAAGATGGGGGAGGTTTGGTATACAGAAACTACGAGGGTAGCTGCTATAGATATAACGTGAAGTTGTAAAATTTGCGTCTATTGTTGATTGAGTAGATACAGTCACCTGTACCAAACAACGGCATGGTCACCCAAGTGCCATTAACCCTATTGTCGTGAATTCGGTCCTCTTCATTGAAGTTAGAATGTACCCCATGGGGCGTGTAGGTCAGTAGGCGGTTGATGAGGTGAATATGCAGGACACAGCACTCACCCAAGAATCAATTATCCACTCAACAATAGACGTGGGGACAATGTTATTGATATATTTCCATTGATGCACTTCTTAGGATGGAAAGACAATCAGTTTAATTATAACAACGCCTGAATTGACGAGGAACAATAGGAGTCTGAATTCATCCTCCAATGAATGCTGCAGTGTCAATAACAGTGGGAAACAGTACCAAGCTTGCAAGTGCCTGTGGCCTCGAAAAGTCAGTAGGTAATAGGAGGCTTCTCCGCGTTAATTAGGATGACCACTGGACCCGGCAGGAATAGCCTGCGCACAAGAACACATTGACTCTCGAGTACTTTAGACATCTCCATGTGGGTAACAGAACAGAAGCGACGGCTCCGCAGGCTCCAAGGCACTGCAACTCGGCATGCCGGCGACACTTTAGGTGTAGGTCCATGACTCGATTCTACCCCATGTACGCCTACGCTATTTCCTGAAGTAACACCTGACTCTACGTAGTATCTACAATCCAGATACCTTGCACGAATACCGCCTCGAGCGGTGGGTAATATCTGGGTCTTAGCTCGGCGGGCACGGAAAACCAGACGGGATCAAGCGCAGCTGGGTATTAAGCTCGGGATTTCTTTGCAGACGTCAGGAAAAGCCGATATCCAGTGCCCGCGGAATGGAGATTAACAGGTTAATACTAGTTCTAAAGTGGGCAAATCATTGGACGTTGCGGGGGTGGGGAACCATGGGATTGAGGACGGCAACAGGAGGATATAGCGGAAGCTTGGCGGATGTCTGGCAGCGAGCCCCGGATGTTCAGAATAGACACATTTGGAACTGGTTGGAATTTGGAACACTTGCATAATCTGCGCTTCTATTTGGGGAAACTCGAGAAGGTACCACCTAGTAGGATAGGTGCCATGGCTGGCTGAGATTGTTTGTTTGCTAGATTCGAAGAGGCTGGCTGTGTTTGCAGCAAAATTGACTTTCTGACTTGTCTAGGCAGGGTGTGTCATTATTTGTCCGTCCAAATGGCCTGCTCTGCTCGTCTCCTTGCATGAACACGAATGGTGGAGAGGACGAGCGCACGCCATGGCAGGGAAGTCGGCACCACAGCAAGCCAATCCGAGGCGGCTTACTCCATCACCACACAAAATCCCGGGCGATGCTGCCGAAGCTGAGGGTCACGTGCTGGCTCTCCACTTGCCGACTTGCTAGCCGCAGCGATTTGGGGGCGCCCGGAAAATGCACCGGCATTGACTTTGCCTCCCCGCACTACCCAGCCCAGCAGCACATTCCCCAGTTCGCCCTCTCGCTCTGCCCAGTGGATTGCCCTGCAGTTTGGGCGCGCCTACGGGACCACCGCGTCCTGCCTTGTGTCCCCACGATCCAGCCGAGATGACTGCCGTTGTGGTCCTCCGTTGGGCTTTCCCATCACAACCGACCCATGCTTCCCCATTCTCCAACGACCATTATATATGACCTCTCCTGCCCAGCTTCAAGATGACAGATACTTCCTCTCTACCCTCTCATTCTCCGCCTGTTCTCAGCGTCCGTAGTGTGAAAAGGTATACCTCTTTTTCCTTTACCAAGACACTACAAAGACTGGCTGTTGGCGACCATTCCTGTATCGGATTCATTTTCGGGTAGTACGCTTGCTACACCATAATGACGAACGATAGTTATCCCAAGAAGTATGACATTGTCATCGTGGGCGCGGGCCCCGTCGGCATCCTCCTGTCGCTTTGTATGTCCCGCTGGGGCTACAAGGTGAAGCACATTGACAACCGCCCTGTGCCTACCGCGACTGGCCGCGCCGATGGCATCCAGCCCCGCTCCACTGAGATCCTTCGCAACCTCGGTCTGAAGCGCAAGATCATGTCCTACGACCCGGCCAAGGTTTACGACGTTTCTTTCTGGGATCCTCGTTCTGACGGCACCGGTATCCAACGTACCGGCAACTGGCCCAGCTGCCCCCGCTTCATCGACACAAGATACCCCTTCACCACCCTTGTTCACCAGGGTAAGATCGAGACGGCTTTCCTGGATGAGATTAAGAAGGCTGGCACAACTGTTGAGAGACCGTGGACGATCACTGGATTCAACAGCGATGGTCTGGACGAGACCTACCCTGTCCAGGTCCAGCTCAAGTGCCTGGACACCAACGTGATTGAGACGGTCCGCGCCAAGTACCTGTTCAGCGGTGAGGGTGCGCGCAGCTTCGTCCGCGAACAGCTTGGTATCAAGATCCACCACAAGGACCCCATTTCCTACGTTTGGGGTGTCATGGACGGTGTTGTAAGGACCGATTTCCCTGACATCAAGGTATGATAGTCTGCACTGTTTTCTTGACGAAGCCTGATACTAATTTGTTGCACAATATAGACCAAGTGCACGATCCACTCCGATGCCGGTTCCATCATGGTTATCCCCCGCGAAGACAACATGGTTCGTCTATACGTCCAGATCGCCTCCTCGACAGACCCCGACTTCAACCCACGCAAGACTGCTACCGCTGAGGAGGTCCAGAACGTTGCGAAGAAGATTCTAGCGCCATACTATCTGGAATGGGATCGCGTTGAATGGTACTCTGTCTACCCCATTGGACAGGGTATCGCCGAGCGCTATACCTTAGACGAGCGCGTCTTCATGGGAGGTGACGCCTGCCACACACACAGCGTGAGCCTCATCTGTTACAGATATTATCTTCAAAATGGATGCTAATTCATTTATATAGCCCAAGGCCGGTCAGGGTATGAACACCGCTTTCCACGATGCGCTCAACATGGCCTGGAAGATTCACGCTGTCGAAACCGGCTTGGCCAAGCGCTCGATCCTGAGCACCTACGAAACCGAGCGCAAGCACATCGCAGAGACTCTTCTTGACTTCGACAACAAGTACGCCGCGCTCTTCTCGAAGCGCCGCCCTAGTGCTGGCGAAGTCGGTTCCGCCAGCAATGCCGATTCCGCCCGCAGCGTTGAGGAGGATCCCTTCGTAAAGACCTTCAAGGACTCTTGCGAGTTCACCAGCGGTTACGGTGTCGCCTACTTGCCAAACATCTTCAACTGGGATGCCAGTCACCCTGCTCAGTCTCCCTTGTTCAATGTCCCTGGCATCAATCTGGTTACCGGAAAGGCGTTCACTCCCTCCACCGTCACCCGTATTGCGGACTCCAACTTTGTCCACCTCGAGCAGGAGGTTCCTGCAAACGGCGCATTCCGCATCTTCATCTTCGCTGGTCGCCAGGCAAAGAGCAACCAGGCTCTCGCTGACTTTGCCGCGAACCTTGAGAAGGAGCGCTCCTTCCTATCCTCGTACCGCAGACCCGATATTGCCGATGTCTCCTACTTCGAGCGTCACCTGCCCCACTCCAAGCTGTTCAGCATCTGCACGATCTTCGCCGAGAAGAAGAACGATGTTGATATGGCGTCGGTGCCACAGGTTCTGCGCGATTACCGCTATCACCTCTACACCGATGACATTCCTGATGTCAGAGTCCCTAATGCTACCTACGCTGCTCACGAGAAGCTTGGCTTTGACCCTGAGAAGGGTGGTGTTGTCGTTACTCGCCCGGACAGCCACGTTGCTTGCACTGTGCAGCTGACTGAGGGCAGCGGCACCGTTGATGCTCTCAATGCGTACTTTGGCTCTTTCTCGACGAAATCCCTGGGCCAGGATCAGCAGAGCCGTCTGTAATCGACCTTGCTCTTTCTTGTCTATTGTGTATATACTTGGCTTGTTTTCACGGCTGCTTTTGATCCATGATTAGCATTGCTGGCGTTTCTTGTACATACCTAGAAGTCAATATTTCGGGCTTAGATTCTCAAATGTATATGTTCAAATTCTAATCATTTCCAGTTTCACTGTGCGTAACTATTGTGTCAAGTGTCAAGTATGTATACTGTCGCTGCCCTTGTCGCGTAACAAGGGAGCCACCAAAAGCTTCACTTGCCCCGCTCGGAACTTCAAACCACCACTTCACGCCCGCACCGCATCAACACTGATCAAAAGCGTGTATCGCCAGAAAAGATGCTATCCCTCATTCTTTCCGCTGAACTTTCGGGGTGAGTAGCGTAGCATTCTCCCGGATTACTATCCCCAGGCTTTACGCGTGCCTTCGTCATTAAGTCCCAGGACGGACGCACTGAGGACCTTCCCCGCACCAGCAGAAGCCGCCTCTCTCGCCATGTATGAACTCGTTAACATGGAATCAGAATCACCGACCTCCGTCCCCAGGAGACAGAGGAAAACCCTTACTTCTATACCTTCAAGGTGCAATGTACCTCGTGTCGCGAGATCCACCCGAACTGGGTGAGCTTTAACCGGTTTGTACGTGCCCCTTCCTCCAATTGATGCACACGAACGAACGAAAGAAAGAAAGAAAAAATGACACTGATATGCGAAAAAAGGAAACGCACGATATCCCCGGAAGTCGCGGCGAAGCGAACTTTGTCTGGAAGTGCAAGCTTTGCCAGGTTCGTCTGCCCTCTTCTTCAGCTGGGTACCTTGCACGCACGGTTCTTGCCCGACTAACCAAAATCTATGATGATGCAGAGGACGCACTCCGCATCCGTCGTCTCTGCCCCAAAGGCCTACGAGGCCGAGGCCGACAATGGCAAGCGCAAGGGCCAGAAGATCATTGAGCTCGAGTGCCGTGGGTTGGAGTTTACAGAGTTCAAGGCTGATGTACGTTCTTAAATCTGTTCCTAGGTTTTTTTTTGGGGGGGGGGCACCTTGCTAATGACACTGTCTAGGGCGAGTGGGAAGCTAAGGGCGTCGAGTCTTCTACGCCGTTTACGGGCATTGACTTGCTTGAAGGCGAGTGGTATGACTATGATGAGAAGGCTGGGGATGAGGTTGCGATCAAGGAGATTTCGTGGGAGGTCGGTAGGGCATGATGTGCTAGGTGGTAGGAAGGGGGTTTCTTTCGGATGTAATGATGGAGCGATGGCTTCTGTAGTTTTCTGACCTGTCTAAGTAATGAGGAATTCCAACAATTTGATGATGGATGCTGTGAGAGCATTGAAAAGTGATGCCTGAGCTCCAAGGCAGTAAAAGCGGTAGCCAAGTCGGGATCCTGATTGGCCGATAGTGCCGCGTCGAGCTCCAGCACATTTTCCCTTCAGGTCGGATGAAGCACCTCTCCGCAGATTGATCAGACTTCCGATCCCATTGTCGCAGAGGATTCTCTCTTATCCATCCAAGCAGCCGAAATACCACTTCCGCTGCGGATCTATAACTCTTTGGAACGGACTGGCTCCATCCCCTGACTACGCAGAACTCCTCATCTACCTCCACAACCGCAACCTCAGATCCTTTCTACGATGAGTGTTCGTCTCACCAGGTTCCCAGCTTACCATCCTATGTTCACATCTGAGAGATACTGACGTATAATTGCACAGCTTCAACCTGTAAACCCCCGGCCCTTCCTCCAGGCTAGGTACGCCGACATGACTTCCCTCTCTCATCACCCGCACCGCACACGACACTCCCGTGTTGAGAAGTTCGAAGCTAACACGCGCGCCTAGGGTCGGAACCGACGTGATCATCCGCCTGAAATGGGGACAGACAGAGTACAAGGGCCGGCTGGAGAGCATTGACTCATACATGAATGTGCTGCTGAGGGACACGGAGGAGTTTATCGATGGGAAGAACACGGGGACGCTGGGTCTTGTGCTTATTAGGTGCGTCAACGGGCGATACATACTACCCACTCTACTATGTTTGCGCGATTACACTTTGCTCTGCTCTGCTTTGCGTTTTGATTCCATATGTGTGTGTGGCTGCGGGATAATATGGCTAATTCTCACCACTGAACAGGTGTAACAACATCCTCTGGATGGGCTCCGCCGAAACCGTCGAGATGAAGGACCTGGGATTACGATAGACTGCCACGCGTCAATGAAGCGTTCATATACCATTCAATCATATTCGTTTTTTGTTTGCTCGGAATAATGAAACGGGATATACGGGGGAAAGGAAAGAATCGAATTGAAATCGAATTGAATCAAGGGCTATCCCCGGAGCGAAAAACGAGAAAAGCGTTGTCCTCCATGTCTCTTCTCGATCGATTCAGTTCCTGGCGCAACGCTCCATCTAAGATGGCTATTTAAGAACGAAATAATACTGGTTCTACGGGCGAGGTCTGGGCTCATGGAACCTAGTTTGCTTTGGACATGCTGCAAAAATTTAAGGTGCATTTTGTCTGGCCACTGCCTGATTACGCGAGGATAGTTGTTGCCTGCCTTTTTCTGTCGAGCTGGACGAATCTATGGTGTTTGTGTGACTTGGGTGTTGTCTTGATAATGTTCCATGTATGAAACCGCTAGCCGTCTAGATCAATAAATGCATCGAAAGCACCGGTCTTGGCTTGACGGATTCGCAGTGTTCCCTTAGAGATGTAGATTCTAGAAGCATGAGCGGGCTGGCCTGATGCCATCAATCGACCCCACCTGCATCGTCCCATCAACACCAACCGCCATACATGCTGTCAACATTTAGTCTCCTAACAACAACAATGACTTCAAGTTCAAACCCCACGCCATCAAAAGATGAGGGTAATGAGGATGAATACTACAACCTAGGCACCTACACCCGCCGAATAAAAACAAGCAGCCCGCACACCCAAACCTGGTTCAACCGCGGCCTAATCTGGACCTACGCCTTCAACCACGAAGAAGCAGCCAAATGCTTCCAAAAGGCTATAGCGCATGATCCTACCTGCGCGCTCGCATACTGGGGGCTCGCTTACACCCTTGGTCCGAACTACAACAAGCCATGGCAGTTCTTTGATGAGGTTGAGTTGGCGGAGACGATTCGGCGGACGCATGAAGCAGCGCGCGCTGCGAGGGAACTTGCTTCTTCCGAGGCGGATGCAGGTGCAAATAGGAATTTGGAAAAGGCCCTTGTCGACGCTGTGCAGTTTAGGTACCCGCAGAGCCAGCCTCCGAACGCAGAGTCTCAGCGTGGGGAGAATGAGGCCCCGGCAGATGCCTGCTCAGCCTGGAACGCGCGCTACGCGGACGCCATGCGCGACGCATACGACATCTTCCCGGACGACCTTGACGTCGCGGCGCTGTACGCAGACTCCCTAATGAATCTCACCCCGTGGGCACTCTGGGACCTGCGAACAGGCGAGCCAGCACCGGGGGCACGAACGCTCGAAGCCAAGGCCGTCCTCGAGCGCGCCATCGCGCAGCCCGGTGGTCTGCAGCATCCAGGCCTGCTGCATCTTTATATCCACCTGATGGAGATGTCCGGATCCCCCGAGAAAGCGCTCGTGGTGGCCGACCACCTGCGCGGCCTCGTCCCAGACGCAGGCCACCTCAACCACATGCCAACGCACCTGGATATCCTGTGCGGCGACTACCGGCGCGCAATCGCCTCGAACTCCGAGGCGATCGCGTCCGACGAGCGGTTCGTGGCGCGGGCGGGCGCCGTGAACTTCTACACGCTGTACCGCGCGCACAACTACCATTTCCGCATCTACGCGGCCATGTTTGCCGGCCAGAGCACCGTCGCCCTGCAGACGGCGGCCGAACTCGAGAGGCAGATCCCATACAAGCTGCTGCGGGTTCCGTCGCCGCCGATGGCGGACTGGTTAGAGGGGTTCCTGGCGATGCGGGTGCATGTGCTCGTAAGGTTTGGGCGGTGGAGTGAGCTGCTCGCGCTGGAGGTTCCAGCCGATAAAGAGGTATATGCCATGACAACAGCGATGGTGCATTACGGCCGCGGCGTGGCCCTCGCCGCTACAGGGCGCGTCGACGAAGCGGCAGCAGAACAGACCCTCTTCGAAGAATCCTCGAAAAGGGTCCCGACATCCCGCATGCTCTTCAACAACACCTGTGTGGACATCCTCGCCATCGGCGCCGCGATGCTCGCAGGCGAGCTCGAATACCGCCGCGGGAACTTCGACGAGGCCTTCGTGCACCTACGGCGCTCCATCCACCTCGACGATACCCTCCCCTACGACGAGCCCTGGGGCTGGATGCAGCCGACGCGGCACGCCTACGGCGCGCTGTTGCTTGAGCAAGGGGTGGTCGAGGAAGCAGCGGCCGTGTATGCGGCTGACCTGGGGATTGATGGGATGTTGCCGAGGGCGTTGCAGCATCCGGGGAATGTGTGGGCGCTGCATGGGTATCATGAGTGTCTTGTGAGATTGGGCAGGGTAGACGAGGCGAGGATTGTCAAGGGGCAGCTGAAGTTTGCAGCTGCTACGGCGGATGTGGAGGTTTCTTCTTCTTGTTTCTGTAGGAGGGAGACGCCGCCGTGTCATTCTAGTGTATAGAGAGGATGGAGCGTGATGTTTTGTTTGTGGCCTCATAGTAAGCGCCATGAGGCAAGGCTGATGTTAACGACATTGAAATGATCCACAAGGCGTTGGTATATCTATAGTTTAGGTTGGCTATTTGACTCAATCGACTTTTGGAATACTATACTCTGGCTGTCCAGTACAGTTGGGGAAGGCACGAGGGGCCTTCCTCGAACCAGCAATATTACCTAACCTTCATGTATGTATCCTCCACAACCAACCAACCTTCATGCTGGCAACTACATCAATATTGTCTTCATTATCTCATGTCGAACCTCCCAAAGCACACCGAAACCGTTTATGGTACCACTTAAGCAAGATGTCGGTAAATATATCGTTGAGGCGGGCAGGGCCCCAGCGACGTCATGACGCTCTCCACGAGAGTCATTGATGACAGTGTCTCCTCGCTTAGATCTCCCAAAAGGACCCTGTGATTCCTCTCCCCGATTCTTCCGAGCGGACCTCGCTTGTCGCGGCCGCTATATTATTTATCAGTTACATTTCCTCATGCAAGAATCTGGATATCGTCCAAATCTCCGCCGGAGTACACTCCTGCGAAGCAACACTTTTCTAGAACCCGGCTCATTTTCGGGCTCATCAGTGGAGTCAGGTTGTCAATCCCTTTCAAAGTTCTCATGGAAAGTGTTCCTGAAATCCCACCGAGCAGGCCAATTGAAGCCGATGCAGAATTTGCGGCGGCAGATCCACCAGCGAAGGCGAAAAAGAACCCACTTTGCCGGCCAAGATGCCGCGGTTACCACTGAGATCTGGGAAGTTAAGAACTCTCGGCAAATCACAGGCAGCGAATCGCCCAGTCGTCTCGCCTTGCCTTCCTCATCTATTGCTTGTCTTATGCAGAGATCAGACTAGGGTCTCCGGCAGGGTGCGTTGGCGTGTGAGGATCGCCGTGCCGTTTGGCCATCGTATGCGAATCATACCCAGCACTACAGAGACCAGTCTCGGTGCACGATAACTACGACCCCACGATGATTCAATCTCCCTTGAGTTACTCGTTAGAATGCGGAAATTTGCCTCGCCAGGCCTTCCTGAGCCACGGGGCGTCCGAGGCGGTCTTCAGAATCCGGAGAGTTGAACCGTGGATGGGGCCGGTCAAGCTCGCCATCGAACATTCAGAAGCTTCACGCATTTGTTCCGTGATTGGCTCTGTGGGGGGAAGATTTTGTGGGCATTCGATTTTGCACCCCGAGGGGTCGTCAAAGATTTGATGCTTTTCGGTTAAATCGCTGGAATGCCTCGAGTCCAGGAGCGATTTGCGAGTGACATATAGCTCGCTGCTCTCCTCATCCTTTGGGTCGCATGCCCCTCCATTCTCCTACATTATCCATAATTTGGTTGCCCTGGAGGCTCGTCAGTCATCATGGACTCTATACCCGACGACGTCATACTCCTTATCGGAGATTATCTCAAGGATCGCGGGGACTGCTATAATGCTGTCTTGGTCAATCGTCGCTTCCACACGCTCTTCTCGCGTGCCCTTTTTCAATCGGCGGCTTTGAAGAACGTTGTTCAAGTGCAATCGCTTCTAAAGGCCATTGTTCGCCAACCGAGACTAGCATCTGTGATCCGATCTCTTGATCTGTCGCTGTGGGAATCTGCGCCGGCGCAGTCTATCTTCAGCACAGACGACCTCGCACAGCTGTCCACATGGACAAAGACTTTCAGCTACTCTCAAGAAGAGCATGTCCAATGGGAGCGGGGCCTCCTAGATAACGAGGAGGAGGCGTGGATCGCTCTTCTCTTGTCGCTGGCGAATAATGTCAGGCAGCTCAAGTTGGCGTATCCTCGGGAGAACAAGTATCTCGATCGGATGTTTGACAGAGCCGTGAATCTCGGATCGTCCCATGGCCAGCCGGTATTCCTCCGTCTAGAGGAGATATCTTTGAGTCATATGGAAGATGAGCTGAGCAAGGGCAGTTTTTCTCCTGCCCAGCTCAGGCCTTTCTTCCAGATCCCGTCTATGCGATCAGTCTCAGCCGACACAGTCATTGAACCTGTACTCTCAAACGGCGACAACGCACCCATCGCCGATGAAGAAGCCAACCAGTCGCTTGCAGAAGAACCCTCGCAACCCTCCCAAATCACTGAAATCACGCTCAACACAAGCAACGCCTCTCAAGGTCTGGAAACCCTGTTGAACATGTGCCCAACCCTCAACTCCCTCAAATACCAACACTCCGACGACCATGCTCTCGCCTCAGGCTTCCAACCGTCATCATTCTTCGCCTCGCTCTCATCGACCACCAAACCAAAACTGCAAACCCTCTGGCTCGACAACCTCGGCACACACCACGCCTTTACGAACAACGGCCTCAACGAAACATACGACGGCTACTTTGGCTCGCTCGCGGAGTTCACTACCCTGAAGGATCTCCGCATCCGCCTCCCGAACCTGCTCGATGCCGGGTACACGTTCGAGCCCGCGATGCCGTTGACGGAGATCCTTCCGTCTTCGATAGAGCGGGTATACGTCGAGTCGTGTAAGGAGAATTCCCTGCCCATGCTCGTTGAGCAATTGCGGCTGCTCCTCGAGGCGCGCAAGGAGCGGTTCAAGGGGTTGCAGAGGGTCGACGTCGAAGGCTTCTTCCACGTCGACGATGAGGACCTGGATGATTCGGGCGTCGACGGCGGAGCCGGAACCGGGGCGAGAGCCATCAAGGAGCAGGTCTTTGAGACGGCCAAACCCTTGAGAGAGGCGTGCGAGGAAGCCGGTGTACAGCTGTTCCTGCGGGATCGGGCGTGCACGCAGACGATGGTCGAGGCATAGATCAGATGTCGTGGCGCATGGAACCGATTGCCCCGTGGCTGCATGCCTTCGTTCTTATCCTGATCTTTTTTTTTTCATCCCCAGCTTCCCTTTGCGAGCATTTGCTGTGATATCCGATGTCTTCTTTTTTTCGCTTTGATTTTCGTTTGTGGTTCTTGGTTATCATGGTGGTGTTACAGATGTTGAAGTACAGGTTGAGGGCATGATGGCAGATGATGGCAACGCAAATACATATAGATATAGATATGGACATACCTAGACATAAACATAGACATCATGATTGAATGACACAACTTATCTCAAAAAAATCAAATAAAATCAAATACCATGTCCAATTTGATTGACTGTCAAATAGCGTGCGTACCTTCTTCATAAGAACAACATAACTGCAATGGACTGAAGTTCGATTCGACGGTTGAATCCAACCTGTCGCCCTCAGCAAGCATAGCCATTCCCCCCCAAATTACTCGGCAGCTGGACCCTTGAGTCCCCGACAGGTATCTAGATAGAAGTTAGAACAAGCGAGCGAGCCAAGAATCCACCTCGACAACGTTATAAACAAGGAGCGCCATGGCCGCGCTAAGCCTGGGCTTGGAAACATCGACGCCGCTCATTGGCAGAGGCGCAAAACTTGGCTTCTTGGTGTTGTGAGACCCTTCCTTCCCCAAGGTATGTATATGGACTACCTCATTATTAGCCTGGCTAAATATTTGGTCAATCCTGGACTGAGCGCCAGATTTGTTGACTTCATGGCCTCTACGAGAGTGGACGAGCTTCTTCAGTGGGATTATCATCGGCTATACCCTCAAATGGCCCCTGAAAGGGCCGAGGTTATCTCTTACCCTCACAATTACTACTCTCGATGGATGGATGAGAGAAAGATTGGCAGAGCAAGGGAGTGAGCCTTTTTTAGCAGGGTGGTATTTACTGCTCAAACCCGAGTCTAGCTGACTAGAATGACGTGTAAATATGTATGTAGCATGAACCGTCCAGCAGTATCAGCGATAGTGACACATTCCATTACCCCAGCCTCGTTAGTTAGTTATCTGCAACCGTGACAAATGGAATTGACTATCTCCGCAGGATTCGATAACCGCCTCAGACTGCCCAGGTTCGTAGATTGCCGTTGCAGTCCTGTACGTATAAAGGGCGAAGTGGCCTTCTCCGAAACCCAAGACTTTAGTAACCACCAAGTCGCCTTTCATGAACCTCAGACCCCTCACTTCAGCATGCACATGCTAGTATTATGTGTTGAAAATGTGTTCCCCGGATTTTCCAGCTGAGGGACAAGCCTCGGTTACATAACAGCAACAGCAACTATCGGCCGGTTCCGAACGGGGTTGTATGTGGAGCGTGGAGTCAACCGGAGGCCACTCTGACTTCTAAGCGTTGCCCATTGTCCATGCACAATGCTCTCACCCCCAGTTTCCTACGCATAAGCGACCCTCGTCCTCTCCGATGATCGGCAGTCGCGTTGCAGTGCCCTTCGCTGGTGTGTACCGATGCACCGGGCACGGATGATGTGGAGAAGACAGCTTGGAGGCTTGGACGAGCGGAGGCGGACGGGCACCGCCGATGGCCGTTTGAGAGCGCCGCCTGTTAACTATGCATTAATTGCAGCAGGGGACATGCTGGATTGGGACTGTTGTGATATGACAATTGTGGCGACGGCTGGCTCGTTGTCTCTACCTACTTTCCACGCAAACCAAACTCGAATTCGGATCCAATTGAAGAGAATTGAACAATCATACTCGAAATGGCGCCGTACTTTGGCCTCCGGGGCAGCCTGCTAAACCGCGCGATTATCTGGCTGGTCGTGGGTCCGGCGTTCCTCTGCTATGGATACAACCAGGGGGTGACGGGGGGTCTGCTCACGCTCGAGTCGTTTGTCAGGGCGTTCCCCTCGATGGATACGTTGACGACGACGGGCGAGCAGCAGCATTACAACTCGACGATTCAGGGTACCGCTTACCTCATAGGATGGGCTGGTTGATATCTAACTTGGACTTGCAACAGGCACGGTTGTCGCGCTGTATACCGTCGGCGGCATCTTCGGGTCTCTCTCGTGCATCTACCTGGGCGACTTGCTGGGACGGCGAAAGGTCATCTTCTGGACTTCGGCTGTCTCGATCATCGGGGCCGTACTCATGGCGAGCTCGTATAGCCTGGCGCAGTTTATCGTTGCTCGGCTTGTCCTGGGCGCCGGCACCGGCGGATATGTCGCGACGGTGCCGGTCTGGCAGTCTGAGATCTCGCAGGCGAAAAAGCGCGGTGCTCACGTCGCCACCGATGGCATCTTCATCGGCGCAGGCATTACGATATCGCTGTGGATCGACTTTGGCTTCTACTTCGTCACCGGCAACTCCGTCTCGTGGCGCTTCCCGCTCGCCTTCCAGGTCGTCCTCTCCCTCCTCGTCATGGTATTCATCACCGTCTTCCCTGAGTCCCCGCGCTGGCTCGTCAAACAGGGCCGCCTCAACGAGGCCAGAGATATCCTCGCCGCACTCGCCGACGTCCCCTCCGACGACATCTCCATCACACAAGCCCTGGCGGACATCGAACGCTCGCTCGCCCTCTCGGGCTCCGGCTCGTGGCGCGACATGCTCCGCATGGGCGAGCAGCGACTCTTCCACCGGACCGTCCTCGCCGCCTCAGGCCAGATGTTCCAGCAGATGTGCGGAATCAACCTAATCACCTTCTACGCGACGACCATCTTCGAGCAATACCTCGGCCTCAGCCCACTACAATCGCGCATCCTCGCGGCCGCCATGTGCCTGACCCAACCCCTCGGCGGGTTTCTCGCCTTCTTCACCATCGACCGGCTCGGCCGCCGCCCGCTCATGCTCTGGAGCGCCGCAGGCATGTCCGCCTCGATGGCTGTCCTCGCGGGGACAACCTCGCTGAGCGATAACACGGCCGCGCTCGTCGTGGCCGTCGTCTTCCTCTTCGTCTTCGAGTTCATCTTCACCGTCGGCTACTCGGGGCTGACCTTCCTGTACGCGACCGAGGTCGCGCCCCTGCAGCTGCGCGCGGCGATCAGCGCGGTCTCGACGGCGGCGGTCTGGACGTTCAACTTCCTGCTCGCGGAGGTGACGCCCGTGGGGTTTAATACTATCTCGTATCGGTATTATATTATCTTCGCGGTGCTCAATGCGGCGATTGTCCCCACCGTGTACTTTTTCTTTCCGGAGACGAATGGGCGTTCGCTGGAGGAGATTGATGAGATTTTCTTGCAGTCGAGGTCCGTGTTTGATCCGGTGCGGATTGCGAGGGTGTTGCCGAGTGTGCATCTTGCGGAGGATGTGGAGGGGGCGGGCAGTGGGAGTGGGGGGGAGTCCGTGGGTGGGAAGGTTGAGGTGACTGATGTGAAGGCATGAAGCGATGGGAAGAGAAAAGTTTGAAGGAGTGGTTGGAATGCCGAGCGATGTCACTCTGCTGGGCACCCGAAGGAAGCTTCACTTGCTTCCTCAATGTCAACCTGCAACCTCTCCGGAGTGAATCTGGATACGATGTAACGAACTTGCTTTACTTACTTGATGCTTCTACCTGTTTCTTTCCGTCCCGTTTGCTTCAATGTGAAGCTGACTGGCTTGTTTCACGGCGCTATGTGGGTAGTGAATGTGCAATCTATTTGTTTGCTATGGACATGGACATACTTCACCATGCATCTTGGTTTGTTTGTGACTTAGGGCTACGTAAGGAGCGGTATATATATGAGCCCCCGCTCTGGCCCACCTGAGGTTGGTTCCTCCTCTTCTCTATCTCCCCACTTTCCTAGTTTTCGTATCTTGGCCTCCATCTTTGACTTTTTACTTCCATAAACCTTCATCTACTCTAGATTAGCTCTACAGTATCAGAACGACAACTGGACATCGATCGATGCACCATGTCAACCCTGAATACACGAAAACACACACCTTGAGCAGGCTGATCAGTAAGCTATGCGTATCCACGACACAATGAGCATGCATGCAGAAGTTCAAGATCGACTCCTCACTGGCCCCGTCTATCATAGCACTCCTTCGGCTCCCCCTTAACCCTTCTCCGTTCGCCGTTCGCCGTTCGCCCTTCGCATATGCATATATCCATACCTGCCCCAATCAACAAGCGAGCTAGCTATGCACCACTCTTCGATGATCGAACAACGATCCGGCGACGCCTAGCACACCCCAAAAGGCGATATCAACTCAGACTGGACGAGTCGTCTGCGGCTGAATGCCCTCTTGACCCTAAGCGTCGGCCGGGGTCTGTGCTGTACTAGACAGTCCGCGTCCTTGTTGAGAATGGGTTCGTTGAACACACTCAATCCCATAACACCGACACGTTCGGGTGGATTGGCTTGGGGCTGGTGCTGGGCTGCAGTGTACCGCCTGCAGTGGATTGATACCAAGCGAGTTATAACATATCGATATCGATCTCCACCTTAGAAAAAGCCCTCGTGGGGGGTGGGGATACCCTCTGAGCCCATTCACAGTGGGAAATAAATGCTGCGTGACCATGACCGCATTGGGCTGGACGCGGTTTTTTTTTTTTTTTTGCACACGAAGATGGAATTGGAAGTACGATAAATCAGGGCGTTCCTGCAAGCATCCGGTAGTGTAATGAGAATGATGGAGACTTGTTGCACCAGAACTCAACTGAACATGTGATTTCAAGGAGAACTCTTGTGGATGGAGGATCCCGAGTTATACCTGGCGTTGCCCTACCTCAAGCAAGACATCGATTCGCTCCCAGGAATTGTAGGACGCCAGGGTCCCGTCAACCTCACTGCCTATTGGACATGATTCTGAGTTCTGATGATAAGCGACTCCCCGATATGTACTGGGCGCGTTCGCGGTTGAAGTACATCCAGGGGTTGAGAATAAAACACCTCTTGTTCCAATGCAGTGACAAGCCGGTCTTCTTTGGAGGATACGCGAGCCCGGCACAGCTTGGCCTCCGTGCCCGATTGCGCGAGGGCATTCTTGTCACTCGTGTGGGCCAGCAGCCTCCTGTGGAGCGTCTCCAGAGGAACCTAACGCCAGAAGGGGCTGCAATTTTTTCTTATCCTTGTCCTTGTTCTCCTTCTTCCTTGTTTTTATTTTTTGTTCTTTTGGCCTTCTTGATCCCCGAGGCGGGGTATGAACAGCAGTTCCTGCGTCTATTGGCGCGATATAATCTCCCCCCAAGCTAACTCTCCAGGAAGTACAGGTTCTTTCCCACCTAGACTCTGGAACTCTCTTCCATCTGCTTGCATCGGTGGCTCACCAGGCCACAGGTGAGAACCGTGAATTTCGCATCGCTCCCCGTATACACCAACGCATGGACTGTCTTGTTAGTTTCCTGCAGCAGTTCGTCCAGCCTCCGTACCGCTCGCCAGCTGTTACACCGTTTCGATCCCCCGGTCAACCCTTCACGTGCCCATCTCGAGGTCATGTTCCCTATGTAGTGATCTTCGCACCCTCCATGATGATACTTTCTGCGAGGTTATCGATAAGGATCTAGACATTGGGACCTCGATACATCAAACGTCCAGCAGGTTGAGACAGACCAGCCTTGTCCTTAAGGCGCTTGACGACAAGCTCTGGAAACCTGAGGGCTAGGACGCAAGCTTCTGATACGATGCTGCGGCCCTGGCACCTCCCTTGTAGTCGCCCTGCCGCACCCCGTGCTCGCTCTCCTTTCTGGGGGATGAGCGTAAGTGGTGCCTGTTTCTACACATGTTTATGGGACAAGAACTCTTGTTTGAGCGGCTGTCCTTAGAATTGAACCGGGGGTAGGTGTGAACCTGCTACTGTATCTACCCCGAAGACTCCAACTCTCCGGAGAATGCCCGACCAGATAAGTCTGGGCCTGCGCCTGGCCGCAGACGCTTTACCGATCAAAGGGGTACCCTACCCTACCAGGATGAAAGGAATTCAACACCCGGATTAGGACCGGAGATAATACTATACGTTTCTTCCCACCGCTGACTGGCCAGAAGAAAAAAACATGAGGCCGTCAACCTCGGGACTGTTGGAAAAGGCACCAGCTGGTCAAGCTCATGCATAATATTGGCATCAATATCTATCTATCAATCAAACAACGCTGGAAGGCTTTAGGGCTTGGCTTCCCCTTGCGCCGACGATGACTGGCTGGGCCGGGAAAGAAAGCTTATCTCTTCAGAAAACCCCGTCCCTTGCACGTCGATTGATGGGCGATGCCATGGGCCCCAGCCCAGCAACGCGCTGTGAGAAGTCGATCTTCAACACAATGTAGGTTTCATCTCCTCCTACGAGTGAGGGTGTCTGCGTGTGGCTGCGGTGTCTTCCTACCAGACGGCCACGCAATACACGGCTGCACAACAGCCTTTCTGTCCGTATCCGATGGGACGGGGGTTTGGCAGTGTTCTGAAGCGACGCAGGCCTTCAGAAAGCGACTTCGGTCGCCCCCACATTTGATGGCAAGTCAGACAAATGGAAACGGCACATGGCGCGGGGGACAACAAAATAAGCAGACGTCATAGACGCAACTAATCGACAAGCTTGCCAGACTGTTAGCGTCTGGTGGGGGTACGACGGCCAAGAGCCAGTCGCTGTTTGTGCGTTCCTCTTGACGAGATTGAATATGCGGCGGCACCTTTCGCTTCATGCAAATTGATGACGTGTTTGTGTACCAAGCACAAGAGAAATGGTCCTGCAACGCTGCAATCGACCACCCCATGGCTATAATGGCAAATCGGCAAACCGCCAACAGAAGTATAGGTCGATGTGGTGCTGTAAGTCTTTCGACACCTGGCCATGGTTGGCACCCGCTTGGGTCTCGAATCTCGACCCGTGTTCAGGGATGTACATGGGTTCAATCTAGCAGACAGAAAGCCGTACGTTGCTTCCCAAACCAATGATGCGCCACAGAGCGACAACCCGGTTATCGGGGTGCGGCGAACCTGGCTCTGACGGGACTTGTAGCGGTCAGTGTAGTTTTATTTTTGCAGATACGAACACCGACAACGAGACGCTTCGAATGTGCCCCCGTGATATACGGTCCCCAGACAGTGGGCTACTCGACGGGTAAAAGGAGAGAGGATGAGGATAGCCTCTACTGGCGTCCTTCTTGAATCAGGCGTCCTCGATCTAAGCATCAAGGCCCCATTGTGGTTTGCCCCCCTGCGCATGTGGTATGGCGAGATAGATAGCACCGCACAATACATCTTTCGAAGAATCGTTTCCCCTCGCAACCTTCGCCACAGTGCTTCAAACGACTACATGGTTGGCTGCTGGTTCTTGCCCGCACTGCATGGCAGACATCTTTCTCAGATCTGGAGTCGATTGTACAAGCATTGTCCTTGCTTGCTATCCTCTTGCACGGACGAGGAGCGGCCGCTTTGTCGAAACAGATTCAAGTGTCCTCTGATTGGCATACCGATCCTACACTCGCGGGATCCGTGCAGAATGTTCGGAAGAGTCATGGCGCGCTGCGCTTGCTGGGCGGCAGGATGGACACAGAGAGAAGGTCCATGGGGTAATTACCACCGACGCCACAACTTGCCGGCACAAAGAGCCCCAAGCGAAGCAGAAAATCAAGATGCAAGAGACAGTAGAGATGATATGCCGGTCTTGATGGAACAACGAGCTCAGCCAGTTAAAAGCAAAAGTGAAATTGCAAAATCGACTCAATGGCTGGGCCGTTCTTGCAAGATCATGATGGCAGGACTCAATTCCAAGCGGCCTGGAATCCAGCGAGGTTATAATAAGTAAAGGAGTAAAGCTTCTTAAACGACGCCGACGAGATATCCGGTCCGTTGGCTGACCGTGGACAAGCGAAGAAGAAAGGCGCGCGGTCGCGGTAATGTCAGGGAACCAGGCTTGGCTACATATGCCAGGCCAGGTGCGGTCCCTTTCTTGCTGATGTCTGCTGTTCTTATCTAAGGACTAAATCCGAAGTTACAGGTAGGCGCCCGCACAACGACAAGGTATCATCTTCGCGGCTTTGGTGGCGCAATAATTCAACCATGCACGGATTCAGCATCCAAAAAGTGTCTTCTTTATCGAATGGAACAAGGACGATACACTGGCGTTTGGGAAAACCGCTCTTGCTACGACAATCATGGCTACCGCGCTGGCATGTACTGTACCCAAGGATCATTTCTGGGCCTCTTGCACGGCACGTACACCTGTGAGCAGAACTCCTAACGTCACTAACTGGCAAATATAGCCGGCAAAATCTATCAGCGAGAATGTACTTGGTGATAAAGAAGCACGGACCTACTCAGCGATATCAAAACTGGCATTTGACTTTGCGTCGGACGGCAACATTCGCCTAGATTGCCCAACCAGCGGCCCTTCTGTCGTCGTGAGAATGCACGGCCTGAACTGGGTCACCGGGTACCAAGGCTACTACGCATTACGAGGAGATGACTTCCCGGAGTGGTTGGTTGGATCCTTTACGGACAGAATGGCGAACGATGTGGACATACTGGGCTCGCACTTGGCGATTGAATTAGCCCAAGATGATGAACCTCCTGAAGAATCTGGCAAGCCTGCGGAGGCTATCTCGGTGGTCTGAAGTGCAAGGACCTTCCTTTCCCCCTTGCATACCGCCTTGAGGATGATCAAGTTGGTGGTTATTGGCACATCCGACAGAGATCTCGATCACGGGGTTGGAATTGGAATACACAATAACAATGGTGCGGTCGTCTAATACTTGTAGCAGTTACTGATGAAATGCTTGAAAATGAGAAGCGGGGCTGCCACAGACGCATGTCGACAGTAGCTTCGAGGCTGCGAACCAGTGGTTCCATGGGCTATCGTGACACCAAAGAAGTGTCGACCGCGTCCGCCTTGTTCTCTTATAGAAGCCAGCTACGTGGACTGTATTCTTGCGATTTTACCAGGTTGTAGAGTCCACGCAGAGCGGCTGGGTAGGGAAGGCTTGGCCTCCTTCTTTCGCATACCTCAAAACGACGGGCTGTGGCGATGTAGGAAAATACTGTTATGGACAGGCTGCATGTCTGGGTCATTGCCCATGTTTACATATCGCCCCTGCTGTCGCATACGATTCCTTCAGTAGTTTGGCCTCGGGGCTGTGTGTGGTGTGCCCTGCTGTTGTTGGCTATATGCGGACTAAGGTTTCACAGGGGCGTTTGTCTTCTGTATTTTATCTGCGGGTAGTTTCTCCTAGATCCTAGGAGAAGGGAAGGGAGGCCTCTCTTATAGTGCTCGATTCAGGAAGCCGAAAGTCTTCGAATTATGGAAGAGATCGCACCTCGTTGCGGGGGGTTAAAAGCATCGACACATTTTCGAAACTCATATCATCTGGGACATTCAACAGGGATTAGGATAGAATCTGCACCGCGGTCCAGCTGACAGAGATTGTCCGCAAAAGGGGGTACAAGCAAAAGTCCATGCCGTTCTAAAGACTCCTAGCTCACTCTCCGCTGAAATTTGGGGCTGTCGCATGATTATGATGTCGGGAAACAAACCAGATGGGTGGGACCGCTCTACCATCGCAAAATGATAGTTTATTCGCGGCTCTCGGCTTGTGCGACTTGGTTTTCTTCCTTGTCCATGCCATCAGATTGCGGATGTCACCCGCACGTCTGGTTCCTCGAATGGCCGTATCTACCGCATGCCGGGTGGTTTAGATAAGCGCTGAGCGCAGTACCCCCGTACCCTTGAGACTCTCGACAGTGTCGAGACGGCCTGGCCGTTGCGGTTCTCAAGGGGAAATACCGAGGAGAGTGTCGACGAGACAAAACACGTTGGCCCTGAAGAAAGAAGCGTGTCGACTTGAGACTAGAAAAGGGCCACTTTGGAATTTGGCCAGGAACCCATGTCAACCTCCTCCTATCATCACGGGGATTGGTGCCGCTATCAATGCAGTTCTCAAGCCAGGTCAGGAAAGGAGACCATCCAACAACACCGTGATGTGGTGTGAAATGAAGTCGTGTGGCCGGGACGGACTGGACATGTTGAAGCTCACAATCTGGCCTCGGGCCTCTCGTACTTCCAGGGTCGGGGTGAATGACGCCGAGAAAAAAAAAAGGCTGAGTGAGGGTAGAGTGGACAGTCAAGACTGCGTCCATGGCCGGCCTGATTTATTCCTTCTCCGGCTCAATGTATGATAACCTGCGACCATTCTGGGTCGCGGTGCTCTTACGCTAGCCATTGTTAACGGGCGAGATTTGAGACATTTGTACGGATTACATGTCCCATGCAGGATGTTTGAGCCGCTGGTTTGCTTTGCCGGCCTTCGGGCAGAGGAGCGTGACCCCCGTTGCCATACAGTATTTCTCTGACTGCGGCATTTGGAAACGTTTTAGAGTCGGGTGCGACTTTGCCGCGGCCTTGTGGGTAGGACGTCAGATTGTTCCTGGTGGTATTTTAGGCCCATCGGGGGACGCCGCTCCTTTGCTGGCACAGTAACCGGCTGGAGGACTCAGCCGCAGCGGTTCACGACGTCGTCCTGTGTTCGTTATTTGGACAATTCAGAGAGTGCAAATAACGCTTATCTCTATCCGACTCCTCTTGGTGGACATGCAAGACCTTACACATTCAGTGCCCTTTGCAGAAGCCCCTTAACACCTGAGCTTGCGATGCACCTGAGCATTAAAGAGTGCGTCAGGGTTATCCACCCCATGGAAAGGAGTTTGTTTTCCCTAATTCACCTACTCTTATTCGGTTCATTGCTAGTAGAGGATCCTTGGGCCGAAATATCCTACAGATCAACTGCTAGAGTAGAGCATGCGTGAAATGAGATAACCGCCTTTCAAAACGGTGCCTAGAGTCTGGATGTGGCACGTACGGAAGACAAAAGCCTCCTTCCACTCAATGGGATGAAGAATATGAAACGATACCGGGTTATACAGCTATCAAATAGCATAAAGCCTACAGCAACATTGTAAGCCGTGCTGGCCGTCGCCACCCACTCCGGATGCATCAAGTGTGTGCGGCGTGCTTGCAGAAACAATGGTATTTCGCCGCCATTGGATTACACTACCAGCAGGCGAAGCAGGTGCGCGTTGGATTAGATCGCGGTGATAATAAGCCGCCAGAGTATGGGAGCCATCATCTGGTGTTCGTATGCGCGGGTTGCAAAAGAGTCAGGCATGGAAAGACATGCAATATGGTGTTTCTACTCACAACGTAGCCCTTACTGCTAGCTCCCACAAGTTGACAGTTAACATGGAGTACACGTTGTGCTGCCGCCGACGGCTTTAAGGCAGCGGAATATAGTCCTTCGGCGGGCAGACAAGAAGAACAATTCATTTTCGAAGACTAATTCCGCAAAGCTGTTTCGTCAGTGGTTTTCGCATACCCCTGCCCTGGCTGGTTCTTCTTGGGGGTTGGTGTGTATACTCACTGGGTTCGCAAACACCAATCCGTCTTGAGTAATGAGCCGCAAATTGTTTCTCTAGATATTATTCATGCTTAAATCTAAAGAATAAATTTGCGACTCACTCATAATGGCATAATCACTATGCAGTGTGGCTAAGAGGAGACACTCTGAAACCCTCGCCCATATCAACAGAACGCTTCGAATAATCGCAGAGCACAGACTGCCGCTCGATCCTATACCTCAAATTGATAACCGGAACGCCAGTCATTGTGTCCCTTATTGCCGCTAAGGCTGACTGTCGACTTAATCAACAGCTGGCGAGAACTTCGGCGATACACACCCCATATTACCCAGGCTGTCTGACATTCTGCGTGATCCATCCTGATGCAGCCTTTCCCGGGGCTGGAAGCTTCAATAATACGAGTAGTTGATACACACGAGACGGCAAACCCATATTTGAGGGTGTTGACGATCCTAGGCAGGTCTTGACAGAAGTAGAGAGCGAGGAGAGGTTGTATGTACGCCCGCGACTACCACTGTCCAAATGACCTGTACGTAAGACCCGGGGGAGAGGGAATTCTCCGCAGCAGACCCGTACCAAGGGACACAGTGATGGTGTTTATGTGCCTGGGGCATGTGCATGCGATGTGACTGCAACAAATACCCCAGGCCGCGAAGTTAAACATGCTAGACGAACGAGTGCAACAGTCGCCACCTTCTGGCACTGGCTCTCAATGCCGCAAGGGCCCCAGAGAGGCTTCACGCCTCTTGCCCCCGGCCTACCTTCCGTGCATGAGAATACGGTACATCAGTTGGTCCGGACGAGATCGATAGGTAGTCACAGCTGCAGGGGAGTGCTTTATGCAGAGTTCTGGAACTGAAAGAGAGAAGTGAGGGGCCTTTTGGTGGGATTCTTTCCCTGGGATTTGCTGTCCGTCTCCAGTCTCGTTCTAGGTGTGGTCTGGTGCCTTAAGCTAAGAATTCCCGAGTATGTATAGGACCGGGGCTTTTGCTGCCAAACATCCTGCAAGGCCTCCTGCTTTGGCGTGCAATGAGAGGGACCATGTCGGCCGAGTTGACCCATGCTGCGGTGTGCAGAGTGTCGCAATAACCCGACTGCCCTGCCGTTTGGTGATTGCGTCTCTTGAGGGTTCGAAGGGAAGTGCAATAACTGCCTCTTCCGCGGATACCGAACCTGCTTTTGCAGTAGTAGGGCCAATCGTGGATTTGCTCGTCCGCGGCTGCCCTGTCCTGACTGTGTTAAGCCTCGCTCGGGGTTGTATAGGTTGTCGATGCGCGCTTGCAACCTGCTTCTGTCGCGAATATCTTGGACTTGGACTGTCCCGTCCGCAAAGCCTTGAGTTCTTTTCTTCCCTGTTCGTGGTACCTCTCAGAGAAGTAGCTGCGACCCGTAGGCTGTTGTGTATGCATCCCGGCCAACCGGGTTATGTTGGTGAGTACGGAGGAACAACACCGAGGCCGGCCCTCCGTTACAGGATATAGTGATGGTCATGACCTGGCGGGTTCCAAAGCAATGGCCAGAGTGCATTGCCGTCTCTTATCCTCCCAACTTAGCCCACGGCAAGCGATTTCCCTAGTTATCACCAGCTCGATTGAATTGGGGCCAGCAAGAAATAAATAGTCCAGTCTAACTTTGGGCCGACAGTCCTGCCTGAATGCCCCTAAGCCTGGCACGGACGCCGCTTCTTCGGTTATTGTAACTCGGCGTGTATAACTTGCTCTCTTTCTGATTCTATCATATCCTATGGCTGACACAAACACTAACCACAATATAGGAATGCTTCACACGAGGTTACGCAGCTTACTTCTAGTGCTGCATTTTCCTGCGCAGACTGCACCGGCGTCCTGTACCCCCCGCTTACCATCTTGCGGTCTTCACCATCTTTATCTAGCTTCTCCTCTTACTTTCCAATCCTCTTTTCTGTGCCTTCACTCTGGCTAGGAACACGAGAGGCCTTTGTCCAGGATGGAGATTGCAAGCCATGGATGAGAACGCCCATGCAATGGTGGAAGAGAGCCAACTCATCACTACTGTCTTCTCTCTTTTTGTTCCACTCCCTGAAATCAGCGGTGGCATCTCTGATTGGAGGTGTGAGATTGAATGGACATGATATGGGGGTAGCAAGCTTGATTTCAAGGCTCTAATGTGGATAGCCGAAGAGGGTGTCTAGCAACAGCCACTACGTTCCAAGATAATGGCTATTCTGGGGATAATGCTGGAACGCATGGACATGACAGATCTTTACAAGCACCCTATCAGGGGGTTGAGCTGGTGGTAGGTGATATTCTCAGACCTTCCCTGCCCCCAACAAAAAGGAAGGCAAATGGTTTCGCCTACCGAGAAGCAGATTAATCGAGTGTCGACTGAAATCGAATCCTTCAGCGTGGGTTGGCCATCCATTTAAAGAAATGGAGCCTCTATCAACACTACCAACCTGGCAGTTCCCTGGTGCCTTCGATTATATGACGGATCTTTTGTGTAACGCACACCAGGCAAGAAGTATCCATTTCCCGTAAACCAATACCTCGCTTCCGCGGAGGAAAATTAGTCAACTCAGACAACAGACCGGTTCAATCGCGGTTCTTGCCGGGGGGGTTTTCGAGAGCCCAATCACTGTGAGCGCTCGTACGAACCCTTCCCCTGATATGATGGATCATAGCTCTATGGCCATAAAAATCATCACCAAAAGCCTCAGTGCCCGAGTTAAAGACACCCTGTTACACACCACGCGGGCACTCAGCGGTGTTCTCGGTGATCATCATTTCCATATATTCCGTTTTGCGGGTGTGTCGTTTGTGCCAGACCAATGCTGGGAAGCGGACGGAGACTACAAAGCATAGCGATTTCTTTGGTCTCTCTAGTGGAAGTACTACCTTCCGATGAGGTTCGGTTCTCTCTCGGGTGGTTGTATAGGCCGAAGATATGCTGGGAGCAGGAAATGGCCCATCTCCGGTGTTTTCGAGTTGTTTTCAGTGCGCCCAGTGCCTAGGTGGTACATGCCTTAGGTACCAATCTACATCCGGTCATCTCATTGGCCACTACCAAACCAGAGATCTGATTCAAATGGGACGTCATTGATGTTATCATTGGCGAAAAAGACACAACGGTAGTCAGAGATGCAGAGCAAGGTCCACTGCTCGTTCGTGTCCTTGGAAAAATGAGACAGATTATTTGAGGCGTCTTGCTCTTTGAGGCTTGGCAGCAAGGAAACCAGGTTGGGCCGGTCTGTATTAAACTTTCCAGGTGCAAGTCACATATTTGATAAGATCCGCCGTGTGTGTATGGAGCACGGGCTTAATGTATT
This sequence comes from Aspergillus baeticus, assembly GCA_027569055.1. Classification (NCBI taxonomy): domain Eukaryota; kingdom Fungi; phylum Ascomycota; class Eurotiomycetes; order Eurotiales; family Aspergillaceae; genus Aspergillus; species Aspergillus baeticus. The sequence goes on from JAPDEI010000004.1 coordinate 498,662, forward strand.
CTCCCTGTATTCTGATGATGCAGATGAAAACAAGCTCATGCACACCCTATACAAAGACGACATCGAGGCACAATAGGCGCTGTGACGCATTTTGTTTTTGTTATAGATGGGAACCAAACGGACTTTCATCGCGCACGCGCTCGATCGGGGGCAGCGGGGGACAATCCTCCCTACGGTCATGGATGTTGCATCTTTGCGCCACAACGCAATGCATCGCACCAGCTTCGGCTTAGGTTATCATATCAGGATCACGACCACTTAGGCCTGGGTCTGGCCCTGGAATTGCAAGCAAGGAGACCTTTATGCGGCAGCTCTGCTTCATCCGGACACCCCACACTTAGAGAAGATCAAAGCCAATTCAAGCCCTCTCATTCAGGGGCTTGACAATGGCTGTTAAATCATTATAGCTATTAACACTTATGGAAAGTTGGGATTGAAGAGATACATAGCTTGGTGAAGATGTTCTATACTGTCCACTCGCTGATTCTGATGCGTTTCAGGACCTCAGGTTTGAATATACGCCTACATGGCACTCAGCGTGGCCTGTTCGTAGGACCATCTACTCGTCAACTCGACGCTCGGACGTAATGCTCTGTGACCGACACGGCGCATTCTCGTTGGACATGGTGGTTATGATAGTTGTCTGAAACCCCTGGACAGCATACTTTACTTGCCATAGATTTTAAAAGGGTATCAAAGGATTTGATTCCCAAGGATTTGAGAGAATCCCGCGATGCTGAGGAGTGATTGAACTGGCGCTTTATCGGGCTCTGTCTACTTGACGAGAAAATCTTGCCAAGTAGGCCTTGCTGTCTTGTGCTGGACGCCATGTTGACGCGTGTCTGGGGGCTCCCTTTTTGTGTGCGCTATTACGAGACCTGAAAGCTCGAAAGATCTATGTGGCTTGGGTTTCTGGCCGATATTGAACGTCGGGATCACATGGTCTGGCCGTGTGAGGGTGATTGCTACAATCGCTAAATGGCTGGGCGCGTGGGACCAAATATCTTCCTATGTTAGCCGTTGCTGCTGTCTGTATAGTTGATTGTTGGGATCGCCCTCCTGGTGTTCACCCTTGTGCGGTGCGCTGCCGCCAGAATCGCCCTGCCTTCATGAGAGTTCCTCGATGTTCACAAGGGATACTAAGAGTCATGTTTGGGCTTGTTCCCTGGAGGCCCTAATAAGACTCAGTCACCGATGCCCTCACAGCCCCTCCACCCCTCAGGTGGTTTTCCTGATATCAGGCCGCAGGAAGCTGGCTGCTTCCAACCAGGAAAATGGGATACGCAGCTTTATGTGACTACAGACGACTGGGGATCGTTACAGCAGGGGTGATTGCAGGACGCAGCGAAGAAGCACGCGTTGGATCTGCGCTGTGTTTGGGGTTTACAATCACACACATATCCGGCACACTGATTGAACGCAAGAAAGACAGCGACGCGATCAACACCGAGGTTGGTCTTTGGCAATGGACGGCGATGAATAATAACACGGGACTCGGTAATGACTGGAGGATTCAGACTATGCCTAAACACCATTACTAGCGGCCTCCTCCCAACGCCCGAAGAGATATGCAAGGGACGGTTCAACCACGTGCCTAGGGGGAGGGTGGCCGGACGGGCCTTGTGGCGCTCCAGCGGGCTCTCCAGCGCATCGGCCACTGCAGCCCAGATCCAGGAGTTGTGCCGGGCATATTGGAAGGTCGTTCGCTCGGGCAGTACTGTCCCAAATTCATCTTGCTAGCTTGCAATGCAATATTTGATCAGCAGCGTGATTCCACGAAAAATGTGCACAGCCCTCACGACAATGAAAAAGAAAGACTGAATCTTGGAAGAACGAACCGGCAAAATGTGGGTGGGCCTTGGTTACAATAGCATTGAGAGGTAGCAGGGGTTGTTCGTCGTTGAATTGAGCGACATCGACGTTGCCTGCGAGAGAGACAGGGCGAAACTGCAAGCTGAGACACGGCCAAACTCACCTCGCAAAGCTGTGACGTATCTGAAGGTGGACCTAATATTTGCACCACATGCTCCAGAATCTCAAGGTTGAAGAGGGCCTGGGAGAGGATAACATAACATACACACATTCTCCGTTCCTGAGACTCCCGTGCGACGTGGTCGGAGGTTCATCCATTCACGGCGAAGGAGCTGGGCCCGCAGAAAACATCCCACGTGAGGAGATCGCCATGATTCTTCGTTGTGCGAAACCCAATTCCGGTATTCTGGGGCAAACATGGGAAGACAGTATTGAACGTTCTTCGCAATTCCTCTCACACTGACCGTCATCGGAAGATGTACCCATGCCCACCCAACGGCTCGTTCAGTCGGGAAGAGGTTTAAGAAACGGGTTTGCAAGACTCTAAGTCAGCTTGAATATCTCAAGGGAAGAATACCTACTTTTTTTCACATCGATCCCTCCTTCCCGTGCAGTGGAAATGGATTCACGGTTCATGTTGGCGGCAAATAATCATGAGCAATGATAGGCACTTTCTCAGGTCTAATGGCTGCTCCTCCTTTGAGTTGATACTTGGATTTATGAAGCATCGGAAACCTCTGCTGGGCCTTATTGATTGTCGACTGCTACTTCGACCCAAATTGGAACCATCGACAAGTCAGCATGACGAATTGGCGCTAGGAACGGCGTACAAGCAGCCTTGTCTTCCTGCGTATCAGGCAGATAGATAGCTCGGACCTTGGTGTCTTTTGGGTTGCTAGGTTGTGCTGGAACGGACCGAATTGTTATTACGGTTTTGAATGCAACGACGATATCGGTTCTTTCCTGGGTTCTTGCTGGTAATACTATTGGCACACCAGCGCCTTGATATTCAAATAACATTTGACGCTCCTGCGATGGTGCAATCTCTGGCCGCGTTGCTGCTTTGATATGCGTCGGAAACCGATTTCAGACATCAGCTGGCTTACCGGATTTCATCCGCATGGATGCATGGCCGAACGCTGGACAGACCACAAATAATGAAAGCATTGCTTCAACAAGATAGTTTGAACGTTGAAGGACCCCCTGGGAGAAACGGCAAATTTTGCTTGATAATTTAGGCGCTCAAATGCTGCAGTCATTACGTTATACACCTGTTTTGCGACGGCTGACCGCGAAGAAGCAAGCATACGTTCACATCTAAACTTTATCCGAGGGCATTATGCATGGTGGAGTCGACGACTTTATGAGTACAGTAACTCACTGTGTGTACACGAAGATCAAATATTCGCTATCTACAACTGCATCCACCAGGAGAAATAGGTGGAACCAGCAACCCCCTACAAACAAGCCCGGTGATAGGAAAACACCACCTAGTTGTGTTCTGGTGATTTTGGGGCGTACCCATGCTAGACATAAACAGCAACTCGTTATCTCCGCCCATCATGCTTGCAGTGGTGGGCCAAACGACCTTCTCTCAGTGGGAATGCGACTCCATCTGACCTCGACCAAGGACAGCCGATAGATCAAGAGTATTCAGCACAGAACAGCTGTGTATCTCCAGCGCTGCAGAGGGACAAGAATGCGAACTATCATGAGATAGGGTTATAGGAAGGAAGAACACCTTGCACAAGTCGCTTACGCACTGCGTGCGGTGGGTGGGTGAGAACCGCTGCCGTAAACCCTCCGAGACAGCCTGCTCGGGCATAGGAACCCATATTCCATGTGCCGTGTTTGGAATGAAGTCGACTTGTCGGGCTTCAATTGTGTCCTGTGGATGATGTTGCATCAGCTATACTTGCCGGAGGCAGGAATGACCATATTGTCCGTGCCTGTAGTCAGCATGACATCTGAACACTCGTACGCGCGTACGATTGGGGTGGGGGAGTGGGAATAGAATACTGCCAGTTGCATGGATGATTCCTGGATTTTTTTACCACTCGCCTCACTACACGATCAATCGAATGTTTTCTACGCCGAAGCCAGGGAATAAGGTATAGATACGTACCTGCAGCAGAGAGTAACTTGGTTGAATAGTGGTTGCAGACTGGCACCCAGCCCACCAGCCTTCTGTCGTGATAGATCGGACAACAATTGCAGAGGTACTTCAGGCTCCTGTCCCTTAGCCAGCGGGGTAGGTGCAGTACAGATTTGTGGACTCTAGCGAGAGGATCTGGATTCTTGCCTTCTGTCGCCAAGTGTGAAGCGCCAGCCACTCTCAGTCAACTCTTCGCCGTGACAATGGGAGGCTCGAGACGGGAGGTCGGAAACTTGCGAGCATTGTCTTTTATAAGAGAAGCCAAATTGAGATACGAGGAAGTCATGAACCCACCTCGAAGAAAAGGTGCAGCCAGGGTACCAGCGGAAGAAAGAGAATGTCTGCGGGCATACTCGAGATACGAAAAATTTGCGATTTTACGCCTCAGTCAACGGGCGGAATCTATAGCAACGCTGGCGAATCTGGTCACGAACCGCGAGGTCCCAGACAAAGAGACCTGCTCTAGATCAGACGAACTAGGGTGGGTGATCTTCAGGATGCACTCGGCTGCTGGGTCCCTTCGTTCCCATTGAGTTGGAAAATACCGTCAGTCGGAAGCGTACCAATGCCAGAAACATCATCTACTTCTGGTTTATTGTGTCACTGTGCACGATGTGCACATATAATTAGTTGGTGTCACCAGAATTCAACACGGAGTTTCCAGGTCGCGCTCAGGTGCCTAACAACTTAAATGAATGGGCCGTGAATGGCCCACCATCTTGATAGCGGTGTTGTCTTAGCTTACCGTTGTCGGGTCTGGTAAATGCACTGATAATATGGCGCAAGTGAAGCCGTCCGTCGTCTTCGCGAGATACAAGGTGTTTCCGGGCTGCGCCTTCCACCAACTCTTGCACGCTTATCACGAGTGTGGTGTGTGTGGCTCGACCACTCTCGAGGCCAGTCTTTCGCAGTGCCGAACTCTAACAGTCTTACCAACTAGAGTTACTGTGGCCCAGATCGGGATGCTTTGTAACAAACGGCAAACACCATTGCCCGTCTATTATAGCTACTATTGAAAATTCTGCTCGTATCCGCAAGCCAGTCCTGCCGCCCCCGCTTCCGCACGGATGGACAAAAGAACTACGGGCTACAATTGCCGGAGCCATAAATGACCCTGGAAAAGGTGGATCGTAGTATACAGGGCGATGTGGCACGCAGCGGCCTTTCCGCGAATCTCTAGAGACCCGACAATCGTACCGTCGTGTTTCTAAGCTCTGCTTAGAAATTTCCAGCGGCCTTCCATCATCCCACTTTGCTGCAAGATTGTGAAATGTCCTACAATGATTTTGGCCCCACACAGCGAAGGGAACGCCCAGTGTGTATCATGACTCTCGGTTAGAGAGGTAACCCAACCTATGTTGATATAAAAGGATTGCCTCGATCCTGGTCTGGGCCTTGCGCTACGGTCTCGCGCAGGTGTTATACACCGTATATCGGCTAACATCACGATATTGAACATCACCCCAGAGATCTTCGACCAGGTGGGCCGGCTTGTGGTCTGTGGTGGCTAAAGAAGTAGGAACAACAGACATGCGCCTTTGAGCATTGCCCTGACGGGCTTAAGTCTCCTCCGCGAGTAGGTGGTTACCCTTTAGTCAAGTGGGCCGAGAGAAACAGAACTAAAGAAGGAACGCTACCGGTATACATCTGGTCTGCACAGTATAGACTTGCACATGACAGGCAAGTGCTTCGCTTTACGAGCCTAACGACTGAGGCAAGTTTCGAATTAAAACAAGCACCGACCGACGCAGACACAGGAGACAAAGCGCTCTCTGGGCTTGGCCCAAGCGAGAAATCTATCCAATGAGGCGCTGGAGACAGAGGATGATCTTGGAGAGCACCATACGAATGCCAGGCCCGGGAGACATAATGCCGCCACTTACGTAGCCAGCCACGATCCAGCGAGATTACTACGGGTCGTCTCTCTCAACCCCATAACCGGCTCGCTTCAACTCGATCGTCACAAACCAATCATCCCAAGCGCCCTCAGTCGCCCACAGATCACAAGTGGTACTCTCTAACTCAGAACAGTGAAGACCGCCCGTTGTTGCGTTAGAAAACAAGCTCACAAGAACCGGAGGAATGAATTCAGCAAAACCGGGAGTGGCCAAGATATTAGGGCTTAGGGGTTTTGTCCCGCCGTCTAGACAGCGCCGGTCTGTCACGATCTTAGAGGCCAGCTGCCTTTTAGTAGATTCTTGACGTAGAAAGGAGTCTTCTGTTCAGGCATTTCCAGGTCAGATGGACAGAGAGACAATATTCACATCGAACGCCAAACCAGGTGCCTGTCGGCAAGGGATTGCGATGGATTTTCTTCTGACTGTTGTCTGGTTGACAAAACAGAGATGGCGAAGGCGATTGCAACTATGTAGAGCACGAAGAGGAACAAGTCGCCGACAGAGCAGGTGTATGACTGCGAATTAGCAAACCGAACAGACAACTCCCCTGTGGATAATGCGGACATTACAGTGCATGGTATACTATTGCGTCTGACGTGCCATTAACGTATCCGACAGAGACGCTGCGGGGGAAGGATTTTAAATTGCTGGAAACTTCTAACAAATAAAGACAGTCTGTTTGGTTGCGGACACCAGATTTGGAGGATAATATGAGAGCTCCATCCTAGGCTTGCGTTGGGCTAGGCAGGAGGATTGACCGAGTTGTTCTTGATTTGGAATTCAGAGCGGATACCGAGCTAGAGGACCAATACCTCGACATGAACTATACTCGGACTGCGAAGAACTTGGACAGGAATGAGCAAGGCGACCTAGATAGATAGACTTAACAAGAGGCTCACAGAAGGACATACACCTGAAAAGGACGATTAAATCATATTACTGGGTCTTCGACAGGGTTTCAAAGATCAACCGAGATCTTGGTGTGTCTTTTGGGGAACATTTGTCGAAAGGCCGGGATCTTCAATATGTACCAAATGTCGCCGGGCAGACTTAAGTCTCGCGCAAATAGTCCCCCAAATTTGACCACTTCACAACGGAAGACGCAAGGAAAACAAAAAAAACAAGTGGTACCAGGACGTGCAACGGCCAGCTGCTGTATGGGTACTTGGCCTTGTATGTTCTGGTAGCTTGTTGTAGATGCTGCGGGCTAATAATGTGCCCGTCATACAATTTTCCACCTTGTCTTCCTAACACATGGTGTTTTCTATAAATCGGAAACTATGCTTGCGACCCTTAAAGGCGTCTGATATATTCTACTTTCGGTGTTCTGATGGAGCTCCAGAGGAGTCCGTCCCTACTGGACTAGGGGCCTGACGTTAGGTCTATTGAGCCACACCTGCAGGGGAAAAACACCACTAGCTTAGACTACTCATCCAGCCCGACATCCTCTACTGGTTCGTCCTCGTCCAGCTCGACCAGACATGCCACTACCCACACTTCCCCCAATATATCCAGGAAGATATCACCAGACAGGCTGCTACGCTCTCGGTTCTCTAGATCACACAAAAAGTGATCTGGAATAATCGCCTTCGCGGCGAGCTCATCAACATTAAAGAAGGCATCTTTGACTGCTGCCATTTCGGCAGTACTGTGGTCTCTTTTGAGGATGAGATTGGGGACCTGGGCTGAATCTCACCAGGTTGTATGTGCCGCTCATGGGGGGTGGTTCTAATACTCGGGGCTTGGTTTCTATTTGCTTGATTGTGGCGCCTTTCTCCTTTACTTTTACTTTTCTTTCTCCCTTACCATGATTACGTGTTCTAGGTTAAAAACTCTAGGATAACTAAAAGAATGTCCTTCGCCAAAAAAAAAAACAAACAAACAAAACTCGTCGCAATCGCCGGCGCTGCCTCTGGATTGGGCAGCTCAACACCCCTCGCCGTGTATTAGTCCAGAGCAGGAATGCGGAGGGAGCTTCCTGTTTTACTTTTTCTCTGATTAACATCATATTCCTTATCTGCTCGATTATTAGTACCGCTCGAGGTTGAAACCCAGATAACAAGGTATACAGACCCAACGCAACTATCTCATTAACACCATCGCAGCCCCGACAACCATTGAACCAAGCGCACTAGCCAGCACTCTCCCTTCAACCCCAAGAACTCCCAGCCCACCCTTCAACGCCACCGCGGCATTTGTCTCACTCAGATCCGTAGTCTCATCATTCTCCTCAGCTCCAACACCCTCCTCTGCATCATCATCATCACCCTCGCCACCTGCCAAATCCGTCGGCTTATGGAACAGAAAAAGCGGGCTCACAGTCGCTTCCGCAGCATGCGAGGACGCCCATGACGCGGGAGGCGTCGTCTTCTCCGTCGTCCACGAGATGTGACCCGCGTTAATGCTCGTAATGAAATCGGACACGTACTCGACGCTAGCGTGCGTCAGGCACGCGGTCGAGATGGCGTAGTCCGGTAGCGGAGAGTGGCAGCCGCCCATGTCGGGGGCTGTCATTGAGCTAGAAGAAGAAGGAGAATAAATCAGCTGGGGACTAGAAAAGACCGAGAGACCTGGGGGGGTGAAACCTCCCCCGTTTCCTACCTAGGACAACACATCACCGCCGTCTCGCTCGGATCCAGCAGACTCGCAAACACATCCTGCAAGCCAATTCTAGGCCTATCCAATCTAGTCTCATACGGAACCGTAAACCACCCGGCGCGCGAAATCTCCGTTCTCTCGCCCTCGCCCTCGCGCGCGACCGCGCCAACGGTCTTCCACCCCTCGGGACACTCGGGCGCGGGTGAGTAAACCGGCGGAGCCTGGTAACCGAGTGAAACTGTCCTCACGGCGGCAGCGAGCTCCGATGGCGCATTCGAATCTGTGGGGGATGGGTAGCACGTGTACAGGCCGTTGTCGCACTCGGCATACAAGCCCATGTACGGGTCTTCCTTGGAGTAGATGAAGACTCGCTCGGCGCATGCGGTGGGCAGGGACCATGAGGTCGTTAGCGGGCCCCAGTTTGTAATTGTCCATCCGAGGGTTGCGGTTGCGGTGGGCATTTTGGCGGCTATAGTGCGTGAGAAGCGTGTCGGGGATTGCGGGAGCCGGGGGGGTTTTAAAAAAGAAAAAAAAAAAAAAAAAAAAAAAAAAAAAAAAAAATTAGAGGCTTCGCGACTGCCTGGGGAGGCCGAGACTTTATTGATATTAAATGCAGGGCGTTGGCGTTGTCCTTGCGGTGCACTATCCGAGATTGGTAGGAAAACAGGGGCTCTAAATGAGGCTAGTAGGGGTTAGGAAGGGCTAAGAGCTTGGGTTACAGTCCACTCCGCCATGCATTGCGGCTCGTTCCGATGCGCAAAAGAGAGGGGAGATTTTCGCTGCCATGGCAGGTGAACTATAATACAACCGTAGTATGCTACATGTGGAATCCTTGCTATTCAGCTCGAACATACCAATCCATGCTTAAGGATCTAGACTCCGAACTGGAACTCGCGCACCTTCTTCTGATAGTAGAACGAAGTCAGGAGCCCGGCACCAGCCAGAGCCAGCGGAATAGGCGCCTTCCATTATGTCTTGATAGATCTAGCAATACCAGGGCCAAAGAGGGGCAAGCGATTTCCAAGAGCGAGCTTAGTGTTATAGTGCTTGTTCTCCATAATCAGGCAGCCTGTACTGTTTAGTTACTAGTCCAACTGCATTTAAAATGTATTTTCATATAATGCGCCGAGTCCCAGACCAGTAATTAGCAATGGCCTCGAGCGCGTTTTAAGACATCTGGCGACTCCGCCGGCGGAGACTAAACGGGGGTTAATAAGCACCAACATGACGCGACTAGTTGTGCGAATGCAAAGAAAAGAACTTACAAAAAGCGGAGAGAGTGATTGAAGGATGCTCGGCCATTTTTACTGATGTTTGAGGTGATGAGGAAGGACTTGGAGATGTTCTACAATTTAAGAAGAGTGAACACACTTTGCTGAATTTGCCTCACGGAGATTCGATTGCGACGGAGCTGTTGTGTAGCATGGGTGTGGCCCATTAGGACCAAAAACGCTGAACACATCCAGAAGGCGCGGTATTGAGTCTTGCCCAGGGTGCAAGCATAATGGCGGTGATGATAGTTCCGAAAGAGCTCGATGAGCCTTGGTTTCACTGCTGTTAACCGTGTCCGCGTCCACAATGCCCACCTTTACAGCAACAGATTGGTCCAGGTGCATGTCCCACGCGAGCCACACGGTAGAGTATCCGCCAAAACCGGGCCTATCGAGGATGGTGTATCGCTTGTGTAGCGTATCGCCAATTATACACTTGATTCGAGTTCCCGTCCTCAACGGCACCCTCGTACCAAGCCTTCGCCTCTTGTGTTCATCAAGCATCAAACGCTCAATCTCCCTCCTATGTAACCAAGTGAAAAAGTGAGAAACACCAGCTGTATAATTAATACCACGGAACCCAATTTATCTACATCGGCGATCCACTCCATCCAACCCTCGCCACCAAGCCCCTCAAATCCCCCACAACCTCACACGGACGCTCCCACACCGCGAAATGCCCACCGCGTTCATACTCCCGCTGATACACCACCGGTCCAAGCGTATGATTCCACGCCGCCGGCAGGATGATTAGATCCATCGGAAGCCTCGAAATCCCCAACGGGATCCCATCCACAAACCCCTGCACGCTCTCAAACGCGCTCTTCCCTGAATCCTCATGCTCAAGCGCGTAATACAGCTTCCCAGGTGCCGCAGACCCGGCAGTCGAGAAATAGTGCATGCACACCCATGTGAGAACCTCATCGTCCGACCAAGGGTATCCGTCTGCCCAGTCGTGCAGTTTCTCGTGGATCCACGCGAGCAGGCCGACGAGGCTGTCGGTGAGGCTGTAGCCAATTGTCTGGGGTTTCGTAGATAGGAGCGCGAAGTAGCCCATGGCGTCCTTAGATAGGGAGGCTGTACGCGCGAGGCCGGCTTTGTCGAAGGGGGTTAGTGCACTGGGTTCGTTTGCGAGGGAGTTGAATAGGCCTGGGTGAGTTTCTGCTGTTGGTTCGGCGGGGATTGCAGAGTTCGTGTGTAGGGCTTTGATGTGGGCTGCGCCGTAGGTTGCGCATAGGCGGCGTGAGATTAGGTAGCCTAGGTCGCCGGATTGGATTACTGAGGTGGAAAAGGGTTAGAATGCAGGTTTGTATATTCGCGGGGTTAGAGGACGATGTAGTATGCACGGACCGTATTCACTGTATCCCAATGCGAGCATCAGCTTGTGGTATGCTTCTGCGTGCTGGTCCAGGCCGAAGGCTTTCTATCTCCGAGTCAGTTTCCCTTCATACTACATCCACTTAACAGAAGGATAGGAAGAACGTACACTCCGACTCGCACCCGAAAAGCCAAAATCAATCAAGCTCGGTGCAACAACATGGAACGGCGGCCCGGATTCATCTCCATCTCCTTCTCCACTGCCACCATTAACTAGCATCGGCAGGATCTTGCTCACTTCTATGAAGCTCCCCGGCCAGCCATGCAGGAATAGAAGCGGGATAGCTTTCTGGTCTCCATTGGCAGTTGTAGCCTTACTACGCTGGTGCACGAAATGCACAGTATAGCTTCCGAATTTTTCTATTTCGATATCCGTCGTGAACTGAGGCAGTTCTGCATTCAGACGCGCCTCGACCTTGCGCCAATTAAACGTATCATTCCAGTATGCTACTAGCCGCTTCATTTCGGCGAGAGGGGCGCCGCCGGACCATGTTTCGGCGGCATTCTGGGGATCTAGGCCGGAGGGTATCTCCTCTGGGAAATCAGTTAACGCGAGCTTTTGACGCAGGCGTTCGAGGCGAGAGTCCGGGATGGAGATTTTAAAGGGGGCTATTGAGGCCATGGTAGGTAAACGGGAGGAAAAGGATGAAAGTGAGAGAAAAGGGAAAGGATATTTGATGGCCTGATTCTATTATTCAAACTAAGTAGCAAATTCGGGACCTTTAAAATCGGTGATCACCTGACGCCCAGTCCGACCTGCCGCCCGAAATCACCACCATGTACAATATCAACTATGAAGCAATTCAACCACATATAATTATTAGAAACTCAAGATATCTTAGTGGTTTAATATAGTTATTATATAAAGTTTATTAATAAATTTTAATTACTACAGAAGCAGTATAGGAGCCAGATTTTATAGCCTTAATAATTAACTATAAAAAGGGCCTTTATAACTTCTATAGGAGTTATTAGCCTAGTTTTTATAGATTTTAATAGGTATAAAGCTATAAATATTTTTTTAGAGTCTTTTTTAACTACTAGAAGTTATTTTAAAGCTAATAATTAGCCTCCTTTATAAGGCGCGCCTCCTCCTTTTATTATTTTTTTTACTTTACCTCTAGTAACTATAATTCTTGTTAAGTTACTTAATTTTTTTTATACTTTTTAAGTAATTATTATTTTTTTTTTTTAGCAAGCCTCTGGCAGGCCTTTTTTTCTTCCTTTAATATTTTAGTAATTTATATAACCTTATTTTTTTTTTTTAAAGATCCTAAGCTTGCTAGACCTTTTATAAAAAGTAAAAAACTATACTACTATCCTTAGGGGCTATAAGCTTAAATTATAATAGTTTCCTATACTAGTACTTTTTTTTCTTATTTTATAAAGTTAATTTAAGGCCTTAGTAATATAGTTTAAGGATTATATTTTTTATAAAAAGGTAATATATTATAAAACTTAACTTCTTAGTATTTATATTATAAATATTTATAATAATATAATTTAGGAGCCTTTTAATCTTTTTTTAGTTTTTTACTTATAAAATTAAGTATAATAATTTACTTAAAAATAGCTAGGAGTCCTTTTTCCTATTAAATTATACTAAAACTTTTTTAGGGTTTAATAGTAATATCTTAATAAATCTTTATAAAAAAAGGATATTTATTAATATTAATACCTGCTCCTAGGCTAGCTAGAAAAGGTAAAAAAAGTCCTATTTAGTAATATAACTTAGGCCTATTAATTTATATAAAAACTTTTCTAGATTCTTACTATAAGTAATTAATAATAGGCTAAATATTCTAATATTTAGTAGCTATAGTAAATATATTAAATAAGGTAAATAAATTATTAAAAGAATATAGTTTATATTATAATAATTAATAAATTTTATTATAAGGTAAGATCTATAACTATTAAAAATTAAAAGCCTTTAATACCTCTATACTTTCTTCTTTATTTTATAATTAAATATATTAGTTAACTAGGTATATCCTAGCTTATTATTTATTTAACTATTTTATAAAAAGGTAAAGAAATAAGTATATAGCTTAGGATTAAAATCTTAAAGCTAGAAATCTTATATATTATTACTTATAGCCTGGTAAATTAGACCTAGTAAAAAAAAGGTTTTATTAGTATAAATATAAGTAATTAAGGTTATTTACTTATAATTTTTATTTTATAGGCACTGCTTAAGGCTATTATTTTTATATTTTTACTTAAAAAAAATCCTAAGGCCTTTAATAAGTATTTTAATTAGGAAGCCTTTTTTATTTATATTATAAATATTCTTTATATATAGCTTATATTTCTCTAGCTTCTAGCTTAGTAATTTAAAATATAGTATATATTTATATATAAAATTAGCTTATTTTTATATAGTATTAATAGCTATTATATAGGTTAAAATAAGGTTATTTTAGTATTACTTTATAAAGTATCTAGGCTAGTATTTTCTAGGCTTTATTTTACTAATTTTTTTTATAAAATTATATAGTATTTTATAAAATATAAAAAGGCCCTGTTTAATAAACTTATTAATATACCTTATAAGTTTTTTTTTATATAGGTTAGTAAGAATTTACTATTACTTATATTAATAGTCCTTGGTCTACTATACCCTATAGTATTACCTTAATAAGGTTATTTTATTAATACTAAATTATTTTATAATTTTAGTATAGTTAATTAAATTACCTAGTTTTAAGGAATTAATTACTTCTATTACCACTTTAATTAAAAATATATTAAATAAAATATAAGTAATTAAAGTTTTACTAAAACATAGTTAGTAAGGAAAAATCAGGCAGCAGGTTAGACTAGGCGTTAGGTGATCACCGATTTTATATAAGCTAGATGACCTTGAAACTTTTCGCTAACTACCATGTAGTCTCCCGGAAGTTTGTCATTGGTTGCGGCGTAAAATCAGATTGCACGGCTGCAATTGCAGATCGCATTTACAAATTTGGCCTAGACGGACGTAGCTTATTTGGCATCCTCTCACAGGGTCAATACTGACATTAGCTACTTAGTATAAAATCTCTCATTTACGCTCCGGGCACCTTGATTGGTCATACCCTGCGAAGAAATCCCCGCCTTAGGAGCAAGCAAATAATGTCTGCTCATTTCCACCAACCTATCAAATCTTGAACTGTCTCGGCTCATGTACAAGGACGCAGACATTGCTATGGTTTTCAAAGCATCCTGATATCTACTCATAACCGCGCCCGTCTATAGGTCCTAAACGATTCAACCTGCCTCGTAAGCTGCATAATCGCGTTCGCGAGTAAACCATAGCTACTACTTGCCGCTCCATGCCCAGGATTACCGTCCCCTACCCCGACTCCAGCATGAGTTGGAACCACACCGCCACGTCCACCACCAACGTCGGGTCGCCCAAGATCCTGCATCACCGCATACCCCGCCCGCAAATGCAACTCGACATGGCTATCAAGGCCGAGCAGGAACTCAATCAGTGTGAAGACAACACTCGCCAGCGCCGCGAGTTCCAGGTTCTGCACTGAACTGCCACCGTGCCCGGCTAGTTGCGTATGTAGTGTCTGTATTGCGAAGCCGTAATGTTTCATCGAGAAGGAGAGTGCGGTAGCACGGTCTGTACTCGTCGACGCGAAAGCAGTGGCTGTGGCTGTGGCAATATTACTAGCAGGATGATACCGATTTCGGGTAAGGCACGCAATCGCAAGGGCAGCGTGGTGCAGGGCCGGTTCGCGGAGCGTATGTTGCAGGATGAGCGTCTCCCAGGCGGGGAGCTCGAAGTAGAGGGCGAATTCCTTGGCGCAGATGAGGTGGAAGTATTCCATGTGGGCGAGTTCGATTTCTGTTAGGATAGGTCGAGTGGGGAGGCGTCGAAGGGTGCTGCGTGTTGGTGGGGGAAAAAACGAAGCCTCGTTATCTCCATCTCTCTGTTCGTCTAGAGGTCGAGCCATCATTGTTGCTGGTGACGAGATAAAATCGCATTTCCATCCAGTGTTGACGCATCGAGAACATGCGGGTCGGCGCTCATCGCACTTTTTATGCCGAGTTCTACTACGAGGTCAACAGAGGCTATGCATAATAGCCAACTGGGAATCGGGAGCTATCCACTCACTTGCACGTCAGGCAGCCGGTCTTGACTTTACGGGCGCCTCGAGCGCCCTGGCGGAGCTTCCTTGTTTTTACGATTGAGGTGGTATTCTGGCTATTCATTGTTTGGCAGGAGCGAAATCTGTTCGGTGCAAGTCACTAAGAGGTTGTTGAAGCTGACGAGGGCCACCTCCAGCTTGAACCCAAAGCTATTGGGGGATGGATGCCGAAGCCCACTAACCACTGAGACGCCCAAATCATTGGTTGGGGCGTAATTCAAGACAAGCTAAAATCAGTGATCACCTGACGCCCAGTCTAACCTGCCACCTGATTTTTCCTTACTAACTATATTTTAGCAAAACTTTAACTACTTATATTTTATTTAATATATCTTTAATTAAAGTGGTAATAAAAGTAATTAATTCCTTAAAACTAGGTAATTTAATTAACTATACTAAAATTATAAAATAATTTAGTATTAATAAAATAACCTTATTAAGGTAGTACTATAGGGTATAGTAAACTAAGGATTACTAATATAAGTAATAGTAAATTCTTACTAACCTATATAAAAAAAAATTTATAAGGTATATTAATAAGCTTACTAAACAGGGCCTTTTTATATTTTATAAAATACTATATAATTTTATAAAGGAAATTAATAAAATAAAGCCTAGAAAATACTAGCCTAAACACTTTATAAAGTAATACTAAAATAACCTTATTTTAACCTATATAATAGCTATTAATACTATATAAAAACAAGCTAATTTTATATATAAATATATACTATATTTTAAATTACTAAGCTAGAAGCTAGAGAAATATAAGCTATATATAAAAAATATTTATAATATAAATAAAAAAGGCTTTTTAATTAAAATACTTATTAAAGGCCTTAGGATCTTTTCTAAGTAAAAATATAAAAATAATAGTTTTAAGTAGTGCCTATAGGATAGGAATTATAAGTAAATAACCTTAATTACTTATATTTATATTAATAAAACTTTTTTTTTACTAGGTCTAATTTACTAGGCTATAAATAATAATATATAAGATTCCTAGCTTTAAAATTTTAATCCTAAGCTATATACTTATTTTTTTACCTTTTTATAAAGTAGTTAAATAAATAATAAGCTAGAATATGCCTAGTTAACTAATATATTTAACTATAAAATAAAAAAAAAAGTATAAAAGTATTAAAGGCTTCTAATTCTTAATAGCTATAGATTTTACCTTATAATAAAATTTATTAATTACTATAATATAAACTATATCCTTTTAATAACTTATTTATCTTATTTAACACATTTACTATAGCTACTAAATATTAAAATATTTAGCCTATTATTAGTTACTTATAATAAAAATTTAGAAAAGTTTTTATATAAATTAATAGGCCTAAGTTATATTATTAAACAAGATTTCTTCTACCTTTTCTAGCTAGCCTAGGAGTAGGTATTAATATTAATAAATATCCTTTTTTTATAAAAATTTATTAGGATATTACTATTAGACTTTAAAAAAGTTTTAGTATAATTTAGTAGAAAAAAGAACTCCTAGCTATTCTTAAGTAAATTATTATATTTAATTTTATAAATAAAAGACTAGAGAAAAATTAAAAGGCTCCTAAATTATATTATTATAAATATTTATAATATAAACACTAAAAAGTTAAGTTTTATAATATATTACCTTTTTATAAAGAATATAATCTTTAAATTATATTACCAAGGCCTTAAATTAGCTCTATAAAATAAAAAAAAAAAGTACTAGTATAGAAAACTATTATAATTTAAGCTTATAGCCCCTAAGAATAGTAGTATAGTTTTTTACTTTTTATAAAAGGTCTAGCAAGCTTAGAATCTTTAAAAGAAAAAAAATAAGGCTATATAAATTATTAAGGTATTAAAAAAAAAAAAAAAGGCCTGCTAGAGGCTTGCTAAAAAAAAAAAATAATAATTATTTAAAAAGTATAAGAAAAATTAAGTAACTTAGCAAGAATTATAGTTACTAGAGGTAAAGTAAAAAAAATAATAAAAGGAAAAGGCGCGCCTTATAAAAAAGGCTAATTATTAGCTTTAAAATAACTTCTAGTAGTTAAAAAAAATTTTAAAAAAGATATTTATAGCTTTACACCTATTAAAATTTATAGAAACCAGGCTAATAACTCCTATAGAAGTTATAAAGGCCCCTTCTATAGTTAATTATTAAGGCTATAAGATCTAGCTCCCACACCACTTCCATAGTAATTAAAATTTATTAATAGACTTTATATAATAACTATATTAAACCACCAAGATATCTTAAGTTTCTAATAATTGTATATGGTTGAATTGCTTCATGGTTGATATCATACATGGTGGTGATTTCGGGCGGCAGGTCGGACTGGGCGTCAGGTGATCACCGATTTTATGTCTAACACGGTTAGCCCCCAAATCGCCCTGCAAGCCATCATAGCCTATAGGACCAGTCATATGCCGGCCGGTATCTGAAGGGAACCGTACTCCGTAAAAACACTGATCTATAGGCAGAAGACGGACCAGAGATACAAAGATCTGGAACGGGGGTTACATACTTGCTCTCATCCTACGTCTCTAGATAGTCTCCGTCAAGAACATTTTCGTTCCGACTCCCTGTCCCAGCAGGAAGGTTAATATAAATACCTATATACAGAAGAATAGCGAACATCCACCATAGTACTAAGACCCTGCGGACTCGAAGCCAACAGCCTTTTCCTCACTCTCACATCCTCAATCCCTCAAAAACCTAAACCGCAAGCGTAACATCCCCCTCCTCAACATAAACCCCAGACCAGAACCAATCCTCCGCACCCCCCGTCCCAGGAGAAGACTGATCAAGCCTCAGCTGACCCACATGCCAGTCCGCCGAGTTCGTGCTCGTGCTCGCGGAAACGGCGTCGACGACAAGCTCGAGGTTCTCCCCGCCCGTCGACGCGTACAGGGCCACCGTTGAAGAGTCGAAGTCGATCCCGTACGCGAAGTTGTACCACACACCCACTTCGAGCGCTGTGCTCCATTGCGCGGTGCCGCCGGCGTACCAAGTTAGATCGCTTGCGCTGCCACCGTATTTGAGTTCGGTGAAGTGGCTCTGTTTACAATTATTAGTATCGTGAGAGGATGAGAACGGGAATAGGAGAAGAGAATGGTGGGAATATACCTCGAAAAACGCAACCTGATGCTCGAATTCACTCGTCGGGAAATTCTCCTCGGAGACACTCAACGAGAAATGATAGTACCTCACTCCCGAGCCTAGATCCGTCCCCGAGGTGATCTGCGGAATCAGCTCGGAGCGCATCATCGTCTGTCCGTTCCACGACGAGGTGTCGTCGATGGTGATGCGCACGCCCTGCGCCTCGTCGGCGAGCGTCGAGTTCGGGTTTTTGAAGTCTGCTGACACACCCAGATACGTGTCTGTTGTCCCCGAGCCATGGATGTACCATTGGTACGGTGGGATTTGGTTCGACCAGGACCCTGAAATTCGTTGTTAGTTTCGTTTGGGATGATATAAGTAAGGGTGGGCGACTGGGAAACCGGGGGGGTACATTTATCAAAGTCCTCGACGATATACGACTCGTTAAACACGCCCGACCAGAGAACTGTTCCCGCCGAGACAAGAGGCAGGCCCGCGGCGGCCGAGAGGAGGATAGGAATCTGGCACCCCTTCATCGTGACGAGGTACCTAGGTTTCTTGGCCGTTGCTTGTTTTTTTGCTTGGTTTTTTCTCGAGAGAAGCAAGTAGTCGTTGGGGGGCGTGGGTGGGAATAATTTATACGTAGGCGCCTTGGTGGTGGACTGCTGACAAGATGTTTCATGCGGTTTCATGTAGATGTGCGGGATTCCGGAAGCGTCACGGATCGAGGGTGGTGATCGACATGAGGATAATCTACTCCGTACTTCAATTTATCCTCAGGGCCGGAGTGTCGGGTCGAGTGTTCCGTGATTGCTACAGACCAGCATTTTTGCTGGAGAAGAGAGTTGTACATAGACCGTTGGAGATGGTGTTGCCGATCATTGGAGGCGGATCTCATTGAACTATGTTCTAAGTATGCAAATGGGTAGTACATTAAGTCTCAGGTATGCAGGTACGGAGGTTGGTATTATTACGTGGCCATAACCACATCATTTTCTTCCTCACCCAAATACGAGAAGTTTGAGTCGAAAAGAGAAACATTCACCTGACGACGACATCCGTCACTATCCGTACATAAGTAGGTCACCACTTCTCCGGCCCGAACCTCTCCCCCGTAATCTGCACGGCGGTTCCCTGCGCATCCAGCGTCTCAACCGCAATCTTAGTTCCCCACCAAGATGGAAACTCCGTCTTTGTCAGATTCAGCGTGAGGAAAATCAAGATCGTGCTCAACGCAAGACCAACGTCCAGCCCTGCCGACAGAACATAGTTGTACTGCATCCACCACCCGCGCCAGCGGTCACGGATGTACTTGTTGAAGAGGAGCCCGACGATGCCCCAGGAGAGGTAGTTGAGCGGAGTTGCGGGCGGGATCAGGCCCGCGCCGCCGAAGATGAGGGGTGCGTTAAGGAGGCGGATGTTGCGCGCGTGCCGTGTGTGTTTCGTGATCCGGGCGGCCACGTAAAAGATCACGGGCAGGAAGAACCCGGCCAGCCAAAACCACATTAGCCGCGAGTACATCTGACCGGAGGAGAACATGCGTGCTGGTCCGATGACACCCCAGATAACGGAGGCGACAAAGAAGACGCGGCCGTTAGGGCAGGTGTAGTGGTTCTCCTGGTGCGGGGTGCAAACGTCGGGGATGGCGCCAAGCGCCCAGTTCATCACGCAGATTTGCACGATCGAAGACCAGAGGCAGGCGACCATCTGCGCGGCGAAAGTCACGCGTGGCGGGATCTTCATGTAGTGCCCAATTTTCATATCCGTGCAAAAGGAGATGCCCTGTAACATGGTGATGTAGCCGTAGGTTTTGAACAGCATCATCGCCATCGGTTTGCCCGGTTGCATGTAGCCGATGACGAATTCGGTGATGACGTTAAGGCCAATGGCGATATTGGTAGAGGCTGTAATAATGCCAATGGGAACAATCCAGACACACGCCATGAGGAGCGCGATGAAAAACGCCCACCAAGTTAGATGCGTCTCGTAGCCTTGGGTGACTCCAAGAGCCATGCCAATCATGACGAGTGTAAGAGTTCCATACCACCACAGGGGCACCGGCTTAAACCGCGCCATGAGACGACTGTGGACATCTTCCTCTTCCTGGCCGACCCGGCGGAAGCGAGCCCAGATGTCCTTTCCATGAAACAGAACAGTGTGCACGAGGACGGAGATGATCGTTGCAAACGAGAGGCCGTAGCAGAGATAGAACGTGGTAGACAACAGCAAAGGCGAGTACTTCTTATACTTGTCCACGTCGAGGGTCATGTCCGGAGTTAGAATACGCGAGACATTGTACACGTTACCAGTGTTGTCATAGCTGGTAGAATCGCTGATAGGTAGATGCTTCGAGTAGTTGATTCCGCTGTAGTGCAGGGCAGGGGTAACAATCCAGACCCACATTACCAGTCCAAGCAGGGTATTCGCAATCCCATGCCACGGCGCAATGAGCGGGCTGAAGTTGAATCCTGATATCTGGCTCCAGTCAAATGTAATCGGGATGAGGGACAGACCTGTCCACCCGCCGAAGATCTGGTTGATAACTACATTCTGCGGCTTGATCCACGTAACGAAAGCAAAGACACTCAAGAACGGCGCAATATACCCAGGGAACCAGTACCACACAAACGAGCCAATCAGGCAGTACATGAACAGGCGATACTTTCCAATCGTCCAGCCATTGACCCTGCGCGGATCGGGCTTGCTGTGGTCATGCAGAGCCGTGAAAAGCGCGGTGTTGACCAGTGTCGCAGGCCAGATCATGGCCGCAGGAGTGACAAGAAACCGGTGAACGAAACCAGCCAGTCCGAATCCCAGCATCTGCGTCGAAATGCACATAAAAAGCTCAAATGCCCAGTCAAACCGCTGCTTGTAGAATGCGCGCTGCGCAAGCAGCACATCAGTCGCGTACGCCGCGCCGCCACCGAAAGTCGCATTGGCCATGATGACGGAGATCGCGTGCTCCTTTCTGCTGAAAGGGCCAGGATTGAGGCTGAACCGTATTCCAAACACCTTGTATGTCTTCTCTGGCATGAACCTCGCCCAGGCAACACCAATCGGGTACGCAACGACCTGCGCGACATACGACGGGATGATGATATACGGCTGGCGCATAGAGAAGAGCATATTCAGCGCCGAACCGATCGTCGCGAGGAGAAGGCCAATGGCCCAGGCGCGGATGGTGTTCGAGTGGCCGCCCTCGTCAAGGTTAGGGACAGCAGCACGGACCTCGGGGTAGGGCGAGTTCTCGAGCAGGTCGTGAGCGATTTCCCAGCGCGTACCATCGTTGGCGGTGTAAAGGGCATCGTCTATCTCGTCGGCGACTTCGCCGGGGAGATTAGGGTCCCATTGGTGGTGCTTCTTAAGCTGGCGGAGCTGCTCGACGGTGTCGGAGGCTGAGCCTGCTTCTGCAGCGGTTGAGGCGCCGTCTGCGGTGGAGAGAATGTAATCGTCAGGTTCCTTTTCCTTCATTGTGAAGGTTGAAATTGAGAGTTAGTGCGACTAGGAACTTTAATCAATGAAATAAACAAGGTGTTGCGACAGAGAGATGCGAGTGATGGGAAGTGAGTGTTACTCGCGAGGCAAGAGGAAAGAGAAGCACAACAACAGCACAATTAGAATCACACCACCCACCTTTCAAGCCTCCCCTTAAGAAAGCCCTTCAAAAGCAGCGCAAACTGCCTCACAGATACCAGATCCAGTCCATGCACCATGCATATGGCCATTCCTGGTCCAACACTCCTTGCAGAATCACTTCACCTTGCCATGCCCAGGTCCCCTTTTCTGCAGTGAGACCACACTGAATCTAATCCTTAAGCTCCTTTCTACAGAACACAAGCAAGGCTTGTCCAGACAAATAGACAATTTACTCCTTATTTCACCCCATCACGGTTACACAACACAAACCCCGCTACTACTCGATGCACTATCCCTCCTGTCTTGCATACTGTGTAGCCTGGCATTGTTCCGCATGAGCTTGCACCAGGAGCCAAAGGTCCTGCTCAAGCACCATGGGTACTGCTATGGTTTACTCTTTGAAGTGGCTTCACTCGTCTCGCAGTGAAGAGCCTCGAGTAGCGATGCGGATTTACGAGGTGAAGAATACTGGTGACTTGAACGCTGTCATTGATTGAGAGATCTGAGGTCCGTAACGCAACCAGACTCGAAGGAGTTTGTACCTGTAGAACTTCACCTCGAGTTCGGGGGGGTACACGGGATGCGCGGACCGGGTTATAAAGAGACTAGAAGTGGCGAAGATGTTTCTCGTGTTTGTAAATGTGAATGGCTTATTCTATTCCTGACAATTTGAGTATGCTTGTGAATATCAGTATAATTTCAAAACTTCATATGTGTCAGTCTTGCGGCACAAATGATAAAAGAAATAATCATGGAGAGTGATAGTGATGATAAGAAATCATTCATGCCTTGTCGCCTCAATCAACCACAGCAGGTCCCCAGTGTCCAGCCAAAACAGTATGTGGACAGAAGCTGCCAGCAGCTCCCTATCTGCGCTCGACTGACACTGAATCCTACGGCCATGGCTCGAGATTATCCAGGCGCACCATGGATAAAACATGCCCGTTGACGCAAAAAAAAGAAATAAGCGTAGTAGGATAGACGAAATAACTAAAGAAATGCAGCCTCAACAGGAGGATCGTAGAGCTCCGGGATATTGAAATTGAAAGCATCCTCAGTGAGCGCCCATTCGAGATCCGTAAACAGCTGCTCGTCGTAGATGTTGATGGGTATCTCGGGCGAGATAGAAGCACCGTCGAGGTCGTCTTCCTCAGCTAGTAGTATTCAGCACACATGGTAGGAAATGCATATTTGCGAAGGCGGAAAAAGGCTTACTATTAATAGGCGGCTCGCACTCATCCTTCCACCACCAAATGGCATCAATAATCGGGCACAGCGCAAGCCGACTGCGGATTCTCAGATTGATCATCGGCCTGCCATCTGGTCTACGGAATGCTTTGGTGCTGTTGTACAGTCCGCTCATGATAGTCAGAACCTTGGTAGGCAGGTCGCCGTTAGTCACGATCATCAGCTTGGCCAAGTTGAGGGAGACCATAAAGTAGTCTTTGATTCTGGCGTTGTCGACGATTGTTGTCGGGGGACCTTTCAAGATACGCAGGAGGATAGCGCTTGACAGAAGCAAGCCGTAGACAACGTGCGAGGGGCAGACGGAGAGGGTTTCCAGTTCGTCTGCGAGTGTCTGGATCGAGTCAATGAGGTCGCAGGCCACCGTCTCTAGCTTTCGCAGACGCCTGTCGGAGTACAAGGTATGGTGCTTCAGGAGGTGCATACCCTGAACACTAAGACTCGCGACGAGGATGTGGAGTTCATTCCTACCTGTAGACGGTTACGTGGCTGGGCATTATATGCATAGAAATCACATACCAGTGAGGCTCTCTGAATGGAGGTTCGAAATTTGCTGTTCGTATGAACGAAGCAGGAGGTCAAGCCCATGCTCACGCGACTTGGCCAAGTTCATTACACCATACTCGCTGACCGCAGCGCCGCACTCAGTCACGATACCTTGGGCAACCATTTCGATTCTCAGTTGAGGCGAGATGATTTGATGCAGGACCTTACGCTGGTCAATATCGCGGGCCATTTCAAGAAGAGAACGAGGAGGTTGGCCTTTCATCAGACAGGAACTGCTCCATATTAGCTTCGTATAGGATAAGAGGGCATAGGGCTAGGCACCGCTGGTAGATGATGATCGTGTATCCCCACAGCTCGGACCGGCGAACAATGTCCGTGTCAGGCGGAAGAGGTTGTTTAGTCTTGTAGAACTCGTGCGCCGAAAGCGGGTTGTGCATGCCGTACTGCATCGCAACATGAAGGAGCAGACCGGTCAACGGAAAGATAATGTCCGCATCACCTTCTTCCTTCGGGAACGGCCAGCTCAAGACAAGCAGCAAGCCTTGGATGATGTTCCACGGGCCACAGCCAGAAATTGGAGCGGTGAATGCCAACTGGGTTATATGCTTCGCGAGAGCATGGAAGATCGTCAGATTCTTTGCGCAAGTCCTTGAAGCCACGCCGATGACGGCCCAGAAGAGGAAGGGAGATTGTCCGTAGGTTTGGTTTGGAGTGGCGGTTTTGTCAAGAATCGGGAGGAAATGCGCGTACTGGCGATTGTACCTAAAGCAAAAATGTCAGTGGGATTTCCTTATATGTCTTCCTCCACGTACAGATCAAAGATCGCTTCTATCTCCTCGCCACTGAGGGTCACGCCGCCTAGAGTCCGCGGTAGAGTACGGTTTGGATCCCCTCCCGCCAGAGCGAGCTCTTTCACCTTCGGAACACTAGGCCCCAATCCAACTGGAGGCTGCAAGGCTAGAGGACGATCCTGAAGCCCACTGGCCGTGTTCCTGTAAACGGAGCCAGGTTCAATAGCTGCGAGGTGGGTATTGTCAAGGTCGGCCTGCGTTGCGGCAGCGAGAGGAGGCAGGGCGTTGGGGTCAACGATGAATGCCTGTTGCAATGTGCCCACAGCAGCGATTCCAACAGCGACATTGAGATCGTCGGCCTTAAGAGTTCCCGTTGCCCCAGAATTCTTGACCCCGTTTTCCAGAGGCTTTGGAAGGAGCATCACTGCGCCCTCCGGCTGCTGGTAGGGGTTAGCCGACTGGTTGGTCTCGAGCTGGCGTCTCATATGCGCCGCTTCTTGTTCGAGCAAAGAGTATTTCCTATCCACTCACTCAATATTCAAGTATAGATATGAGTCGGCCATACTTACTGCCGCTTGTGCTCGCGGCGAAATGGATCTGAGATAATACACTCGGTCTTCATCCGCTCACAACGGCTGCACGGCTGCCTTTTCTGTGCGTCGCAGCGCGCCTACCGACCATAGTCAGCGAGAGGGTTTGGTCGCTTCCTATGGTTCTGCAGGTGGGACTGCACCTTTTGCTGACGGCACTCAGTGCACGCTTTCTTGCCTCGTTTACTCGTGTGTCTGCCAGTGGCACCTGCGTGAGTATTCAGAGTTACCCGTAGGGTGAGTAGCTGCGTTCGACGCACCACAAGGGGCACATGTATTCGGACTGGCTCCACTACAAACCCAAAATCATATATGGAAGCTTACGATGTATCCAGAGGATCCTCCATCACAAGCATCACACTTTGCTATAGCCAGCAGGCGAGGGTGCCGGGGTTAAGTTCAAGTGTTTCGTCGAGACAGAGTGCGTCCTTTACCACCAATCTGTATGGTCCTGGGACAATCCGCTCGATGAAGGGCACCATAGAGAAATAGTGGGTGTAAATTGTTATCGAATTGAGCGAATGTGGTTGGGGGCAGCTGCGAAGAACAAGCTTCCTAGAAGCTGGTCGCAGCGTCAACCTCAAGCAGCACGGTCTCTAATCTAGGATCTTCCCTTTTGGTTGGATATTATTGGGGCGAGGGCTGGACGAGAATGGGATTCCTAAGTTCGTGAGCGCCTTCTATTCAGGAGGACAATTGAGTGGGAATGTTTTCGCCGTATGTATGAGGACGTGGTGCCTAATACTGCATTCGTCCACTAACCCTGCGTTGCCTATGCTCAGGTAGTCAAGATAAACTTTATCCAAAGGAATACTCCTTACATACCTAATTACTTCAACTTAAGGTGTAAGAGGACTCTGAATGCAGACTTGATTGCGCAGGGCGGTTCGATATCTTGGTCGTGAGTCAACAAGTCAAGTCGAACAACAATCTAACGCAGCAAAGAAGATATTCCAGGAGAAAGGCCCGCTGCGTATCTGGCACTTGTCACCAAGACAGAGCTCATACGATTTAGCTGCTGCGCGAGCGGAGTACTGAAGTAAGTAGGAAATTGAATGTCAGGCAAATGAGAAGCTTAGCAGCACTAGTCAGGTACGCTACTCTGCTGGGTAACAACGAAATTCTCCCCAGGCAAGGTAGATTCTGTCCAGCCTCTTACTCGGTACGTCAGGCACCAGCAGTAGTCTTTCAAGCCAGGACTAAGGTACATTTCTCCCCGAAATTCGCTAGCCGGGGCATTCTTGGATCCCTGAAGCAGCTTGCGGTGCTAATGCCAAGCGGCACCACCGTTTCCGCAAAACACCGAGCTCACAATAGCGAGCTGGTTGAGAAGCCCTGCGAAACCGGGGCCGGTAACGGTTGTGGTGTAATCGTAATTGGTCGGAGTTAACAACCCTTGTTTCCCCTACGGCGCCTTTTCGCTTCCACTTTCGTTGCCCAGGAGCCTGAAAAGGGTGGGATTAGTCCGGAAAAGGAGCTCCTGTGCTCTAGCCAACATGCTGAACCCGGTCCAAGGTTGCCTACCCCGGCTGGATGAAAAAAAAAAAAAAAAAAAAAAAAAAAGCCGGTCGTCTGTGCTGGACTTAGTTGGCCGGAGTGCGAATATATAAATTTACGCCCGCTCCTATGAGAATTATTCTTCTGCTCTAAGATCTTTGACCATTCCAACAGAGCGCCTCGTGATTGTGCTTGCCAATATTGAAGATATTAGGAGCCTCAGGGTAGTCGACCGAACTATGTGGCCCCTGCCCTGACCTTCGGGCATACAGACCGCTCTTTGCAAACCAGGCCTGTTCGCAGGGGACCGCAAACCTCAGCCTGCTCGATCGTGGAGAGTGCTAACTAACCTGACGGCAGCGGTGCTGCAAGGTCGATGGACTGTCATTCTTTGTCAGTATCACATGCCGCCATTACGAGTGACACAAGGAGGTCACGAACCATCTCGCCAGAGTCTCACGAGTACGGAGACGACAGCGTGTTCGCACACCGCGGATAGGGGCATCCGATTCGACTAGTGAATCCTTGCGCTGAGACTTCCTTCGATACTACTGTATGACAACCAACACCTGAAGTTACCTCTACCTCCGCTGACGTGCCAGCCGACGACTACTGTGGTATTGGACGGTGCCATTCATCTACTCACAGTACCTGGTACTGTATTTGTGCTCCGATACAAAGGTTATATTTTCGAGGGAGTCTGCATGGTTAAGAATCATTGGCATGCTCTGTTTCCGACGGTCATGTATCAACGACGGTTAAGCGCCCGGCGTTGGGCTCGCACATGTTCGTGCTACCAGTTCGAGCCTTCAGTTCAGCAAGGCTTAGATTTGTGTTGGACAGACAAACACACCATTTGCATCGTTCTTTATTTCCTGTTCGGGCCTCATCACCTCAATCGCCAGACACTGTTCGCCTCTGCCCAGCCTTCGATTTGGTAACACGCGGGCGGATGTAGGGCAGGCAAGGGACCACTCGAAGCCTTATTTCGCCCTGCTATAACCCCATGGTTCGAACACCTGTCAGACGCCCAGATAGCCTCACGCTTTCCAAGGAAAAGGGTGTCAATTGATTGGCACTTCGCCTACTCTAGGCACATGATCGCCAAACCACGACTGGAAATAGCCACGTGGTAGATATAGCGCTCCACTCACTCGCTCCGCAGAATGCCAAGTAACCATTGATAGGCCCAGTTTCCATCCCATTGCAATATCCCAACTTTGCGAGCTCCACAGCACGTTATCAGCGTGGCAATGTGTCGATGTGAAGCGACGATGTCATCCAAAGTTGTTCTTATGCGATACTGACATCACCGTGGCGACATACTCCGTATATCGTTGCATTCCGGGGTAGAAAACCATGTGAACCTAGCCATTTTTGATAGATGGAACTCAATGAAATTATTCTCAATATGTCTTCCGATTTACCTTCCATTGATGAACTCAAGCGCGCCGCCGAGAGCGGCCAACGCATTACCCCAGAGGATGTATCAGTCATCGGTCAGATTGAAAGCGAACTGACAGGTGGTGGACCGATCCACGGAGGACCTTCCGGTATGTACTTGGAATAAGAGGAATTCAGCAATAGCGAATGTTTCTTCAGGTGTCAAGGATGACCCTAGGACAGCGACCGCGCAGAGTCTCGCAATGCGACAGATGAACTTCGAAGCGAAGCTGGATGAGATCTCAAATAAACCACAAAATCAGATAACCCAGAAGGATGCACGGGAGATGCAAGAAATGGAGGTTGGTTCTCCGACCAGTCTAGTTTCATTGAAGGTTGTTGACAGCTATCAGGGTCGTGCCTTCAACCGACCCCCGGGAGCTGGTTCCATATCTGCACAGGTCAGGTCAATTGCAGACCGAAATGAAGCTCTCGGACTTCTTCCTGTTTCCGCGGGTGTGCCAGTGTATGTGACGAAAGAGGATGCAGGCGAGGCACAGCACGAGGAAGCGATGATCTACGGCGGACAGAATCCGAGAGGTGGGATGGCAGCCCAGATGCAGGTAAGTGAACTGCGGGGCCGTATGTACAGCTCCGCGCTACCGCGATAATCGTATGTACGACTTGTAGTGCTGACTTTGAAAAGAGCGCTGCGGACAAGCTTGCAAACGCGAGACGAGGGAGCTAAATTAGGCGAGCGATATGAGTATATAGGAGCCTTGACCGGAGTTTTTGTCGAGGTCCCCGAGAACCCAAACCGATCGAAATTACGTCTGTGACAACCTGTAGCAAGGTGTCTGTGCTTACAGAGTATCTACGAGCCACGACTGATATGGGCTGCTGGCATCTGCCGAAATATGAGATCTTTCCTTCGTGTTGCATAATGTGTCCCAAAAGTGGTCAGCTGGCGGCAGTCGGCGTTTCAAAATGAGTTCGTTTTTGAATAGGCGGCCAATCAGAAAGTGTTCGCTCTATTGTTGGATCCTGTTAGGGACATGATTTGAGATTCCAAACGCGGTGGCACCGGTGTTGCCGGGAAATTTCTAATCACACTGCATTATTGAGGTGTTGGTCGTCGGACGAATTGCATCCCTGTGCGCCCGAGGTTCTGTCATCGCGGCTTTAATGGTTCGCTTAGTGGGCTGATATCAGCCTAGAGGCGAGATGAATCATCATGTGTAAGCTAATCAGGGACCATTGGAGCGAAAGACTGACCATTATGACAGGATCTCGAACTTTCCATGTCTCAAGACTACTATCGGTTCGTATGCGTATCGAAGCTGTCGATGCCTGCCATAATGGCAAAGCGGGTAAACGCGGATCAGCGGATCAGCAATAGGCGCTTATCATCACAGCTCCATGCAGGCTTATATTGACCGTGACAAATACTTGCGGCAGGGATCCGTGATTTGAGATTGTCGCTGCAGGACAAGGTTTCCGACCGGACAATGAGCCCCGCATGGACCAGTCGCCTATCATCAGATGGCGGAGAGCTGGGAGCTGCGAGGCGATCCACTGGAGGAAAGAAGCGTCCGGTTGGCTCGAGTCTTGGTCTGGGTTTCCTCCGGAGAAGCGGGCTGGAGAAGTGGTTCTGGTTCGTCGATGGGGCTGGGGTTCCTGCCCCTCCATCGCATCCGGGAGTTCAATTCGGGATTTTAGAGTGTGCGACGCGTAGAATCCGAGCGACGTTCAGTAAAAAAAAAATCATTGTAGTTGAAACTAATGATTATGAGAAGTCAGTGGCGAAGTCAATTGATAACAAGAGAGTGAGAGGAAGGGAAGGATGGGCTCGAGACGAGTGGGCGGAGAGGCAGGAGCTTCAGCAGTGACGCAACATTTTTCTGCGGGCGCCCCTCTTTGTCTCTCTTCTTCCCCTCCGTCATGACAAATTCTGAGTTTAGCTCTCCAGCAGCTCCCCATGCTCTCGACTAGGCGTGGACCATGGAATCTTTGATCAGTGATTGATCACCAGAAGCTGAGAATGTCGGTCGCCGCAGGGTATAAATATCCTGTCCTCCGCAGCCCATCCTCAAAGGTCCTCAATTCGTGAGCACCTTGATCGCAACTCCTCAATTCCCGTCCAATCAAACCTCAATCCCGCCCCAGTTCCTCTGAATTAGCCTCTCACAATGCCTTTGACTGGTCACTGTCTGTGTGGTGCTGTCACCTACACCGCTGAGGTTGATCAGCCGCTTATCACGGCCTACGATCACTGCGATGACTGCCAACGCCAGACTGGTTCTACCTATTGTACGTTTGGGAGAGCATATAGGTGTTTCTTCGAAAAGTTATCCTAACCCATTAACAGCTCTCGTCGCCGTCGTCCCCAAAGACTCCTTGACCGTCAAGGGCCCCACCAAGAGCTGGGCGGGCTTGGGCAGCTCCGGAAAGGCTGTCCACCGTATCTTCTGCTCCGAGTGCGGCTCTCCCATTGCCCACGACCCCGAAGCCGCTCCTCCGATCATTGCTCTCAAGGCCGGTACTCTGGACACCGAGATCAAGAAGAACCTGAAGCCCGTATGTTTGCAGACAATCCGTCGCGAGATAACCACTAACCCAGTTTCCACTAGGATACCGAGATCTGGACTGTCGGCAAGCTTCCTTTCTGCCAGGAGCACCTGGAGAAGCCTTTTGAGCACATGCCCCAATAATTGATGAGGTCAAGGAGGATGAGTTACGATGGAACGAAACCCAAAGTTCACTTTGACGCTATAATATAAATGAATGCGAATACTATTTGGTCCCGTTGGGTCCCTATTGTCTGTGTCACTCTGATTCATGAGGCCCTCCACGTGAGATAAGCCATTGGCCGAACCTATAGTACGGCAATGTCTTCGAGGTAACGTAGTTGGGTACTTAGAGCAATAGGCTATGCCCGACTCGCTTGGGCTTTGGTTTCAGATTTATCCATTGGCCATGGCTGGAGCACATATACCCGTTGGTGCGACAGGCCAAAACTGACGACTGCACAAGCAGAGGAGCGGCGAACGTTGAAGTGGCACTCTGACGAAATTCTGTGAGAGGGCTTGTCCCAGAAGTATAGCACCTTTATTGTATTAGATACGAGCACAACCTGTTTCAGAATCGCCTACGAATGGCACTCTTGCCCCAAGTTTGGTATACACAGGTCGTTCATTCCAACATAATCAGCAGGATGTCTTCGGGGACCCTCTTTGTCAAAGACTCGAGAACAAACAAACAATATGAAATTCCGATCATGAGAAATGCTGTCTCGGCTCGCGACTTCACGAAAATAAAAGCGCCAGAAAGGGGAACGAACGGCGGACTCAGAGTACATGATCCTAGACTACTCAACACAACCGTGCTGGAAACGGGCATAAGCTTCTCGTACCCTTTCAAATTGCAATTATAAATTGCACTTACTGACTTTCCCAGGGACCATGAGCGAGGAATGATTCTTTTCCGCGGCTACAGGCTAGAAGACATGTGGAATAGCGAATTCGAGGGCATGTTATATCTTCATGTCTGGAGATCCTATCCATCAGAAGGGCAGAGAGAGAAGCTTCGTCAAGATATGGCAAGGAACATGTTGGCGGTTCCAGGTAGCGTACAAAAAGCTGTACATGCGATGCCGTTCGTCTACCGCTACCCTTCTCATTCATAACTAATCAACAAGAGCTACTACGCCGCCATTGTTATTGATGGTTATAGGACTATCTGCATTGCTAGCTGCTATGCCCGATTCTATTCCCGCCTCGAGAAACCCCAAGCTATATCAGGGAAACGCACAGAATATGGATCGCGCAATCTTGCGCACCGTTGCAGGCTATGCGGTCGTGTTCGGTACCGTTGTTAGCCATAGAAAAGGGCTGAATTTCAGACCACCGTCCCTAGAAATTACCTACTGCGAGAATCTATTCATCATGTCCGGGTTAATCGACCTAATCACCGGCTGCCCAGACCCCTTGAAGGTCTCCTGCTTCCGCCGCTTCGCGATGCTGAACTCAGAACATGGAATGGCGCTTACGGTCTTTTCGGCCCTCTTCACGGCATCCGGACTGGCTGATCCGATTTCTTGCCTTATTTCGTCAGTAACAGCCGCGTGGGGTCCGCTGCATTTTGGCGCGACCGAATCCGCGCAACTCGCGTTGCGGGAAATCAGGACTATCGATGGGATACCGGCCTTCTAGATGAAGTCAAAAAGGACGCAGGAAGCTTTTCGAATACGGGTACCGCTGCTACAAGGGAATCGACCCACGTGTACGGCCCATCCAATCGATATTAACCGACCTCCCGTCTACAGACCTCTTGAAACTAACCGAAGCCATTGAGCAGGCTGCGTCCGAGGACGCGAGCGCGGACTTTTATGGTAACTTTGTCTTTACGGGAATGTAAGTCTTACTACGCGTGCTGTCTCGTATGGTAGAGGGTTTCCTAATTGATCCGTTGTTTGCGTGAAGTAGAATCGAACTGGAGGTGCTACCAGCAGCTATGTTGGCACAACGAATCATCGGTATTATGGCCCACTGGCGGGAGTACATACATGAGTTGAGGTCGGCCGAGTCTGATCCAACGGTGAAATATCGGATATTTCTAACGGGCAGTAGTGACGCACGGCAAATTGTTTCGCCCTTCGCATCTCTACACCGGACATGCGAAGGAAGACCCGGCCTTACCAAGTATCTGAACGTACCTGACCAATGTACCTGGTACCCAGGTGACATTTTGTTGTTTGCTATAGTCATGATTCGCATAGTTTGGCTTAGCTCTCTCACCACAATTAAAGATTTGTCAACGCAAGTGTGCGCGTTGTGGCAAAGAATTAATATGTTTTCAATCAATACTCGGGTCTGCATCCTTTTGAAACCCTCTTTTATAACGATGCCCAAATCCATGCGCTCCATATTCCCACTTGAACCCCCTTGAGATCTATCTCAACCCATTAATTCAAAAAGGCAAAGCGATGACCGTCGCAACCGAAACAACACCGCTGCTCCTCTCCAAGCAAAAGCGCTATTCCAGCTTCACTCCCTCCCAGAAACGTCTCATCGTCCTCACAGCCGCAATCGCATCTACCTTCTCGCCTCTTTCCGCAAATATCTACTATCCCGCCCTCAATGCGCTGGCTACAGATCTGGACGTTTCACCCGCGCAAATCAATCCTACAATCACGACGTATATGGTTCCCTCCTCTCCTGGAAATCTACATATCATCGAAACTGTCGTCCAATCTAACATATAGAAAACAGATTACCCAATCTATCTCCCCAACATTCACAACCTCCTTCGCCGACACGTCAGGCCGACAGCCTGCATACCTCCTCTGCCTCGCAATCTACATAACCGCAAAAATCGCGCTCGCTCCGCAACACAGCTAACCGGTCCTCCTGATCCTACGCGCTCTACAAAGCACCGGAATCTCGGGGACCGTCGCGGCGGACATCATCACCCCCGATGAACGCGGCGTGTACATGGGATTTACCTCGCTGGGTAATATCCTTGCGCCCTCGCTGGGCCCCGTTCTCGGGGGTGTGGTCTGTGAATATGCAGGGTGGAGGGCGGCTTTCTGGTTTCTGGCAGTGTCGGCGGGCGTAGTGGGGATTGGGATGGTGATATGGTTCCCCGAGACGTGTCGCGCGGTTGTTGGGGATGGCTCGGGGTTGGATTCCTCATCTTCCTCAACCTCAGCCTTAATCTCCTCCTCCTTAGGCGGCAACTCAGAGGAAAAGAAAAAGAATAAGAAAGGAACCACATAAAACCCGCGCTAACCCCTGCGTATCCTCTTCCACCTCCCCACCACGCTCCTGCTCCTATCCAACGCCCTCATCTTCGCGAGCTACTACGCCGTCAAGACGGGTATCCCTTCCCTCTTCAAATAAATGTGCGCCCTCTCCGAGCTCGGTATCGGGCTGGTGTTTATCCCCGCGGGCCTAGGGTCGCTAGCCTCCGCAACGTTGAACGTTGTCCTTGTTGACTGGAACTATCGACGGGTTAAGAAGGGGTTTGAGAGGGCGCGCGGCGAGGGAGGAGGGGAATGCAACGACAGCGATGACGGTGCGGACAGTTCTGTGAAGCGCCGGGATGTGGAATCAGGATTAGAATTAGAGTTCCCCGTTGAACGAGCGCGATTACAGGTCGCGGGTCCTACGGCTGTGCGTGACCATATTCCTCTCATTGTACGACAAAATCCAAATACAACTCTCTCAAGCTCCTCTCCGCCCTCCCTCTCCTCCTATACGCACTCCTTTTCCACCCCCGCAACCTCGCACTCCCACTCCTCACCCCCCTCCTCCTCATCTTCCTAATAAGCTGCACAATAACAGTCTCCTATAATGTGCTCAACACCCTGCTCGTCGATCTCTACTACACCATCCCAGCTTCGGTAATGGCGACGAATAACCTCGTGCGGTGTCTATTCGGCGCCGCGGGTACGGCGCTCATGAGGCCGGCTTTTCGCCGGTTGGGCGTTGCGACGATGTGTGCTCTCGTTGTGGGGGTTGTAGTTGGGTCTGTTGCCCGTTGTTGTTGGTGGTTATTGTTTTTGGGTTGGGTGGAGGGTTGAGCGGGAGCGGGAGCGGGAGCAGAGGGTGAGAAGGGAGGTGGAAATGAGAAGGGAGAGGGAGAGGCAAGGAATTACCAAAATGGGGAGAGCAAGATGGATACATAAGTAGGTAGGTTCATGCTTCCGCCTAGAGGGGCAGGGATGGAGAGGTGGAGCGTCGAGATCGAGGTCGAGGTCGAGGTCGAGGTCGAGGATTTTTAGTCGCTATTCGGCAGTCCCCCGGTGTCAATACTGGTTAAACTCGCCGGGGTGAATAATCCACGAGGTCTAAAAAGCCTCAAGTTACATGTATTGAATTTCTTCCTAATATTGCCCTCTGTATAAAGCGAAACTCCCTCGACGGTGAAAAAGGTAAAGAGTACTTGATTCCAGGCTACAAGACAAGAAGCTCTAGTATAACTCGAGAAGACGGGAAAGGAGTCAGTCAGTCAGGATGGATGGCTCTCATTAATTTGTTGCTTCATCTCTTCCTGCTGTTGCTACGCTGTCTCGTTTCCGCAACGCAGCATCACGGCCCCATGCCTCTAGATCTGCCAATCCTCCACCTTCGCTACCCTCACACGCCTTGGATATTCCCTGGAGATACGATTCTAATGAAACGTAAGCCAGCTCCAGACACATCCGGATGGTCCACTAACAAGCGTTACGTTTAATTAGTTACTAGCCCCCTGCCGGAAATCAGTAGTCTCGGGCTTGACCCAAGATGGACGTATCTCCTCCTTTTCGTTGGCCTGGACGTTGTCTATGGGGACATCTCCACCGTGATTCTCCATTGGTACCAGCCGAACATGAGGATCAGCCGCCGGGAGCACTTCTGATTAGAACCTGCTGGGTACACAAACGGTGATGAAGACGGCATGCACGGGCTAGTTAACTTGGCCTCCTCTGGGGCAGAGTATATTACACCCCAGCCACTGCCAAACTCGCACCATCGGTATGTGTACCTGCTGGATAGGCAGCAGCGGGTGTACAAGTTCCACAGTTGCTTCAGTCATATTTCCCCCAAGACGGTCGAGGCGAGGGCTGGATTCGACGTACGGCAGTTCACAGATGTCTCCGGCCTCCAACTCCCCGTAGCTGGAAATTAGTTCTATGTTCACAACGATGAGGCTGCGACGAGCACCACGCTACCTCGCACGAGTCCGCCAACAACGTGGCTACGGCCCCCTGTAGTCACCCGAAGACTGCGACGCCTGCACCTTCAGCAGCAGCAGTAGAGGTTCGGGAGCATGTGAGAGGTTCGCAGGGGCGGCAGGCTGTCATGTAGGACAGACCCATGTCATGGCGGAAAGGGGATACTATCCGGTGGGCCACTAATGGCCCACGTTGATCCCGTTATTCCGGGTGTGAATTAGTTCCAACGCATTGCGCAACCAGCATAAAGCAAGCGTTAAGCTAGTCTTTGAGACGCCATCAATTCTGATGTTGATTTGCTGTAGTCCTCGCGTTTAATTGCAGGGTCTGCGGCATAGTTCCAGGTTAATGGTGATGAGCTTGCAGAAGCGGGATAAAACACGGGAGTGGTAGTGCACAGTGCCTGTGATAAGCATTTGCATCCCTAACTTGCATGGTACAAAGCATGCTTTACTCTCATCAGCAACAGGTCCAACACCCATAATCCTTAAGGGTTTGACGATGCACCCATGTGGTACGTGGGTCATGTAACGCAGGAGGAGCTAAGCGGAGGCAAAAGGTGCAGCGCCGTTGCTACCTGGGCTCCACCTGCACGGCGTTGTGTTCTTAAGCTGAAGAGCGTTTGGCGGCTCATGGAAGTGGGGAGTGGTGTAAGAGACTAGCGTAGCATGGACGTACCTTCATATATACGGCGAGTTAAAGGATGCAGACCCGTCCTCCATCCTCATGCTTACGGAGGCTATCGCCCATCATGAATCATTTTCGAGAAGGGCAGTTCTCCCTTGAAAAGCTTCCGAAAAGTGTCAAGGTTCGCTCAACCTGCAACGCTTGCCAACAGGCCAAGATTCGCTGCAGTCATGACAGGCCGTCTTGCAAGCGGTGTCAGAAGCACAACATAGAATGCGTCTACAGCATATCTAGGCGTCTGGGAAGACCAGCAAAGAAGAAATATTCTTCATTCGATAGCTCACCGACGGGGCAGGGTGGAAGCGATAACCAGTCTAATAAGAAGTCTCGTGGCCCGAAGAAAAAGAAAGCTGTGAAAGAGGAGCCGATTCCCGATCTCAGCTCCAGAGAGCGTTCCGACAGTCGCGACGACAGCAAGTCTCTCTTTGAGGCTATTCCTATCGACTATAATCAGATTGATGAGTTCGCCGTTGAGGACGTGGACCTGCAAACTCCGACATTGATGGACATTGTCACTGCAGCACCTTTTTCATGTTTGTCCTACCACTGCGCCATCTCTTTATAGGAATGGTCACTAATCTTATCAATCATTGTACAGTCTCAGACAACATTGACATGGCGTCAGATAGCTGGCTGCACGAATTTATGTCCAACCCCTTCACTGACGCTGGTCAGGAACGCGGGTTCTTGGATCCATTCGAAGACAACAAGATCAAGGCAGATGACAAACCAGCGAAAATGTCGATTGACCTAGATATTCTGCCAGCTCAGTCTGACAGTTTTTCCGATGCCACATCCGAGCCACAAGAGCCGCCGTCTTCGAGTTACTACGCAGGCGCCAACACCTGCTTCACCACCTCAGAACCATTCCTCAACAGCACACAAGGCGTCTTTCCTGGTGCTACATCCGCTTTAGGAAAGTTCAAGCAAGACACGTTTTCCTGGCAGCAACCGCTCTCGGGTCTAGGTGGGGATTTTGTGACCGAGTCGCCAAATCTTTTTTCTCAGGTGAACGCCACCAAACGTCCTCACGACTACCTTTTCCCAGATGACGATTTCAAGGTAGGGGTTGGTGGCATTCCAAACACCCGCCAGTGCCAGACTCATGAACAGGCCGTTTGGGATCTTAATCGTGTGAACATTTGTGCTTCGCGTACAGGCCCCTCTGTCGCCATCGACTCTATTTTGACCTGCCAAAGGGTGTTACAGCAGCTGACAGAAACCATTCTTCAGTGCCGCGACTGCTCCCGAACCAGAGTGAATCTCCTCATGGTTGTCATCGTCAGTATTGACAGTCTGATTAACACGCTAGATGCCATAACATTCGCGGAAAGTGATGCCATAGACAGGCTGTTCCCCGAGTACTTTAACCCACTGGTTCAGGATTACAGACCCGAGTCTGCTGCCCATCGGTACAAAGGGGGAAGTTTGCAGTTCAGAACACAGCTCGATGCTTGCCCCTTGGTTATTGGGGGGTTTTGCGTTCCTCCTGAAGAAAAGTTCCTATTCGTGAAGCGAGTCTTACATAACCGGCTATCAGGTTTGCTTGGAACCGTCCATCGCATTCGCATCTGTACCCAAGAATCCCTGGGCCCCTCTGCGCGGGGAAGATTGGACATGATGCGGGGTACGGATCAAAGACTGAAGTCCATCATTATGAAGCTTAATATTATGACCAGGCCATCATAAGTGTCGCAGGTATCGAGAATATCAAAATTTTAGATCACTTGGTCGTTTTTTGAGGTGCGCACTGTGCTCCATGCTTCACCGCACCAGTGGAAATCGTACTTTCGGAAAAAGGCGGCCATATCCCTGTAAACTGGCTATAATCCTGTTTCGAATACGTCATCTCCGTTCTAGTGCCGATTTTCGCTGATATCAAGTATCTTGACCATCAAATTTGAACCGATCGTAAGCAGGATGATGAGCATAGTATCCATATCCAAGTCGCCATTTAGGATAGATATTTGTGCGACCCTCGGCGGGTCGGGGAGCGTGTGTGGTTCCACGATGATTTGGCCGCGTGAAGGGACATGCTGACAGGTTCACGCCTTGATGTAGTGTGAAAAGTGTGAGGCTGTTGTAATGACGCTCCAACACGAACCTGAGGTTGTATCCCACATCCGTCAGGGCCAATGCTGCCATCGCGCACGTGAAGAAAAACAGTCGCGGAGGTCGCTGCAACGTTCATATTAGACGCCTTTGCCTCGTTCCGTAAATCGGGCGTCTCGGTCAGGGGCCGGACTGCTGGATGCATCAGGTGTCAGCAATGCCGACATATGTCAGGAGAGACACAATAGGAATCGGCCATACTTGTCTTGCGGTGAGCAAATTATCCGACCGAATATTTGAGCACTTGATCCCACAAACAATGGAGTCGGAGGCCAGCTGCCAGTGCTCAATAGGAGCGCTACAGACCATGAATGAACTTCGCAGCGTGCACCCGGTGGTGGAATTAGAGACGATTCTCAGCCTAGTTGATCGCATACACAGCCAAGGACAAACGATTTTAAAGTGCAAGGAATGTCGAGCAAAGGCGGGCTCGTCGTCGATGGCTCTTCCGGCCCTCGCAGAGCAGTGTCTCGCTCTTTTCGAGGCTGTCTGCCTGGCGTATAACATCACTCGGAAAAACACCTTGTTCGACCCATCAATCCTTGCTTTTGAGCAACCCCTACCACAGTTTCTATGCATCCGGAGCAAGATACAGCTAGGCCAAATGGAGCTAGACGAGGATGAAACTAGGGTGCTGGTACGGATGCTCCTTGGAAAGAACTCGGTAAAGCTTCTTGAGCTCTTGAAGGGGGTTCGGTCGCTATCTAAGGATAGCGGGCAGACGCACAGGATTGGTACTGCGACGTTAAAGGCATGTGAGTCGTCTGTGGAGTCGCTTATTCATCGCGTTGTACTCTTTATGGAGCAGATTGATGTCGAGTTAGGTAAATATGTCCCTTTCCTAACGCATGCCTGTGTACTGATGCCTTGACATAGGGAGTTGAGGAGAGAGGCACATGGCTATCTGGGCACGTCCATGGTGTGGTTGCAAGGATAGCCTAAGGGAATCATAGCAGCAGTAACGCGTTAATTTGCCCTCGTACTCTAAAGTTGAATCATCGAGACAGGGAAGACATTAAGCAAAAAACACCAAAAGAATTTGGTGACAGAAACGGCGAGGGAATCAACAAAGGTCAATGGAGATAATACAAATAAGAGAAAAGAATAGAGAGTGCGTGCCTCAGTTTGTTATCCTTCGACCGACTACCTCCCCCGGGCTCTGGGACCCACCTCATATAGATAATATCCAGCTTATTGACTCGCCGGCCTTTGGGCGAGCTCGTTAGCTCTAACGTGGCCATGGGCGTTCAAAGTGTCCAATCCACTGTCCCCAGCCGATCACTTTGCCAATAAGGGCTCGCTTGACCTGGTTTCTTGTGACTTTGTCAGGACGATCGAATTGAAGAGGCTCGTCGAGGGCAATTATGGTGAAGACGTAGCGATGGACTCCATGACCGAGGGGAGCAGCAGCCCCAGCATATGTAGACCCCAGAATGTTCGGAACAAATCCCCACCCCGCCAAAGTGAGACGACCGGTGCAGTTCTTATCTTGTTCAACGTCATCGTGGTAGGCTTCCGCCGCGGTGGGAGGGATCCCGAAGAAGAGGCCGTGCGTGATAATGCAAAATGGTATGGGGGCGTCAAGGCCTTCGCAGACAAGGACGTATTCTTTGACATCAATGTCGGACGGAGTCCTCCAACGCAGTTCGGGAAGTTTGCCAATTTTATCGTCGCCAACGCATGTGTGTTCTGGAAGTAGAGGAGACCCGGAGTGGCCACATTCCGGGGCCTCAAGTATCATGTTAGCGTGGGGTTGTTCTCTGAACGATATGTGATTTAGAATCTGCCGAGAGTCGTGACCACGTATACTGTAGAGCAATTTACTGAGGGCAAATATCAGGTAGTTGATAATGATGGACATTGTGCCAGCGCCGGTAGTGTTATAGATAACAGAGCAGTCTAGGGACAGCAAGGCACGAAGCGAGCGAGAAGAGAATGGCGTAAAGAAATACAAGCAAGCGACTCAGAAAAGGAAATACAGGCGTGCCGAACAGCAAAACGAACAGGAAGATGGAAGAGAGAGGAGGAACCGACTGTTCTGTCTGTGGAGGAAAGAACACAGGCTTCGGGCCGGTACCGGGTCAGGACTGAGGAAGGCGAAGTCGGGTACTTTCCACGCGACACAAGGACCGGCACAAGCTGTGTCGCCCAGCAGTACCGGTCAGTTGCACATTGCAGCTGTGCCAACACCGGGACGCGCTGCTGACAGTCGACCTTGGGATATGGAAGGCATCCAGCTGTTCTGAAAACAGCTCGCAAGGTGTAGCCCACATCCTGGTGTTTTGGTATAGATCACAGCAGCCAATCACGCATTAGTCAGACGCCGTCACCGCCTGTTGTCTTGACTTCCTGCCGGATCTATCTGGCGGTGAGGGCGCATCCGGGCGTTCCGTCATCAGGCAAAGACGAAGCGCTGTTGGACGACCAGATGCAGAGCTGCTGCTGGGAGCTCCACTGATGGCTCCCAGCCATGGTGCTCACCTGGAAACTTCTGTACCTGTGCATCTTTTTTGTATCTTCACTGTTTTCCACCCCTGATGGCGTCGTTCACCCGGCTTGCCTCGTCGCCTGAAGAAGCGGACACCGACCGGCACCGATCTCCGCGCTATGCCGGCGAGGATACGACCCCCACCCAGCGTCGCGAGATTCTAGGCTGGTATGCTTATGGGATAGCTGCAGAGGTGTTTGCTGTCTGCGGTGTCGGTATGTATTCCTTTCTTTCAATTGACCCGGCGCTTACCAGCTGAAATTGACCAGGCTCCTTCCTACCCCTCACCCTGGAGCAATTAGCCCGTGAACAGGGCTACTTTCTTTCGAGCCATCGGCCCTGTGTCGGCCCTGACGCACCGCCAGCCGGTAATGGAACGGCCGGGGCGAACGAGGCCTGTGTCGTGCCGTTAATAGGCCTGAACATCAACACGGCGAGTTTTGCTATGTATACTTTCTCACTGGCGGTGCTCGTCCAGGCCTTGACCCTAGTGTCCTTCAGCGCGCTGGCAGATTATGGTAAGACAGCCGGTAAAGATCCGGCTGACGACCTGGATGCTGATCTATAGTCCAGAAAGTAACCGAAAGACTCTTTTGCTGGCGTTCGGATTCGTTGGCTCCGCTACCTCTATGCTCTTCATGCTCATTGCGCCTCCCGTCTTTGTTCTTGGCGCCCTCCTTGTGGTTATTGGGGTTACGTGCCTCGGTTCGTCGTTTGT
Organism: Aspergillus baeticus; assembly: GCA_027569055.1. Taxonomy (NCBI): domain Eukaryota; kingdom Fungi; phylum Ascomycota; class Eurotiomycetes; order Eurotiales; family Aspergillaceae; genus Aspergillus; species Aspergillus baeticus. Next base: position 540,383 of record JAPDEI010000004.1, read on the forward strand.
AGTCCTCAACTCCTTCCTACCGATCCTTGTCGCCAATGACCCGTCGGTCCAGGCCCGTCCGAGCAAGAACGGAGACGAGGTCCACAGCCTGAATAGCGAAGGGGATGAGTTCTCTCTGCGGTCATGGACGGATGAGGAAGATAGCGATCGCCATGCGCAATCCGAACCTAGAAAGGACACAGGCTCTACGTCTCCGGAGCTTCAGCTCTCCACGCACATCTCATCCCGGGGCGTCGGCCTGGGTTACTGTGCTGCGGTGTTTGTGCAGATACTAAGCATTTTGCTTCTCTTCACGCTGTCGAAAACATCCCTTTCAAAGTCCGTACCTACGCTGCCCCTCCGGTTGGTCTTGTTGATGGTGGGCGTATGGTGGTGTGTCTTTACAATCGTCAGCGGGCGGTGGCTACGTACGCGCCCCGGTCCACCGCTGGAAGGAGTTGCACCGGGCTCCGGGTATCGCCAGAGATTCCGTGTCTGGCTACGCCTGGTAGGGTTTGCGTGGAAGTCGCTTTGGAACACAATCAAGGTAGCAGTGAAGCTACGTCAGGTTGTGATATTCTTGGCGGCATGGTTCTTGCTCTCGGACGCCATTGCGACCGTGTCCGGAACCGCAATCCTGTTTGCGCGGACGGAACTTCATCTGAGCACCACCTCTGTAGGTCTGTTGTCCGTCACGGCCACAACCTCGGGAATCGCGGGCGCATTCCTGTGGCCAGTGGTATCGCGCCGGTTCGGACTGGCGTCGAACCACACAATCCTAGTGTGCCTAGCACTATTTCAGATCATTCCTCTGTACGGGATGCTGGCTTATTTTCCTTTCATTCGGAACTGGGGAGTTCTTGGGCTCCAGCAGCCTTGGGAAATCTTCCCTCTCGGCGTTATCCACGGGGTCGTCTCTGGTGGACTCTCGTCGTACTGCCGCTCGTTGTTCGGGGAACTGATCCCACCAGGCAGCGAAGCGGCCTTTTACGCGCTGTATGCAGCGACCGACAAGGGAAGCTCATTCGTGGGCCCGGCGATTGTCGGCGCCCTCATTGACGCCACTGGCTCGGTCCGATCGGGATTCATCTTCATCGGTATCCTGATCATCCTGCCGATGCCGCTTGTGTGGATGGTGAACGCAGAGCGGGGACGGCAGGACGCGATTTCAATGGCCAAACACGCGCCAAGCGAAGAAGAAAGCGCATTCCTCCGCTGAGTGGGCCCAAAAGTAGCTATTATTATATAGAGTGAGGTATGAAGACATGATGTCTACGTACAACGATTGTACGGCCGAGCCTATGAAAGTACGAAACTCGATGACAGAGCCATCAATAACACACTATGAATCAATTCCCAAGAACTTAGAAATCGGCCCTAAACTTTACCGTCCGAGCTTACCCCTCGTCTTATCGCCTATCGGCTTCATTCTTACTATTACAAAGTCCTGCGTCAGCAATAGCACCCTTGGCGAGGCCACACTAAATCTGACAAACACCAGCATAAGCAAGAGCCAACCCAATGAATCCCCTCACATCCGGCCGCCGGAAACGACGTGTTGCTGGCTTAGTAGCTTAGTAGCCTATCTCATAATCCTTACCCCGCTCTTTCATACATGTCAGTCTAACCAGTGTCAATAGCCTAGTGCGATCCGCGCTAACCTCATTTTCCAACAAGGTACGACGTGCCCCGCCCGTGGTCGGGTATCGTGGCGTCATCGACTCCAACCACTGAGCCCCGCGCAAAGCAACGCCAGGAATCAGGTCAGCGATTACAGCATAACATGGAATGCAAGTGAATTGGCCGGGCGGCAGCGGGATGTTGCTGTCATAGAGGAGCCGGGGGGGGAGGATAAATAGGTCATCGAACCCCTCCCTTTGCTATCCGGTTTGCAAGTCTCCATCGTCTCCATCGACTTTACTAACAGTAAAGGTAAGAGAACAGTGTGATCTCACTGTGATGTCACTCTGCTAACACACTCTCTCCTTTTATAAAGCTTATCACCACCAACACACCAACCACCACTCAATTCTTCTACCAACTCAAGTCTCTTTTTTTTTCACCTTCCTCCTCCCACCAAAAAACCACCACCATGCCTCAACCAGTCCCCGCCGCCGAATCCCTCCACGACCTCTTCAGCCTGAAGGGCAAGACCGTCATCGTGACAGGCGCCTCAGGCCCCCGCGGAATGGGCATCGAAGCCGCCCGCGGCTGTGCCGAATTCGGTGCCAACATCGCGCTCACCTACGCCTCCCGCCCGGAGGGCGGCGAGCGCAACGCCAAGGAGCTCTCTGAGAAGTACGGAGTCAAGGTGAAGGCCTACAAGCTCGACATCGGCAACTACGCGTCCGTGGAGAAGCTGGTGCAGGACGTGATCGCGGAGTTCGGACAGATCGACGCTTTCATCGCCAATGCGGGTCGCACGGCGAACAGCGGTATCCTCGACGGCTCCGTTGAGGACTGGATGGAGGTTCTACAGACCGATCTCAACGGTACTTTCCACTGCGCGAAGGCCGTTGGCCCCCACTTCAAGCAGCGCGGCAAGGGTTCCCTCGTCATCACGGCGTCGATGAGCGGGCACATCGCCAACTTCCCGCAGGAGCAGACGAGCTACAATGTGGCCAAGGCCGGGTGTATCCACCTCGCCAAGTCGCTCGCCAACGAGTGGCGCGATTTCGCTCGTGTCAACTCCATCTCCCCTGGATACATCGACACGGGCCTCTCAGACTTTGTCGATAAGAAGGTGCAGGATCTCTGGCTGAGCATGATCCCCATGGGCCGTAACGGTGACGCCAAGGAGCTCAAGGGCGCGTATGTCTACCTCGCTAGTGATGCGAGCACTTATACCACTGGTACCGATATCGTCATTGATGGTGGATACACTGCGCGGTAAGCGAAAGCGTCTGTTGAGCGGGCGCAGAGCGAGCGCGAAGCGATGTGAGCGAGATGGTTTTTATGGTAATGATATGATGGATATAGAAAAATCATAAATCGATAAATACATTTATTTCATATTTATTTCAGCTGTCTTTGTGCTTAAAACTAGTAGTCTGTAAAAAATGCTGAATTATATATTTCTACGGCTACTGACCAGATATGGCGGGGGGCTTATGCAAACCAAGAATCCGAGGGTTAAGGGATACTTCGTGAAACAGAATTGAGTCTATCATGAATTCATGCTAAATCTCCATACACATCATATGGAGTGAAATGCCATATACACATAAAAAAACCTTGAATATATCAAATCATATCCTCCCAAAGTGCCCCTGTTAAGGCCAATCCATCCCACCATCCTAATCCAATCCAACACCGCAACGCAGCCAATAGAATGCAAGCGGACTAGAACAGTCACAACTGCCCCTCAACCTTTTGTTCGCTAAACCACTTTTCCTAAGGGTCGGTTTACGCAACGCTCCTCCTCTTAACACCAACCATCAACGCCAACGGCTTGCGCAGGAACCCCTCACGGGTCTCCATGGGCCCCTTCTGCTGTAGCTCCCAATCAAACATACGGAAGACCGTAGCGCAGATAACAAGGAGCTCCATCTCAGCGACGTTGCGGCCGACACAGGCACGCGGGCCCGTGGAGAAGGGGATAAAGGCGGCCTTCTGACGCGCTGTCAGGCGGGCCGGGTCCCAGCGCTCGGGGACAAAGTCGTCTGCGTCGGGGCCCCAGATTTCCTTGGAGTGGTGGATTGTGTAACTAGGTACGGAGAGAACGTCGCCGGGGTAGAACATGTGGCCGCAGATCTCGACGGGGGCGTTACCCTCAGGGATCTCGCGGGGTAGGCCCATGGCTGATGTGCTGTGGATGCGCATTGTTTCCCAGATGACCCATTGCAGGCTATTTTTTTGTTAGGTATTTTCTTTTTATTTGAGGAAGGGATTGAATGGATGGGAAGGGGAAGGGGGCTTACTAGGGGATTTCCTTGACCATGGAGTGGGTAGGGACGTCGATGTCCTTGGGGATAGCCTCGTCTAGGACCTTGTGGAGCTTGGGGATGACGCCGGGGGTGCGAAGCGCCCAGTAGAGGATAGCGCAGGAGGTGTTGGAGGTAGTGTCGGAGCCGGCGATGAGCTGGGTCAGGGCCTCGGCAGTGAGTTCAGCGCGGCCGAGCTTGTTACCATTCTCGTCCTTGCCCTCCATCAGGCGGGCGAGGAGATCGACGCGGGTGTTGTTGGCCATGACCTCGGGGCGGAGACGCTCGTTGACACGGGCGATGGCAATACCAGCCAGGTTCTCGACGGCCTCGAGGCCATCACGGAAGAAGCGGTCGGGGAGGTAGCCGGCGAAGGGCTTGAGGGCCGGGTAGCAGCCGAGGGTGGCGGAGACTTCACCGCGGCGGTTGAGGACCTCGACGGCTTGGACGTACTTTGGCGGGTCGTTTGGGGACTTGCGCATCTCAGCGATGTCTTGGCCCTTGTCGAGCATGCCGAAGGGAGCGCCAAAGGCGAGATCGCCGATAATGTCGAAGGCGACAAAGTTGAACCAGTTGAGAGCGTCGACGGTGGCATAGCCGCTCTTGGGGTTGCCCTGGAGATCGGCGACGCGGTTCAGCTGCTTGACGAGCTTCTCGATGTTGCCGTGGATGTACTGTTCGAACTGGCCAATGGACTTCATGGAGAAAGTGTGGGAGACAGTCTTGCGCTTGCGGGAGTGTTCTGCACGGTCGCGGGTGTTGAAGAGACCCCGACGGATAGAGACGAAAGCGTCATAGAAGTCACTGCACCGGTCGGTTAGCATCATAGAAGATTGTAACCCTAGGTCGGAAAGGGTACATACGCCTTGAGGAAACCATTTCCGTGTCCATAGACAGCTTGGATAGCTGCGTCATCGGCAATAGAGACTTGGCGAGGAGCAATGCGAACGAGCTTTCCGTGCTTCTTGTGGGCCTCGTCGACGACCAGGAAGCGATGGCCCTTGCGCGTTTGAAGGAGCAGCCAGAAGTTTGTGAAAGCAGCTAGGCCCGGTGCGGGGATATCACTCAGACGCCATGTCTTGAGGTACGGCAGGATGTAGTACGCGGCCAGCAACCCTGCGAGCGCATAGGCGATATTCGCAGGGGTGATCAGCTCGGTCGACAATTGATCAACGAGCATGATGGTAGGGTTAGAGTTCGATCTAGGGAAGTGGGACAATATTAGCAAGATCAGGAAGACCAAGAGCCGATCGCAGGTGCCGCGTGAAGAAAAGCAGAAGAGGCAAATAAGCTGCAGGCGCACTAACCGAGTTTGTCGTGGTCAATTTGCGGGGAGATGAAACACAAAGAGATGATTCCAAGCGTCGACTGGGGTGGAAAAGATGAGTGAAATTCAAGAGGAAGAAAGTAATGGTATATAAAAAAAGGATATGTCGACAAGAGGTTATTCCATGGTGCGTGACAGAGCAAGTCAGACGAGCAGCATAGGCGTATATTTATGGTGGTTGATGGACGATGACATCCCCGAGGCAAAGCCAACGCACGGAAGTCGAGGTCGGGAGTCTGGGGTTGGCCTCATAGTGCGCACCAGCCGACTCAGGCCCCCGACTTTGCTTCCCCGCCCACTGCGCTCGGCTACGCTGCCCTGCTCACTATGATTTGCGGACCGTCTTGAATGAAGACGCGAATGGGCAAATGGCATCTGTTTGCCAAGCAAGGTTATCCCCAGGGCCAATGATGGCGATGATGATGTCTTGTTCCCCGCCTGGAGAGGTGACCCGTGGGAGGTCAGTGGCTTTGCCGTGGCTTTGATTGGAGGCGATGCCGAGTGCACACAGCCCAGCACTTGTACTCTGTACATCTTATCCATCGGCAATTTGCCAATATTGGCAAGACGGTGAGGGCGCTCTTGTCGTAAGTCATTATCTTCATTCATAATACAGGCTCTATTCTCTACCAATCGTCCCCCTCTACCTTGTACAGCCCGCTCTTTCGCTTCTCCGCCTCCCACTTGTCAAACCACGCCTTCATGCGCTCCCGACTTTTCTGGCTGCCAACATTGACTGTCGGAATGACACGCCCAATCCGCAGCGCACAGCAAAACATGGTCAGTTCCCGAAACGAGCTGTGCTCGCTGTACGGCACTCCGAAACAGGCACTCTCCCGCGTGCTCCCGCGCTGCGGCGTCAGGTCGCGCACCGAAAACGGGGTTTGCCAGTGCTCAGAGTGGAGCACGGTCGCCACGGGCGGGTTCTCCAGAGTCCTCCCAGCAGGCGGTCGGTACGTCCACCCGGTTGGGCGAAAGCCGACTACCCGAGTAAAATGCGGCTTCATTGAGTCCAGGTAGTCTGCCAGAGTCTCTGCGCGGATTTCAAACAGTGTTTGCATGTGCACCTGGGCTTCCATCGGGTCCTCTGTCAGTATGGACGAGAGCTCCGGATCCTCTAGACAAGCGCACACGCGCTGTTTGGCTGCTGCCGCGTAGATTTTACTCTTCAGCGCTCGCGCTATAGCCAGGCATATCCGCTCTTTGCCGATACTGTATGTTCCAATGACCACGAGTAGCCGGCCTTGGGGCCTGGACTGTGGTTTTGACTTGACTGCGCTAGCCGCAGAGGAAAGAAATTTGCTGATCGGATTTTTCGACACGGCGTTTGCGTTTCCTGTCTGAAAAGGCATGTACCCGAGAGTGTCGTATTCTCCTTGGTCGATGCGCACGCAAAGCTCTGCACATGCACTGATGACATCCGACTGTCTTGGGAATGCATATTTCGGACTGAGATATGTCGTGTCCAAGTAGCAAGCATCAATCCGTTGTTGCCAGCTCTTGCCTGTCTTCGGGTCGACGACATCCGGACGTAGAAGAGGATGCCGCACATGTTGCGGTGACGCCCGAAAGTCGCCGCAGTGCAAGATTCGCTGAATCCGTGTAGACGGTCCTGTGCTCACTTTTTCAAAGAGGAAGATGGAGCTTCCCGGGCAATGGTTGGCCTCCATCATTGTAACCTGAACACCTCCTGTGTCCGGAACTTCGGCCTTCTTCTCAAACTCCAAGTCGACTAGCCATTTAGGATCAACTTTGAGCTGTTGACGGACTAAATTTGCCGTGGCTTTGCTACAGTATATAGGTCCGTGGCGCCACGACTTGGAGAGGCCGATGTAGTGATCGCTGTGGAAATGGCTCAAGAAGTAGGCATTGCAGCCTTGTACCGCTCCGTACCGAAATGCATCGACCGATATTGAGAAACCGGTGATGATCTTATAGAACGGACACGTTCTCTGGTAAGCCTGCTTACCTCGAGAGGCGACATCGCTTGCTGCGGCCTCGGCCCATGCGGTGTCTTCCGCATTCCCTGCCATGATCTTCGAGAAAGCGCTAGATGAAGGAGACGGCTTGGGCTTGAATGGGTCGCGCTGGGCTGGTTTTGGTACGGCTGCGCGATCCGCATGTGTGACCGGCTGCTCAGGTGTCTTATCACTTGCCAGTGTTTTCGGTGTTATCGTACTTGGTTTGCCATCTAGACAGTCGTTGACATGCGTAGAAACTGCCTATAGTATCCATTAGATGCGTCGCAAAATCAAGATAAACCCACTTACAGTCTCATCACGGCCTTCCAGACTACCCTGACACACTGGACAAGTGGGAGCTTCATCAGGAAAGTCGTCAAATTCCGCGCTTGTGTCGTTCGCATCAAACCCGAAAGTCTCGCGTTTCCTCATCTCTTCTTCGTCTGCGATACCTAAGAAGTCCCCCTCTTCGTCCCCGTCTATATCGTCAAAATCCGGATCTTCATCATCTTGTAAATGGCTCGTGGCTTCTCTTACCAGCGGTGGTACGTAGGCGGCGAAAACGCGTTTCCTTGCCGTGTGATCTTCGTCGGAGGGTGTTTCGGTCCCAAGTTCTTTCACTCCCGTCTCCTCTGTCTTCAGCGTAGTCGAGGATATATAATCATCGCCATATCCAGAATCCTTAAACGCGTCCAGTCCCTCATCCTCACTATCTGACTCATCGATAAACGGTCCACTGACTTTCTTCGCTTTCACAGCCTTTTTCCCATCTGCATCAGTCTTTGATTCAGGCGACTCAACCTTCCGCCGCTTCACCGCAGACTCAGCCTCGTTAAACCTCTCCTCCCCGGCCCCCGTAGACCCCGAATCTCCCATCTCCCCACCCCAAATATCATCCGGCGACCGCGACCGCGACCGCGGTCTCTCCCTCCCAGAGCCATTCACACCGGCACCGCCCTTCGACCCCAAAAACAGCCCCTCCTCGCCCCCCTCGCTCTTCATGGAACTACTAGCCTCCCTCCTCAGCACTCGTGGCCTCGGCGCCGTAACCCGGGCATTCGGCCGTTCCCCTCCTGCGGTAAACTGTGTGATGCGAGCCTGTCGCGACGTGGATCTTGGCGGGCCGTCGGCCTTCTGGAAGAAGTTGAGGAGCGTGTTGGTTTGTTTCTTCTTGTTCGAGGACTGCGAGCGAGCGCCGCCGGAGGAGGGTTTTGAGGGTGTTGAGGTTTTTCGAGCGGGGCCGGCCATTATTTTCGAGGTAGTGGTATGTGAGAGGTTTGTTGGTCGTGAAAGGTTTGGAATGCGATGAAAAGCAAGGTTCGAGGGTGAGAAAGAGGCGGCGGATTGGTGATTCTAGGCTGGGTGCATGATCTCTGGGTATTATAGGGTGATTTTAATCGTAGGTCGTGTAGTACGTTCAAATGCGTAGCAGGGGATTATTTGTAGGGATATGTACAAGGGAGAAATAGGAACGGCGCGTGTAGAGCACCGAGTGGCCACCGTCTCGGAGCGCCGCGAAGTCTCGACACGGAGTCACATGACGACTGATTTTACTGATTAGGAAATAACGAGAGCTTTGGGTGGAGGCTTCATGAAACTGTTCATTTTGCTGTTTCTTATAGCAGATAGGCAACATAAGATCGCCAGATGCATTCTACTGGATACTCCAACGTCCGCAGTGACGCTCCCGGATAATCTAGGTTGTCCAAACCAGAGATTCCAGCAACCCTTGAATTCTTCTCCGGTGATTCAAACCGGACTTCCCCCAACTGCCTTTTGTGTCATCATGAGGTCTCCTCGACTTCCTTTTCAGGGCAATGGCGTCGGATACAGACGGTGGGCGGCGTAATATCGTAAATGCGCATTATATTAGAGTGTGATGGGATGATCGCACGAAATCACCGGGCTTTACCAGCCTGGTTTGCAGCCTCTGCAGGAGCAATGCTCGTTAGCATTCAGTTTCCCAAGAGTATCTCTCCAAATAGGCCAAGTTATCCGGATAAAAAAGGTGGTAATGCAGCACATACCTCTCCTCGTCGCATCCTCCAGCAGCCCAACGTCAACCTCCGACCGCGGCAACACCACATATCGCACGACACTACCACGGATAAACATGTTCTTGACAGACGACAGATGCGGGTATTTGTCGAGATCTAAAACATCAATGTCGTCGAGCTTGATGTTGAGGTATTGGTCGACTGATTTCAGCGTCCCGCGGATTCGGATGTCATTCTTAAGCTCTATCGTAACGACTTGGTTCGTGAGGGTTTTGAAGAAGCTGGACGCAGGGAGCTTGTTAGTTGGAGATAAAAAAAAACCAGGAGCTATTCAAAACAGTAGTCTGACTTACCTGAAGAACAGCATTGTGTCGGCTGGGGAAGCTGATTGAGGGGTATCTTGGTTTGCGGAGACTAAGCTGGACGGAGATGAGGCAGGTACAGTATATTGTCACGTGATTATCTCACCAGCGCTCCTCATCTCTTCCTTCCGCGCTGTTTTTCTCTCTCTCACCTCACTTTTTTGCTAGATTTCGTGCTCTAGCTGTCGGAATATCTACTACTCATCAAAGCGAGACTTGTAACTATGACTCTGTCATTTCAAGCCAGAGATCTTCGTTTACATCCACTTGAACAGGCCCCAGCTCAGGGCCTCTGACAAAACGGAAACAAGAGAAAAGGGCAAAATAAGCTACAAATGGCGTTTCTTGGCCCAGAATTGAATGCCACCCACTGCCAGCCTCGGATCCGCTTCAAAGCAGCAGCCGCCCAACGGCTTGAATCCGACGGGGACTTGGGCAAAGCTCGTCCCATGTTTCAGCTGAACCACTGGCACTGACCGCATTCCAAACGATGGACAAGTCGTTGATAGTCCAGCTAACACTCCCTTGGGAAACCTACTCAGTATTAGAAAAAAAAAGTAGTCAACTTTCTGCGCTTCCGGCTTGTCAGACCCGGAGCACTGTTGGAACTGCCTTGGAGGTCACCCAGCTTTAGATCCAGTGGGCGAGGAATACCAATAGGTATCTTGGTATATTTTTGCCTTGACTTTGCAAATTATTGTATTTATAGCATAAAACATAATATTGACTAATTATCTAAAGAGCACTTGTCAAGGCAAACCCTAATAACGTTTTGATTCTAGTTAAATCCAGGGTGGCGTGTGCGGTATACTTGGATAACATCGCTGTACTGCATACATTGGAATAGCTTGTCGCCCGATATCTTGAAAATGCCCCGCTTTTCTCAATGTTTGTTCAGTACCTCACCTCAAGACAGCATTGCAGCAATAATCGAGGCTCATCTGCGAGAGTAGATGGAGATATGCGGCGGACTATAAGACAAATCTGCACCCGGAGACTCTGGAGGATCTCCACTGACTGATATGCCCCGGACAGGGGGCCTGCCTATTAAGAGCTCGGTTCAAAACTAAGTTAGATAACTAGAATAGAATAATAGCTAGTTCCACTGAGGATTTGGTATCTATCCCATCTTTTAGTTTGAGATAAAGCCGCGGCACTATTTAGGTATAATTTAGTCTTTAACAATTCTTCTTAGAATGGAGGCAGGCCTATTCCTTATCTTCTTTTTTCCCTTGCCCGCACTTTGTTCGCTTACCCTACAACAAGGGAACAAAAGGGAAAAAGGACCAAGGAAAATGCAACGCCCTAAGCAAACTATAAAGCGGACACGACACGGGCTGGCTGTTGGGAATGTAAAAGGATATGCTCTCTCTTCCTCGAACCTGACAACCCTGCGCTAAGCAGAGTATCTGTATTAGGGCGACGCAGAAGGTGCTGAGGTACGGGACTAAAGCCATTTTATATCTAGAAATATGGAACTCAGTTGCCACCCAGAGGATAGGCCAGCTTATAGTGGGTGTAGAAAAACAAGGAATGCCATGTTTATATGGGCTATGCTTGCCATAGCAGGACGAGGCCTGGTCAATGGGTTTGTATCGCTTTCAAATAGGACACACAAGAAGACTGGGCATAGTACAAGTGACATGGACAAGAAAGTCGAGGGATATGCGCTTCATAGTTCTTTTGAGAAGACCAATAAACCACTGCCATTTGGCTCAAACACGATTTAAATTCGAGGGCATCAGTTGTCTCTAAAACACAGCATCAGCTCAATGCTGGTCTATTACTAATATTCTGGAGTACAAGCGCACATCTAAACAGTCCAACTACACCCTTGTTCTTCTTTTATTATCCCAATGTCTTTCTCTAGCTAACATTGGCCGCTCCTTGTTTTACTATTGTTCGCGTCCCCTCCCCCCCCCCTCCTCTTCCCTTGCTGTTAGAGCCGTCTCTAACTGAACCAGTTAGTGGTACCTGCACGCTTTGAAAGACCTCTAGATAAGTATAAAGATTCCTGGAAGACAGTATACTACAAGTGAGAAGGCCCTCCTTTACATTGCCATCGCATGGGCGGCACACACCACACTCTACAAAACTAACGCGAGGATTGAGCATGTCTCTCGCTACGAGCCAGTCAATCCTGCCTTTATAAATGCCTCTTACTCGTAGAGTCTCTCAGGAATATGTTCCCGAAGTAATCACCATGGCACAGCATCCATTTTAGCCCCGTAGCAAAGGAGAGCGGAACGCGATCCCCTTCTATTGCTCGTCATGTGTCAGTAGTACCTGGTAGAGATCGTGAGCGAGGGGGAGGGAGTACAAGAAAGGAGTGGACCAAGGTATCACATGGAAGAATAGTACTAAAGCGGCTGTGTAACGTAATAATGTCAATTAACAACACCATCTTCCAAAGGGAAACTCACCCACCCAGTCTCCCAGCTATCTCTCCCCGCCAGAGCGGGCCACAGCCCCGCGACAACCTCATCAACACCTTGCGGCAACTCACAATCCTCGACAGGGCCATAGTTCTCTTCTTGCCACACCGTCCATCCCATTTTCCCGATTTCGTTAACAGGGGGATTTTCATCCCGCTTGGAGGAGCGCGACACCAGGAATGAGCGCGCGAGGAAGATGAGATAGTAGCACTCGTCAATTGAGTACATTTCCAGCCCGAAGGGGGCGATGCGCAGGTTCTGCAAACAGCGCGAGGACTGCGATCTGGAGATGAGATTCCAGATCCCCAGCGCGAGGGTTTCGTCCGTGGCGGCGTTGATCAATGTAGTGCGGAAGAGAGGCGTGTCGACGATTATCTCTTCCACTTCTTCTTCGTCTTCAAACTGGACTGGACGCATTTTACGCACGGTCTCGGCGTCGGGGCCTTCCTCGCGTGGATCAAAGTGCAGATCCAAGATGAGCGTGCGGAGTTTGGGAAGCATCCGCCCAAGGGCTCGGTATAGCTCACATTCCTGCGCGTTACCCTCGGTGCGTCGGATCTGGATACGGAGCTCGACAATGTTGGGACAGGCCTCCGCGAGGAGTGCGACATCAGTTGTAGCCCACTTAAGGTATCTGTAACAACCAGTTTCCGGGCCCGTGTGGTGGTCCCGCTCGTAGGGCTCAAGGCTTAGTCCGTGGAGTGTTGGCCCGTGATGTGCGAAGATACGATGCAGATTCGTTGTTTCCCTTAGACCGTGTAGGCAGAGATATTTGAGGGGTTTCACCGCAAGTACTGCAGTTATTGCCTCCTGGCAATCGGTGAGGAGAAATTGGGGAGACGAAGAGGGCTAACCCCCGCGAACAGGCGTTCCAGACCAGTCAGTGACGGTGCGAGATCCACAAACAGGTTGATATAACGATCTAGAGTGATGTCAATGGACTCGAGCAAGCTCAGGTCTATAACGGTGGCTACCTTGGGGATGATGTAGTTCGGGTAAGCATAGTCCATGAAGGTTAGGGACTCCAACACGGCAACTGGAGCAGGCTGAAGCGTTTGGATTGCGAGGTTCCATTCCTGATTGCATTTCTCCATGTATACTGATTATTTGTTCTAGTACTCACAATGAGATGCTTGAGGTGTGGGGACACGAAAAGGAAGGGAAGCATCTCGTCCAGATCCTCGTACACGTCCTCGTCAGACACCTTTCTTGTCAATTGGACACTCAGGGTACGAATATTTGCAGATCGCAGAGCGTCCAAATCAAAACGAGCCTCATTGTGCGTATTTGGCACTGTTGGACCGGGACTCTGCGCCACCGCCTGGGATGACCAGATATTGATGCTACATACTGGATGATGTTCGCTTATAGCCTTAAATAATATAGGCTCAAATACGGTCTTCTTGGCGGCAAAGTTGACCTCTTCTAGACGAGTCAAGCGGCTGATCAGTTGTGTCAAAGGAACCCAATCTCGAATGCTTTCTCTTGGAAAATCGGGGCCTAGATCGTTCCTTGGGAGTCCCAGTCCACGAACACAGGTGGAAGATCGCAATTGCGGATAGAGGAAGCCATTGTTGATTGTAGCGGGCTCCCTCCATTCAACAAACTCCATGCCCCAGTCCTTGTGAGCCGAAAGGTCGTGGCTCTTCTCCGTAGGTAATGACGCACGGGTCAGGCAGACAATGTCAAGCACACGGGCATATTTGAGAAATAGCCCCCCGTTTCCGTTATAAACTTCATTGACTGCGTTTTGAAACGTATCCGAGTTGCGGAACTGAATACGAAGCGTCCTGTACAAGAATGGTGCCACAACTTGGTGATGGTACCGGCTGGCGCGACTGAGCCCGGAAACATCGCGTTTATCAAGCTTGATCGCGTCAATTTTACTACGCCACTACTCAAGGCCCATGAGGTACTCACAAAAGTGGCGACTTGCGCCCAAATCTGGGGAAGGAGGGGAGTCATGACTTCGTGTTGGTAGATGTTGGAAGGTGGATCTTGGCTCACAGGGAAAGTCTGAAAACAAAACGGAATTGGGGAGAGACTCGGCCACCTGGTCTACATAACAACACCAAACGCCGTACGCAGCTAGTAATCACAGTTCGGACCATTGACCAACGAGGGGTAGTCCATGTGATACCCGGTCGTCTCTGGGCAGTGAGAGGCAAACCCGACCAGGGATACAAGGGTAATTAATTACAGGGCTCAATATCGGAGTAATACGGTGTACCATCCTGAATACCACCTTTACATGACCCTGCAGTGTTTTCGCAGCTGGTGCCTCGGAAAAGAGGCCAAGTTTTGTCTATACACAGCTGCGACTCGCTCTGCTCGGAGATGCAAGTACTAAATTTCATTACTTCACATATCAACATTCAACGCTGCGCTCGGGAGCTTCGCGACCTTGCACGATAGTGGGTGGGGGGGTGCAAGTTTTGATCCCCTAGTCTTCAAAGTCTATTATATGGAAAAATACCGCGCTCTGCAGATGTTATATAGGAAAGAAATAGCTCATCAAACCTCATGATGGCGGCCGCAATAGTCTCCAGCTGATTCAAACTGCTTCTCACTGATATCTTTTTTGAGCTTGGCTGGAGGTCCCAAACATCGTTCATATCCTTAATTGCGTCCTCGACAAACTGCTTTGTGCGCCTGAGATGGTAATTCACCCAGTCAACATACCATTCTCTCCACGCCGGGACAAGAACATCCGGGCGCTTGAAGCCATACGTGTCAACTGTTTCGAACACTGTATGCAAGTTGTGGGCAATTTTGATCCCCGAGCATTTCACCTGCAGATCCAGGAGGTAGTGCCAGACAGCGATTGTGGCCTTGATATAATGTAGCGCCACCGCAGGGTTGTTGATGTCATCCTTCATAGCTTTCCATCTAGTCTCGTCGATGATGCCCTTATTTCCGAAGATCTGTCTTATAAGTTAGGACCTCTCTCAAGTGCACATTGAAGCCGGTGGACCCCAGCCACTTACAAGCGATTTGATGCCATTCACTTCCGCCTCTAAGATATAAAAATTCTCACCATTGTCCTGGCTTCCCAGGGCACCCATAATCCTAAACGCAGGCATGCGATCTTTCGCTCGTCGCGCGGGGTCACTGGGATAGAGCTCGCGGATCGGCAGGGCCGGTTTGTTGATTTCTGCCAGCTGAGCGGAGGTGTGAAGACTAAACAGGGAATGCGAGAGAACATAGGGGCCACTCCTGACACCAATCTTTTCTCCGTGGCATGCTGGAAGAAGAGACCAATTGTCGGCAATTCCAGGATGTGTTCCGTGGCCATCTTGGGTCTGGATGTGGATTTCTTCATTATTTCTATTCCACTACGTAGTATAGCGTTTACCACATACTGTAGATCAAAGTCCATCACTCTGCAATCTATTCCACCACCATACATACAAATATTGGCGGCCTAACTACATTACTTACAGGAAACGTGGCCTTGGTAGCTTCTCCAGGCCTAATATTAATCTTCCTTATCCTCCCTTCTAGGATAACCCTATAAACTAGATATCCTAGGGCTATATAGTTAGCCCTAGGTATATCATATAGCCTATAATAACTTTTAGATTAGGACTAGGCCTTTGATATTTGAAGGCTTATATAAAATAAATTATAAATATAAATATACTATAAAAATACAAGCTCTGGTCCCTCTCTTCGCTTGGGAAGCTTGAAGGGCTGCTTCCTAATCCTTCATGCAAGCTAGCACCACTTAACTTTCATACAGATTATACCTATATTGAGAATGATCCATCACACACATATCTACACGAGCCATTCGTCTACCGCTACTCTACCTTTATAATCCTTAACCAATATAACAACCACATTATCTTCTAACGAGGTTTTACCATCGCTATCGAGTCCATTAAACAGCGCGGAGCAAGTTTCTATCAGGGCGCCGAAAGTTCCCTCGTTCCGGCGCTCCATCAGCGCGATCTCAAGAAGATACGCGACGGCCGTGAAGATCCGCTCCAGCGACTGCGTTCGCTTGACACGAGCCGAATCGTCGTCGTGGTACTGCCGGATTCGGCGGGTTATGTCGTCTTGGAGGAAGTCGGAGTAGTCGCTGCTGACGATGTCCTCGACCACATCTAGGGACCCCCTTGCTAGCATGGTGAGCAGCTTGGTGTAGCGGCGCTCCTTCGCCGTGACGATGAGGCTGGTGGCGGTGTTGAAGAGATGGCCCGTATCCTGCTGATCGGGTTGGGACTGCTTATAGGCATCGAGAGCGGCCGCGCTAAAATCCTCCCTGTACTGCTCGATGATCCCCTCGACCATGTCCCCCCGGCCGCTCTCAAGAGCCATCTGGAGCACAGACACGATGTTATAGGCGAGCAACTGTTCGACGGCTTCATCGCCGTGTGTCAGCGCAGCCCGGAGGATCGCTACTCCAGCGCCTGCCAGGCCCTTGGCTGCGGCGACGCAGCCATCACGAACATAGCCTCCAAATTCGTCCACCCTCCCGGCGATGATCTCGTTTACCAATTTTTTGATCGCGTCGCTCCGGCCAACGGCCTTCTGCCACAAGGCGGACCACTTGTCAGCGAGGAGGCGGACAAGATACTTGTTCCCGTCAACGACAGCTTCCTTCAGGACCTCCACGCCAACTTCAGCCCACCGCTTGATCTTCTTGAGATCATCCTTGTTCAGACCGTCCTCAAACTCAGTGGTAAATATCGTCACCAGTACCATGACATTACCTCCCCCTGTTTCGTCGTCGATACGTCTTAGATCATCGAGAGCCACAATCCAAAGTCGCGCCAGGCTTGCAGCCATCGGTTTATACTTAGGGCCTCGACTTAGGGCGGTGGCCAGTAGCTCAACCCCGACTTGCGCCAACTCTTCAGCGTCTGCCATCTTCTCCTTCTGACTCGCGTCAGGTCGGGTGAAAATACTCTTCAGCTCCTGTGCGCGAACCTGGATTAACCTCTCTAACACCGGGATCCCCAGCCCGTTCTCCGAAACCACTCCGTACAACGCAGAAACCCACGCGTCAGAAAGCACGCCAACGATCTCCTGCGATTTTTGCTTCTTGATGGCATGCCCTAGTATATTCACCGCAACCTGCGTGAGCTTATCGATGACTATAAAGTGATCGTCGTTGGCATCGCCGAGATCACTGAGTGTTGAATCCATGCGAATTGGAGGTCCTCGGTCATTTATCGGCACTTGCTGCCGTTTCAGTCCACGGATGGCATGCTGGAAGATTGCGACTGCTGCCTAGGTCATCTTTTTGATGACTCGATGTATGAACCCGCGGTTGGTAACGCCCTGTTGTTCCTGCGACGAATCTTTTCCACTGGCCAAGCTGATGACAGCTTTGAAAACATTTTCACCTTGCGCTGCAAAAGTTTCTACCATGGAAACGCTTTGAATATTGATAGCAGTCGTCATCACGCCTCTGAAGTTCGATAACAAGAAGTCGATACGTGGTGAATTGTTTGCAGCCACCGCAAGCTTAAACAGCCTGAGCGGGAGCGCGAAAATCCCTTTCCAGAGCTGGAAGCGTCGAATATCGTCCGTCTTGTTATCACCAACAGGGTTAGACATCTGTGCGTATATATTTCCAGGCAGCATGGGTGCAGCGGGTAAGGCAGTCGCCCCATACTGCTGTAAGACGGCCATCATTTCCTTGTTGCCCATGTCACTCGCTGCTTGCAATGGAGTACCCTGTGGTCCGGAGAGGTTCACTTCGGCTCCTTTAGCGATGAGCAACTCGGCAAGACTGGTGAAGCCCCTTCCCGCGGCGATATGGAGCGCCGGTCCGAGAAGACCCCCAGATTTGTTCACATCTGCACCATGACGAAGGAGGGTATCAAAAATTTTTCTGAAAGCGGCCGTGTTATTCCCATCTTCGTACCCTAAAGCAGCGGCTTGCATTGCCGTTCCGAACTGGCTACTGACGCCATCAACCCTGGCCCGGTTCTTGAGCAATAACTCCACCATTTTAGGTTGACAGTTATACGCAGCGAATTGCAAAGCATCACCAAAGTGCTTGTGTGGACTGCTCGTACTAAAGTTTGACGCTCTTTCTCGCCTTTGGTTGAGTAAGATATTGAGGCATTTGTCGTTCCCAGACGAAGCGGCAGCCTGGAATGCGGTTCCGTACTTGCTTTTCACGGTGACGTCTGCGCCGGCTTTAGCGAGTTTCTCGACAATCTCGTGATAGCCTTTGAGCGCTGCAATGATTAATGCGGTTCCAGATTTGTTCCGGTAAAAGTCCTTCTTCAGTCTGTCGTCTTCAAGCAATACCTGCACCGCTGCTAGGTTTCCGCACTTGGCTCCGTGGTGCAACGGCGTCCAGCCATTAGAGTCCTCTGCGTTAATATCCGCGCCATGCTGAAGTAATTTAGCCGTCGTCCCTGCGGCAGCGGCGCCGTGCTGGCCTCGGACTGCCCAATGTAGGGGTGTTAATCGGCTGGAATCGTGAACGGCAACATCTAAGTCTCCTTTTCTATTAAGGACGTCCAGTAGCTGTGACAGGCCAAAGTAGCTGATGATGTGGCTGTAGCACAGGTCAGCTGGGAGTTTCATACGCTGCATGAAAAGGAAGACTTGAAATGCCAGTCGCATATTGTCGACTTTCTCGCAGAATGTGAGAAGTTTTTTGGTGGTAAGTTTTTTGGTGGTTGGATCGCTGCCCCCCTCAAGATCCTGCCGAGTATGGTATGCCCAGCGGCTTGAAGCACTCTTGAGCAATGGATAGTCTCTTATGCAGTCCACTATTAGCCCCGGATGGGCCCATGAGACATCCTTAAAAGGTCCATGGTCGAATCTCTTCGAAGCCAGATACGACAGATATAGGTGACTGAGAAGGGAGTGGTGATCTCTAGACAACCGCCCAGACCCTGCCTTCTTGAAAAAATCGTAAATTGTGGAGTGACCGAACCGCAAAGCCAGAGGATCGCCATCTGTTTTCACAAGGTGACCGCATAGATCGATGATCAACCCAGGGTCCTTTCTGAACTGATCCAGGCCAGGATCAGGGTCGTTCGTACCGTCATCCCTAACCACAGCCAGAGCTTCCCAGACAGCTTCGGCAAGAAGTGGACCATCGGCATGCGCCAGTAGTGCGATCACTGTCTGGACAATGACCTTGTCTTTCCGAGGGAGGTGGTTGAATTGTCCATAAGCCTGCCAGTAGCTGTGGTGAATTTTCTCTGGCAACGGGAGTCGGTCAATGGCTTTGAGGGCGTCTCCTACGGTCCGGTGCCTACATATAATCGGTAGCTGTAGGGCCGCCCAAAGGAACCTGCCAAGGTTGATCGATCAGCTCTGCATGTCGGTGGCAGCATCGGAAAGAGGCTTGTCAACTCACATGCCGTCCGCACGATCTGTTATTCGATCCGCTATATCGTCTCTTTCCGCAGTGGTAATACGAAGGAGGTTCCCCCCAATTCGGCTGATAACATACCCTCGAATATCATCAGAGGTATCTTGGGCCGTAATTTTTAGGGCTGGTACTCGTTCTCGGGGGAGTCCAAGGTCAGCACGACCGTCATGGCTGGAGGATGAGATCAGTATCCCTGTTGGCCGCGATGCCCGCAGTTCAATTGTGGATGCAAGGAAGCAGAGGATTTCAGTACGATGACCATCCTCCAGTTCATTTAGCCCGTCAATTACGACATAGACTGGATCTGGCAAGCCGCCCAGAAAGGACGACAACTTCCACTTGATATCGATCAGGGGTGTATCTTCGCTGATATCGCTCACTATCCTTTCCTCATCCGTAATGTAACTCTGTAAGATCTGATCGCGAAGGGTCAGAAGGATCACTTTTGGGTCAGACATTCTGGATTCAGTCCGGTCGACGTAGAAATAGAGAAGGCATATATCGTGCAACGGCTGTAACGCATCGATAAGTTGTGACCTGCGTCGGGGAATCAACCACCTGGACACCAAGCTGGCAACGTGTGGGACAGCATACATACATTACTTTCGTCTTCCCACACCCAACTATTCACAGCGGTTAGCTTACGAGGTGCTCTCGGCTCTTCGTCCGACTGTTGAACGTACTGCGACCAAAGATCCAGAGAACCGAACAGGTGCGTTGACTCTCCTCTCTCCAGCGAAGAAACTCGGGCCGTTTCAGTACCCAACCGCAAGTCCCCTTCTGCCATTCGTACCTTTCTCGATTGTGTCGCGAATCGAAGTCAATTCCAAGAGCTATGCATTCACCGAATTCGTTAGATCTTGCCCTGACAACCAGCCCATACTTGCGGGTTACGTACCCGGAGGAGGACTGACGATTCGATGTCTCGGATGGACGACGCCGAGGAGCTCCTTAGCATAGGCTGCTGCAGCCGCTGCGGCAAAGCTCTGCCAGGCCTTGTTCTTGTGCGAGTCAGAATAGTCACAGATGCCGCGGATAACAAGGCACCGCAGGTTATCCATAAGGCCAGCAGCCTCCATCTCGAAACAAAGGATCCCGAACTTTTTTTGCAACTCGTCCCTTGTCCTTCCATGCTTCATCACCTGGTTCGCGGATGCAATCAAGCCGTAATGGATAACCGGCATAGTTCCGTTCCGACGGCTGCGCGGTACCAACTTAGTTCGGTCGCAGTTGGCACAGTTTTCCTCCCCTTCCTCGTGTTCGTAAGTGGATTCGAATAGGTCGTCCGCTGTTGGCGGTATCCACTTTCCCGACTGCTGGACTTGCTGGGCTTGCATCTCGGAGAGAATCTGAGCGACGCGGCTGCCGTGTTGCTTATGTTGGCCCTGAAGGCTACCCACCGCTGTCAAAAGCATCCGGTGGGGCTTATCGAGACTTCCAGTCGGCTCGAAACCTTTTGGCGTAGTCTTACCACGATCGTATTGCATCACAGCTGGCGAAGATTCGGTCGGCATGCTTACCACCACGTCGCCGAGTCGGATATCCGAGGTCCTAGACGGCGCGCCTCCCCCAATCCCGACCATGAGCGTGGCCTTGATTTCCGCAAAGGTCGACAACATATGGTCCGCGGCTGTTGTAGCTGACGTGAGGGCGTATCTCCCCGGCGGCAAGCAGCAGATCACGACATTATGGGGCCCAATGCTACCCAGTGTGTAGGTATTCTGATCGTTGTGGGCGACGGACGACGGGGGGAGGTGTGTCTCATCCAGGACAGCAACGGCTGCTTCTTTCTCGACAGCAATGGCACAGATCCATCCTATTGTATAATCTCTGGGTCGCAAGCGTTTCACGCGACGGGGCATCTTTCAACCATTAAGGAGACTCAAGAGTCATGAGCGACCGGGAGTCGAGCGACTGAATAGCAAACGCAGAAGGCATCTCCAAATCTCAATAACACATTGATCGAGGAAGGTGTTGAGGGGTCGGCTAGCCAGGCAAGAGCTCTCGCTGGGTTCTCACGCGCCAACTCAGGCGATGTACATATGTTTCAGGCTTTTAGCGCTTAGTGGCGAAGGAAAGGAAAAAGCAACTCCGCTGTCATAAAGCCCGTCATCAATTTGCTGATGTCAGCTCCATGTTAGAAGATCGAAGTCTCCGCTCTTGAAATTACCTTGGTGTGTATTCTCAGTACCTTCCGAGTCCAGTGTCCTCAGAATTCGTCCTCAACTCCGGAAGGGACGATTGCCATCCTCGAACACATCTCATCGGTATCGATCTCATCGTATCCGACAAGGATCCGTTGTAAGGCGCGACTGCACATATTTCACACCAATGGAAACCTGGTTGCTGCAGCATTGCCAGCAGTGATGCGTCTTGGCTGCCAGCACACAAGTGACCAGTCGATTCAGTCCCCATTATTTGGCTGAGCGAGGCATATAACCCCCTCTCCTCCCAGAAAATACGTGCATGGCTCTCTCCGTGTGGTTGCAGAGGACCTGTATTCCTTCGGTCAGCTACTGAGGGAACATCCACCTTGTTGCGAACCAATTTGGGAACCTCAGCCAAATGCGTCAAACTTTGTGTTTGTTTCGTTTCTCTGTACTCTTGGCTCGGGTCGCTCTTTGATGTTTCAATCCTCTATTTCTCATCTGCTTTTCCCCCTCCGTAAAGTTAGCCTGAACTGCTATTTTCCCGGTCTTAGCTTTCCCTTTTCTCATGTTATCT
Source organism: Aspergillus baeticus (assembly GCA_027569055.1). Taxonomy (NCBI): domain Eukaryota; kingdom Fungi; phylum Ascomycota; class Eurotiomycetes; order Eurotiales; family Aspergillaceae; genus Aspergillus; species Aspergillus baeticus. The sequence goes on from JAPDEI010000004.1 coordinate 562,442, forward strand.
AACATAGTTGGATCTTCTCGAAAAGATATTAAGAGACTCTAGAGGAGGAGCGAACTGTAAACTTCCCACTTGCTATGAGAATATCATGCCTGGCGAACTATGTTTTGCCATGAGCCTAGTAATGAGTCACAGTAGTTAGTCCAGGCTATTTCCCTCGGGGCCTGTTTTATTTGTCCTTCCTCTCCCGAAAACTTGATGCTAATCATATATTACATTTATTTCCAGGCCTCTACCACATCTACTGCTTCGAGAAACTTGCCAATTTTACCCAAGCAGACTCCTTAGATCGAATCCAACCCTTAGACCGACAAACGTGGAAACTTCGAGGCTTCAAGGCGAGTAGTGTGCTAAACAGAAACTATCTAGTGCCTGGCGGGGTTGAACACTTGGTTCTCGAATGGAAAGTGACCTAGTTATGGGAAATAGATTAATAAGCGTGATGGGGTTTATAATGACTTTTGAGAGGAATATATTTATGCAGACTTCTTTGCTCTGCTTCGCAAGGCGGGGTTCCCTGGAGTATAAGCAGCTGATAAAGCCAACTAGATTGTCTTATTATTATAAGCATTATAATCTTCTTGTTAATCTTTCTCCATATATGAGTGACAGGCTTGATGACATGGAAGAGTGGAATTTATTGCACACACGCCGAGCCGGTATCTTGTCCTCGTCAAGACTCTCTGCGCCCGTAAAATAATTTTACGAGCTGTGCCCCCTTCGAGAAGACGTATTTGGGATCGGAAGCTCCTAACCTCATTGTCGGAGCTATAGCATAGCAAATGGCCAATGTTGGACTGGTCGAGAACTGCGTAATCTGGCTGCTTATAAAGTCAAGCCGGTCATGGGAAAGACCAGGATTACCTTTCACCTTACACACAGAGGTCGAGATTGCTCTCAACTACCGTCAAGACAGTCCATTATGTAGCTATGGCAACATTTTAGATGATTCCACATAGCCTGATCTGTATCGTAGCTTCGATGGTTACTCAAGAACTTGGATTCACAATCAAAGCACCACCAGATGTGTCCATGGCTATCTTCAGCTCCTAGGCGTCCGGGACGACGGATGAAGCTAGCATGATGGCGCCGTAAGTGCTCGATCGCTTCATCCATGGCCCAAAATTCTTTTCCATGTTCCGTACACGTATATTGCATGATGTTAGAAGACCTTAAGAGCACATTAGCAGAAAAACATCACTCTTATTTTCTTTGGGTACGTGGGGATCCTGACCTGGTAATTGTGTGAAGGCAGAGCAATACAGGTCATTGCAGAGCAATTCAAATTCCAGTTTACAGTAATAATAGGGCGGCGACAGAGAATATTGAAATGCGTCATAATGATACGCTGGCTAATTAAATTTGGAACGAAATAAGCCTCGTGATCGTTAATGTGGCGACGAATAAATTTAACTTGGAGTCCACGAAGGTCTGATTAGAGAGGCTTTGAGATTAACCCCAGATTATCAAGACAATGTATCTAAAGTATCTGCTCGCAAACCTCAAGGAGCAGTACCAAGAGCCGGTAGAAAGGGTTGAGCAACTTCGTGGTATGTATCTCTTCAGCTTAGCTCTCCCTAAGATGAAAAGTTTCATCTCAAGGCAGCAAGGCTGATCAGCTGCTTCCCCAGCGAGGGGAACAAACTGCTGCTTGTTCCCGCTATGTAAGAGTGGGCCTGGGGGGGTTGATTGATCTAATCATATCATTGTTCTCCCCACTAAAGTGGTTCCACCCTCCGGCGAACGGTTGGGACAACTCCGAATACCCGTCAACCACCAGAGGCTCGACCCCTCAGGGAGGAACTTCCCCAGCGTGGGAATAACCCTGGTGAGCAACCTGGCACCCAAATATAAAACCGGCATCTAACCCGCATAATATATGTGGAATAGGTTATGTTAACAATCTAGTTAATCAATATTTCGCCATGGTTGCGCTGGGTAACTCAAAGGGCCCCAATGAATCATCGGTGTACTCTGTTACTCCGTGCTATAATAAGTTTATAATTATTCTACAGGATACTCAACAGCAGGTATCTGTCTACTGGTTATCTGTAATCAAATGCAAAAGCGCCCATCTATCACCAACCTCGTCCTAGGCATCCCGAGGCAACCGCGACCATGTAACATCCGCTCGACAAAATGATCACCATCATTACCATCCTCGGTAGTTTGAGAGACTTCAAGATCCCCCAAAGCAAACCCCCAAGCGTCCGCCACGCGCTCGTCGGGTTTATACCCGCCGGCATTCCGCATTCTCATTGATGGTTTTTCGTCGGAACCTTCCGAATTACAAAATCGGATGTCTATTTCGTTGTATTCGCGAATTATGAAGCTAATCTCATATATCCGCGGCATTCGGCGTGCAGCCAAACCGAGGGATATTGAACAACCGGTGGAATTTCTCATGACGGAGCTTGTTGCGAGAGAGTTGCTAGTCGGGGAGGTGTTCTTCTTCTTCCTCTTCCTCCTCCTCCTCCTCCTCCTCCTCGTCGTCGAATAAGCGGGGGCTGCAGTCGCTCAACCATTCAACTGTCATTGAAATGGTTATTCGTTTAGTCATATTGAGATAGTAATGCTAGAAAAGGGGCAAAAACCTTACCGTTTGGAAGGAAGTTATGCATGGCATCCATTCTGATAGCTTCTAGATATGGCCAGTGCAGAGACGGAGCCTGAGGTCGAACTCTTTGATAGATGGAGGCAGGGTTGTGAGCGCCGATGCTATGCCTGAAGGACACAGTCAGCTTGGGTACTGCATGGTAATCCAGGCAGATAACAAGTACCTTGACGGCGACTTCGTAAGTATGTGAGGTGATCCGGCCTCACCGGTTCTTCGACGAACAAGCGCAGGTGATTCAGAGAGTGGCAGTGCGCCGCAACTTGCAATGCAGCACCAGGCCAGAAGTTGAAATACTATTCGTATATGAGCTCTTCAACGCAAGAAATCCGGGGCAACATTGAAGCGTCATCTTCTGAAAAACGAGCACGATACAGGGAAACAACCCACTGCTCCCCGTTGGGAACGGATTCCGATTGCATCAGGTTTTCACCCTCTTTGGTTCCTGGTTCGAGCACCTGTTGGCGGCCAATGACGTTGACGGTTAAGGTATTCCCGCGAGTTTCTTTACCCCAGGAGCTCAGTGTCTAGAATAGAGATACTATGCTCGCTCTAAAAGCCAGGTCATTCGCCTCCCGGATTGGGTTTTCTCCACTGTAGGTCTCGTTCTCAAGCTTTACCGCGCGATAGTCCTCTAGCTTGTAAGGTATGACAATCGTATAATTGAGCCAGCGAATGAGCGCGCGTCGCGAAGTTGCCGTGCCAGAGGTAGGATCATTGAATTGAGCCAAAGTCATGATGCCCTTCCGCATCTCAAAATCCTCGCTGCGTAAACTAACTGTGCTGTAGATACGTGGCTCGAACGCTGAGTGCGCGTGATTTTGGGAAAGAGTCAACATCCTTTTCGAAGTAGCCAGCAATCTGTATCCAAAGCTCTAGAGGGAGCCAATTCGCCATGATATGGGGGGTTGTCGCGCGAAGACTTGGAACCGGGGAGACGTAACAAGTCATCCGGAAGCGGGCCCGCCCCAGGCAGTAAGCGCACCTGCGCTGTGGGCCTAGCAAACTAACAATGACCATATTAAACATATTATTCTGCTATGTTTGCTACATTTATGGCTCTTAGTATATATTAATATGATACAGCTATATTACAATATCATGTGGGGTGTCCTTATTCCATTCTGTTAGCATGACAGCGCAAGGTGGTTGTATGGTCCTTCCTAGTTCATTAAAGTGTACAGAGGAGCCTCCAACAGAATGAATTTATACCAGGGAACTGGCATTCCCCAGACCCCTTGCCCTCTGAACACCAGAGAATTCACAGCTAAGCAGCTAAGTTATAACTATGAATTAGTTAGTTACTTTATAACCTGAGGCACTAAACGTCAATTATCAGTTGGTTAGTTAATAGCCTAAGGCATGAATGTTGATAAATTAGTCAGTTAGTCAATTAGTGGCCTTGAGGCATTGAATATTAATCGCATGAGGAGTCTTGGAGTTGCTTGCTTCGCTTCGCTCGGCTGCGCAAATACAAATATTATCCTATCGCCTACCCAAAACTCTCCAAAGTCTCCGACACGAGCCGCCGGGTCAAGGTACTCTCACCTCCAGGCATATCAACATTCCCAAATCATTACCATTGCATTTTAGACCAAACAACCCCGTAATCCCAGTAATCCCAATAATATCACTTATCCCGGAAAACCAGGCATATCTCAATCAGACCACCATGAGCAAACCTAGCAGAAACGAACCGCAAAACACTTCGAGTACCTATGTACGTTCTATCTCCCTCCCCCCTCCCCCCGCAACCCCCCACACAGACCCACTCCACAACCCCAACTTAACCAGACCAGACCCCGAGACCCCCAAACTAATCCCCAACCACGCGATTAGTCAAGTCGCGTCCAATCACCAAGCCAACTTCCCCGAGCTCATCGTCAACGCGATCATTTCCCGAGTTCAAATCCCACCGCGGGCGGACTAACCCCCCCCCGAGTAGTTGGCGACGACACCGCAGCAAAGGCAGGCAGTTGGTGGTCTAGGTCCCGACCCGACCCGACCCGAAATCCGTCTGCTGGACTATCACGCCTGTGGCTCGGGGTGGTGTCAATGGTGTGCCCCCATATACCAACCTGGAGGCGTTCCTCCATTACACTATTGACTAACGAGTTGTAATTGTTTCGGTTTTAGGCGCTAGCCCCCTATCCGCAAAACATGATAGTGGAAGATATCAAGGCCGCGCACGGACCTAGAGCTCGGCCTATGCACTGATAGAAGAATTAGTTGGCTATTTAACACTATTTACTAAGCTGGTTCTGGTTCCGGTTTCTGGTTCCGCGGGTGCGGAAGGCAATCCGCTTCCTGGCGGAACACTGGCGCGCGCCCCGTTTTTGACATCATTGTCGCTGTTGGGATGGCGCTGGCACCATGTTGCTGACACTAGGTGCGCCTGCTGCGGTAGTTGAGCGAGCTGCTGAAGGCCTAGTGAGGTTTGTGTTGTGTTTTGACATGGTGCCTGTGTCTGCTAGGGTTTGGGAGGAGGGGGAGGTGGTTGTGGTTCTAGATCGGATTTGACAGTGGAATTAGGACAGTGAAATGAGGGTGAGGAAGGGAGGGGGGTGTATTTGACACGATTGGGAAGCATGGGGTTTACTGAGGCAGAAATAATGCGGGTGTTGGATGAAGGGGCCGGAATGTGGAGGAGGGGCTTCGAGTATGTAGTCATTGAAGAGCGGGTCCGGTTTGGGCTTGGTGGACAGCGGTGTACTAGTAGTGTCTTGGAGTTTTCTTGTCAGGGGGGGAAAGGCTTGACGGCGCCTGCAGGATGTTCTTGTCTGCTGTCTGGTGGCCTCGGGTTGTGTTCTGGGCTGCCGCATAGGGTCAGCCGGGTATGAACCCACGGCGAGAGACTATAGAACAGAACAATAATTCATCACTCAAGTAGGGGCTCGAATGTGGAGGAATCGGGTAGAAAGGATCGTGAGAGCAGAATTTTAAAATGAATCTCCAACATTGGCAGAGCACAGGCCGGCAGTCGGTAATTGATGTCTCTTTTTTTTGGGGGGGGGGGGGGTTCATAGACGACCAGACGCCATCTTGGGGTCTTCTCCACGGCCAGTTGATACGCACTGCCCCAGCTCAGCTCCACCCCCGGCGGGGAATGACTGCAGGGAACAGCGCAGGGATCCAAGGCAAGGGTGCGATGATTCGGTGGCAGCCAACCACAGCAAATTTCAATGGTGCTATATGGTCGCTCGCCAAGCGAGTCAGTAGCCGGCGCAATTGCGGGGGCAATAGCCGCCGTTGGGGATCGGAGTGTATATAAACCTCATGTTTGTTTGGAGGTAGGTACGTAGATGGTCAGAACCAGCGCGTCCAACAGCTAGTTGTCCCGCAGCCATGAAGCTCCTCACTGCGTTCTCACTACTCTCGCTCATCCCTTCTTCGCTGTCCATCCCCTCTGTCCAGAACCATGCGCGCAGCCAGCCCGCCCAGAACCCTCTCCTCATCCAACTGAAGCCCCAGCAGACTTCCACCAGAGAACTTGTCTCGCTTGATGGCCTCTGGAAATTCGCTGTGGCCGAGCATAACTCGACCGCAACCCCCTGGACTGGGCCCCTGCCCAGGGGCCTTGAATGCCCCGTTCCAGCCTCATACAACGACATCTTCGTGGACCAGACGATCCATAATCATGTGGGATGGGTCTACTACCAGCGTGAGGTGATGGTGCCCCGCGGCTGGTCCGAAGAGCGCTACCTGATCCGTCTTGAATCCGCAACGCACCACGGCCGCGTCTATGTCAATGACGAGCTGGTCGCCGAACACCAGGGCGGGTACACCCCGTTTGAAGCCGACATCACGGCCCTCGTCGCCGCCGGCGAGAAGTTCCGACTGACCATCGGCGTGAACAACGAGCTCACCCACGAGACCATCCCCCCCGGCAAGATCGAGGTGTCTGACTGGACCGGTCAGCGTGTGCAGAACTACCAGCACGACTTCTACAACTACGCCGGCCTCGCGCGGTCCATCTGGCTTTACTCCGTGCCCAAGCAGCTGTACATCCAGGACGTAGCTGTTGTCCCCAACGTCGACGGCGACACCGGACTGCTCAACTACACCGTCAAGACCTCCTCCTCCTCCTCCCCCCAAATCACCAGCGGGAGCGCCGCCACCATCCAAATCACCGTCCGCGACGAAGAGGGCAACGAAGTCGCCTCTGCATCCGGTGCCCAGGGCACAGTCTCCATCCCCTCCGTGCACCTCTGGCAGCCCGGCGCCGCCTACCTTTACGATTTCACCGTGAGCATCGTCTCCCCCCGCGTCCTCGATACATACACGGTCCCCGTCGGCGTCCGCACCGTCAGGGTCTCGAACCGGCAAATCCTCATCAACGACAAACCCTTCTACTTCACGGGCTTCGGCCGACACGAAGACTCCGCCATCCGCGGCAAGGGCCACGACCAGGCCTACCTCGTCCACGACTTCCAGCTCATGGACTGGATCGGCGCCAACTCCTTCCGCACGAGCCACTACCCCTACGCCGAAGAAGTGATGGAGTTCGCCGACCGCAACGGCATCGTCGTCATCGACGAGACCCCCGCCGTGGGGCTCAACCTGCAGCTCATGGCCGGGGCGGAGGGCGGCGACGCGGTGACGTTCTCACCGGAGGGGATCAACAACAACACGCAGAGGGCGCACGCCCAGGCGATCCGCGAGCTCATCGCGCGTGACAAGAACCACCCCAGCGTCGTGATGTGGTCGATCACGAACGAGCCGGCGAGCTTCGAGCAGGCCGCGCGGGCGTACTTCGAGCCCCTGACGGAACTGGCGCGCGAGCTGGACCCCGCCGGTCGGCCGATCACCTTTGCGAATGTCGGCGACGCCAACTACAAGCGGGACGTCATCACGGACCTCTTCGATGTGATCTGCCTCAACCGGTATTTCGGGTGGTACTACAACACAGGCGATCTGGCGGAGGCGGAGCTCGCGCTAGAGGCGGAGATCCAGGGGTGGGTGGGCAAGTACGACAAGCCGATTATCTTCACAGAGTATGGGGTTGATACCATGGCCGGGTTGCACTCATCCCTTGGCCTGATGTGGAGTGAGGAGTACCAGGTGGACTTTTTGAACATGTATCACCGTGTCTTTGATCGGGTGGAGGCGGTTGTGGGCGAGCATGTGTGGAACTTTGCGGATTTCCAGACAAAAGTTGGCACGGGGCGTGTGGATGGGAATAAGAAGGGCGTCTTTACGAGGGATAGACAGCCCAAGGCCGCGGCACATACGCTGAGGGCGAGGTGGACGAATATGACTGCTGCTTAGGATTAGGCCTGTGGATAGACGATGAGACACCATATATAGAAATGTCATGTTTTTTTCCCAGCAAGATCACGCAGATCACAGTGATTTTGTCTCCTTTTTGCACACTCTTCGACTCATTCTCAGCGCCAATCCTGTGGCCTAATCCTATACTTGGTCTAGTCTGTTATCGAGGTAATTTACAGGGCGTATCACATCGTCGTACAATTACGCAGCCAGTTGTATCTGATATCAGGAAGTTTCCAAAATATTGGCTGCAAACGCGAAACTGTTGGAAAGGAGGGTGAAGGTCTTGTCTTAGTCATTTCTTAGGGGCTCGCGTCAAGTAGAACTTCTAGGTTTATGCCCTTTGATATATATACTCCCCTTCTGTGATGGGTCATTTATTTAGGTTCATAGATAGATGGGTGGTTGGTTGGCTGGCTGGCCATGTGAGTTAGCCGCGCAAAACAGACACAAGAGTAGTGCAGTCCCTCTCTTTCCTTCCCCGCGTTTTCCCTCTCATACTGCAGCCGTTGACCTAGAGAACAGATAAAGATACCATGAATTCAATCATCAAAAGCTAGCTTCATTCTGTGGAGCGTTCGCTGCCGTTCGTTGGAAGTCTCGGATCAGTGCTGGATAGTTGCCTTGAGGATTGATGTCTAATTGCGGAGTAAACAAAAGGGAGGGACGCGGAGTTTCATGAACAACCAGCACGGCCACGAATTTAAATCCCTGCCTCAGGCACCAGTATCTGGTTTGTTTCAGCGCTTGAACCCTCCTGGAAGTGCCAAGAAACAACAGGTCCCTCGTAAAGGCTTTCACTGTCAGAAGTCTCTCTTCTGCCACAGATAAGCCATAGGTTGATGCAACTCTGGCCTATAGGTCTGCTGCAACAGTTATATCTTTTCAAGCTAATCGGTTCTCGTACATGGGATGCAATCGCCTAGAGAATCATTGTATGTAGGATGCCATTCTTCATTTTGCCAAACGGGCGATACATGGCAATTTCGCCGCTACCAGTTTTGCAGTGGCTCGGTTGTTGCTCAAGGATTTCCTTCGCCTTAATCATAATATGGGCGTTCATTAGAATAGAATCGCGCCATGTAGGGTACATAATCGTCTCCCCCATTAAGAGCAGTTGGTCTCCTAGTTCCAAACTTTGAGCTTGGCTTGACTAGCCGTCTAATACGTTCCTGCTCTCTCCCCGGTATGCGACATCTAGCTGTTGAATCGCTGCATTCCGTTGGTTAGAGGTATCTGAACTAATTTCCTTGTGTAACTGCTGTGCAGGTGCTGAGCATTTCACGCCTTATTTCTTCACGTAATTGCTCTGTTGAGGGCTCATAACCTGTGGGAAGCGATAGATGCTTATCATATTGAGTGGTCAGCACGGCCAGTTACTAGTTATCTATTAACATAGGTAACATAGTTAAATAAGATAGCCCAGGCACTTCTTTGATCCTGGCGGAGGTCCACAATCTTATGGTATAGTAACAACAATTATATATATATATATATATATATTGACTTGCTGGAAGCCAGGTAAACGTTGTAGCGAGCTGCGAAACGGGACGGTCTGTTCATCCAGGCAGCCATGGATTTCCGGGGCGGCTTTATTTCTCAATTCTCCACCAATAGGCGAAGCTTGAATGCGATCAACTATGGAAGCACAGGTGGCGCTAATGTGATTCCCTGCGGCCGTCGGAAGGTGTCCCAGAGGCGAGGAGACGTGAGCCCTCGAGAAACTGATACATTGTCCGGAGCATCTTGTACTCGATTACTTTTCTTGTCTCCGGCGGATAAATCAATCAAGGCAGCATGTGGTAGTAGTCCAACATCCTACATCCTCCGTGGATGGGACATTAGAAGGTCTACCGTGACCATACCCCCCCCCCCCCCCCCTATCTTATTTGAAAAGCCGTGCTCGGAATTCGGCTTCCGTCGTGGGGAGCCAATATATACTGTCGGCCTGTAGGACTTCCAATTGCCGTTGGACTCGGTTACCAACAATCGCTAGGCACGGAGTAATCCATAATGCTTCGAGTCGGGTACAACCTAACTCGAAGGTTTATAGCCGTTGCCGAACTCCGCAAGAGAACATACGGCATGCAGTACAGGACAGAACATGGTTTTCTAGCCGAAGAAACATTCCTTCCAACGAATGGTCTGGCGACGCTAGGCCGGAAGGGCGAGGGTAGTCCGACGCCCGCTCGCCCGCCTCCTCCCGAGGCAGCTGAGGCCGAATGAATGGCTTCGTTGCGACGCCGCACCCGGAAGGATTTCATCCCCTGAATAATGATGAGGTGAGGTTTTACGGTCCGGCTTCGGATAATTGCGGAGTGTAAGCCTGGGCTATCTCATTATTCTAACCGATATAACCGGGATTGTGCGTTGAGTCTGCTACAGAGTAGGTGACCGACCATACGGCCAGTGACCAGGCGATAGTGTACGATAGTAAGTAAACACTCTTCGGCAGGATCAGGCTCGGCAGGATTTTTTGACAACGGCTCGGAATTCGAACAGTAGTAGAAGGAGGAGCAAAAGTTCAGATGACTTGACTCTAATCCGGAACCCACCAGTAAGTCGGCTGTAATTTCGCCACCTGGCAGGGGTGACCCTGAGCTGGGTGCGATGGTGGCTTGCAGGGGTCGGCACTTGGCTGCCCGCAACTTGGCAGTGCTTGGTGAATGCTTAGCACGGTCGAGATCATTTCTTGTATAAAAGAGCCGAATATCTTTATCAATTTCGCGCGAACTGTTGTCTTGATCTTGGAAAATAGATGCGTGGCTCTCCATGTTACGTCTCCAGACTCGAGACTCGTCCCCAGATCCGCAGAATCCGGAGAGGTTCCCACTTGTTGAGCCAAAAGTCCTCAGTGATGAGAGAGACGAGAATGTAACCTCGATCCAATCTGGCCATGTGGCGGCCGCTAAGCTCGCTGGCGTGATCGATATTTCCACCAACCAGAGAGGAGCAGTTTCCATGTCTCATCCTCTCTGGGGCCCCGCGTCTCCAATCGAATCCCACCCGCAAATTGGACAGTCTCAGGCTGACCGACCGATCCACAGAATGCTTGATACTTGCTAGCAGCTGGCTTGGCCTAGCTTAGCCTGAGATAACCAATGGGGTAATTTGCGTTCTGCAGCTTGAGGGAATTGCCCCTGGCTGCAAGGGAGAATCCTCAGTGTTGGACGCGTGGAAATCGGACAAAGGCCGGCGGCGGTACGTGGGCGCATAACACAATCTCTCCCTTTGCGCATTTAAGTCCCCTCTGTCCCCTTCTTTAACTTCCTCTTCCCCTGTCAGGTCTTTTCCATCCTCATTGCTGTCAGTCGAAAACAATGCCGACCGAGAAGAATCCCGCAGAGCACGTCGACGCACCAGGGGCGACCCAGGTCGAAAAGGTCGACGTGGACCTCCTGAACGATGCTGTCGATGGAGAAAACAAGGAGCACCAGATGGGCGTGTGGGAGGCCGCAAAGAAGTACCCCTGGGCCTGCTTCTGGGCGTTCATCATGTGCTTTACCATCGTACGTCGCCTGGGTTACAAAGCCTGCATTGTACCGCAAAGCTAACCGGGGAGCAGGTCATGGAAGCGTTCGACATGTTCCTCAACACCAACTTTGTCGCGCTCGAGTTCTTCGCCAAAACCTACGGGGTCGAGACCGCAGACGGCTCTTACACTATCCCGACTCGCTGGCAGAGTGCACTGTTCCAGGCTGGGCAGTGCGGTGCCTTTATTGGTGTGTACATGGCTGGCCCGATCACCAACAAGATTGGATACCGCTGGACGACTCTCCTGGGCCTGGTCCTGATGAACGCGACCATCTTCATTTCCTTTTTCGTAAGCCGGCCATCCATCTATATCTACTGAGCGCATATTCTAACCCGGCCAGGCAAACTCACTGACCCTGCTCGTGGTCGGGCAAGCACTGGAAGGTGTGCCATGGGGCTTCTTCATAGCCAACTCCCCCGCCTACGCCAGTGAGGTCGCGCCTCTGCCCCTCCGTGCCGCCTGCACAGCAACCCTGCAGATGAGTTGGTCGATCGGGTCCATCATCGTCGCCGCCGCCACCTACGGCTACAACGGGCTGCAGAACCAGTGGGCGTGGCGTGTGCCGATTGCCCTGCAGTGGATCTTCCCAGTACGTCTGCCAACCGAACTCTCTAACAAAGTAACTCAAAAACAACCCGACGCTAATTCACAAATGTGTGGTATAGACCCCCCTCATGATCCTCATCTTCCTCGCCCCGGAATCCCCCTGGTGGCTGATCCGCCGCGGCCGCAGGGAGGACGCCCTCCGCTCGATCAAGCGACTGGGCGCCAAAACCGAAGAAGCCGCTCATCAATCGCTCGCCATGATCGAGCGCACGGTCAAGATCGAAGAGGAGACTGGCGGCTCTCCGACCCTGCTGGACCTGCTCAAGGGCACCGATCGCCGGCGTACAATCATTACGTGTCTCGTGTATGCCTCGCAGAACTTTGCGGGCAATCTCATCGCGAACCAGGCGACGTATTTCTTTGAGCGTGCGTTTCCGACCCCCTGTAACAAAACAAAGTAGAGTCCAGCGCACTAACATGAGTATCATATCACCCATATAGAAGCCGGTATCTCCTCGGATCGAGCCTTCCAACTAAACCTCATAACAACCTGCCTCCAATTCGTCGCCAACATCGGCTCCTGGTTCCTGACCAGCTGGTTCCGCCGCCGCACCGTCTTCCTCTGGGGCACGGGCACAAACGTCATGTTCCTCTTCATCCTGGGAATCTGCGCCAGCATCCCGCAGAACCACAACACAAACTACGCGCAGGCCTGCTTGGGCGTGATAATCTCGTTCGTCTACGCCGGCGCCCAGGGGCCCATCTCGTACACGATCATCAGCGAGACGTCCTCGGTGCGCCTGCGCGCGCTGAGTACGGCCGTCGGCCGCTCCGCGTACTACATCACCGAGATCCCGATGATCTATCTCTCGAGCCGTATGCTGAATACCACGGGGTGGAACCTCGCGGGGAAGTGTGGGTATGTCTGGGGGTCGACGGCGCTCGTTACCTGGGTGCTCGCGTTCTTCTTCTTGCCTGAATTGAAGCAACGCTCGTACCGTGAGGCGGATATTCTGTTTAAGCGGAAGGTTTCGGCGCGCAAGTTTAAGACGACTGTTATTGGGGTTGAGGAGAATGAGTAGACGATGTTATGGTTATGGAAGGGTGGAAGGGTGAAACGACTTATGCATGTACATTGGAGACGTGGCGTTACAATCCTCGGTGATGGAATCAAACAAGCTACATAGATCTGTGACTAGAGAGAACAGATGTAGGCACGTACCTGCCTGGAATCAATACATCGGGAAACCATTACTGCGACAATTTTGGATATATTCTCCCCGGTCGCTCCGTTGTCCTATTTTATTCGACCCAAACAAGATAAGTACGTTGCAATTATTGGATTTGATCTAATCCCTTTCCTCCAAGGTTCCGCCAGACATTGACGGTTCCTGCTCGCGCTTTACCTGCTTCCCGTGCCCTACCCTAGGTACCCTATGTAACAGCTCGTTCTGTCAGCAAGAATAGTAGCAGTCGCAGCCTGATAACCATCTTATCTTACCGTAATAACAACAATCGGAGCTGTTTCATTGAAAACGAAAAAAAAAAAAAAGATATTGCACCATTCGGGAATCGAACCCGAACCAGCCGCTTGGAAGGCGGCTATCCTAACCATTAGACCAATGGTGCAGGATTGATGTCTGACTAACCGGAATAGTGTTACATATGTATCAATTCCTTGTGCACAGGTCAATCAATTCCACCCGTAAGGCTTATTTTCGAGAATATTTCAACAACCCTCTGTTGGAGCTACATAATGAAGACACTTCGCATTTACCTACCAGGCGGGCGGCGGCCGTTTTCGGCAACCGTTTTCTTCCGGGGTGGTTGACGGCCAGTCAGCGAGCCCTCCTCCTTGCTGCGAAAAACAGACACGCGAAATGTCGTTCAAAATCTGCTCGGGCAGGGCTGGGCCCGCTTCGCGACATAGCAGGATGACTATTTTGCGAGGCAGCCCGATCTCTATTATTAGGTTAGTGAAACTTTTAGATTAAAAAAGAAAGAATAAAATAAAAAGAAACAGTAATGCAACGAAATTGAGTTAAAGAAGGGGACGTAATAATCAGAAACATATGAAAAGATGCCACTACTAGTATGTGACCACCAAATCACATAGGAATATATAAATCTTTAGTGTTCCTTTTAGGGCTACGAACAGCCGCCCATCTGGCACCGGGTGGTTCTGGGCAATGGTTGCTTACTGTAGCGGCCATGGAATCGTTTGGTTGGTATAATACCTTATGCATTATGTACTGATTTCGCGTATTCTACTGCCAAAAATACAAGAATATAAGCGGGAAGTACAGATTAAGTGCGTGACCTCCTTACCTTAAGGTTTGGTGTACTAACCATGAATACACTTGAACCTTGCAATGTTTCCACTTTAGTTCGTGGATCCAGGCCTGAATTACTAGCACAACTATGGTAGATCCAAACTCTTGTAATGCCACGGAAATTCCCGAATTCATGCATGAGCAATAATAGTTTAGGAGACGCTTGATTTGGGGGAGGGGGTGTATTTTTGCGTTTAGATGACATTTCGTCTTTTTCCTGTCCGTTGGCCTGTTGAGGCTTGCGACTCGACTGCTGGAGCCATTAGTACAAAGTTAATGTTGGCTTTCTTGAGAGAGGATAGATAGCGACTCGAGTTTCAGAGGAGGGAATGGAAGAGTAAGAGTAAGATGACTTCAACTCGATTCGACTCGATCTCAGTCTGTTTGCCTTATAGTCGGCGATTTGGAGAGCCGAACACCAGCGTCTAAATGGCTTTGTTTTTATCTATTTGTGCGACGCTGTCGAGGATCTGACTCGGCCAGAGATTGCATGGACCCCAAGCACCCCATCTCACAAAAACAGAGCATGGGCTATGCTTACTGTACTCTGGTCCCACAAGACGCTCGGACTCGCTGTTCCCATCGAGAAATCTTGGCCCTACCTCTGTCTCTGTGAAGTGGCAAGATTGATGAGCTGTGGGTAGGTAGCCAGTAAGAGCTTGTGTGAGCCCTAATTTGAACTGATCTGCCCAGTAGATAGCTAGTGGACTATACATATGCCAATGACAGTCAAATAGAGCGACAGAAAATGACAGACCGTGAGGTAAGAAGGCAGGTCGAGATTTCTTAGTAAGATTGCTTCTTATTTTTTTTTTTCTTTTTTTTTTTCAAAAAAAAAGATCTACAGTACATGTACCTGTCGCATGGATTCCCACCGGTAGCGTCGTATGTAAGAATATCTTTCCCATCTCGCGTCCACAGAGCCAATGAAAACCCGCTATGGATATGTTGTCACCGGATGACCCTTCGAAAACTTAATATCCATCATCATCATCATCACGCTCCCACCTCCTCAACAAAGCCATCTCAATCGTAATCCCGGGCCCAAACGAAGTCATGACAACATGCTCCCTCTGCCCCACGGACTTCAGCTTATCAAGCAGGATCAGGACCGTCGGACTAGACGAGTTCCCTCTTGTCCGATACGTCTCGCGACTTGTCTTTACATGGTCCTCGCTGAGATTTAGAGTCTCCTGCACGCCGTCGATGATCGCCGCGCCGCCGGGGTGCAGTGCCCAGTCGAAGTCGTGGACGGTCAGCGGAGCAGGGTCTTGTTCTGCGCTGGGCTTAGTAGATGAAAATTGGCCTTGCTTTTGATATCCAGCGAGCAGACTGGCGAACATGGGGCCGATTGCGTTCTTGGCCTGCTCTGGGACATGGCGCGAGAGGATCGTACGGTAGCCTGTCGCGATGTGGATTAGCATAGAGAGATACGATCTTACGTGGGTAAGAGGGTAGAGTAGAATGTACCGTCCACCTCAGTCACAAACCCCATAAGCCCAACCGTATCCGGAATCACATCACACCCCCACTCGAGGAGCTCAAACCACGGCCTGACCTCATCCCCTTCCCCCTCCCCCTCTCTATTATTACAATCATCCTCCTGATCCTCATCAAGCGCAATCCTATTACAAAGCACAAACGCCCCCGCGGCATCCGAAAACAGCGCGGCGACAATACTTACGTCCGCGGGATCCCCGCACGCCGCCGCCTCACCCAGATCGTGCCGCACGTTCGGCGTGCACAGCTCGCACGCGAACGCTAGGACCCGCGCTGCTTCCCCGCGTAGCGTCGCTGCCTGCGCGAGCTGTGCGGCTGTGCGCAGGACTGCCGTCCCGCCGGCGCAGCCGACGCCCTGGATGAGGGTTCGTTGGACGCTTTTCGTTCTCGAAGAGGAAGATGAAAGTGCAAGGCCAAGCCGCTGTGCAACAAGCAAGTCAAACCCCGGACACCCCTGGCTGGTAGCCGTGACTGCGGCGGTGTGTGTGATTTTGCTCGCGGGGGTGTGCGCATCGCGGAGGGCCTTTTTGCAGGCTTGCGCGGTGAGGTCGACGCCTGCGGCGCGGTAGAAGGTGTCAATCTCGTCGATTGTCGGCGGCGTGGGTCCCATGGCGAAGCTGGAGGTTCCGGGTGTGTAGGGCTGGATTGAAGAGCGCGAGGCGATTCCTGTGTTGTGGGTGATTGCGAGGAGTTTTTTTAGGCTAGATTATTTTCAATGGATAGTAATGTTAGTTTGAATCCTTGCGCCTCCTATTTCTATAATAAAATAGCAAATTTCTGGGCTTGTGTCGAGGCATGTTTTTGCTCGTTTTAGGTGCGGGTGGTGGGGAGGAGCGTTCATTCCACAAAAGCGCGCGTATTGACGTACCCTGGCCGCTCGGTATCGTAGAACCGCGATGCGAACTCGTCCAGCTTGTCTGGTGTTTGCAAGTAAGGAGGGTATTGGTGGCCGAGGCCGGTGATGTAGAGGCCTGTGCTGGGAGGCATTGTGATTGAGACAATTGCGTTGTGATGTACAGTCCTAGACACCCGTCGATCGATCCAGGCGAAGAACTAAAGATTATGAAGAAACTCCTGAAGAATCTGCTGAAGAAGCGTGGGGCGGTTAGGCAGCTGTACATAAGCTCTCAGGTGCGGCTGAACCTGTTCCAAGGAAAGCCAACTGGGTGGCGCTCCGACTAACGAACTGCGCATTCAGACTTACGAGCAGGCGAATCACGCTGCCAGCATTGGGGGGACGCCTGTCCTGCCCAGACGGGGGAATGTAAGAGATTAGATTAGCATATATTACCTTTCCTGCCTCTATTTATTTTCGTCGGTCAGCTTCTCGTCTGTGCAGCTCGTTACCCCGTAATATCGAGCCTCTGTGTGTACGTACGTACGTAAGTATATGCAGACTCGTCGAGCAAGGCGACAATGCACGCGCGGGACATCCCAGACCCGACTGTGGGCATCCTGGACAGCGTCCCGAACGATGCTGTACCACCCAGCACCAAGGCAGATGCAACAGAACCAGTCCCTCCTCTCATAGAAAACCAGCAACCAAATGGGAACTCCCCTTCCCTACCTCCCGCTTTTCCCCCAATCGCCATCTGCGGCCTCGCGACCCGGCTCCCCGGCGGAATCCGCTCCCCCGCCGACCTATGGTCGCTCATTGTATCGAAACGCAGCGGCCGCGGCCGCGTGCCAGAGTCCCGGTACACAGTCTCGAACTGGCTGGCACCCGAAGCCGAACCCGGAGCAGAACGGGTCAAGATCGGGCACGTCGGCAGCGGATTCGGGTACTTTCTCGACGACGTCGATCTGCGCGATGCGGATACGAGTTTCTGGGCTGGGACCATTAGCGCCTCCGAGTTCGAGGCGATGGATCCGCAGCAGCGGTTGCTGCTTGAGGTTGTGTTTGAGTGTTTGGGGAGCGCGGGGGTGAAGGTTGGCGAGCTTCGCGGGGGGACAGGAAAAGCAGAAGCAGCAGGAGAAGGGAGACGGGAAGAGAAGGTAGGCGTGTTCATCGGCTCGTTCGGCGACGACTGGGGCGAGCTCAATTCTCGAGATGACCAGGCGTACCACATGTATCGCCTGACGGGGCAGGGGGCGTACATGCTGGCGAACCGCGTCAGTTATGCGTTTGGGTTTTCGGGGCCGAGGTGCGTACACACGACATTTTTCTTCGCTGCCATACCTGGAAGCTCTTGTATCAAACTAGGATCCTAACAACGGAGAGCCAGCATAACAACCCAAACAGCTTGCTCCTCCTCACTAACAGCCCTCCACGCCGCGTGCCAATCGCTGCTCTCCGGCGACTGCACGTCCGCCATCGTCGCCGCCGCAAACATCATCTTCTCCCCGCGCGCCTGCGTCATCATGCACGAGCAAGGGATCATCTCGCCGACGGGCTCGTGCAAGAGCTTCGACGCCGCCGCGGACGGGTATGCGCGGGGCGAAGCCGTCTCGGCTATCTACGTCAAGAAGCTGGAGGATGCGATCCGCGATGGGGATCCGGTTCGCTCGGTTATTCGGGCTGCTTGTGTTAATTCTGCGGCTGCACCGACTTCGGCTTTTATATCAAGTGGTGCTAGTGGCGGTGGGAAGACGGCGTCGATTACGACGCCCAGCGCTGAGGCGCAGGAGGCGCTCATGAGGCGCGGGCTTGAGATTGCGGGTGTAGCGAATCCAGCGAGTGTGGCTATGATCGAGTGTCATGGGACGGGGACGCAGGTTCATCTTCCCTTCTTTTTCTTCTTCTCCTCAATATGTGTAGATTGCTAAGCAAGTGCTGATCTGTATGAAGGTTGGCGACCCCATTGAAACAACCGCCGTAGGCAACGTGTTTGGCGAGCAGGGGATCTACATCGGATCGGTGAGTGCACTAGAACACAAATATGATTTAGGTCTTGCTGACTCTAACACCGTATCAGGTCAAATCGAACCTCGGACACAGCGAGGGCGCATCGGGCCTGACGAGCATTATCAAGATGACGCTCGCCCTCGAGAGGAGGGTCATCCCGCCGAATATCAACTTTACGACGCCGAACCCGAGGAGTGCGGCATGTCCTGTCTCTTCTTTATATTCTGTAAAACTGACAATGGTGTCTTGAATAGTCCCCTTTGAGCGGTGCAAGCTCAAAGTCCCCACCGAGCCCCTGTCCTGGCCGACCGGCCACGCCGAGCTCATCGGTATTAACTCGTTTGGTATTGGGGGGTCGAATGCACATGTGCGTATGCCTGCTGACTCGAAGAGATCTACATTAAGGCTCTGGAGAAAGGTCGTTTGGAAAAAGGCTAATATAAGAGAGGTCAGATCCTGCTTAGCTCCGCCGCCTCCTTCGGCCTCGAGTCAGCCACGTCGACCGGCAGCGCAAGACAAGGAAAAGAACAAGAAACTACGATAACAACCCTGACTCCACACCTCCTCCTCTTCTCCGCCGCCCACCCGACACCCCTAGACCAGATGCTCCGCGCCCACCAGGCCTACTTCCTCGCGCACCCAGACTCCCTCCGCAACATGGCGTACTCGCTAGCCGTCAAGCGCGAGATGCTCTCGCACCGCTGCTTCTGCGTTACGGATGGCGAGGATGAGTGGGCTGCTTCGCGGGTGAAGCGTATACCCGCTGGCGCGAGTAGTAGGGAGAAAGGGACAGTAGGAGCTCCCGAGGTGGTATTCGTCTTCACGGGCCAGGGCGCGCAGTGGCCGCAGATGGGAAGGGCACTAATTAAGCAGGTTCCGCGGTTCAGAGAGATGATTAAGGAGTTGGATTGCGTGCTGCAGAGGTTGCCGGATCCGCCGCGGTGGAGGATTCTCGGTACGCTAACCCCAGCCAGCCCTAAGAGAGCCCGAACTTTCACTAAATCATGCATACTGATGATGATGATGATGATGATGATAATGATGTATAGACGAACTCCTCGCCCCAAAACGCAAATCGCGCCTCGCAACCGCCGAACTCGCCCAGCCCTGCACAACCGCCATCCAGCTCGCGCTGGTCGACCTGCTGTCTTATTACGGGGTCCGTCCCACCGCTGTGATCGGGCACTCGAGCGGCGAAATCGCCGCTGCGTATGCGGCGCGTGCGACCAGCGCGGCGGATGCGATCACCATTGCCTTTTACCGGGGCCGAGTGGTGTCCGCGGAGCAGGAAGAGTGTCCAGCGGGGGGTATGGCTGCCGTAGGACTGGGCGTGGAAGCCGTGACGCCGTTTTTGAGCGAGGACGAGGGGGTTCGCGTTGGGTGTGAGAATAGCCCAGAGAGTACGACGCTGACGGGGGATCGGGAGGTGCTGGAGCGCGTGCTTGAGAGGGTGCAAAGTCAGTGGCTGGGGGTGTTTGTGAGGCGGTTGAATGTGGATCGGGCGTATCATTCGCGTATGTTTGCTAACCTAAAAGAGAGAGCTCGAGGGTATGAACATGCTAACAGCGACTGTTATTTCGCAGATCATATGAAGCCGCTCGCGCAGTGGTATATTGACCTCCTTACGGACGCTGGAGTCCGCGCCGGAGGCCCTGCTTCCTCAGTCAAGTTCTTCTCCAGCGTGGCGGGCTCGCTTCTAGAAACGAGCCAGTCTCTCGGTCCCTCGTACTGGGCGGAGAACCTCACCTCGCCTGTTCTGTTTTCGACCGCGATGAGTGCACTCATCCAATCCCTTGCAGGGCCAAAAGTATTTCTCGAGCTCGGTCCACACTCGGCCCTGTCGAGTCCCATCCGCCAGATCCTGCAGTATCACAAAAGCTTGACCTCACTCTCATTATCTGTACCTGCCACTACAGCTGCAAGCGCGGCGAATACTTACATACCAACCCTAACCCGAAACAGCAACTCGCACCGCGACCTCCTAACCGCCCTCGGCGAACTGTGGCTCCATAATCTCCCACTGACCCTATATCCCCGCTTAACCTCAACCTCAACATCCCGCGAACCTCATAGCAGCCAACCCCAACACCAGGAACAAAAAGAAGAAGCTTGCCGCTTTCTCTTCGACCTCCCCCCCTACCCCTGGCACTACGCCCAGGGCTCCCCAACCGCAGCGCATGGCAAACTCTGGAGCGAATCCCGCCTCTCACACGCCTGGCGCTTCCGCCCCTTCGCACACCACGAGCTCCTCGGCTCGCGCGTGCTCGAGACCACAGACGAGAACCCGGCGTGGCGGAATATCCTCCGCGTCGAGAGCGTGCCCTGGGTCAAGGAGCATGTTGTCCTGGGCGAGGTTGTTGTTCCCGCGGTTGGGTTTGTGGGGCAGTTGGGGGAGGCGATTAGGCAGGTGAGGGTTAGTGCACAGGGTGGAAAGGGGACACGGGAACAGGGGAAAGAGGGGGAGGGTTTTACAGTGCGTGGGATGCATATTCACGCCGCGCTGGTCCTCGCGCAGAGTGAGGATGTTGAGATTGTTACGCAGTTGCAGCGGCAGCAGATTCCTGGTTCTACGGAGGAGGACTGGTACATCTTCACCATCCACTCGTACCAGCAAAGGGCAGATACCAGGAACGGCAATGGGAAATCGAAAGGAAGTTGGGTGAAGCACGTCTCCGGCCGCGTGTCTGCCAGCCCGTCTGCATCAGCATCAGTAGCAACATCAGGATCAGTCTCCGCTTCTTCTTATACTACCTCATTCTCCCCGCTCCCGCGCGTCCTCTCCCGTCGCGCCTGGTACCGCAAGCTGCGCGAAATGGGACTCGAGTATGGCGCCCGCTTCAGGGGGCTGACGGACATGACCGCGCACCCGGTCGAGCACAGGCTCGTCGCTACCATCGTGGACACCACTACTACGCCGGATTCTGATGCTAAAGGTGAAGGTCACCCGCCATACGCAATCCACCCGGCACAACTCGACTGTCTTATTCAAGCAATCATCCCCGTGTCATTCAACGGGCTGATGAGGCGGTTCACCTCGCTCGCACTGCCAACGTTCATCGAGGAGATCTCAATCTCCACCTTTAGCTCTGCTTCTGCGCCTCCGGCACGCGAGCTGCTCATCGAAGCGCGCATCGACTCGGACGGCACCACTCCCCCACAACGAACCATAACCGCTTTCACAGCATCCGGCGATCTCGCCGTGCGAATCACAGGCCTGCAGCTCTCACCCGTCAGCATGGCCATTGGAGGTGAGTCCGCGGGCACTGATCCATTCCCCTACGGGCCGCACGCAGCCGTTGAGCTCGAGTGGCGCGAGGATATCAATCTGGTCTCTGACCCCGGGACGCTCATTCGGCCGGTGAAGTTTGAGGATGACCGCGATCGGGTATACAGCTTGATGGACCGGCTCGGGGCTGCGTGTGTACTCGCTACAGCCGGGTTACTTGACGATGTTGAGCCTGGGGAAATGGCGCAGCCTCAGCCTAATTTGGTGCATTTCAAGAAGTGGATTACAGCGAACGCGGAGCATATCCGTCACGGAACGTATCCCGGCATCGAGGCCGACGACGCGATTGTCCGTGCTGATCCCACCGAGCTCGCAGCCCTCATCGAGGATCTCTACGACACCCTGAACACAATCCCCGGCGCCGCAGCCCCTGTAACAGCCATACACCGCATCTGGCACGCAACCCCCTTGATCCTGACTGGAGCCACCGACCCACTCAACCTGCTGACGACCACCACCGACAACGACGACGACAACAACAACAACAACCTCCTGCACGCCATAAACGACTTCGCACACTCGCACACAGACTACACCGCATTACTCACACTCCTCGCGCACGCGAAACCAAACCTACGCATCCTCGAGATCAACGGCGGGACGGGGTACACAACCGCGCGCGCGCTCACCGCATTACAGGCGCTCGCGCGGCCGTCTGGAGAGCGCATGTACGGCTCGTACACGTTCACGGATACCAGTGCAAGGTCTGTCGCGGGAGCGAGGACGCGGTTCGGTGGCGCGTTTCCGGCGATGGAGTTTCGTGTGTTGGATATTGGGCGCAAGCTGGGGGAGCACCAGGGGTTTGAGGAGGGTGAGGAGGGGGCGTTTGATTTGGTTATTGCAGGGAATGTAAGTTTCATCTCATCTCATTTCATATCCAGCCCTTGCATGAAGTGCATGTGGAGCGAGCGCTAACACCAAAAATGAATCCCAGCTCCTCCACTCTACGCCCGCCCTACTACAAACCAGCCTAATCAACATCCGCAAGGTCCTTCACCCGTTGCACGGCCGGCTCTTCATGCAAGAGCTGTCGCCTGCGGCGCACGCCGCAACGTGGCTCAACTACATCATGGGCGTCCTGCCCGGGCGGTATCCCGAGCCGGATATTGGGCTAGACCTAGACCAGTGGGAGGGGCACTTGAAGCAGGCGGGGTTTGGTGGGGGAATTACGTGCCGGGTTGATGGTCTTTTGGGTAGTAGCATTCTTGCGGGGGTGGTGGATGCGGATGCGATGGTGGGGGAGGAGAGGAGGGGGAGGGTTACGCTGTTACATTCGGGGTGTAGTGAGGGTGGGAATGGGATCTCGACTGCGGTTGCGTCGGTTGGGGAGCTCCTCTCTCAAGCTGGGGTTCAGGTTGACTTGTACGCACTGGACTGCGTAAGCAAGCTCGCACCTCGTGCAGGGCAGGATATCATCTCAGTCCTCGATCTCGAAGCCCCATTCTTCCACGACCTGACCGAGTCCTCGTTTGAGGACTTCAAGACCCTACTCTCCCACTTGCAGAAACAAGAACAAAAAGATAGTAACAGCAACAGCGGAATCCTCTGGCTCACCGGCGCAAGCCAGATCGCTTGCAAAGACCCGCGATTCGGGATGGTCCACGGCGTCGCGCGCGTGGTTCGCACCGAGTTGAATATCGATTTTGCAACGCTGGAGCTGGAGGATTTCGAGGCGGGGACTCTGGCATTCGTACCCAAGGGTTTGAAAGAGTTTCAGCGGCGGACTTCATCATCATCATCTTCTTTTTCTTCCTCTTCATTGGATATCTCTGCGGTAAAGGCGGATATGGAGTGGGCTGTTGTCGGGGGTAAGGCCCTGATAGGGAGGTATCATTTCATCCGTGTGGAGGAGGAGTTGACGGGTCCGCGGGATAGGAATAAGAACGCTGTCAAGAAGGTCGAAGGCATGCTCGGTCGTGTTGATACCCTACGCTGGAAGGAGACTCCCGATCCTCCTACCCCAGCAGCCCTGGGCGAAACCGAGGTTCTCGTCAAGGTTCAAGCCGTCGGGCTGAACCATACAGACGTGCTTCCCAGCACCGCGACCTTCTTAGCCTCAGCCTCAGCTAGCCGCAATCTCGGATCAGAGGCAAGCGGCCTCGTCCTCGCAGTGGGATCCGCTGTGCACGCGCTCGCAGTCGGAGACCGAGTCATTCTAACCTTCCAGGGCTGTCTCAGCACGACACTGCAACTCGACCAGCGGCACTGTGTCCGGATGCCGGAGTCCCTGAGCTATGAAGATGGCGCCAGCATGGCCATGGCGTTTTGCACTGCGATTCACTGCCTTTTAGATATCGGGAGGTTGCGGAAGGGACAGTCTATTCTAATTCACGCCGCGGATGGAGCTGTTTCTGTTGCGGCGCTGTATATTGCGAGGATGGTTGGGGCGGAGGTATGTACACTCTTCTTCATTCCTTCTATATGCACCTATGACTTAGGTTTGGCTAACCGGTGATATGTATAGATCTTCGCGACAGCGGCGAGCGACGACGAGACCACGTTCCTCACAGAGACATTCAACATCCCCAATCATCGCATCTTCTCTTCTCGCACTGCCGAGTTCCTGCCTGCAATCATGGATACGACAAATGAGGTAGGCGTGGACCTCGTCCTGCACTCGCTTTCAGCCGAGCTGCTACCTTCGTCGAGGAAGTGCACGGCGGAGTTTGGCACGTTCATCGATATCAGTCCGAAGAGCTCTGTCGGCCGGAATCAGGATTTGCTCGCTATGCAGCCTTTCGGGTTGAATAGGAGTTTCGTGGATGTTGACATCCTGCGGCTGATTGAGAAGAGGCCGGAGAGGGTTCAAGAGTATGTACTGTGCCGAGATTGAAATAAAGCGTTTACCGGCTAATTCATGCTCTAGTCTCCTCTCGCGCGCAATGGGGTACTGCAACGCCGGCCTCATCCATCCCATCAAGCGTGTCGTAACATTCCCCGCTGACTCCGTGGTCGACGCCCTTCGCCACATGCAGCGCGGACAGCAGCAGCAGCACATGGACAAGGTCGTCATCACGATGCCGGAGCACAGCTCCTCGCTCCCTGCAGAGCCATCCAGAAAAGAACTACGACTCCGCCCGGATCGAACATACCTGTTCGTCGGCGGGCTCGGCGGCATCGGCCGCGCAGTCTCAGTCTGGCTCGCAGAGCACGGCGCGCGCCATCTCATCTTCCTCTCGCCCTCTGCAGGCTCTCTCCCCTCGGACGACCCGTTCCTGCAAGAGCTCGCAGCGCTAGACTGCACGGCAACCCTCGTCCCAGGCTCCGTCACCGACCTCTCCGCCGTGCACGGCGCCATCCGCTCCTCCTCCGGACCCAACCGACCCATCGCCGGCGTCCTCCAAGCGTCAATGGTCCTCCGCGATGCCTCCATCCTCGAGATGCCCTACACCTCCTGGACGGCGTCCGTCGCGCCAAAAGTCACGGGGACCTGGAACCTACACCACGCCCTGCGCACACTACAACCTACGGAAGAACTCGACTTCTTCTTCCTCTTCAGCTCGATCAGCGCCGCGGGCGGCCAGTGGGGGCAGGCGAACTACAACGCGGGAAACACGTTCCTAGACGCGTTCTCCGCGTACCGGCGGCATGCGCTGGGCTTGCCAGCTGCGACGGTGAATGTGGGCATTATGAGAGATGTCGGGTATTTGAGTCAGAGTGGGAATGTGGAGCTGCTTGACTCGCTGCGAGCGACAGGGCAGTGGCTTAATTGTGAGGCGGACTTGTTGGATTCTATTGAGCTTATGCTGCATCGGGATCGGGATCGAGATCGCGAGGAGGCTTCTTCTTCTTCGGTTGGAGGAGGAGGAAAAGAGGAAGGGGATGATGGATCCATCTCGGTATTACAATCCAATTCTGAGGCCATCTCTAGCGGTGACGGTATCAACTCCAACAACCAAGTCCGCTACATAAATCGTTCCCAGATCGTTATGGGAGTGCGCACAACACAGCCCATGGCCTCCCCGGGCAACCGCACCATATGGCGGCGCGACCCACGCATGCTCGTCTACCGGAACCTCGAGGACCACCAGAACGAGGGCAGCAGCGCGACACTCGGGCCAGGGTCTGGCGCAGCGGGCTCTTCAGAAGAGAGCCTGGCTCGGTTCCTCCGCGAGCTCAGCTCGAATATCAGCGTGCTCAAGGCACCGTCTACGGGCGAGGCTCTGGCGTTTGCGATTGCGCGCACGTTGTTTGCGTTCTCAGGGCGGACAACGGCGTCTGGACAGCATCAAGGCTCAGCTGATGAGTCGGGAGGGGGTGCTCCTTCAAGTACTAGTGATAATGATGATATCGATATTGATCAGCCTCTCACCAGCGCGGGACTTATCGACTCGCTGGTCAGCATGGAGCTGCGCAACTGGATCCGGCGCAGGATCGGGGTCGAGATCTCGGTGCTGGAGATTGTCCGGGCTGAGAGTGTGCGCGAGTTGGGGGTCGTTGCACAGCGGAGGCTGGTGGAGAGGTATGAGCCCTGCCTTTGAGAGGCAGTGGAGGAGGAGGAATGTTCGATCGGTGGCAGAGGATGGTTCA
The DNA here is from genome assembly GCA_027569055.1 of Aspergillus baeticus. Taxonomy (NCBI): domain Eukaryota; kingdom Fungi; phylum Ascomycota; class Eurotiomycetes; order Eurotiales; family Aspergillaceae; genus Aspergillus; species Aspergillus baeticus. Next base: position 588,899 of record JAPDEI010000004.1, read on the forward strand.
TCGTACTGGTGCTGCAGCCCTTTATGTGATTAAATTACTCAAGGAAGCTATAATATAGATAGATGGATGGATTGTCAATCTTGGCGAACAGAGAAATTCCATTCAGTTTATAACTTTATATAACAATAGTAAAATAAATAAATCGGACTCATTGGTATCAATCTCTCATCTCATCTCGTCTCGTCTCTTCATCCCTCTTCCCACAATCATCCCACAGTATTAACTAAGTAGGTAGCAAACATAGGAAGCGTGTGTAACTAGTGTCGTGGGGTGTGTGCGCCGCCAGGGCCAGATAGACAGACAACAGAAACCGGGGAGAAGAAGTAGAGCCACCAGGGCCCGCTCAATCGACATTAAAACAACATAGGGTAAGGAGTGGCGTGGATGCAAGCGAAGAAGAAAACCAATAGAATCAATCAATCCCAAGCACAAAAAAGCACGCTGAAGCGACACGATGAATTCTTGAACAGACACATTCCGATCCCTCTGGACTAGATCCATGGGCACTCACTCGACGGCGACGCCTTCGCCTTGGGCTTCATCGCCCACCCGGAAAGACACGTCCACCCGGACCCGTTCTTGCGGCCCTCGTCAAACACGCTGCCAATCCCCTCGAGCAACTTGCTCTTGTCCCTCCCCATCTCCATCTGCAGCTTGAGCAGCCACTGCTCCCAGACCCACCCGCCAAGCAAACCCGTGACCGAGGCGATATCAGCCGTACTGCCCAAGGGGCCCTGTACAGCCTCGTACCCGCCCTCAATCAAGCTCTTGACTCGCGGATCGGGAGTCTCGCGCGGCGGCTGCGGCTTCTGCGGCTCCGTGCCCATGGGCAGACAGATCCAGCTGCGCTTGACGCCCACGAAATTCTGCTTACGCAGGCGGCCTAAGAACTGCTTCGTCGGGATCGGGTCGTACCCGCGGATCTTGAGGTTGAAGGAGAACTCGATCGAGGTTGCGGACGCGTACGGCCCCGCGCGCGAGATCTCGGCGTCCATGACGAAGAACTCGAGGAAGCCGCCGGGCTTCAGGCAGCGGCGGCACTCGCGGAGGCAGAGGTCGTACTCGTCCAGGGATTCGCCGGCGGGGCGCTCGGTCTTGAGGAAGGCGGGGAGCGAGCGCGCGGAGATCACGTCGAACTTGTTGTCGGGGAACGGGAGCTTCCAGAGATTCGATACTTGAATGTGTTTGTGGTTGGGCGGGCCCTTGATCGCCTTGTTGACGTGTTGGCGGTCGGTGTACGCGGTGTAGACCTTGACATCGGGGTAGTCGTGCGCGAGATGCCAGGCCCATTCGGCGGTGGCGTGGCCGCCCAGGTCGAGGACGCGGATCTGACGACGCTTCGGCTTCTTCGTGCTGGCTGTGATTGTGCTGCGCTTGGAAAGACGCTCGCGGACGGGACTGGCTACGAGGTTACCACCGTAGAGGTACCTCATGGCCTCCATCGCCCACATCGGTTGGCTGATTTGAGAAAGCACCAACTGCTCCTTCTCGACCATGGAGAACTGAGCCTTTTCCGCCAAAACTGTGGGGAGGATTGAATTGCGAGGAGCCTGCGAGAATGGGCCACAATATGCCGGCCGCTTTGGCATGACCAGCTCGTAGTTGCCCATCAAGCACTTGTTGTGCAGGTCAGACAAGCCCAAGCGGGTAGATTGAACAGCGTCGAAGCGGGTACCGCGGTGCACAAAGGTATCCCGACTGCGTGACTGATCCAGCAGGAATTTGAAACCACGCCAGTATATCGAATCCTTGCTTGCGAGCTCAGCAGGGAGATCGCTAGGGGCATCAGGTACTACCTCGGAGATATGGACCGACTGCTTCCGCTCTATCTGTGGAGATGTCTGTTGTTGTGGACTCTTCACCTCAAGAGCATCGGCTAGCTCGTCCTCCTCTTCGAATTCGTTTACTGGATTCGTTTCGCGGAGAGCGGCGAGATACGAAGCCTGGGCAGCCAGCCAAACGCTGGTCCGGTCAAGGCTCGACAACGCCTTTTCTTGCAGTTCCTCCGCGTAGGCCTCGTCATGGTCTTCACCGTCGTACGTGGTAACGGGCCGAGAAAGCTCCTGCACAGCTTCACTAACTGGGCTCAGGGAGCCCTCTGTTGGTGGATGTGCTGGACTCTCAGGGATCCTGATCGCAGTCGGCGGGGCGTATATCGCAGTCAGCTGCTCCTCATTTGACCGCTCGGGCATATCCAATACGCGCTCAACGATTTCTCCCTCGGCGCGGGGGAATGGAAGGTTGTAGAATCTCTCGGCGGTAGCAGAAGTCGGCGGCTGATTGAACTTGGGAAGGGACCAGGTATGCCGAGCACGACCACCCAGCGAGTTGAAGAAGCCTCCAGGTGATGGAATGCTCAGTCCACTAAAGCTATACTCTGACTGCTCCGAAACTGGCGTTTCATCATCGAGTCGACGAGGTCCAGGCGGTGCTGATAGCTGCCACATCTCCTCGTCGTCTTCCGAAGTCTCCGACCAGGGCTCCGGCGTTCCTTCCAGCGGGATGAACTGCAGCGTCGCCAAGGCGCCCTCGGGAAGAGAAACGCCTCTGTCAGAGGGTGTGTCCTCGCGTGCTGCAGGCTCAAATTCCAGCTGATGGGCAGTCGGTGTGATTTGGCCGGGAATCCGCGGAAACTCGCCGATGAAACTGCGCCAGTCCTCGTTGGCACTCTCAATAGCCAACTCGATACTCGGTATCTCTTCATTAAGTTCATTCGCGATATCGTGATCAGGGTCGTCATCCGGGTCGGGCAGCACATGAATCTCGTGCGCGTTCCAGTCGGTGTCAGGCAAGGAACGCAAGTCCGGCGTTGACGGTGTGCTAATGTTGGACACCTGGTCCGACGACACACTGCCGTCCAACGAGGGAGTTGCGTGCATTGCTGGTACCGAGCGTGCGAGCAGCGACAGCGCAGCAGGAGAAACCGGAATCTTGGACGGCGGGGTCGGAGGAACCGGTGAGCTCTTCACAGCCCCGTGGAGCGACGGCCACAGGTTCGACGACGGGATAGTCAGAGTCGGAAAGCGTTTGCGGGCACTTGGAGACGGGAGCGAGTCTCTTCTTGTGGTCGGTGTTGACAAACTCGTTGGTCGCGTGCTTGAATACGACATGCACTCGTCGCTAAAGTCCGACTCGTCGTCCGTTGCGTCGTAAAGGTCGTCGAAATTTCTCATCTGATTCTGCCAGTCGACATCTGAACATGATGAGACCGACCCCGCAGACAGGGGAGAGAACATGCGTGTGCGCAGCGCAGACGGTGACGAAAGACCTGCTGTCCTTAACCTCAGTTGTAGCGCTTGACGCGGCCCCGATCCCTTTCGGTCATTGTCTGTTGGACTGCGTCCAGTCTTGTCTGCAAACTGTGTTTCTCGCGCATCCTCGATTATAGTATTAAGCCTCGTGCCTCGGACCTGCCGAGAGGGCGGAAATCTGGCAGTTGCAGGGCGACTTGGCTCGGCCATGGTTGCCTTGCCAATCTGCTAGAACGGATTATTTCTGTACGTTGAAACCAGTACTTCTAGGGGTATCTCAACAGCATGCGAACCCGATCAACGGGAAGGGCGTTTAGTTTTTGACTTGGGAAAGACGTCGAGAAATCAGGAATATAAAGAATGACGGCCTATGTAGCTACCAGAGCCCAAGGCACGACAGGTTGAACAAACAACAACAACGGCAAGCACGCAAACAAAAGGGCAACTCCACAGGAGAGAGAAAACATAGGGATTTGAAGCCCGCGGTAGCGCGAGGCTTCGATAAATAGATCTTCACCGTGGGGGAGGGAGGGGAGATCTGGCGAAGGCGCCTTCTCACCCGCCATCATCCGTGCAGAAACCTAATGCAACAATGTGCACGTCGGGCCCAGGATTCTCTGCAAAATTGGGCTTGCGGAGGCGATCATTGGCTGTGAGCAAGAAGGCGCTTCGAACGGGAGGGTGCCTCTCAACGCTGACAGGCAGGCTGGGGAGGTCAAATCAGCACCCAAGCAGAGCATCACGCCAATCAGAGTGGACCAACACTTGTTGTGACTGCAACGAACCGCCCAGTAGAGTCGTGTTCCCAGTCACTTTAAATAGACAGCGCTGATTGGTGTGATGGGCTGCTGCAAGCGCCGGGCAGCCTATCTTTAGAAATCGTGACTGAGAGACCGCTGTTGGAGGGAGAAAGGCAGCGAGAACAGCGAAAACGCAGGCAGGGATCAGCAAACATCGTGAGCCCATCCTGCCAAAAAAAGGGCAGTCACGCTGCTTGACCAACCAGCCGGCGGCAGTTGGGTAGCTAATTATGGAAGATCTGACCACCCCCCGCGTCAGCATCCATCATTAATTAGCAAAGTTTTCTCTCTGCAGGATAGACGGAAGAGGATATTCCGTCGCGGTGAAAAGTTGCAAAGGTCAGCCGACCCTAAGTTGGAGACCCTTTTCCAAGTTGAGGAAAAGTGACGCTAAATCGGCGACCATCGCGGAGGAGGATTCCCGTGACCGCCAGTCTCGACCGCGTTTTCAGGCATCCAGGCCAGTCTGCCCCACCGGCCAAGCTCAGATTCTGCACGTGCAATGCTTGGCCCTAGCCCTTATCGAGCTGCCATTTCCTAATCGGGTTCTCCGGAGTGACGTAGGCCGGTGATATCAGTTGTTGCTAATTCTTCGTTTTTGAGGCTTCATATACCGAGAGAGTTCCGCGGGGTTACTTTACTTCATCTAGCTTGAATCCATTTCCTATTTTCCAGTTTTTACTCCGTCGACTCTCATATACCATTCCGGAACTCCCTCTAACTAATCCCAAACTTTTCCCATCACAACTATACAACATCCGGTCTACAAAACAAACAACAAACCCACCACCAACATGTCCCCACCAGCGATTATCGCTCCCTCGATTCTGAGCGCAGACTTCGGCACCCTGGGCAGTGAATGCTCAACGAAGATCGAGCAGGGCGCCGACTGGCTGCACGTCGACATCATGGACGGCCACTTCGTCCCCAATATCACCTTTGGCGCCCCCGTCGTCACCAAGATCCGCTCGCACGTCCACCGGCCCACGCAGCCAAACGGAAAGGGGACGTTTGACTGCCATATGATGATCATGGAGGTACGCACACACCCATACATGCATGAATGCATGCATGCATGCATGCATTGGACCGCTCCCGGGATCATCCGCTTCGGAAAAATGCAAAAGCAAAGCAAAAGCTAACCTCGCTAATGTTATACTCGGAAAACGTATAGCCACATAAATGGGTCAAGGACTTCAAAGACGCCGGCTGCGACCTGTACTGCTTCCACTACGAGGCGGCCGTTTCCTCCGTCGCGGCCACAGAACCCGCCGACAGCACGACAACCCGCAAGACGAGTCCCAAGGAGCTGATCCGCTACATCCACGAGCAAGGAATGCAAGCCGGCATCGCCATCAAGCCCGACACACCCGTCGACGTGCTCTGGGATATCCTGGCAAATGAGAACGAGGCGGAGAAGCCGGATGTGAGTTGCCCATTTCCCGTTTCGTTCACCTTTTCTGGGTGGTGGTTGTGGGCTGGGGATTTAATCAAGAGTACGCGGTACTAATCATTGTTTATTATTGAATATGTGCAGATGGTCCTCGTCATGACCGTCCACCCAGGCTTCGGCGGCCAGAAATTCATGGCCTCGGAGCTGCCTAAAGTGCGCGCGCTGCGCGAGCGATACCCGGACCTAAACATCGAGGTGGACGGCGGGCTGGGGCTGGGGACGATCGACCAGGCTGCGGAGGCCGGGGCTAACGTCATTGTCGCTGGGTCGGCGGTCTTTGGCGCGCAGGATCCCGCGGATGTTATTGCGAAGCTGAGGGAGGCGGTTGAGCAGACGAGGAAATAGAGATGGATGGGTAGACCCGAGGGTCGGGGTTTTGGGTGGAATAGCAAAGAGTGTTGTGTATCGTATTACAAGATCTTTAATCTACGATTAATTTGGTTTCGATTCTGATTTTGGGTCCGAATTTAATGTTTACGAGATGAAGTATGTGATGATGCAATGAACGGGCTTTTTTTTTTATTCATATGATCACTCGCATCCGAGTCGCGAATTCTTCCGAACAACCCTGCATTGGTATGCTTACAGAGATCCCGAGAGAAGAAGCAAACAGAAAAAGAAACCGAAATGCAACCCATTAAATTGTACACTGAACAAGGTAAAGAGACAGACAGAGACAGTGCTCGAAAATGCATCAACCAGAGGATTGTGGTATATGTATCCGTACAGACGTAACAAACAGCGCAAATGCCGCGTCATGAAATCCATAAAAGTCGTTATCAAACCCCGATCGAAAAGAACTGCGAAGCGAACGTGCTTGACCCGGGACGAGATACCTCCATTATAATGTTACAAGCGATCAATCAACGAGGTTGTTGAAGAGTGTTGTTGGGCTCTCGGCTTGGTCACGCCTCGAGCGCTTCATCGACAGTATCCTTGGTGCCGAGCTTTGCCATGTCGTCGCGGAGCGACTGCAGCTGATCCTTGTGTTCGACATTGTTACGGTCCCCGACGGAAATCGACTTGCGCAGTTCCTTGGCCATCCTCTCTGCCTCTTCCTTGGACTTAGCTGCAATGTTGGAGTTGCGGTGGTGGTTAATCAGCCCTAGAGCTTCAACATTATCAGCACGAAAGTTGGAAGAGGACTCCGCAGCACACTCGGGCACCAAAGGCGGCCGGGACCCAGACTCTGCGATCTCAGGAGCGACCGACATGCGACGTACAGATTGCTCACCACCTTCCTTAGGTTTCTCAATCGCAGCCGTCGCAGTCGCATTCTGGGGCTCGTCTGCAGATGTGGATTTGGGCGCGGAGGATTTGACGACCGCGGCCGCTTCCTTGGCCTTTGCGGCGGCTTGTTCGCCAGCCTGGCGGAGCGCGACGGTGATCGAGTCGTCCTTTTGCGTTTCTTTCTCCGGCGGGTCTTGGATCTTGATCGTGCTCGGCTTGGGGGTGGGCACTTCAGGGCGAGTGGCGGTTGTGGAGGCAGTGGTCGTTGTGGTGGCGGCCTCTACGGTCGACGCGATGGGGTTGCTAGTGGCAGGCAAGTGACTGTCGAAGTCTTCAACATTGTTAATCTGCATCTTCAACTCGCCGTACTCGTTCCATTCTTCGATTTGCTCGAGGTCCTGCAAGGTTAAGTCGTGTTAACCGTGTTACTCCCTATCGCCCCCCTGGGTATCTTGGGCAAGGTAAACAGGTCAACATACGCCTACAACAGTGCCGTATTTCACCAGACCAGGAAGCTTCTTGCCCTTGGAGCGACGTCCCCAGAGCTTCCTTGCAGCTTCATCGGTGGCGACATCAATTGCACGGAAGGGGATTTTGTTTGCCTTGAGGATGGTCTCGAGGCGCGAGGTGGCGGTGATGATGTGGGATGACCCCGCAGTCAGGGAGGTGTAGAGGTAGAGCGTTGAATCGGACATTGTGGTGGTATCGACTTGAAAAAAAAGTCGCCAGTGGAGAGCGGACAGGGTGGATTTCGATGATCCAAGAAAATAGAGCAGACAGAGAGAAAGGAAGGTGATTGTGCAGCAGAAATAACGGTTATCAGGGGATGATGCCATGCGTGCCTGTCCCTCTCTCCCTCCAATGAAGCCGCCCGCCGGTTGCTCCGTTGCCCAGCGCTTGGACCGCTGCCATATGACGTGGCGGCCAGTCACGTGCTGATAGGCTTATCATTGCCATCGATGTCACCAACCCCTCCGTTATCAGAGCCACCTCCGCAATCATCAAGCATGGAGATCTTCAAACGAATCGCTCTCTCCTCAAACTCTCCCTTGCATTCCTAGGGTTAACCCTTGCTGTATAACCCGGCTCAGGACTAAATTTGACTTCGTGCTCGGAATCCAAATCCCCCAGTCCGGATGAGAAACCAAGATCATCCCACCTTTGGCTCAGCACCCTGGATGGGTCCCTTCCCTTTTTTTTCGCCTTGATATGAGCTCATAAGGCGCGAGCGTACCAAAATATACCCGCAACCGTGTGCCTGTACCCTTCTTAGAAGCCTCCCACTCATGCCCAAATTGCCCAATAGGTCTGAAGCATGATCAACATCGCCACGCCTGCACCACACCTCTCGGCCTTTGACGTCTTGAAACAAACGCCTCTCATTTCTGGGATTCACTCCGGGCCACAGTACTCTGTACCATTCTTTTCACTCGGGACGCACACCGCGCATCATTTCCTTCTCCACACCTCTGCAGGTTAGGTCATTGGGCGTTGACTAGAGCTGGGTAACTCGAACTTGAGCTTGAAGTTAGGTAAAAGTTTCGAAACGCCTGCGGACGCTATGTCAAGGGGCCATATTGAGGGTCCGAGCTCGGGTTGCGCGACGGCGAATGATGCAACTTTCGCCATGCTTGCTTCGACTTCCTTGCGTCGCCAACGGCGGGCTTACGTCTGTGGTTGCAGGGATCCCTGCTTAGGTTGGCTCGAGCACTAACTCTAATTGCTTGTGAGCTAGTACTCTAAGTACTCGCCCGGACTCTGTCAAACTAAGCTCGGAAGCTAGTTCAGGATAGAGTTCGGCATGGTGCGAATGTTCAGATGCTCAGAATGTTTTTGACAGGCCGTGCGCCGCCGCCGTAGGATACCATACTTGTGCTACCTACTCTGTGGCAAATACGTATCCTCCCTAATCAGGATTAGTTCGTGAGCTGACCATGAAATGCTGCAATTCTAACAAGCTCGCTTCCGTTTCTGTTAATTCGCGCTTTTATCCAGATACTGACAAATCCTGCTCAAGTCGCGTCTCCCCCCTGGGGAGTAAATTGCTAGTTCTTAATCTACACAGCGAGCCCGCTTCTACGCCATCGGCCCCGACATTCCAAGAGCTAGGCGTCACAGCTTCGCTGTTTGAAGCGTGGAATACCCATTGTATCCTCAATACCAACACCCATTCGGGGACAATGCATCCTAGAAGGACAAGATTGGATAGGAAGGGTTGGGTTCGGTACGTACTGAACGCGTCATTAACCAATCCAGTTCGAGTCGCCGTTTCGCTCAAACCCCAAAGATCATCTACTTTCAGATATATTATATTATATTTTGGGCACTAAGCTTAAGGATACATATCTGGTAAGTGTATAAAAGTACAGTCTGCTGTAGGCGATCATTGATAACTTCGATCGAATGCAAAGTGCTGTTTGCCGAATAGGTAGCTAGATATATTTTATATACATATCATCCGTCATCTGAATAATGTTAAGTATACACTCCCCAATCACCTTCAAGAAATATCTTGGAAAAGCAGCAAGATGAGTAGCTAGGGCTTTTTTTTTTGTTCCTTTCATCGTCGATCAAAAACCTGCGCAACAGCCTCCAAACTCGGCCCCTTTGTCTCGACAAAGAAGAAGAACACACAGGCCGCCTCCACACACAACCATCCGACATACACCAGATAAAACTTCCAGCCGATCGCCTCCAGGCCAATCGGATTGACCAACGAATTGACGAAAGCCGCCGCCTTGCCGCAGAACATCAGCGCGGAGAACCCCTTGGCGCGGACCGGGTACGGGAGCACCTCGACCGGGTACGAGTAGAGCAGGGCGTTGAAGGCACAGTTGTAGAAAGCGTAGAAGAGGAAGAGCATGGCTATGACGGCGTTCCCCGCGGCGTGGTTGTTGTGCTCATTGAAGAGGCCCGCGCAGAGAGTCTGCGCCGTGAAGATGGCGAGCATCCCGCCTGTCGATATCAGGAATTGCGTGCGGCGCCGGATCTTTGCCGTCAGGAGGGCGGAGCCGATTGCGCTGATCCAGTTCCAAATCATTAGCGAGCCGTTGATTACGCTTTGGTTCTTGCGGCTGGCGATGCCGACGGTTTCGAGGACGCGGACGAGGTAGTATCTGTATTATCTTTGTTAGTACTCAAATGGTGGCCGTGCATGAGCGGGAGAAAAGAAGAGGAAAAAAGGGGGAAGGGGCGTACGAAACAAGCCCGTTACCGGACCACTGCGAGAAAAGGCCGAGCATGATCATGAGCAGCAAACGGCGCCGGTTACCGGGTGTAGCGACGAGTGCTTTCCAGGGAGTCTTGTTGGCCATGTCGGCTTCGATAACGCGTTTCATCTCCGCGTACTCCAACTCAGCCAACGGGTCGCCCTCTTGGCCATTGGCATGGTAGTAGATTAGGATCTCCCTTGCCTCTGCTGCACGCCCGTTTGCGATTAGCCAGCGGGGGGACTCCGGGAGGAAAAACACGCCGACGAGTGTGACGACTGCTGGGACCACCTGCAGGAGGGAAGGAATGCGCCAGGCCCATTCATTAGGCATGTCATATGTCCCAAATGTGCACCATGCGGCAGCAGTCGCTCCAAAGTACCATGATGTTTGGTATAAGGAGGTGACTACCTGACGATCCCTGGGGTGGGCGAGCTCGCCGATGAGAATGGGGGCGTAGGTATTGGCAAAGACGAGACCGAAGCCGATGAGGAAGCGAGATATCAGGAACATTGACACTACACGTTGGCTCAGGTCAGCAGAGCACAGAAATAAGATACGGCATATAGGCTCACAATGCACTGAGGCACCTTGGATGGCACCGCCAACAGCCATGACGGCCGAGCCAAACCAGATACCCCAGCGTCGTCCAAACTTATCACCCAGGGGACTGATAAACGGAGTACCGCAGATGGCACCGACGCCAAGGATTGAGGTCATCAATCCCAGCAAAGAGCCTGAGGGGTTGTCAAAATCTGTACGTATCATGATTAGCATGAAGTGTCTCGACTAGACGAAGAGCATACATACAGTCGATCCAAGTATCAACAGCCTGCAGGCCGTTCATCATCGCGCCGTCGAAGCCCAAAGTGACGGCTGGCACCAAGCAACCGGGTATCATGAGCAGGTAGACGGTCAGCAGGTTGCGGTTCTTGTAGAACGGAGGGGACTCTTGGGCCAGCTGTTGGAGACGGGCGTCGAGGTCGGAGAGTTCGACATCCTCTTTGGCCACGGCAGGTGTGACCATGTCCGAGGATGCCTTTCTTTCGCTGTCTTCGCCAAGCTTGGTGTCCGCCATGGCAGAGAAGAGGGATTCATCAAATGATCTAAGCTGAAGGTAACCGGAATGTTGGCCTGCTCCTCTTGAAAGACCTCGAAG